>CM054057.1:542619236-543239084 GCA_028641055.1 Alopecurus myosuroides
TAGAACCTCCTGTGGTATGCATGTGATATTGACCCAACTGTTTGGGGTTGGCCTGGAAACCTCCTGCTCCCCCTTGGTTATTACCTTGATTTCCAGCTGCCGGGTTACCGGCTGGGGGTGGGCCGTTGCCCGGGTTTCCACCTAGACCCGATCCTCCTCCCCGACCTGCACCTCGCATGGCTCTGTTCACTTCCTCATTCTTCCATCTCTGTAGGTCGGCGCACTGCTCCAAGGAGTGGTTAGCTGGCCTACCGTTCCTGCTGTGCTTCGGGCATGCCATTCTGAATATGTCCCAATTATTACTCGGCCTTGGTGGCCCTTGATAGTTTCCCCATTGTGATTTCCAGTATTGAAATTTCCTTCTGCCCTGGGTCTGGAAGATCCGGCTTCAGTATTGGCGACAAACTCGGAGCCTCCTTCAAACGGGCGCTTGTTCTGGTTGTTGTTACCCGGCGCTGATCCGTTGCCGGTTCTTCCGTTATTACTTGTGTTTGCTTTTGCTTTTTTATCGTCAGTTTCCTCTTCCGTAGTGTCCGTCGCGTCATGTTTGTTGCATGCATCCATCAATTCTCCCATTGTAACCTCCGAAGCATTCCGACTAGATTTCATGCGAGTTAATTTTTGTACTAAAGGTGTGTACTTGCAGGTCTTTGCCATAGCTTGCAGCGCATCCTTGGGCTGAATATCCGTAGATGAATGAAGAATTTCCATAACCCGGCGCACCCAGCTGCGCGCCGATTCTCCCTTCTTCTGAACACATCGCTCTAGGTCATCAATAGTGAATAACTTTCTGCACGTCCCGTGAAAGTGCTTGATAAACGCAGTTTTCAATTCTTCCCATGACTTAATAGATCCTTCCGGTAGATTGGCGAACCATAACTTTGCTGCTCCCTGACATCATTAGATACATGAATTTGGCTTGAAGATTCTCGGACGCATTGCGAATCGACATGGCCATCTCATAACTACTCAACCATGTTTCCGGATCCATGGTTGGCTCGTAATTTACTACTTTACCCGGTTCTTTGAACTTTTCCGGGTAGGGCTCAGCCATGATGCTATCCGAAAGACACTTAGGTCTTGCAAGAATGGTCGAAGCTGGTCTTACTCGGGAAACGTGTGATCCTGCAGGGGGTACAGCTGGACGCGGTACTGCTGGTATCCCATGTACCGCTGATCCGGCCACGGCTCTCCTGGCTCTGGAACTGTCCACGATGGCCTGTGCTGCTGATGCTGCTGGTACTGCCTGAATGTGTGGAGGAGGCGGCATTTGCTGCTGCTCTTCCCTCCGCCGTGCCGAACTTGTTTGGATGTTTCCAGCGTTACCTTGCTGTTGGCTGACATATGGTGTCCCATGCATTCCACATCTGTGATCCGGGTAATTAACCTATTGCGCCACCGCGGTGCGCAGCATATCTATCACCCGCCGGGTCTCCTCTGCGTGGGGTGACTCTCTCACGGGGATTTGATTTAGTGCAAGCGTTGCCGCGTACACGTTGTCCATGGGATTGTTGTAATGACCCGCTGGTGTGCGAAAACGCGATGGTGGTGGTGGTGGTGGCGGTGGTACAGTATTGCCGGTAGTAACTCCAGTCTGTGGTGTGGGTAACCCGGCCTGCGTGTCTACCAGTTGTACTCCTCCGGTTGTCGGCTGAGGGGCGGTTCCTTGATTTGCCGCTGGAATCGGCTGATCCTGAGGCGTGATAAATAGTGCGGCCGGGTTTATGACTCCTCCCAATGCTGGCAATCTGGTTTGGTGCCTTTGATGTATTCTAGTCGTTTCCTCTCGGAGCCGGGTTTCCAGTGCATCCAGCTCGCGTTGTTGTGTGGCCATCCCTTGTCTTTCTGCTTCTACTTGCCTCCTCTGCTGCTCCAATGCGCGACGGGCTACGTCCAAATACCTAACACGTTCCGCCGCGTTCTCTGGAGTGATAACTGTGGCAAGAATTGTCGGATCTAGGATCAGATTGTTGTCGAACAAGGCCGGATGTTGTGGATTGGAAGGACCCGCTCCTGGTGTCCGGTTTGCTAGGAATCCAAATGTGTTCGCATGTAACTCGTTTTCTGGCGCTTGACTGGTAACCGATGCCGACTCTCCGTCAACCTGGGCCAAAACCGTGTTCCCGTTAGCCGGCCCTTGCTGCCGGGTTAACGCTTGTGCTGACCCGGCCGCGGCCGCGGTTACGGTCTCTTGGTTGAGATTGGTCGCGGGAGCCGTGTAAACCGCAACTCGGCGTATGATGCTTGGCGCGAATTCATGTTGTTCCTCTTCGCTGTTATTCTCCTCATACCGGTTCTCCAACAGATCCAGGATGGACTCGGTATCATCCTCTCTTTCGACCCGGTCACACGGGGTCCATGCCAGTTCCTCCGGCTGTTCCCACTTCGCGATGGGTTCTTCTGTCAGATATGTCGTTCCAACTGATTCTTCTTCATCTGATTGGATATAAGTGGCCTCCCCTGACACAGAATCAGACCCAAAATTGTCAGGGATCGAACCGGAAGTACATACCATACCGATGAAGACGCTGATCCGGCCGATCGTCACGACGGATCCGGATTCAAGGTGATCCGACTCTGGCCCCCAGCCGGAATCGTCCACCATCTTATCCCCTTCGTGGTCGATGTAGATCTCGCCGACGACAAGATTCTCCATGTTCTTCCGAGCTTCTCCCGTGATGTAAACACCTTTGGACGTGGGCCCCACGGTGGGCGCCAACTGTCGTGGGATAATCACGGCAGACGTTACCGGGGGTAACGGATCTTGGGGCAAAACGTCACAGGCATTTGGGAGAGGGTTTCGCTCAGAGGAAAACATGATGGAACTCGATCTGGTAGCCAGCAATCAAGTCGCCGAGTCTCCGATCTCAAGATATTAACTCAACTCTCGTGTTACTGGATACTCGATATCAAACGATATTGCTAGGGTTCTTAGATCTCTTTCAACTAAACCTAGGGGTCGGTTTATAAAGCACCCGTACCCCTGGCTTACCCTCCAAGACGCACCCTGAATCCTACCTGGACACCGCATACAAACCCTAACTTTCCTTTACCGTAACCCACAATCCGGGTTACGAGGCCTACAAACTTGGGCCTTCCAGAAGTTTCTTTATCCTTAGCCGGATCTTGCGCAGCGTCCTTTGGGCCGGGTTACACCTTGGAGTTGGCCTACCGGGTTATTATCCCTCCATCACTGTTACCCGTTACTTTCTGTTACTATTTCTATTATGTTCTGGGGGCTCGATGTTTAATCAATCAATCATGCTAATGTTATGGTTAAATAATAATTTGATGATAAGGCACCGGCAGGAGGCCCTGCGTGGTTTTGAGGCCTGCTAGTGTCGACCCTAATTAGGAAAAGGGTCTTGTCTACTGATCCATGATGAGCGCACTAACCGCATGTGGGAAGCGTGTATGGGCGCCCCCCTCAATTTGATTCGATTCGCATCTCGTCCAAATCGCCTCATTTAGTTCGGGTTTTCCATTTGCCGCATGCATGTTTTTGCGAGCCCAGGCCAGGGTAGAACTTTTGTAGTCGGCATTTAGGGAGACACGTTCTTAGAGTGCTATGAGGGTCCCCTTTTCTTCGTGGGGCTTGATTAGCCGTGCGCTCACTGCACGGGGTTCTTTGGGCTTGATGCGAAGAAGAGTTGAGTTGTGTGGAGTGCCTCGCTTGGTGGAAGTGCATTTCCTATCTGGCGGGGTATTCTTACGTGTACGGCCAAATTGGTGCACCCCTGCAGGGTAAATCTTCTCGAGAAGCCGTGTTTTCTGCGGTTATGGACTACTTGGTGAAAGTACTGGCTAACAAGTACTCAGGACAACTTAAACCTAATGATTAACAATCTGACTAGTAATAGGCTTAATGACACAGAATCTGAACCCTCACTAATCCAACTGTGTGAGTTATCCTCGGATTGCTTCTTTGGATAAGGGGCGAGATCCAGGATGGGTTTGTTTGGAGTTAGCTATAGTTGGTTACGATACGCTATCTTATCTCCTTTCTGTTAGCCGGAAGTTGTAGTATGTTCTGTAGTTGGTCAGAGCAGCCAGTTGCAGCATCTTTTATATCCCCCTTTCTTCCGTTGAACCCAAAGCATCTGTGTTTGGTGTTGTCGGGTTACACTTTGGTGAACTGTGAGTCTTGCTTGCCAGTACGTTTATGTACTGACCCCTTTGGGGCTGTGGTTTCCGCAGACTACGTTTCCGAGGATCCCCATGGTGGCTACTACGTGGAGTATGACGAGACTGCTGACGAGTAGATAGCGGACCCGGGCAGGATCCGAGACTTCGTGGATGGGCTCCGTCTGTTCGTTTCCAGCCTCTTAGGCCTAGTTGGATCTTGTCTGTACTCAGACATTTTGGATGCTTCCGCTGTGATGTACTGATGTATTGTTGGGACATGTGTCCTCTGGATGATTGTATTTGCTATCTCTGCTCTAATGAGAGCTATTTACAACTTATTTCCATCTTTTGTGTCGTAGAGATCTGTTGTGATATCACTTGTTCCAATGCCGTTGACGTACCATGTGTGTATGTTTTGAAGTACGTCAATGGAAGTATCTGGATTTCTATGGGATGGTTTGCGCAGACGATGAATAGTAAGAGAATGGTTGTCACACGTTTACGTGTTGGCCTGCTCATATTGAGATGCGGGTGCCGGTATGCCCCGTAAGCCATTTATCTACTGTTTGACGGACTGTGAGTATCCCCTAGAAGTCCGGGTGCGACATGTCTCAACTTTCCGTCTTTCTTACGGTCTTCTTTGTGCCATCGCAACAACCTAGCATGCTCTTTGTTTCTAAACAGACGTTTCAACCGTGGTATTATAGGAGCATACCACATCACCTTAGCAGGAACCCTCTTACGGGGGGGGGGGGCTCGCCGTCAACATCACCAGGGTCATCTGCTCTGATCTTATACCGTAGTGCAGTGCATACCGGACATTCATCCAAATTCTCGTACTTCTCACCGCGGTAGAGGATGCAGTCATTAACGCATGCATGTATCTTCTGCACATCTAATCCTAGAGGGCGGAGAGCTTTCTTTGCTTCGTACGTACTCTTAGGCAATTCGTTATCCTTTGGAAGTTTTGGCTTCATTAGTTGAAGTAAACTCTCAAATGCCTTGTCAGTCACACCGTTCTATGCCTTCCATTTCAGAAACTCTAGTGTGGTACTTATCTTTGTGCTACCATCTTCGCAATTTGGGCACAACAACTTTTTGTGATCCTGTAACATGTTGTCCAGCTTCAACCTCTCCAATTTACTTTCACAGTCTTCCCTTGCATCAGCAATAACTCGGCCAAGATCATCATCTGGCTCTTCTGATGCCTGTTCTTGATCACCTCCTTCTTCTGCATTCTCTTCCATTGCAGTATCGTCGTATTCAGGGAACAAAGGATCTTCTTCTTCTTCATCATCGTCTTCCATCACAACCCCTCTTTCTCCATGCTTGGTCCAGCAATTATAGCTGGGCATGAAACCTCCCCGAAGTAGCTGGCCGTGAAGGATTCTTTCGGAAGAGTGCTCTCTGACGTTCCGACAATCAACACATGGGCAACACATAAAGCCATTTTCTTTGTTCGCCTGAGCTACAGCAAGAAATGCATTCAGGCCTGCCATATACTCGGAAGTGCGTCGGTCACCGTACATCCATCGCTGCCGTGCATCCATCTGCATCGTATAATTAAGTTTATCAAAATACATTACAATAACATATTAATACAGAAATGACCACAGTACATCGACAAATGTTACTTTTTTATGTATCAGTTACAAATTAAAAAGATAAGTTTGTTAACCTCGATCAAAGATACCATTTTCAGTGAGCTTATGTGTGGCTCGGAAATTTCGTCGAACACCTCGTGTGCATAGTAAAATAAAACACACTAACACCCACCTCTCTCACACCTCCAAGCAAAAAAAAAGATGGAAGGGGGGCTGGGGCAGTATATATAGGGAAGGGGGACATTGGTCCCGGTTCGTGGCCTGAACCGGGACCAATGCCCATGCGCGTGCCACGTGGCCTATGGCTAGGCATTGGTCCCGGTCCGTGGCACGAACCGGGACCAATATCTCCCCACCAACCGGGACCAATGCCCCCAGGCGATTTCTGTTGCCCCGGGCACACAAACCGGGACCAATGCATAGCATTTGTCCTGGATTTGGTTGCAACCGGGAAAGGTGCCCCCTGGCCCCCTGGACGAAAGGGGTTGTTTCCACTAGTGATGATGGGTGTCTTGCTGAGTACGTAGCTGATGGATTTGCGAAGTAGGATCGTCTCCCGGTCAGCAGCATGTAGGTTAAGGCGTGACTTGGTCTCTACTACATTGGTGTGTGTTTAGTCTTCCGATGTGTGTGTTGTGTGTTTGTCCTGCGTGGCATTTGTGTTGGGCTTGGTCATGTGACCATGTCCCTTTTGTATGTGTTTTGTGTAATTTTGTAATGGATATTGTATCTGTGTACCAACTTGATATGTTGTTCATGACTGGTGTGATCTGGGATCGTGAATGTATGCATATCGGAGGTGTCCTTGAACAGTGGTTCTGGGGGACCTTACAGTTCCCGATCCATCGAGATACTCGTAGGTAAGGATGTATCCTCTCTCCATTTTTCGGATTCGTCAACATCACCGTCTCACCTGGTGATGAATGCTCAACAATCAAGTTCGACGGAAACTTTGCATGCCACGGCATTGTCACCGTCGACGTTTTTCTTGGACATTTTTTATCCTGCGGAGTGGATTCTTGTGGAAAGACGGCATAGGCGCACACGTAGTCTTCGTGGCTATCGTGGTGGTCAGCGGTCGGAAGGTGAACCGCCGTTGTTGGGGAAGATGAGTCCCGAGTTTTTTGAATCCAGCGAGGTTCAAATTTCAAATTTTCACGCGGTGATACCTCTAGGCCAAACGGGCCGATTGCAGCGCATTGATTTTTGGAATTACAAAAAACCCAATGATAAAGATATGGGCCTTGCGGGCCAAACCGATCGTTGTCCTACTAGTTTCTTACGTAGAAAACAAAGAGGACTAGGGTTTTTGTCGAGCCTACATTGGATTGTGGCGCCTCTAGTCTCTCCACCTCCCATGGCAAATAAAGGAGCTGGCCGGGGATAGGGGGTGGCCGGGATGATCGTGTCGCTCCGTTCAAGGGAGGGCTAGCTAGCTGAGGCTACGGAGGTTTCAACCAAGGAGGTCCGGGCGGGATAGCGGGTCAAGGGGACTATCAGAATAGGAACCATGGGTTCCAAAGTAAGAATGGAGGAGGATTTGGTAACTTTAATGTTGGTACTGGTTTTGGTAATCATGGTGGCTACGGAAACAATGGTGTTGATCGTTATCGTCGACCGTACGATGGTCGTGGGTACTACCATGGATCATACTTAGGTGTGTATCGTGGACGTGGCGGCAGCCGTGTTATGAATAATCCATCCGCGAGCGGAGGTTCGACGGCGGTACAAGAGGAGACGGTGGCGGCGGTGCTGCGGCATGTTACAGAGGTCCTCCGTGCGCAGGTGGGCTCGTTGGGTCACACGCAGCCAACCGTTGGTGTTGTGGAGGCTGGCAGCGGAATCACTGTTTTTGCTGCCGGGCAGGCTCAAGCTGCAGAGAATTTGCCTGTTATCTCTGTCGGGCAGAGCTCTGCGGCAGCGCTGCAAAATCCAATTCAGACTACTGTTGTTTATGTTCCAAAGGTGCAAAACATTGTCGTAGCCACTAAAGGGAATAAGGATGCTGTAATTTTTGAGAATGCTAATGAATTGGCAACAAAAGCATAGAAAGCCAAGTGCTATGAATGTGGTGCACCGGGACATCTGAGCGGAGAGTGTCCAATTGAGATGTGCGAGTACTATGAGGGTACGGGTCATATACCTGAGGAGTGTCCACTTTTGTCCGCTACTAAACAACAGGTGATTACACATGGTTATATTCATGAGGTTCTTACTTTCTATGAGGCAATTCCAACAGCTACATATAGGCCAAAAATTGATTCGACTAGACTAGCAAAATTGCCAGTGTCTGGGGGAGAGTTATCTGTCGATGAGATTGCGTCTCAACTCCAGAGGTAGGTTCCTTTAGAGGGTTTTAAGTGGGAAGTGCTGCAAGGTGGAGAAGATGTCTTCAAAGTATAATTTCTATAAAAATCATAGTTAGAAAGGATAAATATTTTTGGTGCATGCCATGTGTCTCACAGCAGTTGTGCCATTATGGTGGAGCCTTGGGCTGTGGAGATGAAACCTCTATCGTTGCTTCCGTCCCCGATATTCCTCCTATCCATAGAGGAGAGTTTTTTATTCTTTGGAGTTTGGGATCTCTTTTTGGGAAAACACTAAAGGTGGACATGAAGTATACAAGGAAGCATGGGGTTTTGAGAATTTTGGTGGGGTGTATCGATTATACTCTCGTTCCAGATAAGTGGCTGTTTTCATAAAGGATGGATTTTACGAATTGAAATTCTTCGTTCAAAATCCTAATGGGGATGGAGATGATGAGATGATTGTTGATAAAAAAATATGAGAAATATGGCGATGATGGTAAAAAAGCAAGAAGAGGGTCAAAAAGAGGATGGTAATAATGCTAATAGGATGGAGAAGCCTAGTTCGGTGACTAAGAATGCATCTCATGGCAGTGTTTCGGATGTAGGATAGCAGCAGAAATTCTCACCCGGGGTAGTCTTATCTCCTATGATGACCTCCTCTTTCAAATTAGCTAGAGAAGAATATATTTCTTTGGTTCGTGGGGGTACTTTGTGTGATCCTCCTGCTCATGACGCGGATGCTGAGGGGGTGGTTCGAGGTTTCGCGGGTGCTGCTGCTCTCGGTGTTGTTTTTGTTGTGGAGGAGGAAGAGCAGGTGGGGTATGTGAGCTCTGCTTGGCAGGTTTTCTCTGCCGCGAGCAGCCAGCGGGGCGAGGTGAGTGCTGCTGTCGGGCAACGTTATCATGCTGGGGGCGCTGCTGTGGCTGTTTCTGTACAGCGAGGCGAATAGGCTGCGGTGGTCCATGTAGTTGAGCGCAGAGTGGATACACCTCCGACTGTACAAGGTTTCGTTACCCTCTAGTACATCCTAGAAGCCTTGTCGAGGATTTTAATGGGGAGGCTTTGTCTACACCACAAGCATGCGGGTTGTGTTGAGGATGTGAACTCAACAATCCCCATGGTTAGGGACCCAGGGTTTTGTGAAGTAAGAGAGCGCTGGTGGACTACTCGATTTGAGAGGTTGCTGCCCGCCGGAATTATTTTGATCGTGTAAAAAGATGTCGATTACAAAGGGTGCTCTCCGAAGATTAGACCTCGGCTAGCTCTGAATCTCGGGTTGTCTCTCCTCGTTGTGACCACCTCTCATGCTTTATATAGGTAGCAAGGGTCTCAGGGGCCGTACATGTATTGGACTTCGACTCCAAGTCGGTAACTACTCTTTACTAATCTTGTTGATGTGGACTTTCCTTCCGTTGCGGCCTGGATCTTCATGGGCTTTCATATACATTACTTGAGGAGTTTTACAATACCTTTGACGGGCCGCACCAGGTACCCTCCTAAGGGAGGAGCCCTCGGGTACCCCGACAACAGTAGCCCCCGAGTGCCTGATAGAGTTGAAGACTCGATCCAGGGACTCAACCTTCACGAGCAATTTACTTTTAGGTACTCTTCCTGCAAATAACCATTCTGGGAGGAAAACGATTGTACGGCTTTGAACTACTCGACGGATCGAGGTCAATTAATCTCACTCGGGAGAATACATCGAATAATCTACTCAGGGTTCGAGTCCTCTGGCTTGATCCTGGAAAATCCTGGGGTAACCCGACTCGAGCTGATGAAGTCTTACCGAGTCGAATTCCAGTCATCAGCTATTTTTACCCGATGCGTCCATCGGGATTTTCATCATACCTGTTGGTATGGGAAAGAATAGGTAGTGCAGCGATGGTGCACCTCCCAGGCCATTGTAAATATTTCGCGGGTCTTACCTTCATGCTTATGTGCATAAGTCCAGAGTTTTGGCATAGCTGTACGCCTCTGGGGTACTCGAGACTCGGTTTACTGAACGATGAAGGAGGAAACCTCGACTTACATGCTCACTCAAGTAAATCTCTCTTTCGTTAAAGGTTATTCATGCCTCGGGTACACTTTCTGGTTACTCGAGAGTTTTATTATTCGAGTAGTAATCATCAGCAGTGACGTGATACCCTATTTTTCTGTCAGGGGATGAGACATTTGTTGTGACGTGGACTTATTCTGTCAGGCGATGGCTTGCTCGAGTGGATATTGATCGCTTTTTGACCGTTCGGTGCATTGTAATCTAGGAGTTGCCAGTAAATGTCCAGATTACCGTGCGTAGTGGGCAGCATGGAGGCAGAGCGGTTGGCCTCTTCGCGCCACGTGTTGCGTTGATCTAATCTGGAAAGGATCCAACGGTGCGGGAGAATTTTACCTTTTATAAATACCGCGAGGGGGGAGGATAAGTTTTTTCCTCTTCTTCTTCCTCGCGCCCGCATCGGCTCCATCTTCCTGCTCATAGCCATTAGCGCTCTCCTTGAGCTTCCTCAAACCCACATCATGGTGCACACCTGAAAGCACGGCAGTTCCTCAGCGGCCAGTGGTGCAGAGGGCCGGCAACTTCTAGATGTTTGACGCGGATTACATCGACATGTCTACTTTTGCTATGACTTGGACCTCTCGTAAGGTATATATTTTGTTCTTATTTCGTAAATTACTTCGCATACAATATGCATACTAGTGTATTACTAACTTTTCTTTTTCCACAGAGATACTATGCACAGTACCAGACGAAGTGTGCGTACACTGCTCTAAACGAGCAATTCGATGTGTTCACTGCGGTTATTTGGCAGCCGTATAGTGATGAATCCATAACGGCTAGATACCCCGGAGGTATTTCTACCCTCTGCACAAGAGACTGGGATTACTAATTGACAAAGGAGAACACTGTGCTTGATGTCTGCGCGGAGGAGATGGCCCAACAGAGGGTTATACGGCAATTTGGACTTCACTAGTTGGAGATTCCTCCCGCTCCTGATGACCACTTGTCTCACACTCACAGTCCACGGGTATGTCTATTTTATTTATTCTTTCATATTATTTCACAATTTTCCATTATGAAGCATTGCTTATTTGTCGAACACACAACACAATTTTAGGAACACAAGGATGCGAGTTAACAGGACAGAGACTCAGTGATTGCAGCGGCTTGCCTCGTATGTGAACAAGAGGCAGGCCGCCTTGACACGTCGCTGACACGAGCATGTGTCATTTGATGCCACTTTGTTCAGCCGCTATTTGGACCGGTACATGGCCTCAACACAGATACACGTCATCCGGAACGCTCATCCGCACGAGATACCGGCCCCTGCTACATTTGATATTTAGCCAAGCTACGATACTTCCGGATCCAGAGAGTACGTGCATCTACTTACTACAAATTTATGCATCTATTTTATCTTATGCTTTGTGCTAAAAATAGGCCCCAAGCTGATAGATGATCTTCGAAACGAGTGCGCCGAGTATGCACGCTCTCTTTCTTCTGCATCTCTTATGATAGACCGTAACCCGCATCAGACCTGGATGGCGCGCTGGAGGGAAGCTACGAGGTATCTGGGAGGCTATCACGTGCACCCGCACTTTGGACGTTGTTCAGCACCACCATCTACCGTGCCCCCGCGTTAGTCCACGTAGTAGTGGCCCCCCTTCAGGGACCAGCCAGAACCACCGCCGCAACGGCATCAGCCGTGTCCCCGTCTACCACCACAGTAGGTGCTCAGACCGCCTGCTCTTGGCCAAGCTAGAGGTTCGTCTTGGCAGCAGCACCAGCACCAGCAGAGTCCACAGCACGGTACGTATACATATTATACATTTTGTTCAACATAACTTGAGCCGTATGTATTTAATCAGTACTTATGTACACCCCTGCAGGATCATTTGAGCAACACCCGTCTATGTCCGGATCCGGGTGGGAGACTGGGAACAAGGATATGAACTACCGGAGTAATTTCAGGGAGAATTACTCGGTGTGGGTCGAACATTACGTCACCAATCCTCCACCATTCCACACATAGCAGACATAGGGTCCCTTTATCCAGACACCTCCACCAGACCCCACACAGGATACACATGGTCCCATTCTCCAGACTCCTCCACCAGACACCACACAGGATGTCGAGGACTTGACAATGCCTCGTCAAAATTGGGCACCCCGTAGGTTTATGCATTCGACGCCCGTACAACCCCCTCCCCGTGCAGCTCGGCGAAGTAGAGCTCAGTGATATCTTCGAGTAGTCCATGCCCTCTTTATGCCTAGAGACATATTTATCTACCTATGTATGAGACATATGCTTATTTATGTTCGTCGTAGAGGTGCGAGACACTTATTTGTATCTATTTATGTATAGATGAGAACTATTTGTATGTGTGTGCTTAACGAATTTTTGGACCAAAAATTATATACTCCCTCCGTATCAAAATATAAGATGTTTTAGCATTTTATAGATATAATGTATCTAGATATGTTTTAGTGTGTAGATTCATATGCATTTTACACTAAAACATGTCTATGTACATATATTGTCTAGAAAATACTAAAACATCTTATATTTCGATACGGAGGGAGTATTATATATACACGTGAATTAACAAAATTCTTGTCAATGACGTGTGGGTCCCACGGGTACAAAATATTTACGAACAATAATATATATTGATATTGCAATCATTTTAGAATTTTTCATGCACACCGTGATGGTGCGAACAGATTAAAATTTTGATTTACCATTTGAGAAATATGATGTTCAAAAGTGTTGGATCATACAGGTACAAAGCTAGCTATCTTTTAGAGCTTTGGAGCACCAGTGGATCAGTTGCATGCATGCAGCACAAGAATTGGAAAAACAGCTACTTGTTTGCCTCACGTGTTGCTTTTGGTCCATGACGTGTGGGTCCCACAAGGCACAAAATATTTATGAAAGAATATATATGATATTAGGCTCATTTTATGGAGCTTATCATGTACATCATAATGGTACATACAGATCATATTTTGGATGGTTTATTGAGGAAATACAAATATTTGAAACGCATATATGGATATGAGCTAGCTCGCTTTTCAAACTGAAAGAGCACGGATCGATCAACTTCAGGCATGCATGCATGTATGTAGTCTGACACCCTAAGAGAAGATTTGGACTAGTACGCTTTATGTGTCTATAGTACGTACACAAGGTAACGTCTTGATTAGTATCTCGCATGCGTCAAGAGGCAAAACAAACGAAGCGATCAAAACAGATATCGCTAGTTGTGGAGATAACCTCGTTTCCGATTTGAACGGATTGACGTGTGTTAGGGCATCTCCAGCCGTCTCGCCCCCCGGGACCCAAAACGTCGTTGTTTTGGTGACGTCACGGCGCCAAACGGCGCTAATCTGGAACTGAGGGACACGATTCCCAGTCGCACTCCAGTCCAAGTCTCGGCCCAAATTAATTCAAATTCATAGATTCGACGCAAATTCATAGATTCTACTACATTTTGACATAAATTTAACTAAAAACATAAAAGACCCTTTTGTAGCCTTGGCGGGGCATTTACTGCGCCGCGTGCCGTCGCTGCCGCCCGCCACGCCATTACTCCGGCAGCCTTTGAACGGGCGCATGCACTGGCCGCCCGCCACGGCATAAACGCCGGCAGCCTTTGACCGACGCGGAGCAGAGAAGAACCTCACGGGCGGGGTTTCTGTTCCCGCGGTTTTCCCACGCGTCGCTGACAGCGCAGGCTTGCGTGGGCTGCCCCGCCTTTTCGTCCCCCAAGCCGAACCCAGCAGGCTGGGTTTCGCCTGGGTGCCGCGGCGCGAAATAGCGCTATTTGGGCTTCTAGGGGGGCGGCTGGTGCAAAAACGACGCTTTTCGGCGCTTTCGCCGCTAAAAAAGCCGCTTGGGGGCTTTTGGGGTCGACTGGAGATGCCCTTACAAGATGCCCACTGTGTGGCTGCCTATATAAAGGCAAGAGATAGCTCGCCCCAGAGGAGACACGCACGCACACGGATGCGGGGAGGCTGACGCAAAACACGCGAAAAAGCTCCTTGCCGAGAACAAAGACACGCACACGTTGTGAGAGCAAGGCAAAAACACGCCTAACCTCTCGCCACGAATTCAACCACGCATATTCTGTCGTTTTGCATCTAAATCGCTGCAACATACAGGGCGATCGCAGAACGACGGTCACACCGATACGTCTTGAGTTGATTCGCCACAAGGCAATACCTCAAGTAAGATCAATCCAGTCCAACAAAAATCTACGAAAATCCCCGCTGCGTTCTGATAACGATCATCGCATACTTCCCTACAGGTAAGAAGTCTAACCAAATCTTGGTGGTTTCTTAATCTTTCTTTGTGGCCAAATTATTATATGGCGTCATTATCTTCGATAGATTCTATGGTGAAAGGCAATGTTCAACGATCATAAATTCCATCGTCGATGTGAGGCTTAAATCAAAGCTTCCCGATGAAACGGAATTAGCTACAAAAATTACCCGGCCACAGGACGTCTACTCCACTGAGGGTAGTCGATTGTGGTTTTGTGTAAATTACGATGAACATACGCGACTAAGACCAAGTACGAAGAAATCAAATCACCATGATGTTATTGCCCTTCACCATGAGGCGTGATTGGTCATATTTCCATCTACACCGCCCCTCAAAAGGAGGCGAAGATCATAGAAACACATTGATCTTGCTCCTATAAGGACGCGAGATTAAAATACTTGATAAGCATCATCCACCATGCATCTATGCACTACAAGAAATGTGTTGATACATGACGTTCTCGCAATGACGTTGAAGGAAATCGTCATAGAGTTGTGACGATTTCAAACAAGATCGTCGTAAGTTGTTTGAGGGAACAAAACTTCTGTAAAATAACGACGATTTGAGTTGAAAACGTCGTATCCGTATAAGATGAAATCGTCATAATCGGAGTATGTGATCTAGGGCCTTATTTTTTAGCAGATCACGACGAATATAAATCGTCACGGTGCTTACACGTAGACACATTTATACAACTGGATTACCACATCATCAATTTTTTCCTACGTGTCACTATGAGTCAATTTCTGCCTGTGATTTCCTTGCTTACGTGTCAACACATAGTTTCACTTGCTATCAATGACATGTGGGGCCAACCCCTCCACAAACTACTGCACCTGACATGCTTTCACTTGGTACCAATGACATGTGGGGCCAGCCCCACAAACTACCGCACCTGACATGCTTTCACTTGGTACCAATGACATGTGGGGCCAGCCCCACAAACTACTGCACCTGATATTCTTGGCGCGTGGCTTGCTTGCGCACCTGACATGTAACGAACCCTTTCTATTTATTCGCAAAATAAGAGGTGTGAGCGGGGATTCGAACCTTGCACCTTCAGCTCTCCACGGAGAGCGCAACCACTACGCCACAAATCATTTGTTGATAACTATATGCATTCGGCTTACTTAACACAATGACAAAGCGAACATGGGCCTCGGTGGGTCTCAAATCCATCAAAATAAATTCGGGGGCCGGGTTGGGGGATGCTTCCCTCTTGGAATGGGCCGAATTTTGGCCTATGTACATAGTGCTGGCACATGCTCTCACAGCTAGCTGGGTTGGGCTGGATCTTAACCCTTTTTTTTTGTTTATTCCTGTTTTCATTTTCTATAATTTGAATTTCACCTCGAAATTGACTGAAATCTGTTTTGTAAAAAACTAAAAATATTTACAATGATTATACACCATTGGGAAACATTTTTTGAAAAAAAATATAATCATGTCCATGAGCATATATTTCTTGTGACTTTAGGGGATTTTCAATTACGGTTTGGAGTCAAAATGGTGGGCTTGACCTTCCATATCTAGTGGGGTTTTTTTTTGAATATCCTTGTGTATCTATGAATAAATAACTACTTTTGTATCTAAAATAATTTTTTCCAAAAATCATGAGCAAACTACGAGACACTTGTAGTTCAAATTTTACCCGCTTCCAGCGGAATCGGCACGAGTTTATCTTTTTCAAAAGAGGTGGATAACAAGCTATTGAGAGATAGTAAGTTTGTTATTTGTAGATAAAATATGACATAATATATTTAGAATTTTAATTTGTACATTTTTGCAACATATTTTGTGTGTGTGCTTCACAAAAAAAACCCAGTTTTGACACTCCGGGAATGGAAAATGGTATTTTTATTCAACGAAAAATAAAACTTTCTTCGTGAACATTGTTAGTTGTACCAATATGCATCTTTGTGTGTAATATGATCACATTTAAACAAACTATGCCATGGGTGTGGCCAAAACATCTGTCATTTCGCCCGAAAGCCATGAATTTTCGTACGAGATAGCTCATTTCTGTGAACACATTTTCCACCAAATTATCGTATTCCAAGTTTATTATTTTTGGTGGATACTAGGACATATATAACAACACCACGCGAAGATCTTACATCGTTTCGAGTGTTTTTGAATTTTCTGGAATTTTCAAAGCAGATTTCGAATAACGGTCAAAACGGGGGACATGACCGTTCGTACCTAGGTGTTGAATATTGATGAACTCTTGGTGTATCTATGTTGAAATAGGTACTTGGGTACCTAAAAATGTTTTTTGCAAAAAATAAAGAGAAAACTACGAGGCACCTATAGTTCAAATTTGGCCCGCTTCCAGCGGAATATATATAGTTCATGAGAATATGTCATTTGTATTTGTATGATGCAATGATATGAATAAAGATGCAGCATTCCCATATATTGTGTTTATTACTGTCTTTTGTTATTTTATTTGCTCGTTTTATTAACAAGATGGCACGTCCGCAATTTGTACTCTCATGTACACATCTAGGAAAAACCCTACAGCCCCGGGGATGGTTTTCGCTAACACATTTTCTAGCGAAACAGTGTGACATATTTATCTCTATGTACCTTTACACATATTACTATGTATCACATATTTAAATAAAGGGTTTCAGAGACATTGAGATACAATTAACATAAGGATACATCGGTACAAACAACATTAAATCTTAAATTAAAACGCTATGACTCAAATTTAAAATTACACCGATTAGTAAGATAATCTAACTACATGATGTCACCGTGTTCGTCTCAAGCTGAAGATTTAGCTGCCATCGATGATGCACCTCTCTTACCCATGATGCTCGGCATGAAAACATCATCTTTGTCCTCGCTCTCATCCTGCCATATAAGAGGATTCTTTTTGCAACAATCGTGTATGTGTATTCAATGTCTCTCCCAGTCTTTGTCCTCTCTCTCCCAGTCTTGCATTCTTTTTGAAGACTAGGCAGGACATGGATGGATGGATGGCCATTTTCTCAGGGACTTGATGCCAACTGCCATTCTGAAGCTTGTTAAGATCAGGCATCAATTTCTTCAGGGACCTTTTTTTCAGGGACTTGATGCCAACCGTCAGTGACCATCCAAGTAGGTCTTTGATTTTCGTATCTGAAAGCTCTGGAGATGGCTACGTGATTTTGCTCCAAAAGCATAAAACAGTGATGAAGAATGCAAGACTGGGAGAGAGAGGGGAAACAAATCCAACTCATACGAGTCTGAAATCTCTCTAGACGGCCTGCTGCAGTTCCCTGATCAAATAACCCGATTCCTTCGGGATCACGGGAGTGGTATTACATATAACCTCAAATGTTCCAAGCTAAACGATGAGCTAACTAATCAAGCCGAAGGAGCATCTGCGCGGCGTCGAGGGGCGGAAATGTCCGGAGGGCGACGAGCTAATCCAGCGGCAGGACTAGCTTGGCGGCGTCACGACTTGGAACCAGCCGGAGAGCGACGCGCTTCATGTCCTCCGCGCCTTGCTCGTACGCCGGCAGCGCTTGCCCAGCGACCCGCCGTCTGTATTCTTCTGACCGCAGGAACTTCTGCACCGCCGCCGTCTTGGCGCTCTCCACCTCTGCCTCCATCGCCCGCCTCGCCGCAGCAAGCTCGGCCCTCAGTTTTTCCAGCTTCGCCTCTGACTCCTGCTTCACGGCACTCAGCTTCGCCTCTGACTCCTGCTTCACGGTAGTCAGCTCGGCCTTCACCTCCTCCAGCTGTTCCCGCAGAGCGGCGGCGCCGCGTTCCTGCGCCGTCTGCTTCTCCTCCAGCTCCAGCGCGTGGCCCAAAGAGAACGTCACGGAGCTCATGGCCTGCACGAGCCGGCCGTTGCCGCCGCCACACGCACAAACTGGTTCAAACGCCTTCCGCTGCGTGTGGATGAATTATGTAGTACTGTCACTGTGGCATACGCATACCTCGCCGATTGCTAGATAGGTCGACGCGACGACGTCGGAGGGCTTGGCCGCCGCGAACTCGCGCTGTCGCGACGGCGTGAGGATGGACTCCAGTACCTTCCGCGCTTCCCCCCAGTCGGCGCTGTCGCCGTCGTGTGTGTCGGGCACGGGTATGTGCCGTGGGTTCGGGTCGTAACCCGGCGGGGAAGGCAAGCCGGCCGCCAAGCAAACGGACAGCGCTGTGGGAGCACGCGGCGTGTTCGGCTCAGCACCGGCGACCTCCTCCTGTTTCCTCTTCTTTTTGCCGGAAAACTTCATCGTGTCGCCCATCGGCTCGGCTTTCATCCCTGGGCACAGGACGGCAGCAAATTAGTACATGTGCTAATTGGACGAAGGGGAATCGATTGGCCATTTGTTTCGAACCAGTAGAACGAGGAAATGGCTCGAGCGGTGGTGCTGGTGAAGCCCCGGCGAGAGCAGAGGAGAAGGCTGCGGCAAGATTGCTGGCAGATAGGTAAGTCCGCAGATCAACCGGCACGCCTTGTGTGTGCTCTAACTTTTCCACCGATTCCCTATCCTTGCGCGATAGCACGGGACGTGGAATGGAGTCCCCGGACGGCGGCTCGCCCCAGTGAACGGGGCACGACCATTGCTCCGGCGACTTCAGGAAGAAGAAACCCCTTTTCCACTCCTTTTCGGATTTGCGACTGGTCAGGCCAGTAACAAGCGCCCCGACGCCTTTCCTGCACCGGAAGAAGCACCAGCCCCTCGTCCTGAGAGAGAAAAAATGCCGGAACACGGCGATCGTCGGTGGGACGCCGGCGGAGCGACAGAGCACGACGAAGCACACCAAGACGCGCCAACCGTTGGGCGTGAGCTGGCCCGGCGCGAGGCCGAAGTGGAAGAGCGCCTCGGAGAAGAAGTCCTGGAGCGGGAAGCGCAAACCGGCCTCCAGCATATGCGCGTACACGCAGACGGCCCTCGGCGGCGGCGGAGTGCACGCGCGCCGCTCGCCGGCGGGGCTCGCGGCGAACTGCGACGGGACGCCGTGCTTCTGGCAGAGTGCCTCGACCTCGGCCTGGGTGGCCAGGGACGAGGAGAAGCTCTCGGCGGGGATCCTCGAGAGGGCGGCGGCGTCGTCGTCGCTCTCGGTGTCGCTGAGTACCACGACGGGGAACGGCGAGGAAGTCATGGCGCTGCGCTCTCGGTGCTCTCCGTGCGGTGCGGCCTGCTAGCTTTTTCTTTCTTTCTTTTGAGCTGCGGCCTACTTGCTTCGGTGTTTGTGGGGAATGTGTTTGTGAGCCGAGTCTAGGGAATGGGCAACACCATGTTTTGGGACGGTCCTCTCCTTCCTTTGTCGTTCATGGCAGTTACGGATGTTCATGAATTTCCCTTTTTCTGTTGCGGTAAAATATATCTTGTCAGTTTCTTAATTTTTCGTCCCAAATTAATTATCTCAAACTTAGAAAAAAGTGGGTGTATCTAGACATGTTTTAGTGGTAGATACATCTACTTTTGTCCAACTTTGAGACAATTAATTTAGGATGGAGAGAGTAGAAGATAAAAATCCCTAAAGAAAATGCTAAATGTTTGTCAAAAGAGGAGAGTGGATTTCCCACACTTACTAGGATCTCCTGTCTATCGTGGACGTCGATTTCTGATCGCACGATCGTATGTCTTTTTTGCACAAAAGTCCCTGCACTTGGAGAAACTACGAACCGACCCCCTATATATCTCCTAACACACCGGATCCACTCATCCTACTAATCCTAATCATTCAACCCCCCCCCCTTTTCCCACCTCCAGCACGAACCAAATCCGGGAGGAGTGAGAAAGCGACGGTGATGTCGCCATGAAGGGAGGGCGCGTCTTTCGGTGACCTCCGACGAGGAGTGACATCGCGACGATGTGGAGGGAAGCTACAACAGCGCCTTCGAGGAAGGCCGCGACAGAAGGCCACGGCAACGGTCGTCCTGTCCTTAGCGGTGGTGTCCGGCGGCGCCGTGTCCGGCCATAGCAGCGACAGATCCAGCCATGTGGGGTGCGGATCCGAGCTCTAGGTTTCTAGATCTTGTGTTGAATCCGACCATTTTTTATTCTTTTTTGGATTTCTATTTTTTGGATCTAGGGTTGAATCCGGCCGGATCTTGTTGTGATTACTTATGTTTAGAATTTCTAGATGTTGCTAATGCATGGATCTCTGTTACCGAATTTTTATCCGTATGAATCCGAGATTCTTAATCTCTCTTAGTTCATGTAACAAGCTCATGATATCGGATTTTTTTTAGTACACGAATCCGGAAAAGAGAAAGAAATTGTTACTACATGAAGATACAAAAATAATTGTTACTGTAGACATCCATATTAAAAGGAAAAAACTCCAAGAAGAAAATGCAATGCATTAACAGAAAAATAGAAAAAAATGCTTGTAAATTTGTTAATGCATAATCACGAAATCATCATTAATGCAGGTTTAAGACCAAATGGACAATTTTAATGATGGAGTTAAACATGAAAAGGGTTCAAAGTTGGGGGGTTTGACTATAAAACCGATTGCACGAATCTTGATGAAATGTGTGGTGACGATAGATAGGGGAGATCCATGTAAGTGTGTTTGGCATTTTCGCCAAAAGAGCTTCTTAGGAACTTCAAGAATGTAGACTTCAAATAGAACTAGAATTGTTAAATTAGATCCAAGAAAAAACACAAGTGCAGTTTAGAAAAGAGTGCAACTTGTTTTATTACACTTTTCTACTACACGGTAGAATCTATCAATCTCTATTATATAGTATAGTATAATAGGGCTCGGGCTGCTGGGGTCATACGGCAGCCACGTCGACCAAGTGGAGGAGCTCGAGCTAGGAAGAGGAGGCGTGCACGGCCACCCCACATTACCCCTCTTGCCTCTTCGCCTTTAGCACCTTTAATTTTAAGAAATCAACATGTGATCTTGATCCGTCCTTGTGCCATGTTTTCACACGATGTTGCGCCGCACTACTCGTGTCACCGTTCCCGCCGAGTACGGTATGTGCTCCCCTTCTTCTTCAAGCCATGGGGCACCGCCCTATGAAAGTTCTGTCGCATCCACCTACTTCCGGCCGCATCCTCCATGTATTTGCCCAAACTTCCGCATTCTAGCGCTATTTTCTCCCGCCTACAAACATACATGCTCCCGGGCATCCAGTGTTGTCGCTTCCCACGTGCCCCTAGCGTCCGGCGTCTCCATCGTCTTCCTTCTCCCTCTTTCCAGTCGCCGATCCATTCTAGGGTCGAGCCTCCTCGTCCCCGAACTGAGAACAAACCACTCCAGCACTGCCCCGAATTTTATCCGCTCGATCTAAGAGTTCAGGAGGAACGAGATCGTTCAATTATTTGCTCCACTGTCGGTGCCTCCATGGCTTCACCGTAGCTCATCCGCACCATACGCCGCGCCATCTCCTCTGGCCCGCTTCCTAGACTTTGATGGGAGGAACATGTTGATGCAGATGTTGGATTTGTGTCCATCAACTGTTTGTGTTCATGCATGAAGAAAAAACTTCTTTGTGAAACGTTAGGGCTAAGGATTTAGTTTGCTTTCCCTTGCCCAATATTGTGTTTCCTAGCATGCTATCACATGCTTTTGTTAATGTATTGATAGAATTTCTAGCATTGGTTGATGCCTAGGATGAATTGTTATAGAACTGAAACAGTTCAATTTTCTGAATTGTACATGTTTATTTTATATACTAGATGATACCCCGCGCGTTGCAGCGGAACCTTTTAGAAAAATATTATTGAATACTATGAATATTCAACGATCATATAGATAAGGTAAAGAATAGTCTACAATTTTTTTTATCGTGTAATAATCCTGGTACATTTAGCAAGTCAAGTAAATAAGACTTATAAAAATCTAATAGAACCCAAATTTATTTAGAGAAATAAATTTTATTTGTTCAGTACATTGTAGACAAACCGTGAAATCAGTTGGAAGCAATGGCAAGGATGGGCACGGCGTGTACCAAAAGATGCACTGCCAAATTATATGTTTATGCAAAGTCACGTGTTCTTATTGCATCGCATCATGTTCTAAACTTCTCATTCTTTCTGTAGATAGTCTCATGTCCGTTCCATTCATATATGGTCAAAGTAAACAATAATAAGCATGAATATTGAGTTCTGTAAGAAAAATCCGTAGCAGAAAAAAAACAATGAACAATAAGTGTCTGATACATGTAGCTTGTCCAATATGGAGAATCGGCAAAAAATTGGCTATGTGCACCTGAAAATGAGCAACATACTGACCGCTAGAAGCAAAGTGCACATGAAAACCTGCAAAACCGAAGATGAGGGGAACCGATTTCTTCTTGTGGAAAATCCCTTGCCATAGTCGAGTTCCAAGCTTGTGGAAAATCCCTTGCCAAAAATCTAAGCACAATCTCAACAGAAAAGTCAATTCTGCTCTTAATCTTGCAATCGAACTACATCAAAGATGGGGTCAATAAAGACATCAGGGAAGCAAGGCCACACAACTTCAAATACTTGAATAGTGAGCCACACATCTCATACTGGTGGCTCTGGTGAGCCACTCACTCCTACCACGTCTTCGGAGTAGAATGAGAAAAATAGTTTGAGTCGGGCGTCAAGGTCCATGGCATTTAAATAGGGAAAACTGCGTGAAGCGTGATCTGCTCATATTCCTTCAGATTGTTGGGAGAGGAAGCGGTTGCGTCGTCACGGATAATGGAACGACGAAGACGATCCGTACCCTGCACATGTCCTAAGAAAGGAAAACACTGATGGGCCGATTCATTGAGAGCAAATTCGCTGCATGTGGCCTCCAGTTGGGCTTAAATAATAGACTTTAGTGTGGATTGGTTGGTCCAGTCTGTTCATTGTAGATAAAACGTCATTCACGGAAAAGAAGAATCGCACCATTTCTATTTGCTGAGCTGGCAATTTGCTGACGTGGGTGGCTGCATGCTTAGAGAAATAAGTTAGTGGGTTGCCTCTATTTAGTTATATAGGATTTGCGAGAGCTGAAAACATTTGTTAGGAACTATGTGTACTCATTGGTGAGAAATATACAATCAGATGTGATGTTTGTTCTAATGTGAATTTGAACAAGTATTATCTTTATGAAAGTATTCCGATAATTTAGTGCCTCTTTATCTGCAGAATTGTATAACACTAGCCGCGGTATTAATGGCGACGTACACGGCCAGGGCAGTCAGGGCCTTTTGGGTCGACAAATGCATGTATGATTATACTTGAGTTCAAAAAGGGCTAAAATTATACATCGCATTCATGCACAACACATAAGCCTATATTTGTGGATGTGTGATGGCATAACCGATCGATCAATTCATTCACGCATGAGGGCTGACAAAAAGGTATATTCATTATGTGCAGACTGGTCAACATATTTTCACTTTTAGAGATTCTATTTTGGAGTGTCTATGTTGGTAATACCATTCGTTCTAAATGCTCTTTCTCCCTGGTATTTACAAGTGCTCTAATTGTGAGATGCATGTCATTGTGTTTAATCCGCTTATTTATCATGCTACTTTGGAGTTTCCTTGATTAGATTCTTACCCTTTTTAATCGGTTCATTGTCTTTCGTGACAATCAATCGTCTTGATGTTGGGTCTGGACTAATGGTGAGTCTTTGGATGACTTTGTCTTTAATTCTAAATTAGATGCTTATGAATTGCATACTGGGAATTCCTGCCTCATGGAGATACTGAACCAATGCATATTCATATGATGCAAAGTTCCTCATGTGAGGATTATTAGTTCACCAGAATCAATTTATGGTACATACAACTAACTAATTCTTCGGCCTTCAAATGACTATTTTATATATTGATATCGGTAACACTCGGTGAATTTGGTTGCATTTTGTTGAAACATACTCCTCACAATACGTATTGGTCTCCGCCCTCTTATGTGCATAAAAAGGTACATCTAACTCAAGAGGATGTACAAAAGTGGAATGGGATGAACTTGAGGAACATGAGCGCAAGCACTTCTCACCCAATGATAAGTCCTATGTTGGTAATACCCTTCGGTCAGTATGCACTTTCTCCCTTGTATGTACATATCGTGCTTGCCTTAAATTCTATTATGTGATGTATGTATTTTGTTACCACCTTTGTCAATTGTAAGTATAAATTCTACTCCCTCTGATCTGATTAAAGTGTCAGGAGGAAACAACGTCCTGTTGGGAATATGCCCTAGAGCCAATCATGTATGATGTAATTCTCAGTATATTCATAAAATTGTTGGGTTGTCCTTATATGAACATCTGATATATGTATCATCGAATACTGATTCGGTTGTGGAATTATATATTCATGTTGTTCAGGTTAGATTGTCCTTGGTCAGTGAGGTTGTGCTAGACACAAAACTTAGACCAATGTGAAAGTTTGATGATGACTCGGTTCCACTTGTCATGCGCATAGTGATGCTATTCCGAATTACACGGATTGGACTAAAGAGTTTTGCGAGTTGGACTAACCCATATTGAGATACAATGAAGTAAGCCGTCATATGTATGTCTCAGTCAATGTAATCCTTAGATCTGAGGTTATTGCACCGAGTTGTGCACCACCATCTTAGGTTCTTCATACGTTGTTCTGTAACACGACTGTTATAAAGGCAGAGTTCGTGTTGATAGAGAATCAAGTTGTGTGATGTGAATAACCAAGATGGGATTTTTTCCTCCGAATGGAGAGATATTCTCTGAGCTCTCTCGAGTGATATGATTTTAAAATCATGGCCATGCGCAACTCGGTTAAGCGTTAACCGGGGGATCGACTAAAAATTAGTCGGATGAATCATATATCACGGATTGATAAGATAGTTGATATATTAAAGGGATGACTGTGATTCGCCTATATTTTTAAATGGTATATCGTGAGGCAAAAGGGACTCGAACACAAGTCACATTAAAAGGTATGTCGTCATGACTCTATGACACTTGGGATTCGGCACGTTTTGCTAGGGGCCGCTGTCGATTGATTGATTGTGAGTCCGACTCCAATCGTTCCAAGTCGTCATGAGCCTGCGGGGTCGCCCACTTAAGAGCGGGAGCAATTGTATTGGTTGGGTTGGACCCGAACTGTACATGAATTGAAATAATGAGTTGGACTCACGAAGTAAATGGGCCAATAGTATTGTACATCCCACTTTCACTCCCTACATAAGAAGGGGCGCATGTCGCCCAAGGGTACGATTTGCCACTCTCATGTATTTGGAACCCTAGCCCCATTATGTCCAGCCGCCGCCCGAGCTCCTCCTTGCATGTGTCGATACCGGAAGAGGTGTTATATGTTCATATATTGTAGCTCTGCCCCTGTGGGGATGAGACTCTGGGTGTTACCGTCCGGCAGCCGAGCAGGGCGATGGTCAGCTGGAGTATGCCTCCGTGGACAGCGGATTCTCCTCTTGGTCGTCAGCAGCACTGCAACTGCCAGTGTATCGTGCTTATGCTCGTAGACCACCCGTCCTCCATCAATCCGAGATCCAGCCATCCACAAACTCTCTCCAAGTCTCACTCCGGGTAAATTTACCCTTTCCTACCGCAATCCCATACTCTTTAGCTATAATATTTTATTAGTAGAATTGGGGAAATTCTACCTATGTAGCTAGGTCATAGATTTTTCACCAAACTGAAAATTAGATTGTTTTCCACTGTCTATGTAGGAAGTAATGATGGTCAAGGGGAAACCAATCGATTCATTTATTTTCATAAAAAAGAGAGTTGAATATGAAGTTGGTGGATTGGTAGTCCTTCAACTAGTAAATGAAGAACACACTATCCATGTTCAGCCCCCTCTCTTATTATTCAAATATGAACAACAAACCCATGAAGATGAGGTGCATCAAACAAATGAAAGTTATATTCTTGGGTATAGAATCTTTTGAGTGAGATCCAACCCTACGTCCATAGATTTGGCAATATCCACCTAAGCCAAGAGATAAGTGTTGCGGGCATATTTAAAACTAGGCCCTATGCAGCCACGTCTAAAGAATTACAGAATTTATGGTACATGAGATCAGAAAAGGCGCTTCAACTATGACTGGTTTTGTCTTTTCCCAACATAGTTGGAGTATTTGGAGAGTATCGATCATGCATATTGTTTATTTTGTTTTGTGTCCAGCAAAAAACAGAAACAAGCAACGTGGTTCCGATGTCTTCATACATGTATTTTTTTAATTGGAAAAAGTTCAACGATGGAAGGAAGTGTGCATTCCTAAAACATATAGGCTCTGAACACAACAATGCGACCAATCCATGCCAATACTTGTTGAATCAACCTGGCCATATAGCACATGTTGTAACTATTGGAAACAAGAAGGATATAGAAAGAAACCAATTAAGGGTGAAACTTTGATTGCATCTGTTAAGTGGCTCACATCACACACTTGTGCTTTTAGAGGACATCATGAGACACCCGAGTTGAAGAAAAAAGGTAACTTTAATGAGTTATTAAAGATTCTTGGAGAATTATGTCGCCAGATTGCGGATGTTATAAAAATAATCCATACAATGCAAAGTACACATTACCGGATATCCAACAAGAGATTTTGGGCATTTATGCATTTAAAGTTAGGAAACATATCCGTGAAGAGATTGGGGACTCTAAGTTTTCTATACTAGTGGATGAGACTTGTGATGTAGCAAAAAAAGAGCAAATGGCATTGGTTTTCATATTTGTCGACAAAGATGGAATATTGCAAGAGCGGGCCTTCGATTTGGTAGATATGAAAAGCACCAAAGTCGTGGCACTTAAAGAGGTATTGAGATCTATATATCCAAACATGCTTTTGATATTCAAAATCTTCATGGTACAAGGTATGACGGGGCTAGTAATATTAGAGGGGAGTTCAATGTATTGCAAGCTCTTTTTCTTAGAGAATGCCCTTATGCATATTATGTTCATTTCTATGCTCATTGGTTGCAACTTGCACTAGTGGGTTGCATCCAAAGAAGTGGTCTCTGTTACTCAATCTTTTCAGAATTTTCTTTTCATTGTTCACACCATTGACTCCTCTACGAAGCGCCACGACGAGCTTCATGATGCTCAATTGGATGAACTATCTCAATTACTAGCTATTGATGACATTTAAACTCGTGAAGGTGCAAACTAAATACATGCACTAAAACGACTTAGGGACACAAGATGTCCTTCACACTTGGGTTCTATATCTAGCCTAATAATCATGTTCATTGTAGTAAGTACGATGTTATATAGGTTTCGATAGAATAACTGGTTCAATAGGTGCAGATGGAGACACCGCTTTCAGCTACTTGAATTCCTTTTAGCTCATACTTGTCTTATGTATGATGCATGAAACATTGGAGATTATGTAAGATCTTGGCCAAGCTTTGCAACAAAAATATCACATGACATAGTAGATGTCATGCGTCTAGTGTTCTAAAAAAATTGCGCCTCGATGAAATGAGATCATGTGATGGTTGGGAAACTTTTTTTTATGAGTTGTTGACTTCTGTCCAACCCATTCCGTTGATATTCTAGATTTGGGAAAATCTTACATTTTGTGTGATAGTCATGCTCGTCGCCAATCAGGTTCTTTTACTAAAGAGCAATATTTTCGAGCGGAAATATTTCTCCCTGCACTTGATGCACAGTTGCACGAACTAGAATTCCAGTTCAACAAGAAGGTAATGGATCTTCTATCCACTAATGCTACTTTGATCCCGCAAATAAATTTAGATTTTTCAAGGTTGATGATATTTGTGAAGGGGTTTCGTAGCCGAAAACAAAAAAATTCTAACAATGATAACCGAAACTAGCCAGAATCTATTACTATGCAGATATAGAGTACCGGAGGAAGAACGGAAAGCATACCCTTGAAGACCGAAAGTGGGGATTACCCTCCCGCACAAGGGCTATCGATGAAGACGGAGAAGTCGATCGCGAGGTTGAGGAGTCGTTCCACGACTAGTGCCCTAAGTGTTGCACCTCGTAGGATTACACACATACGGTGTAGATTATGACTCCCGGTCTCTGGCCCAGTGAAGGTTGCGGAAGTAGAGCGATGGATCATAGACTAATAGCATGGCAGTATACTTATAGTGAAGAATTCTCAACTCCTAACATAACTCCAAAATGAACCACGGCTGGAGAAGAGAGAAAAGAGAGAGATGGATTGTTGGGAGAAAAGGGGAGGGGTGCCCTTCCATATAGAGTGAGAATAGGGGAGCCTTTACCCTTGGCCAAGCCATGTGGGACTAATCCCACATGGTTGGCCGGCCAAGGAGGTGAAGTCGCACCCCCCACATGGGCCCCATTCGGCCCATGCGGGCTTCCCCTTTTTTTTCTCCCATTTTCCCCTAAAGGGCCTCTTTTGCACTGAAGGCCCATTAGTGGAATAAATGCATTTAAAATAAAATAAAATGATATTTAATTATTAATTACACTAATTAATAATAAATGTACCTTTCTTATTTATTTCGAGTCCCGGAACCCCTTCCGGTACCCTTCGATCACCATCGGACATTTCTCCCTTTATCCCGATACACCTTTGGAACTCTCTGATCTCTATCGGATAAATACCAGAATGATTCCGACTCTCTTTATTATTCTCTTCGGTACTAAGATCACTCTTAAATATGTTCTACCCTTAAGTGTGACACCCTACAGTTTGGGCTACTCCAGACATGGCCGAGACACCTCTCCGACCAATGACCAATAGCGGGATCTTGACATCCATAATGGCCCATGTGTATCAATCAAAGTTTTTGCGTCGCTTTGAACCAAATGTTAGTCCCCATGCCCCTTACCTTAGGGACATTCTGTTTGTCCGAGACTTGATCTTCCGGTATCTTATACCATGTTCTGTCTCGTTACCGACATGAAAATTATTCTCGTTCCCGTGTCGTTGCATCTCCGTGACCTACTCACATGCTTGCACGCTAATTGATGCAACTCCATCGAGTGGGCCTAGGAGTATTTATCCGTCAATAGGATCGGCGAGTCCCGCTCTTGATGGTAGGACTCAACATATCCCTTTCACTACCGAAGAGTCACCTTTATAATCACCCTGTCACGGTATGATGTTTGATGCAATCAAATTAACATCCAGGATAGAAATTAAATACCATCTCACGGTCAAAGGCAATGGTACTACGTTTTTGTTATCATATCGTTGAACTTAATGACTCGACCTCATTTATGATAAAACATAATGGGTGTGAGTCCACATCATTCACCAATGACACGACTCTGTTGTCAATGGTATAAATACCCATGGTAGGGAAACCTTGATCATCTGTTGCCCAACGGACTAGTATAACTAGAGGCTACTAGGGACCTGGTTTGTTTACATACCACACATGTATTAATGTTTTCTCTTAACACAGTTATAGCATGGTATAAAACATTATGAACATACGAGTTATATGATAATAAATATCTTTTATTATTTGTCTCTAGGGCATAACTCCTCCGGTCTCTCACTTGCACTAGAGTAAAAATAATTTAGTTTGCTATTGATCTAACACCATTAGCCCCCTGGTTCCTAGACCATGGATTTCTCGTGGAAAATGATTTTTCCTCAAATCTTCGACGCTCTGATCTGTATGTGCTTTGCAAAACTTTCATGTCACCTAGTTTGACATTTTTCTGTATCTTATGATGCCGGTGAAATATATGTTTCGATGATGGAGTAAGAATCGAACCGTCATGTAGCATGGGCCTTGAGAGTCTAAGAGATATTTAAAAGGACACCATACCATCTCGGGAAAACCATCTAAGTCCAACCACACCTTCCACTTATAAAGTATCCATATACTCCTATACCTATGTAGATTGTGCGACAGTGCATACACATGCCACTTTGCAAGCTAACCATGTCTTTTCTCAAACAACAGACTCCTCCTATATGATACTTTTTGGTCGTGTGAGACTTGTATCATCGTAAATCCTTACGGCAAGTTGACTTTCACTCTCACCACAGACCAGAAAACATAACTTCAGTTCTCACCAGACATTGAAATATATAGTTAACGTTTGTTCATCGATCCATTGAGGAATCGCTCTAGAAAGTGTTCTTCAACCAAGAACTTGGGTCACACCAGGTCAAGCATTCGACATGATAACATGAAAGAACCTATGCCAAAGGCATAGAGGATGCTAGACATCTCCTTTTTCATTTAGTTATTGTTGACATGCCGAGATAAACTCGATATTTTCCTTAGTCATACAAGTAAGAACTCCTTCTTTCCTTGTCCTATTCTGAACACCTTCAGAATCCTATCTAGGAAAATAATCCGACTTAATGTCATTAAGCCCCTTGATGTATACACTATAGATCTAACGCCTAACACTTTTAAATTCATTCATAGAGAATTTATATACTTAAATATTCGTTTATACTTTGCTTAGAGGATCTGTATCATTCTAAATATGTCACCACATAAAAATATTTCAATATCTCACCACATATTAGTTAGGAATGATACCTAGCTCCCAAATATGCCACCCACATATAAGAATAGGAAATTCATTTTAGCTCCCACTAAAATATGCTATTCACATATAAGGTTAAGAAAAGATACTTAACTCCCACTCACTTTCCTTTAAATGCATGTCTCTTCACCTATTTTGGCCAACTCCAAAATCCTTTGATTATATTATCAAAGTGAAGATTCCAGCTCTGAAATACTTACTTCGGCCCATGAATGGACAGTTGAAGTTTGCATACGTGTCTAGAATCCTTAGGATCAACAAAACCTTCTTGTTGTTCTACTACAACTCTTTCTTAATGTTTCCATTAGGAAACATGGTCTCTTTGTCATCGAAAAATTTCTCAAATTTTATTAACCGCTAAAAAATCCTAAATAGACTTAAGCTTTGCCACCTAAGATTAAATCTCGTTGTGGTCAACTATTTGAATTTATCGAAACCATTCGTGAAAAATCGAACGTCGCAGACAGTTGTTATCCCATCAATGTTTATCTTCTCATAAAAATCCATTTGCTCACAACATCCTGGAGGCCCTTGATAAGATCTACCCAAGTCACCACTTGGTTTCCATACATGGATTTTATCTAGGATCATATATATGGCTCATAGCCATCGGACTTAGGTCCACCATCTCTTCTTTGTATTTTGTAGGTTTATCATGTTTCCGGTCATCACAAGATTGCCATACCACACACACTGCGGAATGCATTCTCGTGCGCCTATGATCTTAATAAGATCTTTAGATCATAGTCATGATCATAACCACTAACTTCCTTCCAGAGGAAGATTACATAACGACTTCTGTTGCGCCACTCGATGTCCGAAGAGAAATTTCATGAACTTCGTCTTACTCTACCTTTTCTCTCACTTATACCCTTGGAAATATATGACTTCTTGAGAAAGGTATGTTCTAGCAACAAATTGCTTCATTGTGATTTGTGAAATATGTATCCAGTTAATTTTCTGGATATTCTAAAAAGATGAATTTATCCGCTTCAGGTTCGAATACATCGAAACCCAGATTATGTAAATGACAATCTAGGCTGAAAACCACGCCACAACTCATATGGTATTGTCTCCATGGATTTAGATGGTCTCCCTATTATCTAAAGCATATCTCAAATGATAATAATAATAATTCGATAAGAGATATCTATCGACCATAGATTATCCAATGGATTATGGTCACCATATGCAAACACACCATAACACTGTGGTGTACTATGCAACGTAATTTGTGAAACTATTTTCACAAGTATTCTGATGATATACCAAAACTCATAACTAAAATCAATGTCTTCTCGATGAGCATCACATGAAATTGATTTTCTTGTTAAGTCTACTTCACTCCGAACTTGTTTGAACTCGTAAAACTCTTCAGACCAGCGTTTCATTAAGTGGATATACACATATCAACCCAAATCATCGTTGAAGTTTTACCTCACTCTGAATTTGTTTGAACTCATCAAACTTTTCATTTCAGCGTTTCATTAAGTGGATATATACATATCTACTCAAATCACCGTTGAAGTTTACGAAATAATGATTTCCACTACTCGGTTGAAGTACTCATCGATCTTGCACACATCAACATTTATGTTTCTCAATAAGTTAAAATCTAGTTTCCCAAACAGAGTCTTTAGTTATCTTTGTCCATGAAGGAAAATTTGCATCTACTATAAGATTAAATCTAATGACTCAAAGGTCCAACATGGTGGAGCCTCTTCACACATATAACATTGACTCGACTTCAAACAATAGTGCCACATGAATGTGGTTTCATTACTAAGTTTGTGTCTTTGGCTTTAATGTTATGAATGGAGGAACTACTACCCAAAATAAGAAAAACGCATTCATAACCAGTGTATGATCATTAATAGATATCACTCATAAATATAGGACAACGACTTGTCACTAACACATACGAATACTTTTCTCGCTTGTGGAAAGGCACACTTATAATGATCATGCTAACATGTGATTATAAAATATCTTATTTAAATGGTATATGTGGTATTCTCCTCAACATATGCCTTGTCCTTGGGAGGGTTCTTCCAAAACTTTTTCACCGCAAGAGAAATGAAGTCCTTAAGCATGGGATCATACTCTTGATCATTTAGAGGAGCCAAGTTTCCCCTCAAAGCAATATCTTCGTGTTGATCCACCACCTTGGTCACAACTTTGGCCTTCAAAGCAACGGAGGCTCCTTTGTGTATTCCAATAGCACGAGCACAAGTTTCGCGAGAAATCTTTGTTCGAACTTGAAAGGACGCCATCTCTTGCATCACCTCACTTGAAGTCGTGAGGTGATATTTGTGCCTTCCTTGAAGGATCTTCAATTCCACGGGATCAAATGACATGAGGGCACTCACATACATCCTCTTAATCCAAGAATAACATGAGTGGCACCAAGACTACTAAATGCGGTAGCAAGGGTCTTGAGTCTTTGGTACATGTCCTCGTGGCTTTCACCATCATGCATATAGAACCCTTTAGCCTCATTGCTCAAGGCATCAAACCTATTCCTCTTGATGATTTCATTGCCCTAGAACATGGAGATAAGATCTTCCCATGTTTCTTTGGCGGTGGAGAATTGTTGAATGTTAGGCATGATCTTCTCACCCACGACTTGGTGTAGCATGTGCAAAGCGGTGTAGTTGAGTTGGCAATCTAACACTTATCTTCTTGTCAAGTTCTTGGAGTCATGAGGCTTCTATCCATCTTCAATGACCCTCCATAGCTCAATGCGAAGTGAGTTTTCATGTAATATTGCCATTGACAAAAAGAATGTGCATCAATTTTAGGAGTTCGCCTCTAGGGTTAATATGAGGATGTGAGATAGGAGGACCAGGAGAGTACTGTCCGGGGACTTTTTGGTAATCCTCATTTTCATCATTTCCCTTAGAAGATGATTTTTATTAAAGGATGGAGCTTCCCTTTTAGTTTCTTCATCCCCATCCTCACCATTCTTATCATTCGACATTTCTTTCGGAGGAATCGAAGATGAGGATTCCGGGCCATTGACTTTCAAGAGTTGCATCATCAAATCACGCAACTCCGTCATTTTTGCATCCATGGATGAGGTCAAGGAAACTTGCATTTCCTTGAGAACATTCATGGTGGCCCGTGCCGCGGGCTCGGTGGGTTACCCTTCGTTGACCATACTAAACTCTTAGGCGGTTATGCCAAAATTAAGATCCGAGGCTCTGATACCAATTGAATGGATAGTATGGGCACCTGGAGGGGGTGAATAGGTGTTAATTACAAATTTTTATTGTTTTTCGATTTAGTCTTGACAAAAGGTAAATTCTGTAGATATAAAACTATGGTGAATTTACCTAATATGACAAGAGCAATACTAAGCAATATACAAACACAAAGTAAAGGTAAAGAATCGAGGTAACCAATAACGGAAGCATGCAAAGACAAGGATGTATGCCCGAGTTTCACCCTTTAAGGGGAGTATGTCTCGTTGGAGGGGTGTGAGTTTCTCCATGAAGGCCTAGTCAACACCAAAATAGCCTCACCCTATTCTCCGATGAACCTCGCCACAAAGGCCTAGTTCACCTTGTACTATTGGTTCCCTTTCGAGGCGGAAATCAGAGCCTTTGCAATGAGCTTCAGGCACACACCCACAACCGAATTGGGGGATCCCAACAACACCAACAATCTTGCTACAATTAACAAGTGAGCAACAATGGAGTCTAGGTTTTCCTCAAGGATACTCTAGACTTGAATCCCTCAAGTGAATATGAGAGGAAATGAAGAACGAGTTGGTGAAGTTGTAGATCAGGGCCTTCTCCTTCAATCCTCCAAAGATCAACAAGTTTGAACGGAGGTATTGGGAGAAATATAGATTTTTGTGACCTTAAGAAATGGATCTTCAATGTGTTGGACGAACTAGACCTCTTGGAGAAGAAGGAGGGGTGTTTATAACCCCTCACGAAATGTGGAAGTTGGAGTGCAGAAATGAACCGGAATTTCTGGTTCAAACTTGAACTGGATATTCAGGTTACCTTGATAGCTTTAGATCTGGCTCTTTGCAAGGAGTTGACCAAACCGAAAATTCTGGTTGACTCTAGTGCCAAAATGTTTTAGGGACTTAGCCAAATTTCGAGTCCTTCTCCACAAACCGGATAATCCCGTAGCCTGGAAAATTCAGGTTGGAAATATCCGGCTAGCTTCTGTCCTTAAAACACTTGGCCCTTAGCCGTTTTATCCAGGTCCTAGAAAGTAACTGGATAATCCGGTTGGCCAAAAATTTTCGGTTGGAAATTTCCAGCTACCTGCAGTGTTAGAGAGTTTTCTTTCCTTCGCCATTTTCGCCGAGTTTCTTCAGAATCGTATAATCCGGTTAACCAGAAACTTTCGGTTAGCTTTTGAATCTGCAACAATTGATCTACCTTCACATTTTTTGGTGTTTGATGCATAGGATAATTCTAACGACCTACATCACTTAACACCTGATTAAATATATCACTAGTATTGTTAACTAACACTCAAAACACTAGGGATCAAGAAATGCTCTTTCACATGTTAGTTGCATCGTTCATGCAACTTGTGCTCGACCTTTTGGTCTTCTGTGTTCCGAGGCCATGTCTATACATGGTAGCCTCACCAATTTAACCTTAGTGTATCTAGCTATGCATAACATTTCTTGCACCTGCCATATGCGAACACAGAAGGAAGTACCCGATCGTCACGGCCAACTTTCCTATTGCGGACTTTCTTGTCGGTGCCACACTAAGGGATAACACTTACATTGGAATTAAAAGAGGGATCATCCTATATAGCTACTGATGTATATATCATAATATAGTGTGAGCTATATAGATTCATATAGTATCCAAACAATAACATCAAATGAAAGAGTGGAAATTGATATGATATGGTCGTCGCGCCTTGATCTCCATCGTGCGCTCCAAAATAGCACCAGGTCTTTGATGCCTGATACGTCTCAAACGTATCTATAATTTCGGATGCTCCATGATGACATTATGCAAATTGCTATATGTTTTCTCCCTTCTTTACGTCATTTTTATCGATTTTTCGGACTAACCTATTGACAAGATGCCCAAGAGTCAGCTCCATGTTTTCTGTTGTTTTAAGTTTCAAAAAAGTTGTTCTGGAAATATTCTCGGAATTGGACCCCACGAAAGCCAGAAGTCTTAGAAGTCCCGGAAGCATCTAGAAGTCCCCAAGATCCCCGGAGGGGGGCCACAGGGTGGCCACACTATAGGGTGGTGTGGGTCCCCCTGGCCGCGCCACCTAGGGGTGTGGCCCCCCTGGCCACCTCACAGCATCGCCCTTTTGCCCATATATACTCCCCGAGGCATAAAACCTAGAAGAATTGACCTTTTCCACAAAATACATCCGTAGCTCCACCGCCGCTGCCGACAAGTTTCGGGGGACAAATCTCTGTTCTGGCACCCTGCCGGGATGGGGAAGTGACCCCGGAAGCCATCTCCATCGACTCCACCGCCATCTCCATCGCGTTGCTATCTCCTATGATGAGGAGGGAGTAGTTCTCCCCCGAGGCTGAGGGCTCTACGGTAGCAGTGTGGTTCATCTCTCTCTCCCATGGTGTGATCTATATGTGATCGTGAGCTTTGTAATCTAGTTGAATTCGTAGATATTATTCTTCATCTATTATGCTACTCAAGTGGCTTTTGTTATGAGATCTCCGTAAACACTTTGATCACGGTGTAAAGGTGACAGTGTGTGTGCCGTGTGGTTTAGCATTATATTTATATATTGTGTTGGATAACCCTATGAAATTGTGGTGTTTGCGTGAAACCATCTGGGTCCCATGGTGATAGCATGGGGGTTACTTAGTTGGGAAAGTGCTTACTCTGAGGAGTGCTGTTACAACCCTACGCAATGATTGATGTTTGTTATTCGACCGGAGAGTGGTTCGGAGTAGCATAGTGAAGAAATGATACTTATGCATTCAATTATGTTTCCATTGTTGAGAGTGTCCACTAGTGAAAGTAGGAGCCCTGGGCCTTATTTCCAAGCATTGAAACACCGTTTTCCGCCTGTTCTGCTACATGTTTGCTTGCTACCATTTTTATTTCATATTTCTATTATCACTTATTATCATCCACATTACTTGCATTTTACTCTCTCTTCGCTCAACTAGTGCACCTATACAACTGACAATTGTATTAGGTGTGTTGGGGACACAAGAGACTTCTTGTATCTTGATTGCAGGGTTGCTTGAGAGGGATATATTTGACCTCTACCTCCCTGAGTTCGATAAACCTTGGGTGATCCACTTAAGGAAAACTTGCTGCTGTTCTACAAACCTCTGCACTTGGAGGCCCAACACTGTCTACAAGAATAGAAGCGTGCGTAGACATCAAGCTATTTTCTGGCGCCGTTGCCGGGGAGGTAAGGTAAAAGGTACTCACATCCTCGGGTGTGAGTGCTCGGAGTTATTTCCTTTAGATTCTGCAATTTTATCTTTTTGTTTCTTGTTTTCACTAGTTAGGCTTATTTTTACTCGCTTCTTGTTTTTATTTTCACTAGTTAGGCTTAATGGAAAACAACAAAAATATGAGAGAGCTTTATAATATTTATCTTGAGTTAGGACATGAAGTGTTTGAAGAGAAAATTTAAAAAAACTATGGAGCTTTATTTGCATGCTAATAGCAATGTTATTAGTATGAATTCTTTGAAAACCATTATTGCTAATGCCATGGAAAAGTCTAAGATTGGGGAAGCTAGTTTATATTAAAATGATCTTTTTAGTTCCCCAAGCACGGAGGAGAAAATTTGCTTTGATGATGAGCCTATGCCTGTTACATATAGTAGTGATCATGATTGGGAAAATCACACTATTTTTTATATTGAAAATGATGATATAGAAAGCTCTAAACTTGTGGGTGATGTGTTTGAAAATCCTTTTTCTACTGATGATTATATGATTGATACATCTCCTCCTAGTAAAAATGATGATATGTTTACAAATGAACATATTTTGGAGGATAACTATTCTATTGCTTATGATGATATTATTCTTCCTATATATGATGTTTAGAATGATGAACATGCTATTTTTAGTCCACCTACTATTGAGGAGAAAATTAATTATGATTACAACATGTCTCCTATGTTTGATGATTATGGTGATGAGAATGATAATGATAGCTATTTTGTTAAATTTGCTCCCACTGCTATTAATAAGAATGACTATGCTTATGTGGAGAGTAATTATTCTTTTATGTATGTGGCTCATGATAAGAATATTTCATGTGATAGTTATGTTGTTAATTTTATGCATGATTCTACTGAAAGTTATTATGAAAGAGGGAAACATAATTTTATGCATCTCAACAATATCAAGTTTCCCCTCTTTATGTTGAAATTTTTGAAGTTGCACTTGTTTTTCTTTCCTATGCTTGTTGATTTGTGCTTTCATGACTTGTTTTTCTACAAGATTATTTTTCATAGGAAGTGGGTTAGACTTAAATGTGTTTTATATTTTCTTCTTGATGCTCTCTTATTGTGCTTCAATTCTTATTCTTATGTGAGCATCTTCTCAAATTATCATGCCTAGCTAAAATGCTTTAAAGAAAAGCACTTCTTGGGAGATAACCCATGTTTTTATTTTTGCATTGTTTTTCTCTATTTTCTTTGAGCCAAGGGGTTGTATACTTCTGTAGCAACTCCTCTGTATCTTTCTTTTTATGTTTTAGTAGTGCCAAGTAAAGTTTCTGACGAAAGTTGGAGTTGGTTTTTGGATTTCTGCGCGGAAAACAGATTTCTGCTGTCCACCGTAAAACATCGTATAATATCCTGGAAGATCAGAATGATCTGAAATTTTTATGCTTATTCCTCAGCTAATTCTGAAACTTTTCTTAGTTGACCACTTTTTGATTTGAGCAACAGAAGATTTTCGAAAAAATCGATCTTTACCTGCTGTTCTGTTTTGACAGATTTCTGCCAATAATTGCATTTGCCTCTTAATCTCTTTCTTTTGGTGTTATTTTGAGAAAAATAATTTTAAAAGAAGTTGTGACAGTAGCTAATGTGTTTATTAGTGTTAGGCTTGTTTTGAAACAGAACCATGTGAATTTATTATTTCGATTGCACTAACGTTGCTAATGAAGATTGTGAGAAATTTGGTGTGAAGGAAGTTTTCAAGGGTCAAGAGAAGAGGATGACATGACGTGATCAAGAAGAGTGAAGAGCCTAAGCTTGGGGATGCCCTGGTGGTACATCCCAGCAAATTCCAAGAAGACTCAAGCGTCTAAGCTTGGGGATGCCCAAGGCATCCGCTACTTCGTCAACAAATTATCAGGTCACTTCTAGTGAAACTATATTTTTATTCGGTCACATCTTATGTGCTTTACTTGGAGCGTCTTTTATTTTTGTTTTCAGTTTGTTTGGTTTTCTTTGCTGTAATAAATGTTTGGATCTTATCATACTTGTGTGGGAGAGAGATACACTACGTTTTCATTGCTTAGAACACTTTAGTTTTCATTCTTATTGTTCTGTGAGTGTTCACTTTTTGCTAGTACTGTGTTTAGCCTTTGTTTTCATGCATCTCTTGTTCAGAGCCGTTAGATTTTGTAGTTAGATGGTCTCATATGTGTGTTTTCTTGGTTGAGAATAGAAATGCTTATGTGGTACTTGGTACAGTGGAAAAATTCGTATGGTCTTGTAGATCACTAAACTGCTTCACTTGAATCATTGTTGTTGTTTTGAGATATTAATTTGCTTAATGGATAAACGGGGAGGACTAGTAAGTATAAACTTTTAATGGTTGGTATAAGAAACTTGAAAATGTGCCACACTTAAATTACCAGCTGATAGAACCAATGGTATATGATTGCTACGAGTGATACATTTCTGATCGGCTTTTTGTTACGCGCTACGGTCGGGGTAGCTAACAGTGACTTGTCACTGCCACAGACCCTCTTGGAGTGATTTGCATTATGCCTTGTAATATGATTTGCTTGCTTTAATCTTTTAACTCGTGAGTCTATGTTGCGGTTCCTGGCACTTCCACCATCCATATTTGCTAGCCTCTTCGGTACTGTGTATTGCCCTTTATCACATTGAGAGTTGGTGCAAACTTCGCCAGTGCATCCAAATTCCGTGGGAGGAATTTGTTCTCCTACACATAAGCCCATATATTCTTCATCAAAACAGCCACCATACCTACTTATCATGGAATTTCTATAGCCATTCCGAGATATAATGCTGCACAACATCCACCTCCATTATGTTACTTGATGATGAGCTTCATGGTTATTGCATACTGCTACACTGGCAGGACCATGCAGTTGGGTACATCGGAGATATTCCATTATGAGTTATGAGTACTAAAAGTGTGATGATTCATTGTAATATAGGATGTTGCCCCTACCGGTGAGGATCTATAAAATAAAAAAATTATAAAAATGAAAAAGCCCAAAAAGAAAATAAAAAAGGGGGCCAAATAGAGAATAAAGAGAGAGGGGGCGCATCACTATCCTTTATATACAACACTTGTGCTTCATGTTTAGCACCAATACTTAAGTTTGGAGATAGTTTTCATATTATCATTCATTCATAACTATGTGGGGAACTTTACATTATAGAACTTGACTTGTATATTCCAATGATGAGCCTCCTCAAATGAGCTCTAGGTCTTCGTGAGCAAGCAAGTTGGATGCACCCCCACTAATTCCATTGGAGAGGTTTCATACACTTATAGCTCCATGTGCATCCGTTGTGTGGCAATCCCTACTCCTTTCATAGCTTTAGTTGTAAGACATTATCTTGTCTAATGACCACTTTCAGCTTTGTGAGACTTTCTTCCATTGACCTTCCAACCCCCCCCCCCATAATGTTCTCTTTGCCATAACATCCCGGTGCCAGGGACCAACGCAGAACACTTTCTTGTTTTTAGTGCGCAAACAGTTTAAGATTCAAGCATTGGATCGTGTGGAAAGCTTGACTTGATCCTAACAGGGGTTGTGAAGATCGCTTGACGTGCATGATATTGTTGTTCTTGAAAGCTTAAATCATCTCTAATAAACTTGGCACGGTTGATAGTCTTTTAGTATTGACTCATTAAAAGTTTTACTTCTTTATTCTTTGTTTATGCATTACTTGTTGATATCAAATATAGATCACAGATTTAGTTCATTTGATCCTAGTTTACATGCTCTACTTTACATATTATGATCAAGATTGTGTGGTGGCATGTCACCTCAGAAATTATTTTATTTTATCGTTTACCTACTCGAGGACGAGTAGGAACTAAGCTTGGGGATGCTTGATACGTCTCAAATGTATCTATAATTTCTGATGCTCCATGATGATATTATGCCAATTGCTACATGTTTTCTCCCTTCTTTATGTCATTTTTATCGATTTCCGGACTAACCTATTGACAAGATGCCCAAGAGTCAGTTCCCTGTTTTCTGCTGTTTTTTAGTTTCAGAAAAGTTGTTCTGGAAATATTCTCGGAATTGGACCCCACGAAAGCTAGAAGTCTTAGAAGTCCCGAAGAGCCCCGGAGGGGGGCCACAGGGTGGCCACACCAAGGAGTGGCGCCGGTCCCCCTGGCCGCGCCACCTTGGCCACCTCCCGGCATCGCCCTTTCACCCATATATACTCCCCGAGGCATAAACACTAGAAGAATCGACCTTTTCCACAAAATACATCTGTAGCTCCGCCGCCGCCGACAAGTTTCGGGGGACAGATCTCTGTTCTAGCACCCTGCCGAGACAGGGAAGTGCCCCCGGAAGCCATCTCCATCGACTCCACCGCCATCTCCATCACTGTTGTTGTCTCCTATGATGAGGAGGGAGTAGTTCTCCCCCGAGGCTGAGGGCTATACGGTAGCTATGTGGTTCATCTCTTTCTCCCATGGTGTGATCTATATGTGATCGTGAGCTTTGTAATCTAGTTGAATTCGTAGATATTATTCTTCATCTATTATGCTACTAAAGTGGTTTTTGTTATGAGATCTCCGTAAACACTTTGATCACGGTGTAAAGGTGACAGTGTGTGCGCCGTGTGGTTTAGCATTATATTTATATATTGTGTTGGATAACCCTATGAAATTGTGGTGTTTGCGTGAAACCATCTGGGTCCCATGGTGATAGCATGGGGGTTACTTAGTTGGGAAAGTGCTTACTCTGAGGAGTGCTGTTACAGCCCTACGCAATGATTGGTGTTTGTTATTCGACCGGAGAGTGGTTCGGAGTAGCATAGTGAAGAAATGATATTTACGTATTGAATTATGTTTTTATTGTTGAGAGTGTCCACTAGTGAAAGTAGGAGCCCTAGGCCTTATTTCCAAGCATTGAAATACCATTTTCCGCCTGTTCTTCTACATGTTTGCTTGCTGCCACTTTTATTTCAGATTTCTATTATCACTTATTATCATCCATATTACTTGCATTTTACTCTCTCTTTGCCGAACTAGCGCTCCTATACAACTGAAAATTGTATTAGGTGTGTTGGGGACACAAGAGACTTCTTGTATCTTGATTGCAGGGTTGCTTGAGAGGGATATCTTTGACCTCTACCTCCCAGAGTTCGATAAACCTTGGGTGGTCCACTTAAGGGAAACTTTCTGTTGTTCTACAAACCTCTGCACTTGGAGACCCAACACTGTCTACAAGAATAGAAGCGTGCGTAGACATCAATGCCTCCACATGAAAAGGTTAGTTCGAACAATTCATAAGCTCACCTTTACCATATGCTATCCTTTCCCCCCTGCAACATAAAGTTGAACGCCTCTACTTTATCTTTATGCAAGTTTTACGTGGCTCATGGGGCTGTCGCAAGAAGAACCATTTCTTATCTACAAACCTTCAACCACAACACCTGTCAACTAGTTGTTTGATACATATCCCTATTGTGCCTCCCATTGTAAATTGCATGGCATCTATTGTAAGAGAAACTGACACCCTCATAGCTACATATGTGGTACAAGCCACATGTTAGTTGCAGTGCTGGTCTCGCGTACGGAGTACACGTATGGTTGGCTTCAGGCCACTATCATCAAACAATGCCAACATCATGAACAAGTACATACGAGGAGGTAACAACTACAAGATCGATGCCCTCAATCAACATTTTTTCTAACCGTGCTTCTGTATCTATGCATAGACTAGCTCTGATACCACTGAATGGGTTCTGTAGCAGAAAACAAAAAAATTCCTAACAACGATAACCAAAACTACCCAGAATTATTACTATGCAGATATAGAGTAACGGAGAAAGAACGAAAATCATACCCTTGGATACCGAAAGCGGGGATCACCCTCCCACACAAGGGTTGTCGATGAAGACGGAAAAGTCGATCACGAGGTCGAGGAGTCGTTCCGCGACAAGTGCCCCAAGTGTTGCACCTCGTGGGATTACACACATACGGTGTAGACTATGACTCCCGGTCTCTAGCCTAGCGAAGGTTGCAGAAGTAGAGCTACGAACCGAAGACTAATAGCATGACGGTGTGCTTATAGTGGAGAATTCTCAACTCCTAGCACAACTCCAAAGGGAACCACGGTTGGAGAAGAGACAAAAGAGAGAGATGAATTGATGGGAGAAAAGGGGAGGGTGCTCTTCTATATAAAAGGGGAATGGGGAACCTTTCCCCTTGGCCAAGTCATGTGGGACTAATCCCGCATGGTTGGCCGGCCAAGGAGGTGCAGCCACAACCCCCCACATGGGCCCCATTTGGCCCATGTGGGATGCCCCCTTTTTTTCCCACCACTTTTCCCCTAATGGGGCTCTTTTTTCCGGAAGGCCCATTAGTGAAATAAATGCATTTAAAAATTGATATTTAATTATTAGTTACACTAATAATAATAAATATACGTTTCTTATTTATTTCAGGTCCCGGAACCCCTCCCGGTATCCTCCGATCACCATCGGGCATTTCTTCCTTTATCCCGATACACCTTCAGAATTCTCCCATCTCTATCAGATAAATACCAGAACGATTCCGACTATCTTAATTATTCTCTTCGGAACAGATCACTCTTAAACATTTTCTACACTTAAGTGTGACACCCTACAATTCGGGCTACTCTAGATATGGCCGAGACACCTCCGACCAATGACCAATAGCGGGATCTAGACATCCATAATGGCCTTTGTGCAGCCATCAATTTTTTTGCGTTGCTTTGAACCTTAAACGAAAGTCCCTAGGCCCCTTTCCTTAGTGATACTCTTTTTTTTCGAGACTTGATCTTCCAGTATCTTATACCTCGTTCTGTCTTGTTACCGACATAACAATTCTACTCATTCCCGCGTCGTTGCATCTCCGTGATCTAGTCACATGTTTGCAAGCTAATTGATGCAACTGCACCGAGTGGGCCCAGAAGTATCTATCCATTAATAGGATTAGAAAGTCACTCTCTTGATGGTACGCCTCCACATATCCCTTTAATTACCGAAGAGTCACATTTATAATCACCCTGCCACAGTGTGACGTTTGATGCAATCAAAGTAACTTTCAGGATAGCAATTAAATACCATCTCACGTTCAAAGTCAATGGTACTACGTTTTTATTCTCATAACGTTGAACCTAATGACTCGACCTCGTCATGATAAACCATAATGGGTGTGAGTCCATCACATCATTCACCAATGACACAACTCTGTTGTCAATGGTATAAATACCCATGACAAGGAAACCTTGATCATCTGTTGCCCAAAGGACTAGTATAACTAGACATTACTAGGGACCTGATTTGTTTACATACCACATGGGTATTAATGTTTCCGCTTAACACAGTTATAGCATGGTATAAAATATTATGAACATACGAGTTATAATAAATATCCTTTATTATTTGCCTCTAGGGCATAACTCCTTCAATTTGTGAGATGGTGAAGAAATATTATCCAGTTGGTTACACTCAACAAGAAATTTATGACTTAGAGCAACAACTCAAATTTTTTGTGGACGCTTCTAATGACAGCGAGTTGAAAATGTGTCAGCATTAATAAACATTTGCCGCTGCAGTGTTGAGAGTGGAAGACATTCTATCTATAACTTGATTGAAAATTGCTCCGATTGCTTGTGACTCTTCTGGTTTCTACCACAAGCGATGAACGTGCATTTTCTACTTTGAAGATTATTAAAACAAGGCTACGGAATAATATGGAGGATGATGTTCTTGCTAACAGCTTGCTTGTAAACATATAGAGAATAATAATGAAGAAGTATAGTTACGATGATGTTTTTGAGCATTTCGCGGGCGTAAAGAAACGAAATGATGATCTGGTTCTATGATGTGAAATGAAAATACATGGTTGAGCGGTATCTAGATTATTTTGTTTTTAGAGTAGCTTATGCATAGTGGTGTTAGAAATGTATTTTGTAGACAAGATCAGTGTTGCTTGCTAGTGCGCATGTTCTTGAGTGATGACTAAACAAGTCCGTATGCATACCTCTGAAAATGCAGTGACAACTCAATTTTCATAGTCAACAGATCGTGGGATGTTTGCTCTGTAGGTCTGTATGTTTATAGCCTCTTGTTTACAATGCTAGACCAAAAACTGATGTACACTTTTAGCTAAACTGTATCAGAATGATAAATACATGATTGTACCGTTGCAATATTTAAACTAATTCATGTTTAGGACAATAGCATATAGCCGGAAATTATTTCATATTGTTACTGTCATATGAATTGGGATGGAGATTTTTGTACTCTTGAGCTCTAGTGCTTATTGTAGTAAAAAAAAATCAAAACTCATATTTTTAAAGTTGAAGAACATGTGGAAAAAATCATGAATGTTCTCAATGAGTAGTCTACAAGTATGCCAAATTATAAATTGAAATACCAAGTATTTTGAGCTATACAAAAATAACAAATATACACATCTATAATGTAGTGTTCTAAATCTTTAAACTTTTTGTGATTTTATCATTTTTATGTAGCCTATAATACAAAGAATTTCGTATTATGATTTTGCATTTGTCTGGGCTATATCATAGACTACCTCCAGAATTAATTTTTATTTTTTTAACTTTTAAATATATTTTTTGATTTTTTTAAATGGATGGTGCACTGCAACCCAGAGGAAAAATAACTTTCTGTATGAATTGGCCTTCGAAAATAGCTCAGCCACTGTATAGCAAACGCAAGTGCGGGAACACGACGCTTGTGGTATGCTCACGAGACCATCAACAAACTAAAAGCTTTTATTTTCGTCATTAGATGCCCATGAGGCTATAGGCAAAATGCTGACATGCGAGCAGAGTAGGAAGGAAACACAAGGGATGCATCAGCTGAGAGAGGTGCTTTCGAGATGAAGCCAGCGTGGCCTTGCTGGCTTGGAGTTTTTTTTTTACAAAATTACCTCCTCCGGATTTTATTTCAAAAATAGCCTGACGGGAGACAAAGCGACACGTGTGCTCCAGCAAATGAGTTTGCGGAAAGTTACTTTCCGTCGGCGGATGTGGCAGGAACTCACATTTTGATGTGACTGTTAGCACCATTGGAAACATTTTCCACCGACTGAAATGATGGAAAGTGACTTCCTGCCAACTGAGCTGGCGGAAGGTCCATGTGTCGCTTTTTCACCCTTCTATCAGGGGTATTTTTGGTAATAAAATTTGTAGGCGATCAATTTTGAAAATGTGATTTGGCCACGTGGGTTGTCGGAAGAAGAACCATTTCTTACCTACGAACCTTCAACCACAACACATGTCAACTAGTTGTTTGATACATATCCCTTTCGTGCCTCCCATTGTAAATTGCATGGCATCTATTGTAAGAGAAACTGACACCCTCATAGCTACATATGTGGTACAAGCCACATGTTAGTTGCAGTGCTAGTCTCGCGTATGGAGTACACGTAAGGTTGGCTTCAGGCCACTATCATCAAACAATGTCAACATCATGAACAAGTACATACGAGGAGGTAACAACTACAAGATCGATGCCCTCAATCAACATTAGTTCTAACCGTGCTTCTGTATCTATGCATAGACTAGCTCTGATACCACTGAATGGGTTCTGTTGCAGAAAACAAAAAAATTCCTAACAACGATAACCAAAACTAGCCAAAATTATTACTATGCAGATATAGAGTAACGGAGAAAGAACGAAAATCATACCCTTGAATACCGAAAGCGGGGATCACCCTCCCGCACAAGGGTTGTCGATGAAGACGGAAAAGTCGATCACGAGGTCGAGGAGTCGTTCCGCGACAAGTGCCCCAAGTGTTGCACCTCGTGGGATTACACACATACGGTGTAGACTATGAGTCCCGGTCTCTGGCCTAGCAAAGGTTGCAGAAGTAGAGCGACGAACCGAAGACTAATAGCATGACGGTGTGCTTATAGTGGAGAATTCTCAACTCCTATCACAACTCCAAAGGGAACCACGGTTGGAGAAGAGAGAAAAGAGAGAGATGAATTGATGGGAGAAAAGGGGAGGGGTGCTCTTCTATATAAAAGGGGAAGGGGGAACCTTTCCCCTTGGCCAAGTCATGTGGGACTAATCCCACATGGTTGGCCGGCCAAGGGGGTGCAGCCGCAACCCCCCCACATGGGCCCCATTTGGCCCATGTGGGATGGGGCTCTTTTTCCGGAAGGCCCATTAGTGGAATAAATGCATTTAAAATTGATATTTAATTATTAGTTACACTAACTAATAATAAATATACGTTTCTTATTTATTTCAGGTCCCGGAACCCCTTCCGGTATCCTCCGATCACCATCGGGCATTTCTTCCTTTATCCCGATACACCTTCAGAATTCTCCGATCTCTATCAGATAAATACCAGAACGATTCCGACTATATTTATTATTCTCTCCGGCACCAAAATCACTCTTAAACATTGTCTACACTTAAGTGTGACACGCTACAATTCGGGCTACTCCAGATATGGCCGAGACACCTCCGACCAATGACCAATAGCGGCATCTAGACATCCATAATGGCCTTTGTGCATCCATCAAATTTTTTGCGTCGCTTTGAACCTTAAACGAAAGTCCCCAGGCCACTTTCCTTAGTGATACTCTCTTTTTTCGAGACTTGATCTTCCAGTATCTTATACCTCGTTCTGTCTTGTTACCGACATAACAATTCTACTCATTCTCGCGTCGTTGCATCTCCGTGATCTAGTCACATGCCTGCAAGCTAATTGATGCAACTGCACCGAGTGGGCCCAGAAGTATCTATCCATTAATAGGATTAGAAAGTCACTCTCTTGATGGTACGCCTCCACATATCCCTTTCATTACCGAAGAGTCACATTTATAATCACCCTGTCACAGTGTGACTTTTGATGCAATCAAAGTAACTTTCACGGTAGCAATTAAATACCATCTCACGGTCAAAGTCAATGGTACTACGTTTTTATTCTCATAACGTTGAACCTAATGACTCGACCTCGTCATGATAAACCATAATGGGTGTGAGCCCATCACATCATTCACCAATGACACGACTCTGTTGTCAATGGTATAAATACCCATGACCAGGAAACCTTGATCATCTGTTGCCCAAAGGACTAGTATAACTAGACATTACTAGGGACCTGATTTGTTTACATACCACATGGGTATTAATGTTTCCGCTTAACACAGTTATAGCATGGTATAAAATATTATGAACATACGAGTTATAATAAATATCCTTTATTATTTGCCTCTAGGGCATAACTCCTTCAATTTGTGAGATGGTGAAGAAATATTATCCCGTTGGTTACACTCAACAAGAAATTTATGACTTAGAGCAACAACTCAAGCATTTTTTGTGGACGCTTCTAATGACAGCGAGTTGAAAATGTGTCAGCATTAATAAACATTTGCCCCTGCAGTGTTGAGAGTGGAAGACATTCTATCTATAACTTGATTGAAAATTGCTCTGATTTCTTGTGACTCTTCTGGTTTCTACCACAAGCGATGAACGTGCATTTTCTACTTTGAAGATTATTAAAACAAGGCTACGGAATAATATGGAGGATGATGTTCTTGCCAACAGCTTGCTTGTAAAGATATAGAGAATAATAACGGAGAAGTATAGTTACGATGATGTTTTTGAGCATTTCGCGGGCGTAAAGAAACGAAATGCTGATCTGGTTCTATGATGTAAAATGAAAATACATGGTTGAGCGGTATCTAGATTATTTTGTTTTTAGAGTAGCTTATGCATAGTGGTGTTAGAAATGTATTTTGTAGACAAGATCAGTGTTGCTTGCTAGTGCGCATGTTCTTGAGTGATGACTAAACAAGTCCGTATGCATACCTCTGAAAATGCAGTGACAACTCAATTTTTATAGTCAACAGATCGTGGGATGTTTGCTCTGTAGGTCTGTATGTTTATAGCCTCTTGTTTACAATGCTAGACCAAAAACTGATGTACACTTTTAGCTAAACTGTATCAGAATGATAAATACATGATTGTACCGTTGCAGTATTTAAACTAATTCATGTTTAGGACAATAGCATATAGCCGGAAATTATTTCATATTGTTACTGTCATATGAATTGGGATGGAGATTTTTGTACTCTTGAGCTCTAGTGCTTATTGTAGTAAAAAAAAATCAAAAAACATATTTTTAAAGTTGAAGAACATGTGGAAAAAATCGTGAATGTTCTCAATGAGTAGTCTACAAGTATGCCAAATTATAAATTGAAATACCAAGTATTTTGAGCTATACAAAAATAACAAATATACACATCTATAATGTAGTGTTTTAAATCTTTAAACTTTTTGTGATTTTATAATTTTTATGTAGCCTATAATACAAAGAATTCCGTATTATGATTTTGCATTTGTGTAGGCTATATCATAGACTACCTCCAGAATTAATTTTAAATTTTTTAACTTTTAAATATATTTTTTGATTTTTTTTAAAATGGATGGTGCACTGCAACCTAGAGGAAAAATAACTTTCTGTATGAATTGGCCTTCGAAAATAGCTCCGCCACTGTATAGCAAACGCAAGTGCGGGAACGCGACGCTTGTGGTATGCTCACGAGACCATCAACAAACTAAAAGCTTTTATTTTCGTCATTAGATGCCCACGAGGCTATAGGCAAAACGCTGACATGCGAGCAGAGTAGGAAGGAAACACAAGGGATGCATCAGCTGAGAGAGGTGCTTTCGAGATGAAGCCAGCGTGGCCTCGCTGGCTTGGAGTTTTTTTTACAAAATTACCTCCTCCGGATTTTATTTAAAAAATAGCCTGACGGGAGACAAAGCGACACGTGTGCTCCAGCAAATGAGTTTGCGGAAAGTTTCTTTTGTGCATCCACATATACTTATCTACTTGATCTTGGGGTTATTGATGAACATAATTTTATCTAGTTTTAGGATAATCATAATTTTAAATTTTAAAATTTAATCATTATATAATTTATTTGAATGTTAAAATTATCTACCAAATGCTCTACATTTCAAACAGAAAATATCCCAAAATGGGAAAAGAAGGCCAAACCGGACATGACGGTGACCGTTTTGGTTGGCGATCTTGGGTGCATCGGATAAAGTGTTCCCGCACACGTTCGATGCTCGTTCAATCGGATACATTTGGTCGGATCTGGTCAAGATTTGGTTGCAGAGGTTGAAATTGCCAACGTGAGCACAATAAATGAAACAAAAACAACATAAGAACAGGAATGTTAGTGATCCTTGAAGATACGACGAAGGCGAACCTACCTAACACATGTGTGGAACCCATGCCAAAGACTATACATCTCGAAGTTTCGATTCATTTTGAAACAATCCATATAATTGGCTAGTGACATAAGATGAACACTTGCATATTTTTAGTCATTTTGCATGCTGCGCAATTGAGACGAGAAAAACTATACACTAGCATGACATGCATAGAAAATTGCCATTCGTGGGTAGTTAACATATCATATTTCAACATGGAACTTTTGTACTCACGCCGTAGCATATATGACATACGTATGTATCTAGACTTTATACATTCAGTTGAGAGATAAAGTTAGACAATAGGGTGCATCACATTTATCTAGTAATAACTTATAATTTCACTTGTGAGATACTCCTACTATACCGATTAGTATAACTTTCATCAGTGACCCACGAGGCTACGGGCAGAGCGCTGACATGGAGCAGAGTAGCAAGGAAGGACGAGCGGTGGTGCATCGGTTGAGTGGTGCCTTCGAGACGAAGCCAGCATGGCCTGGCAGGCAGAGGCTGATTCCCACTGTCGACAACCAGTACAAGGAACACTGCCATGGATGACGATCAGTGTGATGGCCGTCCGATCGTGGGACCTACTCTCCTTTTGACTGTACCTGACTTTCTTTTTGACTGTACCACACTGTTGCTCGCTTTCTGTTTTTGTTCACATCTGTTCATGCCTTCCGCGATACGGCATGTAAAGCATAGACCGCTGTTAATGCATCTCCCGTGGACCAGCCTATCCCATATAGCTCAAAACGGAAACATGGAAAATAGGTCCGGCAGACCCGTCCCCGTCCTCCACTCAACTAGAGAAAATATACTCCGTCTCATATTAATTGTCTATAAGCTTAGTGAGACAATTAATATGAGACGGAGAGGGTATAAAAATTTATGATGTTTTAGCTTTTTCTAGATTAATAAAAACATATTTTAGAGGATAAATTTATATGCATCTTACACTAAAAATACGTCTATATACTTGTATTATAGAAAACGTTAAAACGTCTTATACTGTATTTCAATACAGTACGATTAATACTCTATAATAACAAAAAATATACTCTAATGAAAAAAAAATACTTTGTCGCCGAACTCTCAAAAAAGGTGTCAAACTAGTTACTGAACTTTCAACGATGAGTAAACCTGTCACAATTTTGCCAATGAAGTTAAATTACGTTGAGGTGTCATGTTGACAGGATGTTATTTTGGGAAAATCCTCGACTTTTTTCATGTGCGTTCAATTGAAAAGGGAAAATCAACACCATCTCTCATGTTTTACTTTACTCACAAGTGGGTCCCATGACTAGAGGGACTGCCTATCCCATTTAGCCCAAATGGAAAATGAAAGAATAAATCCGTCAGTTGTCGCATCTTCCATCACTACCACAAATTTAGTGAAATTTTCTAGGTTTAAACAATTTTTTTGATAAAAATATAATAATCTATAATGCCAAATCAATATCAATAGGTCCACTTTAGAATATAATTTTATAAAATATCTATTAAATATTGTGTGCTGATGTTTTCTCATATATTTTGTCAAATTTAGTAAAGTTTGATTTTTGACTTAATTTATAGTTCTTGTTTATTTGAACGGATGTAGTACTTCGCTTGGTTAAAACCAAACTTTGAATTTCTTTTCCAACCATACAATATAAAATATCAACATTTATAGTACCAAGTCATACAATACAAAAGTATATTTCATGATGGTTAAAAAATATTGATTTAATATTGTAGACGTTAGTACTTTTTTCTATATGTTTGGTTCAAACAAGAGTGGCCCCTTGTTGGTTCCTGTTTTCGGCACGAGCGATTGCGGGACATCTACCCAATCCCTGACCGCATGTGATTTACATCCTCGTGTGGCCTGCTCTATCTACTAGTTGGATGTGGACCGCCTCCGAGGTGCTCGTGTGGGCATTGGCTATGTGTTCATGCATGTTCTCGGGGAGCGCTGTGCCATGTAAAAGTTTTGCAAAAAAGGTGGTGCAGTTTGTTTGCCATGGAATACTTGAGAGAACAAAATGTTGTGATGACAACCCGACTCTTGGCTATTGAAAATGCAAGGGGGTTTATCAGGGTGATCAGGTGCATCAATTACATGCATTGATAATGGAAGACACGTCATTTACTTGGCAGGAGCAAGAGCATGCTGGGGAGTGTACGGTTATACTTGAAGTTGTGGCATCACACGATCTCTAGGTTTGACACTCTGAATGACATGATATCAGAATGACATCAACATGCTTCAACGCTTTCTCGTGTTCTCAAGGATTTTGAAAGGCAATACTCCAAAGTGCAACCTAGATCAGTGACCACCAATACAACATGAATATTATCCACAAAATTTTATCTATTCTTGGTGTTTGACCATGGTGAACACAATATTCAACCCGCAAAGTTTCAAAATATCTCCCTTTGCAAAATTATAAGAGATTTGTAGGAAGGATGTGCAACGAACATTTAGTATGCTCCAAACTCATTATGTTATTATTCGACACCTACTATAACATTTGATGTTCGCACACCGTGGGATATTATAACTTCTTGTGCGATCATGCACAACATGATTGAGAAGGATACGTGGGATGGTTGTATCCATGATCTTTGATTAAGCCCAAGCATGCACCATCCGAAAATTCAAAGTATACCCCACCATGCTTCAAATCCCTCAGTGAGATGTTCATCAACAATAAGATGATCTAGATGAGTACCACGTGGATGCACAAATGAAACGAGTAGCCATCTTATTTTGAAAATCTTATCGATTTTTATGATTTTGTAATTAAAAATTTCAATTTCAATTATTATGTGAACTGTGATTGTTTGATTTTTAAAATAATTTACTTGAATGTTAAAATTATCTAGCAATAATTTGTATATCAAATAGAAAATATAACAAAATGGGAAAAGAGGGTCGAACCGTACATGACGGTGACCGTTTGGACGGGAGGTTGGATGCATCAGGAAAAGTGTTCCCAAACATGTTCGACGCCGTTCAATCAAACAGATTTGGTCGGATCTAGACAAGATTTGATTGCAAGGTTGAAGTTTCCCTAACACTACGAATGACGTGAGCACAATAGATGACACAAGGCAAGCATAAGATTGTTTGTTATCCTTGAAGATATGATGAATATAACTGGCGGGGAATATTTTGCAAGTCCCACCCATGACAAATACTATACATATCGAAGTTTCAGTCCATTCCGAAAAAATTCATAGAATTTGCTAGTGATATGCATGAACACTTACGTAAAATTTGTTAGTTTGCATGATGCACAACAAAGATCAGAAAATCTCAACATTAGCATGACATGTAAAACAAAATTCATTTGTAAATGGTCCACATTGTTGGATGTATGCCCAAGAGAAAATAAAATACATCAGTTTAATGATTAATGTATTATGTTTTTATGATATAACTGCTATGGTTACTAAATACGAGATTAGAGGAAAACCCATACGCACGTGTAGAACCATAACCACACCGTTATAACCCTTTCTTATGTCTCACAGACAAACTCGTTAATATTAGATGAATCATACTTTCCTCGACATGGGAATTTGTTATGTCAATATTAATGGGAGCACAATGTTGTTTCAACATCGTGGCTTGGTAGATCCAAGTAGTTGAAATACTAAGAGATTAGTTTTACTAAATAGTATCGTCACAACATGGTTATTTTGTTTGCTTCGTTAGACTATAAGAATATACGATGATGTTCACCGTAAAGATCATTTTTGGTATAGTCAAGTATCACACCATAAAATAGGTGATCGAAAAGGCTAACACTCGATGGTCTCAGAAGTATTATTATCATACTGATAGTTCAAGACAGATAATAGAGAGATACACACATGATCCACTCTGTTAAATAGTATCGGTAAATAAGCCTACACAGACAAAGAAATGATACTAGTCATGGTGATACTGTAACACGGTAATGAGTAAAAGGAATCATACCGGATGATACGTTGCAAACGTATCAATAATTTTTGATGCTCCATGCTTGTTTTCTACCAAATACCTTTTGTTTTCCAAATGTTTTATCATGTTTTCCTTTGTTTTTTGGATGTTTTCATAGACTAACCTATTAACGATATTCCCCAGGCCAGTTCCTATTTTTCTATTTCAAAAAAGTTCTTAAAGAAATATTCTCGAAAAGGGTTGAAAATCCACGGAGATCGTTTTTTACTCGGAACAAAGACGTAGTCCAAAGAGGAGCCGGAGGGGGGCCAGGGGGACCCCAGGGGGGTGCCAGGCGCGGGCCCAACCTAGGTCACGCCTGGTGGGCCCTGTCTTCCAAGGCCACCGCTTCTTGTCACCTTATTGCCTATAAATTGCATTTAACCATAAAACGGTCGAGGACGAAGTTATTTTCCACGAAACATACAGAGAGGCGCCATCACCTCGAAAGTCCAATCTAAGGCTTCTGCAACTCTTTTTTGGCACCCTACCGGAGGGGGGAATCGTCATCGGAAGCCTCTACATCGCCATGATTGCCTCCGGACGGATGCGTAAGTAGTTCATCTCAGGACTACGGGTCCATAGCAATAGCTAGATGGTTGTTCTCTCTCTTATGCCTCCATGTTTAGAGTTTCGTGGGCTGCCTCACATGATTGATACCACCGTTACGTAATTGTGCATGTTGTTTTGCTGGGATCCGATGAACCATGAGATTATGATTATTTTGTTCATGTCAATCTGAGATGCTTCACTTATATTTTTAGAGAGTTTTAATGTTCTCTTGCAATGCTCTCCGGTGTTTATGATTACCTTGGTCACGTCGTTGTTTTCACCTCCAAGAGAGGGTTTATATGCTAGATAGTAGGTTCATGCGTCCCTTACATCTGTGCTTGAGTGATGGAAACGTGACAGATGGGGGATATGTTGTTGGTACTATGGAGAAAACAACGGGGCTCTTGTCTACGAACGAGGACCATTGCTTACATTACGTATTGTTCTTAATGCATTTGTGTGTTGCTCACAAAGCAATCAATTCGTTGCTCCAACTTAATACCAGGGAGATTTGCTGGATAGATTTCTTGAGGTGGACTTTTAGATATGGATGCATGCTGGATAGTGGTCCATATGCCTTAACTTAATGCCTACAATGTTAGAACCCATGAACTATGTCTCGTCATTATAGTATTGTTATTCGTTCATGATTTGTGAATTATCCAGCTGTAATTTGTTCACCCAACATGTATGTTTTCTTTCGAGAGACACCACTAGTGAAACTATGCCCCCTGTTCCTATTTTCCTCATTATTGCAACCTTCTTTAAAGCACTTTCATCATTGTTTCCTTGCTATACCATTTTTACCTTTATTACTTTTCAATACTCTATACGTCTAATCCTCTAGTTTTCCGCAAGACGGGAAGACTGACAACCTTCTCAAAAGTTGGGGACAAGAGAAAATTTGTATGTTCTGTGCAGGTTCCATGCTTGTTGACGTGCCAGACAACAAGCAACCTTATCGTAGTGGATTCATAACCCTGGTTCCTCAACTGGGGGGGGGGATTTCCGCTAGACTACATCATACCTTCCACTTGGGGTTACCCAACGAGCGTGTGATCACGTCTGCATCAAAAAAAATTTGGCGTCGTTGCCGGGGACCTCAAGCTTGAAGCGAGGGGAGTCTCACACTTCCAAACTCTTTCTTTTGTTCTGTTCTTGCTTAATTTGATTTTGTTTAGTCTTGTTTTCTCTTTATAAAAAAATAGTTCTCTAGTTTCTAGTCTTTTATTTATTTTGTTATTTAGTTTACGTGTGCGTGTTAGATTTTATTGATTTTTTTCTAAGATGTCTACACCTAAATTTTCTATGAAAGATCTGAGATTAAGAAAAGGATTCATTACTGGAAGGAATAATATTGAAGAATTATTTTACCATGTTAATGGGCTTCGTGAATTTAATGATAAACCTATAGTTTAACTTACCCATAGCTATGAAACTGCAATAGCTTCTTTGGTTTCCACGATAGAAGCTAGTTTTGTCAAACTCAATCTTATAACATAACAAATGATTTTTACACTTGATAACATGGAGAAAGGAAAATAAAAGGATATGTGATGAATGTTTACTCTTGGAATTTAATGACATTTCCATAGAAGCTAGAAATGTTTTTGATCACCTTTAAATGCTTGGCTAAGGTCTTGCAATCGATCATACTTTGAAGACATTAGATATTGGTAGATTGAAATATGAGGATAACACTGAATGCGAAAAAAAATTAATATCCCTATACCATTCAAACCTTTTGCAATGTCTGGGGCATTAGAGGAAAATTTTGGTTGGGTGGTTCCGGAGAATCCCTTTGATAAAAATAGTAAACCAAAAAGAAAAGAGAAAGGATATTTTTGAACCTTGTGTGTGGAAAATACAATGACTCTATGATGAGTTCGAGCTCCTTAAATTGAATGGTTCTATTGATAATACTTGATTCTCATCATGCCTAGCTAAAAGGCGTTAAAGAAAAACACTTGTGGGAGGCAACCCACTTTGTTTTCTCTTTATTTTCTTTTGTTTTCGTTGAGTATTGGAAGTTGTACCTCTATAAAAACCATTCCTTGTACTTTTTATTTCGTTTTTTACCAAGATTAACCTCTAATAGAGAGTTAGTATGATTTGGGGAACTTGTTGTTTTCTGTCCTTATTTTTTGCGCTTAACCAAAAACCTCGGTTCTCTCAGCAAGAATGCGAGGAATTTTTTTATATTTTTGGGCACTTGCTCCAGGTTGTTATCCATCTTTCATTAGTTTTGGACCTTTTTGATTTGCGCAAAAGAAGGTTGTCGAAAAAATTCATATTTACATGATGTTCTATTTTGACAAATTTGTGCCAATATTTGCATTTGCCTCTCAATCTTTTCTTTTGAGATTCTTTCGGGGAGGGGGGGAGGGGGATATCCTTGAAAGAAGTTGTTACAGTAGCTAATGTTTTCAATGGAGTGTTGGACTTGTGTTGAAACTAAACCAAGTGGATTCATTATTTTGATGCACTAACGTTGCTAATTAAGATTGTAAGAAGTTTTAGGTGGGGAAAGTTTTCAAGTGTAGGTAGAGAAGGATGTTATGAGCAAATGAAGCATGGAAAAAATTTCAATCTTGGGGATGCCCATGTCACCCCAAGACATATCCAAGAAGTAAAAGCGTCAAAGCTTGGGGATGCCTCTTCGGCATCCCCTTCTTCATCAACAGAAATATCAGGTTTCTTTCAAAACCCTATATTTTTTATTCCTTTACACGATATGTGTTATTCTTGGAGCGTAATTTTATTTTTATTTCAGTTTATTTTGTATTATTGATGTAATAAATGGTTGGATCCTAGCATACTTTAGTTTTGAGAGAGACACACTCCGTTTTTATTGCCTAGAACACTCTAGTTTTCACTCTTATTGTTCTGTGAGTGTTTAGTTATTGCTAGTACTGAATTTTGTTCTTGTTTTTCACTTGAATTTTGTTTAGGGTTTGTTGGTTTGCTTCAATTATATATGATTGTTTCTATGGTATTTGATGACTATTTTCTTTGAGATTTGCTTAAAATAAGTTGATTGGTGTTGGAGAAGAGTAAAATATTTCATGCTTATAGTGGTGCAATTGGAAGCTTGTTTTGACTCTGGCTTAGACTTTAGCATGCCATGTTCGATGTTATTTTAATTGTGTTCTTAGTAGTATAATATGTATCATGACTAGTCTAAAATAGATGAGAGTTCTTAATGTGCCATTGAAATTAAATCACGCGTTGTTTCCTCATATTGAAGCATGGTATTGTGGTATTCTCCTTTGAATGATTTATCTGAATGAACTTGGCGCATGCTCACACCCTGTTATGACTATAAAAAAGTCACCTTTAGCCCTGATAATCATTTAGTTTTTGACTTGTAATATCACTTCATTCTTTTATTAATAATTTTTTGTCGATATGCATGATTATGGCCGTTAATGCTCTCTTAGTTGGTCGCCCCCAGTCTCTTGCTAGCCTTTACCCTGTACCGAGTATGAGCTCTACTCATGCATCCAACTCCTAAAAATCAAAGTTTTCCAATGTGTCCACCGTACGTACCTATAGGTGGTATTTCACCGCCAGTCCAAGTATATTTCTCGTGTGCTACCTTTAAACCTTCAAAATTATTAAACATGATTTGTGTTCCTGATTTAGCTCGTGAGGAAGTATTAAATGCTTTATTATTTTTCCATGTTTTGGGGCTTCACAGTTTAGTAGCATGAATAATGTGCTACTCCTTAATATTGCAAAAAGAGCCCATCCCACAAAAGATAAACTACAACAATAACATTAAAATCTCCTTGATACGTCATAAACGTATCCATAATTCTGATGTTCCATGTTGTTTTCATGCCATATGCTACATGTTTTCGTTTATCTCATTTTCCCGGGACTAACCTATGGACAAGATGTCATGGAGCCAGTTCATGTTTTTAGTTTCAGAAAAGTTGTTTTGGAAATATTCTCGGAATTGGACGATTCAAAAGCAAGAAGTCTTAGAATTCCCGGAGGGTCAAGGAAGTCCAAAGGGGACCCGGAGGGGGGCCCTGGAGCCCCCACACCATGCGTGGGCGAGAGTGGACCCCTGCCCGCGCCGGGAGGTGGTGTGGGCCCCTCGGGCGCCCACTGCCATCGCGCTTTCGCCTATATATGCCCCTGTATAAACCCTAAAAATATCGGCCTCCTTCCACGAAAAGTTCCGTAGCTCCGCCGCCATCGCCGACAAGTTTTGCTGGACAGATCTGGTACCCAAGCCGGAGAATAGCTGTAGCTCATAACTTAATCCACTACGGTTGATGTCAGCCCTAATCTATGGCTTGAAACAACTAAGTCCAAGAATGGACTCCACCTACATCTTGATAGCGTCTCCTCCACCAGCGTTGTTGATGATGATGCTTTGTCGACTAAGTAATAGATCACTCCACCTAGCTTCATGAGGTAGCGATGGCTTCACGATGACGACTTCCATAGGGCTTCAACTCTAAGCAGGGGGTCAAACATGAACGAATGAATAACGAGCGTTACTTAGCAAGTTCATGATATATAGTGGTAGTTTGATGCTCTAACTACAGCTTTAGACTTGAAAGAGTCATAAGCTAATGCAAGGTTTTGTAAATCTTTCTTCAAGAGGTTGCTTTTAATTCTGAAAACTATGCCCGCCAGACCATCACAGGACTAGAACTTCATGGAGTTGCCTTTCCTGTAGCGTTCGCATTTCCTTCCCGGAACAGGGGGTAACATGCCACATCCTTTTACACTCTACAGAGGTGCGTTATTTTACCCATGGAAACCAAGACCATGTTTCACAACAAGGCTCAAGATCCAGTCCACGCCCACATAGGTGTGGGGCCCGATTGTTGGTCCAATCCAAACCATGCTTCTCCGCACAACGCATGCCCACCCATTTCTACCAGCAGGTTGAATCCCTAATTCCACCCCTCACGATGGATATCTAGGCGCCCCTGGCAGAACATCATAGACCCCAGAGTCCGCGGGAATTAAGGGATCCCACCCATGTGCATGTAGTCTCGCAAGACCTACATCGTACGTCTCTGGTAGCCTGTAGACATGCGAACGAGAGAAGATCACAGCTGACTTACTTGCCCCATACAAGACCCATGGTTAACGCGGTATTTACGGCGCACCGAATTCTGACGGCATTTATGATTAATTCCTAGGTAATACTTTCCCATGCAGATGGAACCTTCCTTTGACCTATTCATCCTACCACGGCTCCATCGCCCACCAAACAGAACACTACCACTCGGGTAATCATTCAAGTAGTCATATTATTATAAAAATAGGATCATGCATTCATTTGAGAATAGGTGGTAATACGATAGGGGTTTTGGAAATAGTTCGTTATGAAATACTACAAAGGATATGAGCAAGTGATGAACCTGCCTGAAATTGAAATGATAATAATAATCCATATCTTCGGGGTTCGAGGTCGCGTAGAAAATCCCGAGGTCTTAAAGATAGCAAAGTAGTCCCGACAAGGACTACCGAAAACACTGGCAAAATGATGTAATGCATAGTAATGAGATGCATCGTGAAATACCCTGGAAAATACTCCAGCTTACAAATGTAAGCCACGTTTGATACAATATCTCAATCACACAAGTTTTAGGTGAGTTGTTTCATTACTTGCGGTGATGTGGTTATTACTTTTAGACTTATGTGTGTTTCACTTTTATATAACAAATACTTGTTATCATGTTTAAGTTATAAGTAGACAAATTATGGTTAGGCAATAAGATGATAACACATGGAAAACAACTCTTGAAAAGATAACAAACACTTTGTATTTTATGCTCAAAGGTGTAGAGCTAATGTCCAGGAGTTTTAATTGAAAATGAGGAACTAATAAAACTAACTCTATCATCACATAACTTGCTAATGACTGGTGATGATAGGCTTAGTAAGTGTGAAAACACTAGGGTCTTATTAATAATGAAAATACTGTTGTGGTAATTGTTTTATGGTTATAATGGAACACTATAGAATTTCATTATACTTTTAGAAACAAGTTTATAAGTTAAACAAAATGTTTTATGTTTGTCATATTTGAGTTGGAAATGTTTTTCTCTTTACTTTGGTATACCATTCAATGCTTTCTGAAAATCTTTGAATAAGTTGTTGATTTATTAATTTTAAATGAATTAAATGACTAGGCAAAATAGCACCCATAAAAACTTGGTTAAATGACTTTGAAAACATCATAGATGAGTTGCATTTGTCAGTTGGAGCATTTTGGTATATAACTTGTATTTTTTCGATTTTATGAATTATTTATTATTTTTCTCAATTTTAAATGATTTAATTTAATTAAAGAATATATTAATTTTAAACTTTATTAAATATTTTTGAATAGTTTATAAATATTTAGATTATATTTTTCTAATCATTTTCATATTTTATTTGTATTTTTCTGATTATTGGATTAAAAGTTATTAAGTTAATAAGATTTATTCATTTTCTGCCAATATTCAAATTGACACATGGGACCCACCTATCATAATCATTTTTAAATCAAAAATAAAAAGAAAACACGTTATGACGTCACCACCACATCATCTAGAGGGAATTCTTCGCAGATGAACTCGATTCGGAGGATTGTGTGCAAATTGGTGAGTGTGGTTTGTTCCACTGGCTAAAGGAGATCCTTGCGAACCTACGCATGGCTGCGGCTTGACCAAATGGTCACCGGAGCGCGGCCGGCGAGCACGAACACGACGGCGACCGGCGGTGCTCGGCGATTGACCGATTCCATGCATGAATCTCGAAAGCGAATGCACCCAGAGGTGCAACAACTCACCAGGAGTGTGCTGGTGTAGATGATTGGGCACGAGGAGCTCCACCGCGATGGTGCGCTTCCGCGGCGGCCGGAGACAGAGCGAAAGGGACCAGACGCTTTCGGGCTGCTCCGATCTTTTCAGCAGGCGTGGCTCGACAAGGAGAACCAGGAGGACACGGCGCATCCTCCGGTGCCTTCAATTCCTTAAGACGTGGCCAGAATCGACGACATCGAGTGATGGCCGGCGGAGCTAGGGTTTCGGTTTTCTCCAAAACTCACGGAGAGAGAGGAAGAGATGCGAGGAAGGAGTAGGAGAGCAAGTTGGAAGTCTCCTTCTCCTACTTATCCGAGCGGAAGACGGCGAGCAGGACATGGCAAACTCCACAGTGACTCGACGGTTTTCTTCTCTGCCTTCTGGCTGGAGTTGAAGAAGAAAGAAATAAAACGTTTTCTGAATAACCCCATAAAAGTTTTTACAAATTACAACAAAGCCCTTCTGGTTATTAAACTGAGAGTAAATTAATGTTTTCAGGGCCTTTTTGTGAACAGAAAAATTATTAAAAAACAGTTTTGAATTCCTTATTAAATTTCCAATCTCACCATGTTTTCCTTTTTCAATTTTGAGCAAGATTTAAATTTTATACTTAGGGTGCTAGATTAAGTGGTTTTTGTTATTCCTCACCATTTAATTTATTTAATAACTTTAAAACTATGTTTAGGCATGATTAATAAGAGTACACACAACAATCACGTGGATACCAAAGTGGTGTATCATAATTGGACAAATTTGGATACAATCCCTTTTAGAAAATAATTTGGTAACACTACTTAGTAGTGTTTTTATGTGTTATGGAAAAAAACCACCAAATATGGAATATTCTTCCAGGTCCTACCAAATACTTTGGTTAGTAAATGTACTTGTTTTTTTTTTGTAAAATTTTGTAATTTTCATAATTGAAACTCTTCACAACTTTTATTGACATTCACTAAGCAAAGAGTTTGGTAAATTACTTTGTAGTGTTTTACTTTTATGCATTGTTCACAAAATCACCATGTAGGGAATTTTATTCTAGATCAGGCCAAATAATTTTAGTGGGTGAATAGACTTGTTATCCTTTATGTAGCTTTGTTGTTTTCATAGTACTTGATTAAATGGAAACATGTGTCGCTTTGGAATCTTATTGGTTTGTTTTCCACACAGGTTCCATTATGGATTTTATCCCATGTTTATTTTGAAAACATGTGATCATTTGCATTGTTATGTGTAGATGAATTTTTGTTATTATCTGTTACTCTTATGTATGAAAAGGATCTGGAAAACAAGGTGTTAAGCTTGTTACCGTTAACCTCCACATATCATAGACATGTGGATCCAGTGGCTTGTTATTATTTCAGAATTGATAGTTGTTTCCATTAAAGATATTATTGTGTGTTCCTCATCTCTGATGAGCTTGAAAAGGAATAGAGATTATAGGTTCTCTAATAATACCTAATGATTCACTGGATACTTCTTATTCTTCATTACTAAGGCAGTGTTGCTCCTTGTTGACTTCTGTTGCCGCCAATATCCATGTCTCTAGTTGCCACTTGTTTTCTGTTACTACCTTTGCCACTTGCAAGTAAGATCAGCTCTTGGATTCCATCTTCAACTATCTCACCCTGGTGGTGAAAACAACCAGTGATTCCAAGCAAAGATTTTACTTAGATGATTTTAATGTGGTTTCTTGTTTCCTCAGTGTTATGTTTTCTCTTGGTTGATTGTAAAAGGAATGCAGATGTAGTTTATGACATATTTTCCCTATGCATATAATAAGAATTTGTTAACAAGTGGACCAGACTTGCCTCCAAATTACTAATCATATACAATAGGCTGAGATGTACTAGGTTATTCAAATTTCTGTTTGTTTGTGTATGACACTCAATTGTTTGAGTATAAAAAAGTGATATGTTAACAAGGTAGCTAGTCTTGTTACCAAATTACTTCTATATAACACTAACATTGGAATATCACACTATTTCTTGAGGATTAATAAGATCAGATTGGGATGCAAGAGTTTCCAAATACTCTTGTGCTAGATTGAAATAACACTTCTAGAACATTCTAAAGAATCCTTCTGAAGATCTTCTTGTGGTAGTTCCTCTTTTCTTGTAGAATTCTTCTCTTGTAGAATGACTTCAGGAAGATTGGGAAATAAGATATAATGGTCTAGCCAAAGTAACAAGATCTAGATTAAGTGTTAGTTCATGATTTTATTATCCTTCCATATACTTCTTGTTTTATTTCCCAAAAGATATGTACTTATATCATATAAGATTTGTTTTACTTAGTTATCAATTCAATTCATCTAATAGAGATTATAACTTGTTGCTATTCCATCAATTGTACCAGGAGATACTTTAGTTGTTGAATGATGGTTGAATAGAAGTGTGAAATTCTTATGGAATGATGAATTAATATTAAGTTGATCAAATGGTTCATTGATGTGTTAAGATTTCATATGCTCACTTGTATGAAATGATTGAAACAATGAGCATGAGAAGATTGTTGGGGTTTAATGACTTATGTCATCGTTGCTAGTTTTTTTTCTCAGGTGTCATGTTGTTACTTTATATTCTTCTCTTTATTACCTTTGTCATTCATAATGCAGATATAGAGGTTTGGGAATATCATAAGTAATGATCAAGGTTTAACAGTAGTTTAAGAAGATTTATTTCTTCTTTTTTGTACTTCTTTTACGGCTGATGAGATATGTACATATTTGATAAATATGTTAATACAATTATTATTTCGTTCCTCACTTGTGGTTTTTGAGTTAACACTTGTTTGTATCTTTTGTGTTCTATTGCACCTTTGTTATTTACTTGTGAAGGTTCACTTAGTAGGTACTAAATAATTTGGAAAGATGTTGTGTAAATGGTTGATAACTTAAAGAGTTATTGTTTTATAGAGTATAAAATATTTGTTGATGAGATTATTCCACCAAGCATTACTAACTTGTGCAAGTGCGATCATCAGTTATGAGATTTGGATACTCGCCCCTCTTTGAGTTCTAGATACCTAGTGAATCATCCCAAGTCACTTATAGACTTGAGGTTAGGCTTGTTGAGAGTTAGTGTTGGTCATAACCAATTCTGGTTTCTCTTATTAGGTGATTTGGTTTCTTAAGATACTTGTTATAAAGATCACTCCAATTGTAATCTTGACTAGATGAACTAGACCTATTTCATCATGTAAAGTGAAATATTGGTCACTTTGATTTGTTTAAACTTTCGCGCAAAAATTTCCCGTATTTTTAGATGCATGTTATGCAAATGCACATATTATATTTAGATCCTTATAACCTCCCAAACACTGGGATGTTACAGTATCTCCCCCTTAACAAGAACTTCATACCAAAGTTCAACCTCTCTCACATAAAGATAGGTAGGGATCTTATGTAGCCTATTGAATCTTCACAATTGTTTTCTTGTGTTGACTTTGGCATATGTAGCCTCTTGTCTTGATTGTTCACCTTCAACTGTCTTTCATGAGGATCTAATACTATGCCAGTTGTTATGACAACTCTGTTTTGTTACTAGGCCTTCCTAATGGTCTCGCAAAGAACATATGGTATTTCCACCACATAGTGGATACCAAGTTTCGTTCTCCGATGAATAGGTATGGTTTCCTATCTCTCACAACTTTCTGAAGAACATTTGGTACATCCACCAGGTGATGAATAACCAATAAGATTCTTCTAGTACACTCGATATTGTCTATGGTTAGGACTCCATTTGGTTTAATCTAGTGGTCTCACGAGAAATACTACTCAAAGAAGCTTGTACAACCTAGTGTACATTGATTCAGACTCATCTATTTAGTGAAAATATCTTCGAGCTTCCTCGAGTTTTAAATTTTTCCTACCTATGATTATAACCTATTCTATTGGTTACTTTCTATGTTCCTTATACATCTTTGTGTCTTGACTTCTACAGGGTGACTCTATAAGTTAACTTATCGAACTTCTACATATTTATTTTCTAGGATATAACTACTCATGTTATCATATCGGCATCACTTGTGGTAGCTCACCATGTGTTGATGAAGTATCTCACCAAATCCAAAGAAGAGGTGAATGTGGTCCATTCCCATCAGTGGCTTCATTGACTTCTGCCTTCTTGACTTCTTGGTCTTCCAGAGCTTTGGTTGTTACTTCCATCAGCTAATATTTCAAACCGCTCTCATACTAATCCTATACCCTCTAGACCAGTAACATCAAGAAAGAACCTAGTGTTTGCACATGCATTTGCACATCAAGTTCCATCTTCATGTACATATCTAGTCAATCAAAAATCCAAACAAGATCCAATAAATCCCAAATGCAGTTATCACTCATGCATCAAAAGCCTGTGAAATAACGGTACTTTGAGTAAAGCATCTCAAGTACCAAGGCTCTTAAATTCTATACACTAGAAGTAGGTATATATTACCGGGTAATCCTATTCAACACAACCACGCTTTGCCCAGGTAATTACTCCAATTTCATGCCTTACTTCAATGGAATAAACTAAGACAAATTGATCCTATAGTAGTTGTTGTCTAAATTGGTACCATGTCAATTGAATTACTTCATATTGATTATGATTAGCTTCTCATGGTATCTGTTGATCCTTCATGTTGTTTCTCACGCCTTAGGAGTAGTAATGTAGCTTCCATCAATGCATATGCTTTCTCCTAATACTATACTATACTATAGTGATTCACCTCTAGACTTGGTAACTAAGAATATGGTTATACCACATAGTTACCAAGGTCTGATGACTCTTAATTGTTCTCAAACATTCCTCCCCGAAGGATCTTATACATACTCTATACCATGTTCTACAACATCCTATTCATTCATAGAATGGGGTAATCATCACTTTGACTTAATCATCTCTGACTATGTCAGAACTCTCTTTTTCTCAATAACACTGATACATAATAAACTTGTAATCCTAGCTATAAAGAAGATAGATACGTAGATTTACTCAAGTTGAGTAAGAAATTCTATACAAGTATGATCATATCGTTCTCAAGTGAATGATCATCATAGTTGTAGGAAATGTGGTTTAGATAAGATGGCTTCCTATAGTCTTTACAACCTACAGATCTCCTAATAGGTTTCAAACTAAGGTCGCTTCGCTCTGGTACCATCTGTGGTGACCCAGCACACCACTGCATGTGTAGTGCGCAAGTCGATGACATAATACTCAGAGAAGGACTTATCCATGAGTATTACATCCCTCAGAGTAGTAGAACGGAAACATAGCAGGTCCAAGCAAATCTATAGGATACAAACTTCATTGCAAAATCTTGAGAATATCTTTGATGAATCAAGAAGATATCATGCAAATGAAACATCAGAAGAAGCAATTCGAAGTTTCAAGCTGGAGAATAGCTCTAGCTCATCACTTAATCCACTACGGCTGATGTCAGCCCTAATCTATGGCTTGAAACAGCTAAGTCCAAGAATGGACTCCACCTACATCTTGATAGCTTCTCCTTCACCAGCGTTGTTGATGACGATGCTTTGCCGACTAAGTAATAGATCACTCCACCTAGCTTCATGAGGTAGCGATGGCTTCACGATGACGACTTCCATAGGACTTCAACTCTAAGCAGGGGGTCAAACGGGAACGGATTAGTAACGAGCGTTACTTAGCAAGTTCATGATATATATAGTGGGTAGTTTGATGCACTAACTACAACTTTAGACTTGAAAGAGTCATAACCTAATGCAAGGTTTGGTAAATCTTTCTTCAAGAGGTTGCTTTTAATTCTGAAAACTATGCCCGCCAGACCATCACAGGACTAGAACTTCATGGGATTGCCTTTCCTGTAGCGTTCACAGTTCCTTCCCGGAACAGGGGGTAACATGCCACATTCTTTTACACTCTGTAGAGGTGTGTTACTTTACCCATGGGCGACCAAGACCATGTTGTACAACCAGACTCGAGATCCTGTCCACGACCACATAGGTGTGGGGCCCCGTTGTTGGTCCAAGCCAAACCATGCTTCTCCGCACAACGCATGCCCACCCATTTCCACCAGCAGGTTGAACCCCTGATTCCACCCCTCATGATGGATATCTAGGCGCCCCTGGCAGCCCATCATAGACCCCAGAGTCCACGGTAATTAAGGGATCCCACACATGTGCATGTAGTCTCGCAAGACCTACAACGTACGTCTCTGGCAACCCATTGACATGCGAACGAGAGAAGATCACAACTGACTTACTCGCCCAATACAAGACCCATGGTTAACGCGGTATTTACGGCGCACCGAGTTCTGACAGCATTTGTGATTAATTCCTAGGTAATACTTTCCCATGCAGATGGAACCTTCCTTTGACTTATTCATCTTAGCATGGCTCCATCCTCCCACGAAACAGAACACTACCACTCGGGTAGTTATTCAAGTAGTCATATTATTATAAAAATATGATCATGCATTCTTTTGAGAATAGGTGGTAATACGACAGGGGTTTTGCAAATAGTTCGTTATGAAATACTGCAAAGGATATGAGCAAGTGATGAATTTTCCTGAAATTGAAATGATAATAATCATCCATATCTTCGGGGTTCGAGGTCGCGTAGAAGATCCCGAGATCTGAAAGATAGCAAAGTAGTCCCGGTAAGGACTACAGAAAACATTGGCAAAATGATGTAATGCATAGTAATGAGATGCATCGTGAAATACCCTGGAAAATACCCCAGCTTACAAATGTAAGCCACGTTTGATACAATATCTCAATCAGACAAGTTTTAGGTGAGTTGTTTCATTACTTGCGGTGATGTGGTTATTACTTTTAGACTTATGTGTGTTTCAATTTTATATAACAAATACTTGTTATCATGTTTAAGTTATAAGTAGACAAATTATGGTTAGGCAATAAGATGATAACACATGGAAAACAACTCTTGAAAATATAACAAACACATTTTATTTTATGATCAAAGGTGTAGAGCTAATGACCAGGAGTTTTAATTGAAAATGAGTAACTAATACAACTAACTCTATCATCACATAACTTGCTAATGACTGGTGATGATAGGCTTAGTAAGTGTGAAAACACTAGGTCTTATTAATAATGAAAATACTATTGTGGTAATTGTTTTCTGGTTATAATAGAACACTACAGAATTTCATTATACTTTTAGAAACAAGTTTATAAGTTAAACAATTTTTTTTATGTTTGTCATATTTGAGTTGGAAATGTTTTTCTCTTTAATTTGGTATAACATTCAATGCTTTCTGAAAATCTTTGAATAAGTTGTTAATTTATTAATTTTAAATGAATTAAATGACTAGGCAAAATATTGCACACATAAAAATTTGGTTAAATGACTTTGAAAACATCATAGATGAGTTGCATTTGTCATTTGGAGCATTTTGGTATATAACTTGTATTTTTTCGATTTTATGAATTTTTTATTAATTTAATTAAAGAAAATATTTAATTTTAAACTTTATTAAATATTTTTGAATAGTTGATAAATATTTAGATTATATTTTTCTAATTATTTTCATATTTTATATGTATTTTTCTGATTATTGGATTAAAGTTACTGAGTTAATATGATTTATTCATTTTCTGCCAATATTCAAATTGACAGGTGGGACCCACCCGTCATAATCATTTTTAAATGAAAAATAGAAAGAAAACACGTTATGACATCATCATGATGTCACCACCACATCATCCAAAGGGATTTCTTCACAGATGAACTCGATTCGGACGATTGTGTGCAAATTGGTGAGTGTTTTTTGTTCCACTCGCTAAAGGAGATCCTTGCGATCCTACGGGTGGTTGCGGCTTGACCAAATGGTCATCGGAACGCGGTCGGCGAGCACGAACACGGCAGCGACCGGCGGTGCTCGGCGATTGACCGATTCCATGCATGAATCTCGAAAGGGAATGCACCCAAAGGTGCAGCAAGTCACCAGGAGTGTGCTGGTGTAGATGATTGGGCACGAGGAGCTCCACCGCGATGGTGCACTTCCGCGCGGCCGGAGATAGAGCGAAAGGGAACGGACGCTTTCGGGCTGCTCCGATCTTTTCAGCAGGCACCGCTCGACGAGGAGAACCAGGAAGACACGACACATGCTCCGGTGCCTTCAATTCCTCAAGAGGTGGTCGGAATCGATGACATCGAGTGATGGCCGGCGGAGCTAGGGTTTTGGTTTTCTCCAAAACTCACGGAGAGAGAGGAAGAGATGCGAGGAAGGAGTAGGAGAGCAAGTTGGAAGTCTCCTTCTCCTACTTATCCGAGCGGAAGACGGCGAGCAGGACGTGGCAAACTCCACAGTGACTCGACGGTTTTCTTCTCTGCCTTCTGGCTGGAGTTGAAGAAGAAAGAAATAAAACGTTTTCTGAATAACCCCCTAAAAGTTTTTACAAATTACAACAAAGCCCTTTTGGTTATTAAACTGAGAGTAAATTAATGTTTTCAGGGCCTTTTTGTGAACAGAAAAATTATTAAAAATCAGTTTTGAATTCCTTATTAAATTTCCAATCTCACCATGTTTTCCTTTTTCAATTTTGAGCAAGATTTAAATTTTATACTTAGGGTGCTAGATTAAGTGGTTTTTGTTATTCCTCACCATTTAATTTATTTAATAACTTTAAAACTATGTTTAGGCATGATTAATAAGAGTACACACAACAATCACGTGGATACCAAAGTGGTGTATCATAATTGGACAAATTTGGATACAATCCCTTTTAGAAAATAATTTGGTAACACTACTTAGTAGTGTTTTTATGTGTTATGGAAGAAATCACCAAATATGGAATATTCTTCTAGGTCCTACCAAATACTTTGGTTAGTAAATGTACTCGTTTTCTTTTGTAAAACTTTGTAATTTTCATAATTGAAACTCTTCACAATTTTTATTGACATTCACTTAGGAAAGAGTTTGGTAAATTACTTAGTAGTGTTTTTATTTTATGCATTGTTCACAAAATCACCATGTAGGGAATTTTATTCTAGATCATGCCAAATAATTTTAGTGGGCGAATAGACTTGTTTTTCTTTATGTAGCTTTGTTGTTTTCATAGTACTTTATTAAATAGAAACATGTGTGGATTTGGAATCTTGTTGGTTTGTTTTCCACTCAGGTTCCATTATGGATTTTATCCCATGTTTATTTTGGAAACATGTGATAATTTGCATGGTTATGTGTAGATGAATTTTTGTTATTATCTATTAGTCTTATGTATGAAAAGGATCGGGAAAACAAGGTGTTAAGCTTGTTACCATTAACCTTCACATATCACAGACATGTGGATGAAATGAATTGTTATTATTTCATACTTGATAGTTGTTTCCATTAAAGATATTATTTTGTGTTCCTCATCTCCGATGAGCTTGAAAAGGAATAGAGATTATAGGTTCTCTAATAATACCTAATGATTCACTGGATACTTCTTATTCTTCATTACTGAGGCAGTGTTGCTCCTTGTTGACTTCAATTGCCTCCAATATCCATGTCTCTAGTTTCCACTTGTTTTCTGTTACTACCTTTGCCACTTGCAAGTAAGATCAGCTCTTGGATTCCATCTTCAACTATCTCACCCTAGTGGTGAAAACAACCAGTGATTCCAAGCAAAGATTTTACTTAGATGATTTTAATGTGGTTTCTTGTTTCCTCAGTGTTATGTTTTCTTTTGGTTGATTGTAAAAGGAATGTAGATGTAGTTTATGACATCAATTTTCCCTATGCATATAAGAAGAATTTGTTAACAAGTGGATCAGACTTGCCTCCAAATTACTAATCATATACAATAGGCTGAGATGTACTAGGTTATTCAAATTTCTGTTTGTTTGTGTATGACACTCAATTGTTTGAGTATACAAAAGTGATTTGTTAACAAGGTAGCTAGTCGTGTTACCAAATTACTTCTACATAACACTAACATTGGAATATCACACTATTTCCTGAGGATTAATAAGATCAGGGTGGGATGCAAGAGTTTCCAAATACCCTTATGCTAGATTGAAACAACACTTCTAGAACATTCTAAAGAATCCTTCTGAAGATCTTCTTGTGGTAGTTCCTCTTTTCTTGTAGAATTCTTCTTTTGTAGAATGACTTCAGGAAGATTGGGAAAAAAGATATAATGGTCTTGCCAAAGTAACAAGATCTAGATTAAGAGTTAGTTCATGCTTTTATTATCCTTCCATATACTTCTTATTTTATTTCCCAAAAGATATGTACTTATATCTGCTACGCCTCGATGGTTCTAGGAATTCTTGCTGCTTGTGATGGCGTGTTGGGAATCCAAAGAGGAGGGTGTGATGAGTGTAGCGGTAAGAACTTCCCACGGTTAAGAACCAAGGTTATCAATCCAGTAGGAGAAAGAGGATCTTAGGAAGGTTGATGCCACTAACGGTGGCGATGGCTCACCGGTGTCAGCAACAACGCAGAACCTGCACACAACATAACCGAAATACTTTGTCCCAACGGTACAGTGAGGTTGTCAATCTCACCGGTCTTGCTGAAAACAAAGATTAGACGTATAGTGTGGAGAATAATGTATGCTTGCAGTAAGTAAAGAAAGCAGGAAATTGTAGTGGTTTGTTTAACAGTGTAGGAAAATGGAACGGGGTTCATAGGTTCACTAGTGGTGTCTCTCCATAAAAGATAGCATGTTGGGTGAACAAATTACAGCTGGGCAATTGACAAATAAAGGTTGCACCGTAGTGCACATTCATGACATGATGACTACTGAAATATTTAGTGCGGGCATTACAACAATATACATAGACCATAATCCAACTACATCTATGACTAATAATCCATCCTCAGGTTATCATCCAAACCCCCTTAGGTATTAAGTTGCAAGCAACCGATAATTGCATTAAAAAAGTGTGTAAAGTAAGCAATGATTGTACACGCGGGCACTCACATCGTTGTTTTCTCCCTAGTGGCAACAACACATCCTCCCCCGTCACGTTTCTGTCACTCGAGCACTGGCGAAAAGGAGACATGAACCCACTATCGAGCATAAATACTCCCTCTTGGAGTCACTAGCAACTACTTGGCGAGAGAAACCACTAGCAACGGAAAGCATGCAAGATCACAAATAGCATAAGCAATAAAGACTATAATCAACTTGGCATAAGTTCAATATTCATCGGATCCCAACAAACACAGCACATAGAATTACATAAGAACAATCTCGATCATGTTAGGCAGCTCGCGAGATCTAAACATGGAGACATATGAGGAGGAGACAACCATCTAGATACTCACGCAACACTCCGGAGGCAGGCATGGTGATGAAGAGGCCTCCGGTGATGATCTCCTCTCCGGCAGGGTGCCGAGAGGCAGCTTCAGAACCCCCTGATCTAGGGTTGACGAGATGGTGGCTGCGGAATTTTCTGGGATGTTTGATCAGGTGCCTAGGGTTTTCCATCCGGGGGAATAAATAGGCGAAAGGGCAGAGGCGGTGGAGCCCTGGGGGCCCCATACCACCAGCTGGCGCGGCCAAGGGGGGCGCCACCCCATGGTGTGGGCCCCCTGATGCCCGTCTTCGACTCCTCTTCGGTCTCCTGGATGCTTCCGGGGAAAATATGCACTTCGGGCTTTGTGGGATCCAATTCCGAGAATATTTCCATAACAACTTTTCTGAAATAAAAAACAGCAGAAAACAGGGAACTGGCACTTGGTATCTTGTTAATAGGTTAGTCCCGAAAAACGTGTAAAAATGCTATAAAGAAGGGATAAAACATGTAGCAATTGGCATAATATTATCATGGAGCATCAGAAATTATAGACACGTTGGAGACGTATCAAGCATCCCCAAGCTTAGTTCCTACTCGTCCTCGAGTAGGTAAACGATAAAACAATAATTTCTGAGGTGACATGCTACTAACATAAACTTTACCATAAAAATGTAAAAGCATAAGTAAGCTGAGATCATAGAACTTTTAACACAAACATGATAAATAGAACTTTAACAATAAAGCATAGCAATCACTTTTCATCATGAAGAGTATCTCAAATAAAGGATCATGAATAATAATGCAAAGAAAGATAAACGTTTGTTTCAAGTATAGACAAAGCATGGCAAAGTGGTATTTCGCTAGTCCTTAAGACAAAACATAAATGCCAGGACACCTTCAAAGTTCATGAGGAAGACTAGAGCAAATAATTTAAGAATAAAAAATATCACATCATGAATAAACTATTGATGTTTATGGGACAAATGCACATAAAACTCAGAATGGCAAAATGCTCTCTCAACTATGCATAAATGCAACATCCCAAGTATGAAAAATAGCCATTAGAATGTTTGCTCTCTGTTATTTTATGTTTTGCATCATGACATCATGTTGATTGCATTTGTTTTGCTTGTTTTCCATTTGTTTTCCTCTGTTTTCATTTGTTTTCCCTTGTTTTCCTTTGTTTTCTATTTGAATTTTGAACCAAAATTCAAACCTTTTGTTTCATCCTTGTGATGTTACAATTTCCAAAATGATTTTTCAAATCAAAACAATCAATTGTTTCCATTAAAGTTGTGATTCCAAACTGTTGTTTTGTTTCTATCAAAAATTCATTTAATATCAAACCCTTTTCAAATTCAATTATGATTTTCTTCCAAACAACAACCATGTTGAAATTATGAAAATTGCAAAACAAATCAATCAATTGTTTCCATCAAACCATAAGGTTCAAATAAAACTCCCATTTGCTCCCATGAAAATAAAAAGCTCAACTATTAAGTGGTTCTTTAATAATCCACCTAATTCCAACTTGCATTCAAAATTCAAATCATTCACAAACAGTACCCATTTTCAACTTATGAAAATCAACAAAATAACCCTAATCATTTGTTCTATTTAAGCAATAGGGTTCACCCTATTAAAAATCTTGTTTTAATAATAAACACTTAATAAGCAAATTCTTTCAAATATGATTTAAATTACAAACAGCAATTTAAATTTGAAACTTTTGGAAAACATGGTTGGCAATTACTTGATATTGTAAAAACTAACCTAACCACAATTTTTCTAAATTTTTCCTAGCCCTAACACTCATCTATTTCTTCCATTTTCCAATTCAGCAAAAAAAAATAGAACAAAAATATTAAAACAGCAAGGGAGAGAGGCAGCAGGCCCAACTCTCCCCTCAGCCCAACTCACCTTTCTCCCAGCCCAATACCCCCCTCCACTTCATCTTCCTCGTACGGCTGACTATCTACTGTATCCACGTAGCAGAGAGCATGGAGGAACGGCTGAGCTCTTCCCCCCTCCCCTATAAGACCTAGCTAACCCTAGGGTTCCCCTAACCCTAACCCCTCTCCTCTCTTCTTCCTCTCCCCGCCGTTCTCTCTTTTCTCCCTCTCTTTCTTCTCTGTTGCTCCCCTCTCTGAAACTCTCTGTACCTGAAGCCCCACCGAATTTTTCCTCCACTGCCGCCGGTGATCGCCGCCCCTAGGGTCCCCCTCCGGCCGCCGCGAGGGCGGGAATGGAAAGCCCCCACCACGGGCTTCCCCCTCCACTCCTCGGCGAGGGCCGGGAGGGACGGATGCGCCACCACCGTCCTCCTCAAGTCGCCACCGTCGCCCTCTGCTCGCCACTGCTGCCCCGAGCGCTGCTCCGCCTCCCTGCCTCGAGGTGAGCCCTCGGTCCCCCTCTTCTCTCCCTCCCCCTTCGCTGCACCCCACACTCGCCAGCACCACGCACCCACGGTGCCCTCCCGCAACCACAGCGAGCCACTCGCTGCAGCAGGCCGGCGACCACCGCATCGATCTGTTCAGCGATCTGAACTTTTGAAGTCCAGATAAAACACCGTTGCTGAACCTTAACCCCCGAGCTTCCCCGTATCTATCACGAATCCAGCAGCTACCCTACTGGCAGCACCCCTCTACGCACACCCCGCGGTCGCGAGTTCGAGTCCTCGCCACCCCCATTTTTCCTGGTTCTTTTTCCAAATGTTTCAGTAGCCGCTACTGCACCTCATCCTCCTCACGAACCTCTCCTGTCAACAAACCAAAGCTCACCGCAGTGGTTAGCTGTTCCTTGCGCGCGAAGAGGTGGGGGGTTCGAGTCCTCCCCCCCCCCCCACAATAAAAACCACACTTTTATTTTTCATTTGTTTGGTCACAGCAACTTCACAGAATCACCAATAGGTCCCTGTTGATTAATTCTAAACCCCTGTAAAATTATTTCCAAGTCCCTAGTTAATAAAAATGGCAGATTTGCACCCTAATATTGTAAATTGCATAACTAATTCATCTTAACTCCAATTTTAACTTTTTAAATATGTTTTATGTCCCAAATTAAATGCTCTATCCAAATATAAAATTTGTTTACTGTTTTGAATATTTTAAATTGGTGAAATATTTAAAATCTTGTTTAATTCACTTAATTTTGCAAAATTCATAACTCGGGCATAAAAATTCCAAATTCAACAAACTAAATATGTTTTCCAATCAAATTTTCATGTACTTTCCAAATATAAATTTAGTTTGCTGTTTGAATAATTTAAATTGCTGAAAACAACTGTTTCTTAATTATTGCATTTAAAATTGCCAAAATAATAACTTGCTCATTTTAAATCCAATTTCAACAAATGAAATATGTTTTCCATGCAAAATTAAACCCTATTTCCAAATATAAAATTTGTTTCATGTTTTGAATAATTAAAATTGCTTAAATAATTTAAACCTTGTTTAAATCATTTAATATTGCTAAATTCATAACTTGATCAAATTAATTTCTTTTGGAACATATAAAATATGTTTTCAAACCATAAAAGTATAAACTTTTCAAATATGAATCTCACTTAATGTTTTGAACAAATAAAAATTCAAATAAATTCACACTTGAATTAAATTCATTTAATTCTTGCTTAAACTTGTTTAATTCCTAATTAATTCATCTAAAATCCTTTTTCAACAAGTGAAACATGTAATCCATCTAAAATTGGGTGTTCTTATCAAATATGAACTTTGTTATCTATTTGGAACAATTTACATTGGTGAAAACAACAAATGTTTGTGTGACACCTTTAAGTAACCAAAATTTCTTAACTTAATAAACAAATTTCTAAACTTGGTAAACCTTATTTCAAGTTGATTCCATTGCTGTTATTTTGTTGTTTTCCTCATCCATGCATCATGCTAATCCACTTTCACCTATTGGTTAGTTGTAAAACAATTGTTTCACCCTTAATTCATGGGCTTTTCATATGCAATCCAATTGCATGTGGGTCCATTTAATCATGTTATGTTACCATGTCAACTAGTTTATTTCTATGCATCAATTAAATGGTCATGCATCATCCCATGTTTGTGCACTATGCCATGTTATTGATTGTTTGTATCCTTGCGTTGTTTGTTTGCTTCTTCTCGGGTATACAACGACGTTGAGACCGACGATACTTACGACACCCCTTCTAAGGAGTTAGCTCAGTACCAGGCTACTGGGTTTGCAGGCAAGTATTCACTCACATGAACCACTGTGTTCCTTTCAACATTGGATACCGATACTTTTCCGTTGTCTATTCTGCTAGACCCATGAATAGTTGCTTCTGTTACGAACCTATCACATGTATCCTTTAACCCTGATATTGCCTCACCTCCATACCTATAACCTTTTGCTTGTTGCCCGTGTCTTACTAGCGTGCTTAGGGTTGTTTTGCTCGAGTCTGTTACCCGTTACTTTCTGTTACTATTTCATTATGTTCTGGGGGCTCGATGTTAAACAATGAATCATGCTAATGTTATTGTTAATAATAATTTGATGATAAGGCACCGGCAGGAGGCCCTGTGTGGTTTTGAGGCCTGCTAGTGTCGACCCTAATAGGAAAAGGGTCTTGTCTACTGATCCATGATGAGCGCACTAACCGCATGTGGGAAGCGAGTATGGGCGCCCCCCTCAATTTGATTCGATTCGCATCTCGTCCAAATCGCCTCATTTAGTTCGGGTGTTCCATTTGCCGCATGCATGTTTTTGCGAGCCCAGGCCAGGGTGGTACTTTTATAGTCGGCATATAGGGGGACACGTTCTTAGAGTGCTATGAGGGTCTCTTTTCTTCGGGGCTCGATTAGCCGTGCGCCCAAGGTGCTTTGGGCTTGATGCGAAGAGGAGTTGAGTTGTGTTGAGTGCCCCGCTTGGTGGGAGGCATTCCATCTGGCGGGTTATTCATACGTGTACGGCCAAATTGGTGCACCCCTGCAGGGATAAATCTTCTCGAGAAGCCGTGTTTTCCACGGTTATGGACTAATTGGTGAAAGTACTGGCTAACAAGTACTCAGGACAACTTAAACCTAATGATTAACAACCTTACACCCCAATGATTAACAACTTGACTAGTAATAGGCTTGTTGACACAATAATCTGAACCATCATTAATTCAACTGTGTGAGTTATCCTCAGATTGCTTCTTTGGATAAGGGGCGAGGTCCAGGATGGGTTTGTTTGGAGTTAGCTATAGTTGGTTACGATACGCGATCTTATCTCCTTTCTGATAGCCGGAAGTGGTAGTAACTCTGTAGTTGTTTAGAGCAGCCAATTGCAGCATCCTTTTTATCCCCTTCCTTCCGTTGAACCCAAAGCATCTGTGCTTGGTGTTGACGGGTTACACTTTGGTGAACTGTGAGTCTTGCTTGCCAGTACGTTTATGTACTGACCCCTTTGGGGCTGTGGTTTCCGCAGACTACGTTTCCGAGGATCCCCATGGTGGCTACTACGTGGAGTATGACGAGACTGCTGACGAGTAGATAGCGGACCCGGGCAGGATCCGAGACTTCGTGGATGGGCTCCGTCTTTTCGTTTCCGGCCTCTTAGGCCTATTTGGTTCTTGTCTGTACTCAGACATGTTGAATGCTTCCGCTGTGATGTAATGATGATATGTTGGGACATGTGTCCTCTGAATGATTGTATTTGCTATCTCTGCTCTAATGAGAGCTATTTGCAACTTATTTCAATCTTTTGTGTCGTAGAGATCTGTTGTGATATCACTTGTTCCAATGCCGTTGACGTACCATGTGTGTATGTTTTGAAGTACGTCAATGGAAGTATCTGGATTTCTATGGGATGGTTTGCGCAGACGATGAATAGTAAGATAATGGTTGTCACGCGTTTACGTGTTGGCCTGCTCATATTGAGATGCGGGTGCCGGTATGCCCCGTAAGCCATTTATCTACTGTTTAACGGACTGTGAGTATCCCCTAGAAGTCCGGGTGCGACAATAAAGTTAGAAGATGGAGACTCAACATAAAAGTAAAAGAAAGGCCCTTCGCAGAGGGAAGCAGGGATCAACTCATGTGCTAGAGATTTTTATTTTATTAAACAGAGGTATTAAAAGTTTGACACTTCTCCCATCCATCTTTCACAAACCATGGCTAACCGAATCCTCGGGTGCCTACCAACAATCACATACCGTGGAGGAGTGTCTATATTTTGGGAGATGTATGCTAATGTCAACGAACGGTAAACAGAAAATACAGTACGTCACAAGCCAACTGGATTGACAAGAGCGGCTCCCATGTGAAGGACGCATCTGGGTAGAAGGTCATCCCTCTATCTCATCTGTTTACACAATTATGCTTTGACTGATAGATCAGGAGCAAAAATAGTGAAGAGATTTTGTGTGTATTAATTTGGGGCTGGACACCCCGCTGCCAGATCTTCTATCATTTGGATAAGCGGATGAAGCCACTAGTCCAGGGTGTGAAATCCAATCAACAAGTGAGATAAAGATTCTCCATTGACATCCTCATGAGCAAAAACATGAACATAAAGCAGGAGTAGTTTTGAGAGTTTTAAAGGTAACACATGAGCAATTTACTTTGGAGTGGCAGTTAAATACCACATGTAGGTAGGTATGGTGGACACAATGGGAAAAACTTTGGTTTAAGGGAGTTGGATGCACGAGTAGAGCTAATACTCAGTACAGGTGGAGGCTAGCAAAAGACTGGGAGCGACAAATCAAGAGAGCATAAGAGCCATAATCATGCATAGTGACATAAACATCATTAATTAAAGCATAAACAGTATCGCAAGTTCAAAAACTAAGTGGTCATGGAGTCTATTCGTGACTGGGTCATAGTCATAAACATGGCGTGAGCATGCGCCAAGTCAAACAAATAAAACATTCGAAAGAGAATACCATAAATTTATGCTTCCTTATGACAAAAACAAGTCATGAATCTTTCAATGGCATATTAAACACTCTCAGCTTTTTGAGGCTATTCATGCTACTGAATATCCACAAGACTTTAAAACTAAAATAACATTTAGCATGGCATGAAAATTTTCTAGTCACAGTCTATACAAGCTTCTACTTGCATTGTTATAAATTCTACTTCAAGCAGTAGTTTCTTTTCCCAACAAGCACCATACAAGATATGTTTTAACAAAAATACTCTTTATGATACAACAACAAAACATGAGAGTACTCACATAACACTACTAAAACTAATAGCTCTGATAAGAGATACATGCAAAACATGAGCTAAATAAATGCAGCAGCCATACAATGATTAAGAATACAAAGTATTCCCATGAAAAAGCGGAGCGTGTCACTTTCCAATAAAACAATGCTGGGGTCCAACCATGCTTATTGCAAAAATAAAAACAAACTGAAAGAAAAAATAAAAGACGCTCCAAGTAAAGGACATAATATGTGACCGAATAAAAATATAGTTTCAGTAGAAGTGACCTGATAATTTCTCGATGAAGAAGGGGATGCCTTGGGCATCCCAAAGCTTAGACGCTTGAGTCTTCTTGGAATTTGCTGGGATGCACCACCGGGGCATCCCCAAGCTTAGACGCTTGAGTCTTTTTGGAATTTTCTGGGATGTACCACGGGGCATGCCCAATCTTAGGATTTCCACTCTTCTTGATCACGTCATATCATCCTCTTCTCTTGACCCTTGAAAACTTCCTTCACACCAAACTTATCACAATCTTCATTAGCAACGTTAGTGCAATCGAAATAATAAATTCACATGGTTTAGTTTCATCACATGCCTAACACTCAAAAACACATTAGCTATTGTCACAACTTCTTTTAAAAGAAAATTTCTCAAAATAACACCAAAAGAAAGAGATTAAGATGCAAATGCAATTATTGGCAAAAATCTGTCAAAACAGGACAGCAGGTAAAGATGATTTTTTCTAGAAAATCTTCTGTTGCTCAAATCAAAAAGTGGTCAACTAAGAAAAGTTGCGTATATAGTGCAGGATTACGCACAAACAAACTCAGTTCATTTTGAATTTTCCGTGATTTTATACGGAATAAACAGTGGACAACAGAAATCTATTTCCTGCGCAGAAATCCGAAATATAGCCTCAACTTTCCACTAGAGGCTTTACTTGACTCAACAAAAATACAAAAGAAAAGATACAGTGGGGTTTCTAAGGAAATACACAACACCCAGGTGCAAAGAACACAAAAGAAAACAAAGGAAAACTGGTTGAAAACAGAGAAATAAAACGGGTTGTCTCCCGGTAGCGCTTTTCTTTAACGCCTTTCAGCTAGGCATAGAAAGCAACTCAAGTATTTTAAAGTGAAGAAGCATCAACATCATAACTTGCTCTAATAATAGAGTCAAAAGGTAGCTTCATCCTATTTCTAGGAAAGTGTTCCATACCTTTCTTGAGTGAGAATTGATATTTAATACGCCCCTCTTTCATATCAATAACAGCACCAACAGTTCTAAGAAAAGCTCTTCCCAAAACAATAGGACAAGAAGCATTGCATTCAATGTTCATAACAACAAAATAAACAGGGACAAGGTTATTGTTAACCATAATAAGAACATCATCAATTCTACTAAGAGGTTTCTTCTTAGCATTATCAGCAAGATGAACATCGAAATAACAGTGTTCCAACGGTGGTAGATCAAGCATATCATAAAGCTTTTGAGGCATAACAAAGATACTAGCACCAAGATCACACAAATAATTGCAACCAAAATCATTTACTTTTATCTTAATGATAGCCTCCCAACCATCATCTAATTTCCTAGGGATAGATGTTTCAAGTTTCAGCTTTTGTTCCCTAACTTTCATGAGAGCATTGGTAATATGTTTAGTAAAGGCCATATTCATGGCACTAGCATTGGGACTTCTAGCAAGCTTTTGTAGGAACATAATAACTTCAGAGATATTGCAATCATCAAAATCAATGTTATTATCATCAAAAGTAATGGGACCATTATCCCCTACATCTCCAAAAATTTCAGCACTTTTATTAGAAGCAGTTTCAGCAATTTGAGGCAATTTAGCACGTTTCACCGAAGGGGTGGAGTCTTTGTTAACACCAACTACTTTACCATTGATAGTAGGAGGTTTACTAGCACTTGGAGCTTCAATTTTACTAGTGGTTGTGATAGTGCAAACTCTAGCAATATTATTCTTTTTAGCCAATTCATCTTCTCTTTCCCACCTAGCACGTAATTAAGCCGTCAACCCAGCATTATTATCAATTTGAACTTGGATGGAATTCAAAGTTTTACTTTCTTTAACATCATGTGGCAAAACCTTTAGTTTTAGAAAATCAACAAAAATAGCTAGGTTGTCCACTTTAGAGGCAAGAACATCTATTTTACCAAGCTTTTCCTCAATAGATTTATTAAAAGCAGTTTGTGTGCTAATAAATTCTCTAAGCATGTTTTCAAGATTAGAGGTAGAAATTTTATTGTTATTTTAGGAATTTCCATAAGAATTACCATAACCATTATTAGGAGGATAGGGCTTATAATTGTTTCCACCAAAATTATTTCTATAAGCATTGATGTTAAAATTATTATTTTTCTAATAAAGTTCACATCAAGATGCCCTTCTTGAGAAACCAAAGAGGCTAAAGAAACATTATTTGGATCAACTTGAGCTTTACCATTAACAAGCATAGACATAATTGCATCAAGCCTTTCACTCAAAGAGGAGGTTTCCTCAACATAATTTACCTTCTTACCTTGTGGAGCTCTCTAAGTGTGCCACTCTGATAATTTATCATCATATAATCAAGAAGCTTTGTTGCATTGCCCAAAGTGATGGACATAAAGGTACCTCCAGCATCTGAATCCAATAGGTTCCTTGAGGAGAAACTCAGTCCCGCATAAAAGGTTTGTATAATCATCCAAGTAGTCAGTTCATGAGTGGGACAATTATTCACCATAGTTTTCATTCTTTCCTAAGCTTTAGAAACATGTTCATTATCAAATTGTTTAAAATTCATTATGTCACTTCTCAGGGATATAATCTTAGCAGGAGGATAATATTTTCCAATGAAAGCATCTTTGCACTTAGTCCATGAATCAATACTATTTCTAGGCAAAGATAGCAACCATTCTTTAGCTCTTCCTCTCAAAGAGAAAGGGAATAATTTCAGTTTAATAATATCTCCATCCACATCTTTATATTTTGTCATCTCACATAGTTCAACAAATTTATTAAGGTGAGCAGCAGCATCATCAATACTAACACCAGATAATTTCTCTTTCATAACAAGATTTAATAAAGCAGGTTTAATTTCATAGAAAGCAGCAGTAGGACCAGGTGGAGCAATAGGTGTGCAAATAAAATCATTGTTGTTTGTGCTAGTGAAGTCACACAACTTAGTATTCTCAAAGGAACTCATTTTAGCAAAATAAAAGCAAGCAAATAAATAACAGCTATAAAGTAAACTAATTTTGTGTGTGTTTTGATATAAAGAAGCAAAACAAGACAAAAAATAAAAAACAAGACAATAAACAAAAAAAAGAGGTTGAGAGTGAGAGACTCCCCTTGCCAGAAGACTTCTTCCTCCCCGGCAACGGCGCCAGAAATTATCTTGCTACCCCTCAATGGTGCTAGGAATTCTTGCTAGTTGTGATGGCGTGTTGGGAACCCAAAGAGGAGGGTGTGATGAGTGTAGCGGTAAGAACTTCCCTTAGTTAAGAACCAAGGTTATCAATCTAGTAGGAGAAAGAGGATCTTCGGAAGGTTGATGCCACTGACGGTGGTGATGGCTCACCGATGTCAACAACAAAGCGGAACCTGCACACAACACAACCAAAATACATTGTCCCAACGGTACAGTGAGGTTGTCAATCTCACCGGTCTTGCTAAAACAAAGATTAGACGTATAGTATGGAAAATAGTGTATACTTGCAGTAAGTAAAGAAAGCAGGAAATTGTAGTGGTTTATTTAACAGTGTAGGAAAATGGACCGGGGTTCATAGGTTCACTAGTGGTGTCTCTCCATAAAAGATAGCATGTTGGGTGAACAAATTACAGCTGGGCAATTGACAAATAAAGGTTGCACCGTAGTGCACATTCATGACATGATGACTACTATGATATTTAGAGCGAGCATTACAACAATATACACAGACCTTAATCCAAATTCATCTATGACTAATAATCCACCCTCAGGTTATCATCCGAACCCCCTTAGGTATTAAGTTGCAAGCAACAGATTATTGCATTAAACAAAGTGTGTAAAGTAAGCAATGATTGTACACGCGGGCACTCACATCGCTGTTTTCTCCCTAGTGGCAACAACACATCGTCCCCCGTCACGTTTCTGTCACTCGAATACAGGCGGAAAGGATACCTGAACCCACTATCGAGCATAAATACTCCCTCTTGGAGTCACTAGCAACTACTTGGCCAGAGAAACCACTAGCAATAGAAAGCATGCAAGATCACAAATAGCATATGCAATAAAGACTATAATCAACTTGGCATAAGTTCAATATTCATCGTATCCCAGAAACACAACACATAGAATTACATAAGAACAATCTCGATCATGTTAGGCAGCTCAAGAGATCTAAACATGGAGTCATATGAGGAGGAGACAACCATCTAGCTACTGCTATGGACCCGTACTCCAAGGATGAACTACTCACGCATCACTCCGGAGGCAGGCATGGTGATGAAGAGGCCTCCGGTGATGATCTCCTCTCCGGCAGGGTGCCGGGAGACAGCTTCATAACCCCCCTGGTCTAGGGTTGACGATGATGGCGGTTGCGGAACTTTTCAGGGATGTTTGATCAGGTGCCTAGGGTTTTCCATCTGGGGGGAATAAATAGGCGAAAGGGCAGAGGCGGTGGAGCCCTGGGGGACCCAACACCACTACCTGGCGCGACCAAGGGGTGGGGGAGCCACCCCATGGTGTGGGCCCCCTGATGCCCGGCTTCGACTCCTCTTCGGTCTTCTGGATGCTTCCGGGGAAAATAGGCACTTCGGGCTTTGTGGGGTCCAATTCTGAGAATATTTCCAGAACAACTTTTCTGAAATAAAAAAGGCAGAAAACAGGGAACTGGCACTTGGCATCTTGTTAATAGGTTAGTCCCGGAAAACGTGTAAAAATGTTATAAAGAAGGGAGAATACATGTAGCAATTGGCATACTATTATCATGGAGCATCAGAAATTATAGATATGTTGGAGACGTATCAATATCATATAGGATTTGTTTTACTTAGTTATCAATTGAATTCCTCTAATAGAGATTATAACTTGTTGTTATTCCATCAATTGTATCCAGAGATACTTTAGTTGTTGAATGATGATTGAATAGAAGTGTGAAATTCTTATGGAATGATGACTTAATGTTAAGTTGATCAAATGGTTCATTGATGTGTTAAGATTTCGTATGCTCACTTCGATGAGATGATTTAAACAATGGGCATGAGAAGATTATTGGGGTTTAATGACTTATGTCATAGTTGATAGTTGTTTTTCTCAGGCGTCATGTTGTTACTTTATATTCTTCTCTTTATTACCTTTGTCATTTGTAATGTAGATATAGAGGTTTGGGAATATCATAAGTAATGATCAAGGTTTAACAGTAGTTTAAGAAGATTTATTTCTTCTTTTTGGTACTTCTTTTATGGTTGATGGGATATGTACATATTCGATAAATATGTTAATACAATTATTATTTCATTTCCCACTTGTGGGTTTTGAGTTAACACTTGTTTGTATCTTTTGTGTTCTATTGCACCTTTGTTATTTACTTGTGAAGGTTCACTTAGTAGGTACTAAATAATTTGGAAAGATGTTGTGTGAATGGTTGATAACTTAAAGAGTTATTGTTTTATGGAGTCTACAATATTTGTTGATGAGATTATTCCACCAAGCATTACTAACTTGTGGAAGTGTGATCATCAGTTATGAGATTTGGATACTCACCCCTCTTTGAGATCTAGATACCTAGTGAATTATCCCAAGTCACTTATAGACTTGAGGTTAGGCTTGTTGAGAATTAGTGTTGGTCATAACCAATTTTGGTTTCTCTTATCAGGTGATTTGGTTTCTTAAGATACTTGTTATAAAGATCACTCTAATTGTACTCTTGACTTGATGAACTAGACCTATTTCATCATGTCAACTGAAACATTGGTCACTTTAATTTGTTTAAACTTCCGCGCCAAAATTTTCGTATTTTTTATGCATGCTATGCAAATGTACATATTATATTTAGATCCTTATAACCTCCCAAACACTGGGATGTTACAACAGTGTTGGGCCTCCAAGTGCAGAGGTTTGTGGAACAGCAGCAAGTTTCCCTTAAGTGGATTACCCAAGGTTTATCGAACTCAGGGAGGAAGAGGTGAAAGGTATCCCTCTCAAGCAACCCTGCAATTACGATACAAGAAGTCTCTTGTGTCCCCAACACACCTAATACAATTGTAAGTTGTATAGGTCCACTAGTTCGGCGAAGAGAGAGTAAAATACAAGTAATATGAATGTGTATAAGTGATAATAGCAATCTGAAATAAAAATGGCAGCAAGCAAACATGTAGCAGAACTGATTGTAAACGATATTTCAATGCTTAAAAGCAAGGCCTAGGGATCATACTTTCACTAGTGAACAATCTCAACAATAATAATCACAATTGAATGCATAAACTCTCTTCACTATGCTACTCCGAACCACTCTCCGGTTGAATAACAAAAACCAATTCGTTGCATAGGGGTACAAAGCACACCTTAAAGTCACATTCCTGTATCTAGTTAACCCCACGCTATCACTATGAGCGCCCTAGAACGTACTAGACAAACACCACAATTTCATAGGGTCATCCAACACAAGATATAAATATCATGCTAAACCACCCGGTGCACACTCTGTCACCTTTATACCGTGATCAAAGTGTCTACGAAGATCTCATAATAAAACCACTTGAGTAGCATAACAGATGAAGACTACATCTACATATTCGACTAGATTACAAATCTCATGATCACATAAAGATCACACCATGGGAGAGAGAGATGAGACACATAGCTACTGGTAGAGCCCTCAGCCCCGGGGAAGAACTACTCCCTCTCATCATAGGAGACATCAACAACGATGAAAATGGCGGTGTAGTCGATGGAGATGGCTCCGGGGGCACTTCCCCGTCCCGGCACGGTGCCGGAATAGAGATTTCTGTCCCCCGAAACTTGTCGGCGATGGTGGCGGAGCTACGGATGTTTTTGGTGGAAAAGGCCGATTGATTTAGGGTTGATGCATCAGGGAGCATATATAGGCGAAAGGGCGACGCCGGGGGGGGGGGGTGGTGGCCAGGGGGCCCACACCACCTGGTGGCGCGGCCAGGGGACCTAGCGCCACCCTATGGTGTGGCCACCCTGTTGCCCCCCTTCGGGTCTCTTCGGGACTTCCTTGACCCTCCGGGACTTCTAAGACTTCTAAGACTTCTAAGACTTCTGGCCTCCTTCCACGAAAAGTTCCGTAGCTCCGCCGCTGCTGCCGGCAAGTTTTGGGGGACAGAAATCTGTGTTCCCGCGCCCTGCCGAGACGGGGAAGTGCCCCCGGAGCCATCTCCATCGACTCCACCGCCATCTTCATTGCCGTTGTTGTATCCCATGATGAGGAGGGAGTAGTTCTCCCCCGGGGCTGAGGGCTCTACTGGTAGATATGTGTTTCATCTCTCTCTCCTATGGTGTGATCTTTATGTGATCATGAGCTTTGTAATCTAGTTGAATAAGTAGATGTTACTCTTCATCTGTTATGCTACTCAAGTGGTTTGGTTATGAGATCTTCATAGACACTTTGATCATGGTGTAAAGGTGACAGTTTGTGCACCGTGTGGTTTAGCATGATATGTATATCTTCTGTTGGACGACCCTATGAAATTGTGGCGTTTGTTTAGTACTAATTGAGGGCGCTCATAGTGACAGCGTGAGGTGCCCTAGAGAGGGAATACAAACTTGAGGAGTGCTGTTATAGCCCTACGCAATGATTGGTGTTTGTTATTCGACCGGAGAGTGGTTCAGAGTAACATAGTGAAGAGAGATATTTATGCATTCAATTATGTTATTATTGTTGAGAGTGTTCACTAGTGAAAGTATGATCCCTAGTCCTTGTTTCTAAGCATTGAAACACCATTTACATTCAGTTATGCTACATGTTTGCTTGCTGCCATTTTTATTTCAGATTGCTATTGTCACTTATAATCATCCATATTACTTGTATTTCACTATCTCTTCGCCGAACTAGTGCACCTATACAACTGAAAATTGTATCGGATGTGTTCGGGACACAAGAGAATTATTGTATCAGAATTGCATGGTAGCTTGAGAGATACCTTTGAACTCTTCCTCCCTGAGTTCGATAAACCTTGGGCGATCCACTTAAGCGAAACTTGCTGCTGTTCTACAAATCTCTGCACTTGGAGGCCTAACATTGTCTACAAGAATAGAAGTGTGCGTAGACATCACTCCTCACACTATGTACTTGAGAAATCATGAACTTAGCTTGTGCAAACAAAGGAGAATGTTATGATTCTCCTATGGGATCCGCTCTTGATGCCATTAAACATGAAAAGATGATAAGTCATTTTATAGCATTCGTTGACATAGATTTACACCTCTCTCAAAAAATTATATTTTCAATACCTCTATTTTATTAAATAAAAAGCTCTAGCACATGATTAATTCCTACTTCCCTCTCACAAGGACCTTTCTTTTACTTTTATGCCGAGTCTTCATCGTCTTACTTTATGCACCTGTTAAGAGAGCATATTTTTCATTCTGAGTATAATGTCCATATTCTCAAATTTTATAATTGATTGATTCATGATTATGGTATTGCTTGCTCTCAAATTATTTGGATCTAGTCACCATTAAAACTATGAAGATGTCCTGGCATTTATTTTTTGCTACCACACGAAGGACAAGATGGATACCTCTTTATTATGTTTTTCTTTATGATTGAAACAAACGTATCACTTTCAATGCATTATTATTAATTGTCATTTATTTGTGTTACTTTTCATGTGCAACATAGCTGCTAAGTTTACACTAGTTCAAATAATATTTATCATGCCTTTGTTAAAGTACTTTGATCTCAGCTTGCAATGCTTTTACATAACGTTGATCAAGATTTTGTTGGCTTCATGTCACCTCAAAAATTATTTTGTTGTCACTTACCTACTCAAGGACAAGTAGGAGTTAAGCCTCGGGATGCTGATACGTTGCAAGCGTATCTATAATTTTCTATGCTCCATGCTTGTTTTCTACCCTATACCTTTTGTTTTCCACATGTTTTCTCATGTTTTCGTTCGTTTTCCGGATGTTTTCATAAAGTAACCTATTAACGAGATGCCCTAGGTCAGTTGCTATTTTCTGTCATTTTTCTATTTCAGAACAATTCTTAAAGAAATATTCTCGAAAAAGGCTGAAAATCCAAGGAGATCATTTTTTGGAACGAAGACAGAGTCCAAAAAGAGCCGGAGGGGGCCAGGGGGTGCGAGGTGTGGCCCCACCCTATGTCGCGCTTGGTGGCCCCCTGGCTGCCCCGTCCACCGCCTCTCGTTGCCTCTTCACCTATAAATTTCCTTTAAACCAAAAACGTCCAGGGACAGACTTATTTTCCATGAAACATACAAAGAGGCGTCGTCACCTCAAAAGTCCAATCTAGGGCTTCTGCAGCCCTGTTCCGGCACCATGTTGGAGGGAGGAATCGTCATTTGAGGCCACTACATCGCCATGATCGCCTCCGGACAGATGCATGAGTAGTTATCTTGGGACTACGGGACCATCGCAGTAGCTAGATGGTTGTCCTATCTCTTGTGCCTCCATGTTTAGAGTCTCATGAGCTGCCTCCATGATCGAGACCACTGTTATGTAATTGTGCATATTGTGTTTGTTGGGATCCGATGAACCGTGAGATTATGATTTTTTTTGTTTTCTGTTGTCGAGTGACAGAAACGTGACGGATGGGGGATGTGTTGTTGGTACTATGGAGAAAACAGCGGTGCTCTTGTCTACGGACGAGGACCATTGCTTACATTATGTATTGTTCTTAATGCATTTGTCTATTGCACACAAAGCAATCACTTCGTTGCTGCAACTTAATACCAGAGGGATTTTCTGGATAGCTTTCTTAAGGTGGACTTTTAGATATGGAAGCATGCTGGATAGCAGTCCATATGCTTCGACGTAATGCCTACAATATTAGAACCCATGAAATATATCTCGTCATAATCGTATTGTTATACGTTCATGATTTGTGAATTTCCCAGCCGTAATTTGTTCACCCAGCATGTTTGTTTTCTTTGGAGAGATACCACAAGTCAAACTATGGCCCCCGGTCCTATTTTCCTCATTATTGCCACCTTCTTTAAAGCACTTTCATCATTGTTTCCTTGTTGTACCTTTTTACTTTTATTACTTTTCAATACTCTGTACGTTTAATTCTCTAATTTTCAGCAAGATGGAAAAACTGACAACCTTCTCGAAAGTTGGGGACAAGAGAAAGTTTGTGTGTTGTGTGCAGGTTCCATGCTTGATGCGCCAGAAAACAAGCAACCTTCACGAATAGTTCGAAGTCCTACTAGATTGATAACCCTTATTCCTTAACTCGAGGGAAATTTCCCCTATACTACATCATACCTTCCACTTGGGGTTACCAACCGAGCGTATGATCACATATGCATCACCAGATGTTGAGAATAATCTGATATGATGATTGAAGAGTTTAATCATTGTCTTATCATTCATCTCGTCTTGAGGTATTTATTGGTATCGTGAAGTAATAGGAACTTACTTAACAACCAACAGGCTCAGCAGTTCTCTTCATATAACTTGTAGGAATCAATATGGACATCCACGGTCCCGATGTTGATTATTTATTGGTAAAATAGTTTTCCAATCATGTCTACTAGTTATCAAAACTAAAGGGTTCACACACTTAAGGCGTCAAATTCAATTGTTTGCATTGGTTGGTCTGGAGAAGAGCGGGTATCATTCGGGTAACTCCGGCGTGATAGAATTAATATTCAAGAGAGATTACGGAGGACATGGATGTCCCGGGATTTCGGAAATATGTTTATGACATCAATAAGTAATGTTCAATGTCGTTACCATATCACAGAAAGAAGTCTGGTGTCAATAGAAATCGTTTTGGAGAAGTTAGTATGAGAGAGAAATACTTTGCATGCTTTACGAAGCAAGTGCAGAGGGGCATGAGATGTCGATGAGATGTTATGATATATTTATAACATTGTTGGATAGAGTTGTTGATTTTATATATAGGTATTATATGGTTACAGAAGAGTTTCGGGAAAAAAGGGGAAAGTGTCGGAGGGGGGCAGAATTGCCCTCATGGCCGCACCATTAATTTGGGGGACTGGCAGGTGGGTCCCAGGACTCCCACACATGGCGCATAAGCCCTCTAAGAAATATTCCATGTCTGTTTTAAAGAGAAAAAGGAAAAAACAAAAAAAGGGAAAAAGGTGTGTGGGGGGGGGAGGGGTTGGTGTGGCCAGCCTAGGGGCTGCCAAACTGACCTCTTCCCCCATGGTAAGTCCCCCTGATCCCACTATATAATCCTCAACCATTCTCTTTTGGAGGACACACAATGGACATTCGATCTTTTCTCTCTCTTTCTCAGAATTATTCTAATTAGAGACCTTCTAATTGTATTAGAGACTCTAATTAGGACCTTTCTAATTGGATTAGAGTCTCTAATTAGAACATATCTAATTATATTAGAGCTTCTAATTATATACCCTCTAATTGGTTTAGGGCTTCTTTTAATTAGGACATGATGATCAATCATGTGTTGGGATCTCTCCACCTCAATGTGAACCTGCGGTGTCTAGTCCTGGACGGCGAAACAATGCACGACTTTGATGAACGCCTGAGTGTGAACTCTCACAGGGGTAACACGTGATACCCTCACTCTACTGGATCCAGAAGGTGGGATACTGGGAGTCGGCAATAGTCCTACTGCTGGACTTAGCCGTGGGACTCTTCATTAGGCTTCACCAACATTGCCATCAACACATCTTTTGCACTTCGTGTCGGTAACGAATCAGATCTATCCACACCTTTACCTTCATAGTAGATCATGTGTGTTACATACGACATAAAATTTTAAATTCTTATACATAACTCAGTACACATATCATATTTCGACATGATTCTTGTGTATTCACACCGAAGTATATGTATCTGGATTTTTTAAATTTAGGCCAGAGATGAATTTAGACAATAGACTGCATCATATTATCTACTTTATAATTTCACCTCTGAGATACTCATGCTATTACAAATTACTTTGCATATATTTTGGCTTAGAGTCAAACTCTACGTAGTTTGACCAAACATATAAATAAAATACCAGCATATAAAATATTAAATCAGTATTATTATTTGGCCATCATGATATATAATCCCTCGAATCTTGTTCTTGCACATGAACGATTTTGGCATTGCAAGCGCACCCTGACACGTCCATAGAATTCCTTCTTCCTCCACTCGATCTCCTTCCTCCTCCACGTGATATTCCACCACCATCACCCACCAACCAAGCCTAAGCAGTCGACGCGTGGAGGCGAGCTATAACCTTAGGGACAAAGAGCGGGGAAGGATGGGTCAAACCAATGATGACTTATTGTTGTAGAGAATCTACACGCATTTGGTATTTGTAAACATTGATATATTTTTTCTATATAGTTCATCGAACTTTTTAAAGTTTAAATTTTAGCAAAACTAATATGTAAATTAACTTTGAGAATATAAGTTCTACAAAATGTAGCAATTAAGAAGAAAATAAAGAAACTAACCCGATAAAACACTAGTTGGACGTGTATTCAACGACGAATAAACATGTCGAAAGAAAAAACAAAGAAACTAACCGGAGAAAACACTAATTACTCGTTACCGTATCATAGTATCACCACGACTTATGTCATGACTTTGTCTGCGGAGACTTATTGACAGATACCATTACACCGACTGGATCCTGGATGTATATCTCTATATTTAGTAGTGGTGTAATTCCTAGTCTTGAACTATCACGATGAAATGGACACCTTCGTGTGATACTTGGCTACACGAAAGCAAACTTTTCAGCGAACACCACCTTAGATTCTCATGGTCAAAGAAAGCAAACAAAGCAACCATCTTGTGATGAAACTATATGCAACCTTGCTAAAACAAATCTCGCGGTATCTCAACTACTTGGGTCTACCTAGCCACAATGTTGAAACAACAATGTGATCCCATTAATATCGACATAACAAATGTCCATGACCATAAAAAGATGGTTATCTAATACTAATGATTTTGTCTATGAGACATGAAAAAGTGTTATAACGGTGTGTTTATGTGTCTACACGTGTGTATGAGTATTCCTCTGAATCTCATATTCAGTGACCATAACAATTATAGCATAAAAAATATATATATTAATCACGAAACTGATGTTTTTATTGTCTTTTGGGCATACATCCAACACCTGCCTGTCAGATATCCCCCAATAGTTTGCCCCATGAAACAGGACAACCTCATCGTCGTGAAGGCCAACCACATGCGCAAGAAAGAGCCTTTCTTCCCAGCCTTGACCCATCATTCGATGCTCCTCCATTGTTGCTACGAACATGCGCGAGCAAGTGTCACTCCTGGTGGCCCATGTTATGGATAATGCGTAGGTGTCTCTCCCAATCTGGCGCCTCATGCGCCCGCCTCTCCTCCTCTGCCTCGTACGCCTACCTCTCCCTCTCCTCCCCATCGCGAAGTCCTTCGCTTCATCCATCAGACATCTCCTCTCATGCGCAGCAGGCCCAAAATACGCCATCAAGAGTGCCTCTACCTTCTATCGCCTCCGCTCCATCTCATGTGCTTCGTCGGCCCGATGGAAAGCGTCTTCCACCTAGTGACATTGAACAACCTCCGCATCATAGAGGAAAGCCTCGCGTGCACCACTAGCAAAGGTCGCAACCCTCTAGGCATTAAGTTCCCTAGTGACCCTAGGTTTATCGAACCGTAAAGTAGGTGCTCGATAAGGTCAGCCAACAAGCGTAAGAAAGCTTGAATTAATTGTGGTTTTACCGGACTAGCTTGTTCTATTAAGTGAGGTTGTATCTGTGATTTAAAATAGTCCGGGGCTTAACGTTTCACCTGCACCAGTACGTGAATAACATGGGATAAATAAAATAAAATGGAAATTGTTAGTAATAATTCTTCCATATGTTATATAGTATACGTAGGCAATGCGTTCTTGAGTCACTATGGCCAGAGCACCGGTTACAATAGATTAATTCATCCAACTTGGCCATATCAATCGCGCGGGGTTTTCTCAGTTATTAAGAATTAACACACAAAACATATTTTTGTGACGTTATTGTGGTTACGAAGAGAATAATTTTTTGGTCATGTACTTCTCCTCCTCTCATAGAGTTTCACCGTTAGCCCTCCAATCATCTCTCATCATACCTCTACATTGATCGCTCTTTGGGGTCTTGGGTACCTAACAAGTCTTAGGAGCGAGTCATTGACACAAAAACATACTCGTATAATATGTTGGACTCATTAAACTAATACCCCATGAATAAAATGGTGCACATAACTGCTATGTTAGGCCTCATCCCTTAGCCCAAGTGGACTATTCACACATCGCGATCATATCATCAATTAAAAACATTCTATAAATAGCACTTGAATATAAAAGAGTGATATTTCTTACAAGCGTTGCCAATTGCAATGAGATTTAGATTACAAAGTAGTATGGCTATGGAGGTGGATATGGGGATGTGGATGGAGTGATGATGGCGGCGGCACTTCGTGGCGGTGATGAACGATATTGGCCTCTTCTTTGATGGCCGTTCTCTCTCCTCTTTATATTGACAGCGGACGAAACTGGATTTTCGAGGGTCTTCCTTCGCGAATCAGCTCATGGCCCGTTGATGAATTTAGATTCGTTTGATCTGATGGTCAGAATGACGCATGGTATGGTGGCAGGTATGGTCACACGCCACCATACCCATGGTAGTTAAGTGCTATGCGAATGCATCTTGACTTACAAATTTCCCAATGTTTCATTCCTTTCTTGTAAACTTGATATTTCGTGATTTTGTAATCACAAGAGGACTTGCAAAATACTTTGCACATGAATGATTAGTGGCAGATGTAGAGTCAATATCTCGTCATTTTCATGACAAGGATACCATTTAAACATGAATAAAGTTGTATCCACATGCTGTCCGACGACCCCGTGTTCGCCCCAAGTTTAGAGGCCCGTTCAGAGCTGCCAGACAGAAATTTGGTCGGACCATATATTTGTTGGATATCGGTGTGGCTGTTTTTCGTGTTTCACACCCTAATGAACCTTCAGAGAACGCTTTGGAGGTGCCGCTGAAGATGCTCTTAGTGGTCATGAAGCGAACCAACAACATGAACGGCTTCTCTGTTCTGACACAAGAAAGCGTTGCTCGGCAGTGTTTGAAATCGGTTCAAAGGGTGCTACCACGCTATCGTTTTGAAAGAGTCAAATTTTAATATTTTAATTTTGTTTACAAAAATCGTGTATGTCGACAAGGTATGTTGTATAGCCTTAAAAAGAATCAGCTCCAAATACGAATGAACATTGAGGAAAAAAGAAAAGACAAATCTGGCTCTGAAATATTTAGGGTTGTATAAACATACCCTTGTGAACATACGCAATTTTTCAAACATTTTAAATTGGTTTTTTGACGGTCCTGGCAAAGCTTGAATGGAATCAAAAGGCCTTGAATCGATTCTATAGCAGTTTGAACCGCTTTTTACACACAGTGGATGGTCGAAAGAGCCATTCTTCATCTTTCCGCGGGACTGGACAGCAGGAGTGGGTACACTATACAGAGACGCGATGCCTTCGTCCTCTGTCGAGCCGGACAACGGCGCTGCCACCGCGGCCGCCGAAGCCGTCGAGCCGTTGAGGCCTGCGGTCGACGAGCGCCTCATCTCCTCCCTGCGCACGCAGGCTGAGGTCGACCTCCTCTGCAAGAAGCACGGCATCCCGAGCGTGTACAACCCGCGCCCTGCCGGCGACGACCGGCGCGCCTGGACGCTGCCGCCCGCGAGGTCTATATGCGTGTACGCGCACGCGCTGGAGGCCGGGATGCGCGTCCCGCTGCACGGCTTCTTCTGCGAGGTGCTCGCCCACTTCGGCATCGCGCCGGCCCAGCTCGCGCCCAACGGGTGGCGTGTCATGGCGGGCTTCCTCGTGCTCTGTCGCTCTGTCGGCGTGCCACCGTCGCTCGCCGTGTTTCGGCGCTTCTTCGTCCTGACCATCATCAACCAGAAGCACAAAGGCGTGTATTGTTTCCGTGCCAGGGACAGCACCATCTTGCGCTTCACGGGGATGCCGAATACGCCCATGGACTGGAAAAAGTTGTTTTTCTTCCTCTCGTCGCCGGATCCGTGGCCTTGCCCCGTGGAGTGGGGCGAGCCGTCCAGGAGCTCTTTCCTGGAGCCGGTGCTCGTCGGCGAGGAGAAAGACTCGGAGGCGAAGCTACTGGATGCTTACGGCGGCGGCGCCACGGTTGATATCAAGGCATGTCTGTGCGATGGCAACCTTGCCGGCGCCATGGTAACTGCCGTATCAACACCACCGGCGGCGGCTCCTTCTTCTACCGGTGTTACTTCCAGCTCCAAAGGTAACTCAGCATCCAGATCCATCTCATTCCCCTGTTTTCTGGACTGCCGAATGCTGATGTTTGGCTGGCCCTGTTTGCTAGGAATGGATCCCTCCGTCTACAGCATGATGAAGACCATGCTTGCGGAGAAGGCGGCCGCGAAGAAGGTGAAAGGCGAGCCGAGCAGCGAGGCACCGGGGCCGCCACCTTTTTGCGGGAGCAAGAAGAGGTGCCTGGAGCAAGCCAATGGCGATGAAGGTCCGGCGCCGTCCGTGCTGCTGAACACACTGCCGGGCTTTCCTAGGAGGCCACGGCACTTTTCCAGCTGGAACAGAGGCGCCGCCACGGACTGGAAGGCTGCACGGACGCTGTTGCAGCGCGCCGTCGCGCCGCCGCAGGAGCGCGTGTTCGCGGCGAGCGAGCCCTCCGGCGTCGTCAAGTCAAGCTACACAGCGATACTGAAGGTATGGCGTGCCAGCTGCTAACGCAACGTCAGGTCGTACATCGGTCCGGTAGGTGCTTCTCCGGTGTCCAATCGAGTACAATGTTCGTTTGCAGGCCGTGAACTACACGTCCTTCTCCCTGAGCTACGCGCTGGAGCTGGAGGAGAAGCTGGTGGCGCGGGACGCGGAGGTGGCCGCGCTACGGGGTCAGCTCGAGGACGCAAAGGCGGAGCTCGCCGCGGTGAAGTCGACGGCAAAGGCGAACGTGGATCTCCCCGTGGCGAAGCGGGCGGCCGCGGAGCCGGAGCCGGAGACGGAGACGGCAGAAAAGGAGAACGCCGAGGCAGCGGCGGTGCAGCATCTCCTGGTCTCCGAGGAGCACGTCCTCCGGCGCGCGGAGCACGCCCTGCAGCGGTACGAGGCATCGCGCTCCGGCCGGTGGCCGTGCCGCTGATTGATTTGAACGTTCTTGACGTATCTCATTGTTCACTTGATTGTTAGATGACTCGTCGGCACATGTCACGGCCGACCCCAAGCAATGGCTTCTGTAGCGGCCAGGACTTGAGTAGGTTTGGCTTCTCGGTCACGACAATCCCCTTTCACTAGATCATGACAAAAGTAATGCAAGATGAAATGTACAAATTGACCCTGGACCTGATTTGTATGGTCGGAATTAGCTCGTGAATTGAAGTCGAGGACACTACATCGGTACAAAGTAGTAGTTCATCCTTAAGAATCATCATGCTGTTTAGTAAACCAAGACTCATTCGAGCAAGATTTAACCAAGACTCCGTTGCTTTTATGAATCTGTTCGCGTGTGCATAAGAAAATGTCTGACAGTAACAATTTAGTACTACTAAATTGTTCACATAGTGCACAAAAGACTGCAATGTTTATTCTCACAGTAAATAAATAGCATGGTCCTCAATGTTGGATGGACGATTCTCAGACTTACAAAATTCTGGGTCGATTGAGAAGAAGCAATATTGTAAAAAAAAACAAAAGGAAAAGACGCCAAAACAGAGAAAAGCGGGTGGGGGGAGATACTAAATACAATCTAAGTAGGTCTCTCCGATTTTATAAACCGTGATAAACTTGCTTGATGATCGAAACAAGAGGCTCTTTCAAAAAAAATCCAAACCAATATCAAAGTAACATAATCAACATGTATTAACATGTATATGCTCTATATTGTTAAATGGATTTAGTTGACACAAATAGAACTCCCACAAGGAAAGATATGCTTGAATAAACGGTCAACCGTAGAGTTTATAGAAAATGAGAGCGCTAAGTTTCAAAATTTACAATGTGGCCCTATTTTCACACTGGTCACAAATAGTCACGGAATTTTATGAAATTTTACATGTCTAAGTTTTAACAAACGTCTATGTATGTGATTGTTATCTTAATTTTTAAACTATTTAAAATATATTTTTACTAAGTATTAGAAAATGGATTTCAATGTACCCAGCTTCCAAAACTCGGTTCTAGATATCATTAGAACTTTCAAAGGGATTTTCTATTAGATAGAGTGCATGATCCCTAAACTTTAATGGTTAGACTCTAGCGTACAAGGAGTAACAAAAATAAGATTGAAAACATAAATAATTACCCCTTTTTAGTTGGAAATGTCTTTACCCTCGGTAGAGGCTTGCTCACACTTGCCTCGGTTTGGACGGCATAGTGCACATGAAGGAAAATGTAATATCAATAATAAATACAGGACCGCCAATCTTCTTCTTTTCTCATGTCGTGTCTTAGTCTACGTGGTCTGGTCTTAGATAAGTTTGACTCGAAGGGAAGGCTAACGTCGTTTGGCAGATTAGACAATACACTATGGTTGTTCTCTTTTGTTACCATCTCAGATAGTTTGTGCCTCGTGGTATTTAAAAGAATAGTTTTTTTATCGCCGGAATTTTAAAACATAGATATAGAAAAATATATAGGATTATGATGCCAGTTATGATTATTTTATGTGATTTACAAACACAATAATTTTGTTACATGTCTATTTCAATGATGCATTTCACAGGATTTTTGAAGAGGGAGTAGCAAAGAGATAGAATTTAATTGCATTGATCTTGTCTAAGATAAAAGAATAAGGTTTAAGCTAATGTCAAGGTTCTTATGAAATAGAGAACATACAAATAGACGCCACAAAAATTTGGTGACATAATTATGTGATCCGTTATAGATTTTTTTTCTAGATTATGATCGAAACATTCCTATGAAATTAATTCAGTTGAAAGAGACCAGAAATGTTCTTTGTTCCGACGCCTGTTCTCCCTAGCGTCTTAGCTGCTGTCTTGTGCACGCAAATCACCCAAACACGGTTGACAAAGGCCACTCACGCCCATATCTTGTGATTTTGGTTTCGGTTTTGCGTAAAATTAATATGCCCACGCCTGTCCACACAACTTATATGAATCAACCAACAAGGATAGGGGAAAACATATCCTTCGACGTAGCAGTTTTTACCGTTCCCCAACTTTAGTCACTGATATGTCGGTTCGACATCCACCTCTCATGGACTGAATGTCAGGTTTAGCTACATATGTCATTGGATCCCCTTCCCGAATAAGGACACACAATACTTGTAAAACGTTAATCTAAAATACAATTCATTTTTTCTCTTCTCGGAGACCATGCCTAAAACCATGTTTATATCTCTTGAGACCAAGTGCAACACGATGTAATCTTGCAATTACTAATTATATTGTTCATAAGTATTTTGGATGCGAGCTAAAATCGAAATGCCCAATTAATTGTTTTATCCTTGTACAAATATATATTATTTGTTACACAATATCATGAAAAATAGAGAGTACGATGAGATTCTAGTTTTGTGTGACAAAAAAAACATGGGGAAATCTATTTAGGGAACTGTGTAAGTTGATCTTTCGAATATCACATGTATCAACATTAATCTTCCCTAAAGATATTTCCAAACAAGTTGTAATATAAATAATGTCGAGTGTTGACATTTCAACGTTTCACTTTTTTAAAATAATTTTGGAAATATGCTAATTTTGATATAATCTAAATATTTGATATAACTATTACATATTAGAGAAAGTATAATAGTAGTCTATAAGTCTATTTATATGATATTTTTGCCTATACGGAGCAGAGAAAAAAAGACTAGAAACAAAAAGTAAAAGTGAAAAAAAACACAAACCTGATACTCGTATAATAGATTTGGCTATTAGCTAGTAAGGATGATTTTTGATGATATGACAGTTTTATGCATCTATTTGCTAGTTCTATTGTTATGTTTATGTTTGTGCGAACCACTCTATACACCAAGGCACTATTTTTTACTCTTTCATTAATGATATGCAGATTGTCATTTGTTAACGTGTTTTTTTTAATAAATGCTCATCCTATAACACATTTTACAACTACTACTTTAATTTCCCGGTTATTAGCACCTTAGTTATTCGTGGTTATTAGCACGCTATATCTTAATTTAAGGGGTTACGCTATATTTGGTCAAAAGTTGCCGCTACAGAGACGTTTTCAGCGCGCTAAATCGCGCTAAACTAGGTAACGTTATAGCGCGCTATATTACGATAGCATGCAGTAGTCCAAATTATGTTTCTTTCATGTAGTTTTTTTCTTATACAACACTGCTTGCAGATAAATAGTTGAACTTGAAGCATGTTTCTTTCATATAATTAAATTTTGGGTAGTGTATACATGTTTCTTGCCATAGGCATCTCACACAAAGTGACGTAACAGGCTACCTACAGATTCACACCTCACCTTGTATTTGTATTTGTGTCATGGATTTGGCATTGACATTTGAAATGGTTACCTGGTTATGCATGCAACGACGCAACATTCTCCTTGCGCTACGCTCTGGAGCTGGAGGAGAAGCTGTTGGCCCAGGAGCGTGACGGCGTGCTGCGGGAGCAGCTGGAGGTCACGAAATAGGCTTTCGCCCCGCTTTATAAATAAAGCAACAACCACCGTACAACCAATGATACAAACACAACACCACACAAGCTGGGACTGCAGCACACACACAAAGAAAAGAAAAAAGAAGAAAGAAAGGGGGAGAAAGGCGGATCGACTAAACTACGGTGATCCGCGGCCGCTGCGCCCTCCTAAGAAGTACCACCACGCTCCTAGCTCCGAACCGCCAAGTACCAAAGAACACCTTGAAGAAGGAGAGCCACTGCTGCTGCTCAGACCAGAAATGGTCCTAGGGTTTCCCCCGGCACTCAGGGAAACGGACGGAAGGTAGCCACGACGCCCTTCAGGAAGGTAAAATGCCACCCACAGGCGGCATCATGTCGGTGTTGGCCTAGCCGGCAATGATTTCTCACGAAAACCTTGTCCGCAACCCGAACGATCCGTAAGACAGGAGTCTTGCGAGAGCGAAGCCTCGCCACCACCAAGCAATCCGCCCACCAGCGTGCGCCACCACAGACGCGAAGCCTCCATAGTCGTCTCACCAAAGCAGTCAGACATGGTGTCTGCAACACGGAAGCAAGGCGAAGATAGTATCACGAACAACGGGACATCGGCCGAGCGGGAGGGAACTGCCTCCACCGCCCAGGACGGTAGTCGACCGGACGCGACGGCCAAGCACACTTGTCCCCGTTAGGTTCGGCCGGGCCCAGCGGGCCCGTCAAACCCCACGTGGCACACCAATCCCAACAGGGTCCAGTCGGGCCCAGATCGAACCCGTAAAGCTTGCTGCTACGCGGCAACAGGCCGGCCTCAATCACCGCTGTACCGAGCACCATCTTCGTCACCGCCATCTGCAGAACGCGTGTAGAGACGGCAGCCCGCCCCAACCCAGATGGGGCCCGCGGGCCCAGATCTGGGCTGCGAGCTCGGCCACTCCCGCCGACCGTGCGCATCCGGCCAGGAGCTACACCGCCCTGCAGGCCCACGGCCAGACCACCATGGGCGACCACCACCCATCCACGGCCGCGCCTTTGCCGCCCCGAGCCGCACACCGCCGCCGGAGGGGCCTGCCCCGCGAAGACCCCTCAGCTCACGGGTAGAAGATGGGCTGCCGCCGCCGGCACCACCCGAGCCTCGCTCGGTGGCCCGCGCCTACGGTGGCGGGAGGGGGAAGGTGTGAAGGGAGGCGGGAGAGGAAGGCGGAGCTGGCCACGCCGGCCGCCGCGGGGGCGGAGCGGACGCGGGTACAAAAGGTTTCAGCGAAATGGAAGCCGGCAAGCCAGCGCCGGCGAATTCCACGGAAAAGACTAGAGAAGCAATAACATGAAAAAAAAAATCCTCGGCGAATGTCGGAGCAGCTGGAGGTCGCGAGGAGCGAGCTCGCCTCGGCAAAGTGGGAGGCGGGACTGGAGAAGGCGAAGGTGGAGCTAGCGAAGGCGAAAGTCGGGGTCTCCGCGGCAGAGGCGGGAGTGGTGAAGGCGAAGGCCAAGCTCACAGCAGCGGCGCAGCGGCCAGCAGATGCGGCTGAGCAGGGGAAGGTGAGGCATGAGCTCGACATGCGGCGGGCGGAGTTGGCGACGGCCATGGCTAATCTCGCCGCGGCGGAGCGCTGGAGGAGGAGATGGATAGCGCCAAGGTGGAAGCGGTGCACGAGCTCCTGTGCTGCGAGGAGCACGTGCGGCGGCGCACGGAGCACGCTCTGGAAGGGTACGGGCGCTGGCGAACTGGTCGTGCCGCTTGATTAGCTCGTCAGCGGAGAATAAATCTAGGCAGACGACACCTCACTAGTGTAAAGTACTAATTTCTGTTACTAGAACGAATTTTTGAAACACGTTCATGGCTCATCTCAAAATCTAAGGGCATGCCCAACGCGTCGCTCTAGCCTGCTGCTCCGCAGAGCCAGCTAGGCTCGGACGCCACTGTGGCAGCAGAATGGTGGCCTGCTGGTGACAGGTGATGCTTGTAGAGGAGGCGGGATCCCTGGCAGAGCAAAGGAAGAAAAGCTAGGAGAGAGAAGAAAAAGGAGGGAAAACGCATCAGGGAAGAAGACTGGAGCCTTGCTGCTTACATCATGTGGTGGGTCCATCGGATGGTAGCTTCCCTTGGGTGGTTGAAAATTCATACTGTGGTTTCAAATCTCCATGTCTAGGTGGATACCGTGAGGCGGTACCAAGCGTATCTCACATTTGCCCATTTTTGGAAGACATGCTCCCTCCATTTCAGTTTACAAGTCCTGCACATATAACTAGGTTTTTTTTTCTTCCGAGAATTATATAACTAGGTTGTAAATCTTTATCTTTATCTTTACCTAATAATAAAGGCACTAAGCCTTCTTGCGAAATTTTCGTCCGTTCTATTATTGCCCTGTTTTTCTATCCTAATTACACCCAGTGCCATCGGTTTGAGTTTTAACAGAAAACGTTTCACGTTCGTCCAAGGCTCGTGTTCTGTTCTGGTAGTTCAGAGCCAACGTGGTGCAGGGAAAAAAAAAGGCAACGCGCTGCGCAGGTAAAAGAGAGAAAAAAAAGCAAACGCGATGCGCGGGCAGGTGCAGCTTGAGGAAGTGAATATTGTTGAATGGGCAGCCCTGTTAATCAAAGCTGGGGACATTTCTGACATCCTTGATCTAGCCTTAGGCTGGTGCCAACCGGGGCGACACAGCGGGGCGAGAGGGAGCTTACCGCCCGAGGCGGGGCGACAGCGGGCTAGGAGGGAGGCGAGAGGGCCCGCCCGGGCGCCAGCCGGCTCGCCCGGCGAGATGGGGCTGCAGCGTCGCCTGTCGCCGCGCTGGCGAGGCGATAGCGCCTGGACCGGGCGAGAGTGAGGGGCGAGAGCGGGCGAGGCGATGGCGGGCCGAGGCGAGAGTGAGGGGCGGTAGCAGGTATCCGTTGCGGGGGGAGGGGGGGGGGGCGGTGCGCAACGGCTAGCTGACGTGGCGCCCCCCTATTGGTCCACATCAGCTAGCCGTTGGGGGGAGCGTGGCTGGCTGGAAAAATCAAAAAAAAAAAAATTCACCCAATTTTCCATCTTCAATCCTATAAATACCCCCCCATATCCATCCCTTCTCTTCACACCATTTCCCTCTTCTCTTTCTCTCTTCTCTCAAACCATCTCCGCCACGTCGGGTTGGACTCAAGATATCACCTCGTTCACGGAACTCTTGCAGTCCGACGGGTCACAACCTGCTCACATAGAAGATGTCTCTCCCACACATCGTCGCTCGAATGTCGGTTCTTCGCCGCATCCCCGAGTGTTGTACCCATCCAACACACCACCTCCGGGGCCATATGGTGCACCTCCGGGTCCATATGGTCCGCTTCCTGCGGGATATGGTTACCCCCACCACCTCCGTATGCTTACCCCCCACCACCTCCACCTACAGGTAGCAGGAGTCCACTTCCTCAGTACCCACCTACGGGATATAGTTCGTACGCTCCACCTCCATATCCATACGGTTCATACGCTCCACCTCCACCTCCACCTCCTCCGTATCAGCAACCACCTCTATCGTCTGCTCCAGAAGGCAGTGCTCCAAGCGACGGGTCCGATGCCGCGGAAACATTGGTACCAAAGCGTCCAAAGAGGCTCGAGTGGAAATGTGCGGACGAGGAAAAACTGGTACTTTTCTTACCCATCACATATTTATTTCGGAGTTGGTTTTTGTTTGGATTTTTCACTAAGACAATATCTATTTCGTTGTAGGTGAATGCTTGGATTTTCAACTCCAAGGACTCTCGCCAAGGCAATTGCAAGACCGGGATTTTCAACTCCAAGGACAATATCTATTTCGTTTTTGGGGTCAGATAGCGAAGACGTTCAACTCTACCTCCGATCCTGCACGCCAAAGGACCGGGAAGCAACTGAAGGATCACTGGAACGTCTACAACCGTGAGGTGTCCTTGTTCAATGGATACCACATCCAAGAAGAAGCGGTACGTCAGAGTGGAGCTGACGATGCAATGGTCATGGACGTGGCACAGGCGAGGTACGCAAATGACCCTAGAGTGACTCAGCCTTTCAAACGCTTCAAGTGGTGGGAAGCTGTTCGCAAGGAAGCGAAGTGGAGAGCACAACATGGTCCTGGTAGTGGGACTGACTCCAGTTCCAAGAGAACCCGTCTGGGGGTCGGAGGTGAGTACAGCTCTAGCGACGCGACGGAGGAGGAGCAGCGTCCTCCTGGCCGCGATAGGGCCAAGGCCGCGTTTCGCAAGGGAAAGAAGAAGGAGAAGGAAGCGTCCAGTGAGGCATCAGGTGCAACCTTCGGAATGAAGAAAATGTGGAAAGGTTTATTGAAGGCTAAGCTACTTAAGCAATATAACAAATTGCAAGACCGCTCAACCGCCAGCATGAACGAAGCAGAAAAGCGCAAACATGCCAAGGCCATCCAGATAGTGGAAAAAGAGCTAGGGCTGGAAGAGGATGACGACGACGAGGAGGAGCACGAGGATTAGATTTTTTAATTTTTATGTAATTTTTACAATTTATTATGCAATTTTATTAATTAGTATGTAATCGGTAACAATTTTAGTTCAATAAAATTATTTCCTTGCATTATTTGTAATGTTTTCGTCTCAAAAATATGTGTTGACGTGGAGGAGAGAGAAAAGCTGATGTGGCAGAGAGAGAATCTATAGCCCGGGCTATAGCCCGTGCACTGGCACCGTGCCGTGAGAGTGACGTGAGAGTGGCGTGAGAGTGAGGAAAAAAGGTGACGTGGCGGGGCTATAGCCCGTGAGAGCCGGTGATGCATTGGCACCAGCCTTATTTCATCTCTCTGGTCTGTAGGCTATCGCAGCCATTGCATGCAACTGTGTCAGAATGTGAGGCAAAGACCGGCCTTCTGTGGACAAGGTGACAGCGTCTCTAGAGGGTTTAATTACATACGCTCCTACTGGATAGCCCTTGCATTGAGGAGCCCATTCTTCTGTCAACTAAAGTTGTTCTTGGGAGTAGCTGAATGTATCACAGAGGTCATGTAACCAGTCATGCTCAGAGAATTCGGCGCCATGGGCAACAACAATGACAGGCAGGAACCCAGGGTTCCGCATACGGTGGAGTGCCCTTGCCGACAACGGTCCTGTTCTGTCGCCGCCATGGCCACATGCTGTAGCTCGTCAAACGCCTCGTCCGGCGGCTCGTCAAGGGCGCCCGCGCGAACTGCCGCCATGACCACGTGCTGCAGCTCGTCATATGTCGCGTCCGGCAGTTCCTCGAGGTTGCACCCGCGCCGACCGTGTGCTGCCGTTGCCATGGCCTGCGTCCGGCAGCGCGTCAAGCGCCCGCGGCCACCCTGTGCTTCCACCGACATGGCCGTCGCCTGCACCTCGTCAAGTACCACGTCCTGCAGCACGTTTAGCGCCGTGTTGGGCAGCTCGTGAAAGATGTAATGCGCCCGGATCGAGCAGCTCGTCAAGATGTGTTACGTACGGATCGAGTCCTCTGAGGGTACCGTGTCCAACCGAAATAGTATATGGTACAGTACCTCTGGATCGATTCGGCATCTCACCTATAAACATGCAGACATGGTGTTCCCGAGGAGAAACGCAGACTTTGCTGGTTGTTCTAGACAGCGCCGTCTCCCAGTTCAGCCGACTTCGCCGGAAATTTTCACGACTTTGGCGTCCGTGTTTGAGATTGCTGTCTCATGGTTAGTACTCGCCGTTCATCCGACTTCGCCGAAATTCCGGCCACCCGTGATCTACAAAAGGTACGTTTGTCCTTGTTCAATTTGTTTTCTGAGATTGCATAAGCAATTTATAGCATGATAGATAATGGTAGGTGTAGCAGTAGGATGTTATGTACGAGTAGGATGCTAGGAGTGCTTCGATGGGATTGATCGCTTGTTTATCCATGGTTTTAGTGGATAATAGGATTGGGTTATCAGTAGTGAGTTGGAAAAGTGAGGTGTGTAACTTTTTGAGAATATCAAATTTACTTGGAATCTGTGAGGGAGTAGAGGAACAATATCAGATTCAATTGGAACCTACATCAGGTTCACTGTTAAGGAGAACCTAAGGTTCAGTTTAATTCCTTTCGTGTTTTCCAAACCACTGAAGGTGCATATGCTTTTTTTTTTGAACAAGGGAAGGGTCCCGAAGGACCCCGAAGCTGTTCATTCACCTACGGTGGGATTACAGATTACAGCAAGGTCCACATAAGAAAAGAAATTACAGTCAAGACCTTCCTTTTTACAGAAAGAACACTGGAAAGAAATAGGAAAAGCAATCGGGTCCTCCAGCTTCTTCTCCACCGCAACACCAAAGAACTCAGCGACCAGGGCAACGGGGCAAGCGCCAGGGACGAACCACTTGGGCAAGCTCCACTGTGAGATCCCTTGCCGGAGCTGAAGATCCTCCGCCCGGAGGAAGAACGACCTAGCACATGAGGCCGAGGAGAGTCGCCCAACGACCATTGAAAGCGGCGGCAAGATGGACATGACCATCACGAAGTCCGCAGCTGATGAACTCCTGGAAAAACGAGCATCACACCGGCAAAATCGAAGCAGCTCCCTGCCCTCCAACTTCCCCTCTTCCCCTCCTTGAGGCTTGAGGTAGAGTAAGCGAGCAGCAGCACCGGCATCGACTCCACCGGTGAAGGAACCTCCATCTTCTAGAACCAGAAGGTGGACTTCGAGCTTATGAGGGAGAGAGGAGGCGACATGATTCTCCTCGAGCATCTCCATCCACTGGAGCATCCGCTCGGGAAGAAGCACGACGAACAGCCCACCCGTGCGGCTCGGGCACAAGGGCAGACACCACCTCGACGACATAGCGTCAACCTGCAGGAAAGCAAACACAACAAGGAAGAACAGAAACCTACATCTACTCTGTACATCCTGCGCGCAGCATCCCCCTCGCCGCCGGCCGGCAACACCGCCGGAGAACGAGCTGGAGCTCGCCGGGCCCTCACATGCGACTCTCAAACCTAGAAAGCGGTGGGGAAGCGTGAATCACAGGCTAGCTAGGTCCAGTCAAGTGCAGATTGTACCGGAAAAAAATCATAATCCATACACTTACTTTTCGAAGTGTATTTAATTTAGTTCTCATGTGCTCCTATATAGGATTGGATTCAGCTTACGATGACATCTATATCAACTTAGGGCTCATGTGTTTCTAGACAAACTCTTCTAAAATGGGATAGAATTCGATATTTTCTAATGCTTTCATTTTCATTACAAAATTGTCCAACACACTTTTATTTAACAAGGTGGACCTCAAAAACATCAGTGGGCATGGAAGCATCATGTCCCTCTTCGACTTGTCTGCTGCCCCATCCGTAGCAACGCACGGGCACGTTTGCTAGTTATACTAATGTAATATATAGCTTATATACTAATTATACCATCTGAAAATACATCTAAAGTTAATAACGATCTATCTTTTATAATATATATATCTTGTGTTAAGTTGGTCAAATGACGACATAGGAGTACATGCACATCCTGTAAACTGAAACAGAGAAACGGAGAGAGTAGTAATTTCTCGCATTATTTAAGAATGTTTATAGGAGTACTTCCTCCGTCTTGCAAGCGCTTTTCAAGTGGGCCCAATCTGGCATACGAATATAATTTATCTATCATTCTCTGCCCCGAAAAATAGTTTGCTTTCATACTTTTCTCTCTTAGAGCATCTAGAGTCGCCCCCCCCCTCCCGGATCCCCCCAGGCCACTTTTTCGGTACCAGCGACGAATTTTCGCCCACTCTCAGCTCCAGATCTATGCGGCCATGCCGCCCAAGAAATACATGGTACCCCGCGTTGTCGCCGATTCAAGCCAGCCAAGCCGGCGGGCTGGACCAACGCCGTGTGGGCCATCGAGCTCAATCGCCGCCGCACCGTCATCGACGACAGGCGCAACCGAGAGGACATGAAGAAAGTCAGGGAGAAGGCAGTCGCCGTGGAGGAGATGTCTCACGGGTCTGTGGCGTAGAGCAACGCCGCCGTCAACACCGCTAACGCCGCCATGAGGGCAACCATGCGCCCACCTCCTCATTCGCCGCCCCAGCCGCATCACCACCCCGTCCCTCATCTCGCCGGGCAGTACCTGCAAGGGCTGTGGCCGAGCCAGCAGAGCCTCGCCTCGTCGTCGAGCTACTCGCCGCTGGCGTGGAGGTACTCGTCCTCGCCCGAGTACGTTGACACTGATCCCTACTATGGCTTCAACCCGAACATGGCGTTCCCTCGCTGCCCGCCCACCCGTCTTCTGTCCACGCTCGTCATCGACATAAACACTGTCTACAAAAGCTCGCCCACCTACTCGGGATTGGCGCCATCTCATGGCCCGCTGCCCTTCGCTCTTGTAACAAGTTCGGTGCCGCCTTTCAACGCTGAGATGGACGACATCATGGCCTCCGGCTCCAACGCCGCCACATCAAGCCCTGGGTACATGGATACGCAGGAGCAGGGCATTGTCAGCTTGGACACACAAGAGAATTTCGGCGAGGAGGAGGAAGTCCCGGCCGAGGAGGAAGAAGAGGAGCTGGCGCCAACGGCGAAAGGAAAGAGGAAGAAGAAACAGTAGATCGCCGGAGCTGCAGAGCCGCGCGTGAAGTGGGCGGCGAAGGAGGACGAGTGCTTGGCCAAAGCATGGAAGGCGGTCAGCATCGACCCCATCAGCGGCGCGAACCAGAACGGCAAAAACTACTAGAATAGGATCAAGAGGTCGTACGACAAATGCCGGGTGCTCGACCCAGAGTACAACGGCCTCACCGTCGAGCGCGGTGAGAAAGACATGACGAACCACTGGGCTAGCGTTCAGCAGGCATGCAACAAGTGACATGACATTCAGGAGGAGGTCCACAACCGCCCGACGAGCGGCGCCAACGTCGAGCAGCAGGTACGTGTTTGCCTAGCATCTGATTTCGCCATTGTTCCCTCGCCGTTCAACGTACTTCCTTGTGCAGGTGGTGCGCATGTTCGACATGTACCGCCGGGACAATAACGATCTTGAGTTCAAGTTCCTCCACGTATTCGCCAAGATCGAGTGTTGCGAGAAGTGGGCGGAGGTCCGCCTCGCGCTCGCCAAGACTAAGGACGGCGTGTACGAACCTGATGCGCCGAATGTAGTGGCGTCAGCCGGGCGGCTGGAAGGCAACAAGAAAGACAAGGTGGCGAAGGCAGGAGCTCCATCAGACGAGAGGGTGCAGGCGGTGATCGATCAGTGCATTACCGACGCCAATGCCATCTCCATGGAGAAGAAGACCGACACGAGGTGGCCGGAGCTGATGCAGAAGAACTCCATCAAGCTCGAGCTCCTCAAGACCAATGTCGCTGCCAAGAAAAGGAACATGAACTTGGCGTTCCTGCAGGCTGGAGACCGGCGACGATGACCTCCCAGGTGGGGGAAGGCCGAGTGCGATCTCATCCTAAACCAGATGTCGACGACACACGCCGAGGAGCCTACGGCCACAGCCCAGCCTTCGCCCACCGTCCAGCCATCGGCCACCGAGGATTTCACTGTGTCGGCGCCCACCGTCCAACCGATCGCCACACCTCTTTCGCCCACCGCCGTGGTGGAAGAGATGGCCATCGTCGCCAAGAACAAGATGGTCACCGTCGTGGAGGACGAGGTGATCGCAGTCTAATCCTGGTGCTGTCATCGCCGAACGGTCGTCGCAACATCTCTTTTTGGTCGCCCTGCGTGACGTGATCGCAGTCTGATGCTGCCCGCCGAACTATGGCAAGACCTCGCCTGTGTAGCCGAACCTATGCCCTTTTTTTTTGTAGAGGGAGCCTATGTTTAAAATTTGTGCCGAGTTGGTCGACTGCACTCTCGCCCCCAGGCCAAACAATGCTGCCGGGGGCGCCGAAATTGCTTCGCCGAACGCCTTGGGTGGTGTGTGTGTGTGGGGGTGGGGGGAGAACGAGCGGAGATGCTCTTACATGTGGGGCTACAAGACATGCACCTGACACGTCGATTCTTTGAACCATGGTTCGCTTTCTTCCGTGACACACTTTGGAACCGCTTTTTTCACCACCCTACAGTGTATTGAACCGATTTATTCTCCCATTTGAATCGCTTTTGGAGCACACCGTGGCTGGTCTAAATACGAGAAGTTTCTTAAGTATTCGTAAATGTATGTTTTCCGGACGCAACCTAGAGCATTTATCGACACCCGCCGAATATAAGACCATTTACAATGTACAAGTTCTTGCAAAAGTCTCACGTGTGCTTTACTTTGCTACTATGCCGCACGCTAATAAGTATTGCATGATCAACAAAGAGTTACTAGAAAACTAAGGCTTAGTTTGGCAGGCCAATATTCTTAAAATGGTAGTAACACAAAACCTTAGTATTTCGATGCCTCTACAATGAATACTCCAGTTCATAAAGATCACACTATTCTCAATCTGTTTGGAAAAAAGAATCCGGGATTTTTTTCTATAATACTACAATATTAGAGATATTATTGTTTATAAAACAATGACGTTTCTTGATGCTAAACGGATCAAAGTTTTTGAAGACAATGGTTTTTAGAAAAATCATAATATCATACAAAAGCTCTATAAATACTTAGCTGTCAAACATAGACTAATGTATTTTTTGCAATTGGTTGCATGGCATACAGCACATGGATAGAATGCACATACGGGTGAGAGCGATCACACTATTTTGATTCTGCTTGGTTATGTAGAAATGAAATGATCTTTAATGCAAAAAAATTCTTCTACTATGGAGGTTATTTTTTTTGGTATTCTTGCTATCTCCGTGAGTGGTCTATTATTTGTCTATTTAGGGTCTGAAACACCGTGTTAAAGCGAGTGTCAGGGATATTTTTACCTTGCATGGGTGGCAGCAAAATCTGCGGATTGGACCCCCTTTTCGGTTTTTTCCATCACCATTTTACATTATGGGTTTTTCTTCTTATTTGTCCTCTCTTCTTGCTACTTATCATCCGGTTGTGCATTTATTTATGCTGATACCGGATGTGGTATCTATGATTGTGTCGTCTTGGTGTGAACTTATGAGGGTAATGGAATGCGTCCTTTATCAGGCAGAAAATAAAGTTGACGGGCTAAATGATAAATTTGTAACTTGTTTTCTGCTCTCAAATGAATTTGGGTGCCTCGACCCCCTCCTCCATTTGAAATAATAAGTAAGAAAACAGGAAAGTAGGCCATTGTAAATTTCCTATGGATAGTAGTAACACAACGCAACGGAAGTCAATATGTACCACGGGCTACATATAGCCTTCTATTTTTTAAAATTAAAAAGTCATATTTCAAAGTTCCAAAAAATTATGAAAAAATCTCATATGTGGACAATACTGCATTCTCCCCCGGGGCATTGGCTGGTTTCTGCTGAGGCAGGGCTGGCACCCACAATCGATAACGAGTACAAGGAACATTGTCAAGGCTGACCGTCAATGTGATGGGGGCGGATCATGGGACCTACATGACCATAATTTGTTGATACGTCCATTTTGCATCACTATTTTATATGATAATTTTCCTTTATTCATTGATATTTTTCCTATTAGAGCACTATACTTACATTATTTTATTGTTTTATCTGTGTTTTACAGTTTTACGGAATTATTTACCAGAGTAAAAAAAAAACAGCTGGAAAAAGCATCTGTCAGAAGAGATATTTTTTGGATGCCAAGAAAATTGGGAAAAAACCAGAAAACAAGGTTTTGTCAGAAATCACTGGGGGAGCCCGAAGGGCTACCAGAGGCGAGCAGGGGCACCCAGGCGCGTGCCAGGCGAGGGCCCCCTCTTGGCTACGCTTGGTGGTCCCCTGGGGCCCCACTACAAAATTTCGTTTCGATAACGTCGCGTGTTTCCGTCGCGGATGGCTGAAAAATGGACTTCGCTCTCGACGTTTTAGTTTGGTCCGTCACAGACCGGTTTTGCGCGACTTTTTGCTAATTTTACATCGCGGATTTTCGTCTCCGGCTCAGTAACCCACTAAGAGCCCAGTTTCCTTCGACGAAACTGGCTTGGTCACGTAGAACGTCGCGAATTTTCGTGGGACCACACATCGTTCCTTGTTTGACTGCTTTGACCGGGAACGACCGCGCTCTCTCACGGTTGTTCCTAACGTTTTTTGCTCGGGCCAAGCTATCATTCTAGTTTGAGCCTTTTGTTGGATAATATGCCACTTCCTCCAAATATAAGCATGCACATAATCTTCCAAATCATCACAAAAAATAACAAGTATTTTTCTGAAATAAATCACAAGTCTCCACAATCAATGATTAACAGTCATACTTAGAAGAGAGACAACGAGGATATTTATAATAACTGGAATTCAAACCAGTTCACATCAGCATCACAAAGGTTCCACGCCATCATCACAACATGCTCTCAACAGGTGCACCACAACATCTAAACATGTGCACATCATAAACTAAATAGTTTCATGTCATTGATAGGGTTCACGTGACTTTTCCTATTGACCCGTCCATTCAGAAGCCACATCCACAGGTTCCACGTCACTTTTCCTATTGATCCATCCATTCCGAGGTTCCACGTCACTTTTCCTATTGATCAATCCATTCCGATGTCACAACCACAGGTTCGCAAACCATACAAAAAATGCATCATACATGTTTAGCACATCATCAACTACAAGGCCAACTATCAGCACCGTCTAATCATCGGCACATGCAACAAAACAGATAAAACAGTAATAGTGAGCCTCATTGCCAACCATGGTAAATACAAATGACACGCAATAATTCTAACAGATGTACCTACTATAGTAAAATGAGGCACAACTGAACTTGTTCTGCATGCTATTTGCTATAGTAGCCAAACTACTAGAAATATTGCTGCATATTAATAGCAGCAAATACAGTTTAATCATTGGCACATGTATCAAGCACATATGTTTAGCAATGGAAAACAAGAAAAGTAGCCTCATACTAATAAGCACAAAATAAAATCAACGAGATTATCGACCATTTACCAAGAAAGATGCAGAACCAATGTGGTTGTACACAACACAAGATAAATGGTAATAATCTTATCAAGATCGAGTGCACAGTTTAATCATTGGCACATGTATCAAGCACATATATTTAGCAATGGAAAACAAGAAAAGTAGCCTCATACTAATAAGCACAAAACAAAATCAACGAGATTATCTAACATTTAACAAGGAAGATGCACAACCAATGTGGTTGTACAAAACACTAGGTAAATGCTAATAATCTCATCAAGAGCGAGTGCACGGTTTAATAATTTGCACATGTATCAAGAACAGATGTTTAGCAATGGAAAATAAGAAAAGTAGCCTCATACTAATAAGCACAAAACAAAATCAATGAGATAATCGAACATTTACCAAGGAAGATGCAGAACCAATATGGTTGTACACAACACTAGGTAAATGCTAATAATCTCATCAAGATCGAGTGCACAGTTTAATTATTAGCACATGTATTAAGCACATATGTTTAGCAATGGAAAACAAGAAAAGTAGCCTCATACTAATGTAGCGTTCCCACATTTAAACAATGTAAGAACTCTATGTTATTGTGCTAGTCCCTGGATCAATTGATAGCACCACAGTTCAAAATGAAGTATCATGCGAATGCAACAAAATCTATTACATCGTGTGATCCAGTCCTTACAAAATAACTTTACAACTTGCATAGTCTCAGAAGACTAGCAGGAAATAGAATTACAACGGAAAACATAGTACACAATGAGCCTCATCTTCTTCATGTGCCACAGGGAAAACATGTTGGTTGTAGACTCGAGATACTTAACGAAACCTCACTCGTCTTCATATTTATCTGCAGGATGGAATATACAGCCACAAGGGGGTCAATACAATTTAATGTATTGGAAAGTAACACTATGGTGGATATAAAATGACAAGACTAATACTACATGCATATTTGGTTGAGTGGAGTTTTGGCTGAGTTTGCATAAAGCAAGTTTTCTCCTATCTCTTTTGTAAAACAAACTTTTCTTTTCAAAATGTCGCAACATTGGATTGATATCCAAGCACCACAACTACTGTTCACTGGGACAAAATTTTACTTACTGAAAATTATGTTGATATTCTTCCGCCATTCCTTATCCAGCTGCTCGAAGTCGTCCGTTACCGGGGACACGGCTATGATCATAGTTTCTAACTCTACAGAGGTTGTGCACTTTCACCCTTTTTCTTCAATTAGCCCAAACACCCTATACACGCGGAGTACATCATGGAAAGGAGAGAATTGAGACGAGATCTTCCAAAAGCAAGAATCCAACCCAACCAGTAAGACCCGTTCCACCTATAATTATGCTACATCTTCATGTCAAGCATCGGCTGAACTCTCGCAACTTAGTTGATCAAGACAGAGCCCATATGTCAAAGGGATGCACGGGAAGCTACTAAACTTAAAGGGACTTAGGAATCTCTTTGTTCCTGGGTGGCCGTCCACAAGTGTACTCCTTCGGTGATAAACACCATTGATATGGCCCTAGGCTTAATCCCGATCACATCCTGAGGCAATAATAGAGCGAATAATTCAGAGCCACCACGCCTTTCATTCCCTCCTGCCTCTATAAAAGAAAGGGAACTGCTTGCTGCCAATGGAGATTCCAGAGACTTTTGCTTCCACTCAACATAATCCAGTCTTTCCACTTTCACCCTTGTGGTTCATTTAATAGTTATACTTAGAATTTTTCCTTAACATCTAGTAAAACAATTTGTAATACTAGTCATGAACCCATGCATCCGCACGGGTCACTATTAGAACATTTAAAAATACAAATGAGATATACAGAAAAATTGAGATCACATTTCTGTCACAAACAATTGTAAGAAACTTGATTTATTGACATGAAATCTTTCATGGTTGTTAGATTTTACAGTTGAGTTCTGGTATTAAATAGTGATAAACACTTATCTAGTTTAGAGTTATATAGATAGAATTAATCTGTTTATTTACAAATTTCATGGGTAAATTTTAAAATTTAGTCGTATCTATGTCCACTCGACGGATAAAAGTATAGTTTGCAAGGTTAATAAAATAGTGCTAATATGTATATATATATATTTAATCAATGACATTTGCGTATACATAATGGACGGAAAACTGCAACTATATAACCTAAAATCCTGGATAGTTATAGGTTTAAGGAAAAAAATGGTCAAAACAACAAATCAGCTCAATCTGAACTCCAAGGCATCATCATGTCATACACCACCATGAGAACCATGAAGAATCTCAATATGTAGCCAACTACGTCCATGAACAAAGTAAGTGTTTTGGCGTGTTGGCGTAAATATGTATGTTAACATGAACTCAAGTTATTTGGCTAACATTTGCAAGGAGACAAATATGGACCAAGAGATGGAGGGTTCGGTAGTTTTAAGCTCTTGGTTCTAGTCAAAACCTCGTGCAGACTACCATCAACACGGAAATCACAACTCAATATAGAAAATACTTGGAAGACACTCAATATTATATAGCAACATGAATATTGCTTTGTAAATGGTGGTAAAATGGAGAAAAAGAATATAGGATGATACCACGATACTGCTCCTAACAGTTAAAGGAAAATTTTATAAATCCAGTGCGGCATTAGTACACAACTGAAATTTTCATGAGTATGCCGGTGACCGTGAGTACAACAGATAACCGACATTTAGAAAATTGTTTAAACGATAAGGTGACCGTGAGTGCAACTGAGAACCAACATTTAAAAAACTGTTTAAACGATAAGGTGAAGATATATGAAAAAAAAGTTGAAAATAAAAAGTAAAACATAACATGTCAATGATAGATGATTTTAAACATGCTTTATTACATAAAACTTCTAGGCTAGATATGCAACAACGGAAGCAGTGTAGAAAAGCTAACCATCAAATGTGTCCTTGAACCGGTACTTGTTGAAATCATCTTATGCATACCTACACATGGAAATAGGTCAAGTGAACTTTTGTTTTCGTTCAAGCTAAATGAACCATAACTCCAGTAATGAAAATACCATACAACACCAATCGTTTTCCTTTATAATATTATATTATTATTGTCTAATATTGTACAAATAATATTATTTTGAGATATCAAAGTGAGATTAAAATACATGATTCAAATTTATGCCAGTCTTACTAATAATAAGTATACTAATATTTCCACATAGCTAAATGGATCACAATACTTAAACGGTAGAATTCCTTGAAAAAATTACTCCAAAAAGGCCAATGATTACCAGGAGTAACAAATAATATTATTTTGAGATATCAAAGTGAGACTGAAATACATGATTCAAATTTAAGCCAGTCTTAATAATAATAAGTATACTCATATTTCTGCATCGCTACATGGATCACAGTACTTACGATAGAATTTCTAGAAAAACTTACTCAAAAAGGCCAATGGTTCTCAGGAGTACATCGAGAGTTAAAACTCCTGTGTAATGTACGTAGGTGCCACACGGATTGGATTGCCCAGCGCAAGGTGCGGGTACACGGAAATTAATCACCAGCCTCTCAACACATACCATGTACGTTTATTCTAGTGTAGAGAGCCTATGACTCCATAGTTCAGCCATGATGGAGAAGATCCTAGAACTGATCGGAAATATGAGCTCATTCCCAGCGGCAGCATACATATCTATCAAAGTTTTGTGTAAACATTATACGTGCCATGGCCGATTATGTAGATTAAATAGTGTGGACAACTAAACATTGTATGAAGAGGAAATACGGAGTACATCTTTTACCTCTAATAGGGTTCTAGACATAGACTGTGCATCGTCTCGAATATTTTATGGTGGGTGGAGACAGCCGACAAAACAATCAATCATCAACCGATCTTGTTCGTCATGTGCTTCTTAGTGTCCTTTTCTTAGATAAAATCAGCACGTAACGGGGAGTCCAACAGCAAAGGAACTGGAATCTTTTCTGCCTGCCGCCGTGTACCATGGCGGAATCGAGAGGCGATTTCTCGCACGAGCCTAATGTCCGCTACCAGATTGTGGATAAGACGGAGATTGAAAAGGTTTTTTTCCTAGATATTAGTGGAGGAAGGCGATTCATGCACGAAAGCTGCGTGGAGATTGAACAGGAGTCTGGTTGTTCATCATACGGTTCAAAATAATTTACTTACGGATCTGATGGACGAAATTTCCTGTACGTAAGGATTAACGTGGAGGCTTTTACGGTGCCTCCAATTAGTAAATATAAGATTGCATAACATCTACCAAGTTCTAAGGCTATCAAAATAACAATGGTAAAAGGGATGGCTACACACTACTAGGATAATAGCATAGCATAATAAACTTAGTAAATTTCCTATCATGCATACTACTCAAAAATCAACTAATGCATATAGAAAATAATGGGTAGTTGATGGTGTGTTACTTGCCTTTGAATTTGGTGAAGAACAATCACCTCTCTTCACAAAAGAACGTTTCTCTCCGTACAATCTAAACATTGAAAACACAAACAACATAAACAAGCATGCTAACAAACATACAAACAAATGAAGAAAACATACAAAACAACAAACAAATCAAGGGAAAACATGTGAAAACATTTAGTTTGAATGCACAAAAGAAAACCAAGTGATTGTAGTTATAGTTTGGCATTTGTGACTAAGGATTGGTCTTTTATCAAGAAGATCACACAAAGGTCTAATCTATTTTTGTCTTGTCTTCGTCAAGTCCTCTTTTGTCTCCTTGAGTTTCTTCTGATGTTAAGACTTCAATGGCCTTGCTTGTAGTCTTCCTTAGTGAGTCTAGGGTCTTGGTCATATGAAAATAGAAATAGATGGGATTGCTAGAGTTCCCTAAAAGTACTTGTAAATTTCTTCCTCTTCTTCTTCATTTTCCAGGAGAGTATTCTTCTTGAGTTAAAGTTGCTTCTTGTTGATGTCTTGGTGAAAAGATGCCATCTCACTTGAGAAACTATATCTAAGTCTTGGACAAAACCAACTTGACACTAATCACCTTGAAAACAAATCCTAAGTCTTGGAAAACAAATTCCAAGCTCCATGCCTTCACATTGGTTGATCATCCTCAGGTTCCTTTGTAGCTTCCTCCTTGGAGGCGACTTCATTGGACTTTGAAAACTTGATGATTGGGACAAGCTAAGGTTGGTCTTAATCTAACTCAGCCATAGCAACATAAAAGAAAAAGGGAAAAAGACTTAGAGAAAAAGATGTGGTTTGGTCCTCTTGAAATTCCTCTTGATATTTTCTTCTAAGTGCTTCCACTTCTTGGAGATGCTTCTGAAGGGTCTAAGTCCTTCATTGGTATTCTTGCTTCAAGTTGAAAATCTTCAAGTTGAAAACTGTAGCATCCTCTCCATGGCTTTTCACAAATCCAGACTTAGTGGTTTTCAACTAGGAGGCATCCAAGGGCTTAGTGTTTGGTCTCTCTAGTCTAGGGTTAGTACTTAGAACAAAATAGCTAAAGGAAACATATTGAAAATATTTACAGAAATTAAACTAAGTAAAAAACACTCAAAAGGCCAATGAATTATAAATTTAATTTTAATTAGTTCAAAAATTATTTTGGGACAGAGAACATGAAAGTATACATCCTAAGGTTTCCAGGGATATTTTATTTGAAATTTTTTAGATTTATAGAATTCAAACTATGCCAAAAATCACCAAACAAGCATATTTGAATTTGAACAAATTTAAGTTAGTCAAATTTGAAATTGAATAGTGCTAAAAGATTCTACGTGTTGTGCTGATTTCACAAAATTCCAAGTTTGCTTAATTTGGATCTACGGTTAAAAAGTTATGATGATTCTAAGATAGAGGGGCTTTTGTGCAAAACTGCCTATTAATTATATTAAGAAAATAACTGAAAAATAGTCGGGTACATGTGGCGCGCTGTGATTGTCCTGGCATGGTGACTGGACGCTGACGCGGCTGTTAACTCAGCGCTGACTGGGCGTGACGTGGCAAGACGGGATTGGCTGATACCCCTTTGCTGTTTAGATCTAACGGGCACCATCGGATTAGGATCGGACGGCGTAGGGGGCGTTGACTTCACCTGAGGACGTTTTCGCCAGAGTTGGACGGGAAGGCACCGCTGGCATACTGTCGCGGATGGCGGCAGCAGATCCTGGGTCCTCCAACATCGATGAGCATACCGGCGGGTGGGCTTGTCGTTGGGATCCTCCCCGCGTCCTCGTCTTCATCTCTCGTGGCACGAAACGAGACATCGACCAATCCCGAGATGGCGGTGATGAGGAACTTCGGCGAGGAATCGGCACCGGCGGAGGGGTCTAGCGTTAGGGCTTCACGGGGCGCGATGCGGACGTCGAGGAAGGCCTCCTTTTATGGAGGATCTTGCGTGCGGGAGGGGGCAGAACCGTGGCGATGGAGGAGTCCGGCCGCGACACAGACGTCGAGGCAGTGATACGTCCATTTTGCATCACTATTTTATATCATAATTTTCTGTTATTCATCGATATATTTCATGTTATGATGCATCTCTTATGTTATTTTATCTTATTTTGCATGTTTTATAATTTTTGGAGAATAAACACCGGGACCAGAAATCTGATGGAAAAAGCACCATCGAGATACCATATTTCAGAAGATCAGAAGAAGAAGGGGGACATCCAGGGGTTCCTAAAAGTTCAGAGGAGGAACTCAGCCAGAAGGAGAGCAGGAGGGGGGCCACCAGGGGCCCACACCTAGGGGTGGCGCGTCCCCTGGCCGCGCCACCTAGGGGTGTGGCTACCCTGGCCCACCTCCAGGGGTCATCTTTAGCGTGCCTGGCCCTAAGGGAACCCTAAGCCTTATTCCATCCTCGAAGAATTATTCCGTCGCTGCTGCGGGGCGGAAAACACCCGAGAGAGAAAAGCTCTCTGGCAGGGAGAAATCTGCCGGGGAAATTCCTCTCCGGAGAGGGGAAATCACCGCCATTGTCACCGTCATCGCTCCGGGAATCATCAAGATCGTCATCGTCATCGTCATCACCACCAACACCATCACCCTCATCATCCAACTTCATCCCGCTGTAACAATTAGGGGCCATCTATCGTTGTTTTGCATTAGATCTCTCTCCCGGTGTGGATTACTTGTTAGTAGTTGATGCTTGTTAGATTTATTGATGTTTGCACTTTATGACCAGATTGTTATCATCCATTATATCACCTATGGTCATGATCTATATGATGTGTTGTGAGTAGTTCGTGTTGTTCTTGAGGACATGGGCAAGTCAAGTTCTTAGTAGTGAAGTAATGTTGAATAATATTTAATGTTTGATATTTAAGTTATGGTGTTATTCTTCTAGTGGTGTCATGTGAACGTCGACTACATGACACTTCACCATTTATGGGCCTAGGGGAATGCATTGTGTATTTGTACACTAATTGTGGGGTTGCCGGAGTGACAGAAACCTAAACCCCCATTATGAAACCATTACACGAGGGAGCGTAGGATCCCAGAGTTTAGAGCTGTGGTTAGATTTATTTCTTAATTACTTTCTTGTAGTTGCGGATGCTTGCAAGGGGTATAATCACAAGTATGTATTAGTCTTGGATGGTATGGTACATTATCATAGGTTCACCCACACAACACTTATCAAAACACCAAACATTATTCAGCTGCATGGAACAAAAGCACTTGACAGAAACCTCCCGTGTGTCCTCGAGAACGTTTGTTAATGATTAGCAAACTCACCGGCTTGTCCTTTGCTGAAGAAATGATTGGGCCACTTGCTTAAATTATTACTACTGAATTTTATTTACTTGCACTTTATTTATCTGCAATATCAAAAAACCCTACAAATTTGTTTTTCCAGTATTTATAGTTATTCCTTTATCAAAACTGCTTGTTAACACCTTCTGCTCCTCGTTGGGCTCGACACTGTTATTTATCGAAAGTACTACGATACACCCCTATACTTGTGGGTCATCAAGACTATTTTCTGGCACCGTTGCTGGGGAGTGAAGCGCTATTGGGAAGTGGAATTGATAAAGGAAGCTTCTGCTATAAGTGTTGTTTTTATTTCTGTCTACTGCTTTATTACACTATGTTTGGAACTCCTTTTGAGTCCTTATTTGCGGGCACTGCTGCCACTGCTAGGGTAGTAAGTGACCCACCGTCTGATGATTTAGACCCTTATAAAATAGCTATAAAGATTGTTAAACATGTTATGGATAACTGCTATTAAGGTGATGGAAATGTCCATCCTGGTGATCATTTGCTCTTTTTACATGAATTATGCGAGTTGTTCAAGTGTGCAGGTATTACAATGAGCCAAGTGAAGAGGAAATTATTCTCTATATCATTGATAGGCCGAGCCTCTGAATGGTTCAAACTACTGAAAAATATCCAGATTATCGAATGGGAGGAAATTGTACCTCTCTTTTATTCTAGATTATATCCTCCAAGTGAAATCCATAGAGATCGGAATTATATATATAATTTTTGGCCTCATGACGGAGAGAGTATTGCCCAAGCATGGGGGATACTAAAGTTACTAATGCTCAAATGCCCCATTCATGAGCTCCCTAGTAATATCGTTATTAATAATTTCTATGCAAGGCTTCCTCTTCATGATAAGGATTTATTGGATGCTTCTTGTTCTGAATCATTTACACGTATGAAGGATGAAGCTAAATGGGATCTTCTTGACCGTATTCAAGAAAACACTGAAGCATGGGAGAATGACAAAGGTAGAAAGTCAGGTATAAATTATGACTATGAATGCATTAAAAAAATTATGTCAATTGAGGATTTTCATAATGTTAGTGTTGTTTATGGTCTTGATTCTCAAGTTGCTGCAAACTTATATAAGGCTTTTGCTTCTTACATTGATATTCCTAAAAAGGAATGGGATAAGTACCATGCACCTTATAAATATACTATTAATTGTGTTCCTGCTAGAGATATAGAAATTCATACTGTTGATTCTATTGTGCCTGAACCTTATATTGAGAAAATGCCTTTCCCTGCTAAGGTAAAAGAACACTCTATGTTAGCTAGTGTGATTAATAAAAGTGCAAAGAAACCTGTAGAACCCGAGGAACAAATAACTGTAGAACCTATAATAGCAATAGTAAAGGACCTTGTTTCTGAAAATGTAGAAGAGGGAGACATTATATTTTGTGAATATGCTTCTAATATTGTCTCTCATCCTAGTAAATCTAGGAAACCTAGTATTTCTGTGCTATCTGTTAGGATAGGTGATCATTGTTATTATGGTTTGTGTGATATTGGTTCTAGTTCTAGTGCTATTCCATCTGAGCTTTATAAAGAAATTATGCATGAAATTGGTTCTTGTGAACTTGAAGACATTGCTGTGATTATTCAACTTGCTAATAGGGAAACTATTTCTCCAATTGGTATTGTTAGAGATGTGGAGGTCTTGTGTGGTAAAACTATGTATCCTGCTGATTTTCTAGTACTAGGCACTTCTGATAGTGATACTTGTCCTATTATATTTGGTAGATCTTTCTTAAACACTTGTGGTGCTGTTATTGATTGTAAAAAGGAGAAAATCCTTACAAAGTTTGATGGAGGATCTTATGAATTTAATTTCTCCAAATTTGCTAAAGCACCTTATGAAGATGAATTGCCTAATGAGAATTATAAAGTTGAACAATTGGCTGCTATTGCTCTTGCTCCTAACAATCCCTTGAAAAAATACATAGAAGACCACGAAAGTGATGTCTTTATGGAAGAAAGGAATGAAATTGATTAGATTTTCCTGCATCAGCCAGCAATGCTGAAACATAATTTACCAGTGGAAAACTTGGGTACCACATTACCACCCAAGGAGGATCCTGTTTTTGATTTAAAGCCTTTGCCTGATAATCTTAAATATGCTCATATTGATGATAAGAAATGATATCCTGTTATTATTAGTTCTCAACTTTCTGATAAAGAAGAGGAGAGATTATTGGGGATATTGTAGAAACATAGAGGTGCTATTGGTTATACTCTTGATGATTTGAAGGGGATTTCTCCTGCTATATGTCAGCATGCTATTAATATTGAACCTGATGCAAAGCCAGTTGTTGAGCATCAACGCCGTTTAAATCCTAAGATGAAGGATGTGGTAAGAAATGAGGTATTGAAACTCCTTGATGCTGGTATCATGTATCCTATTGCTGATAGTAGATGGGTTAGTCATGTGCATTGTGTCCCTAAGAAAGGAGGGATGACTGTTGTGCCAAATGAAAATAATGAACTCATTCCTCAAAGAGTAGTAGTTGGTTATAGGATGTGCATTGATTTTAGGAAGGTTAACAAATTCACTAAGAAAGATCATTATCCTTTGCCTTTTATTGATCAAATGTTAGAAAGGTTGTCTAAGAAAACTCATTTCTGCTTTCTTGATGGTTATTTTGGGTTTTCTCAAATTGCTGTTAAAAAGCTTCATCCAGAGAAAAAAACTTTCACTTGTCCTTTTGGATCCTATGCTTATAGACGTATGCCTTTTGGTTTATGTAATGCTCATGTTACCTTTCAAAGATAGATGTCTGCTATCTTTCATGGTTTTTGTGAAAAAATTGTGGAAGTTCTCATGGATGATTTCTTCGTCTATGGAACTTCTTTTGATAATTGTTTACAGAATCTTGATAAAGTTTTGCAGAGATGTGAGGAGACTAATCTTGTTCTTAATTGGGAGAAATGCCACTTTATGGTAAATGAAGGAATTGTACTTGGACATAAAATTTCTTAAAGAGGTATTGAAGTTGATAGAGCTAAAGTTGAAGCCATTGAGAAAATGCCATGTCCCAGGGATGTCAAAGGTATTCGTAGTATTCTTGGTCATGCTGGTTTCTATAGAAGGTTTATTAAAGATTTATCTAAAATATCAAAGCCTCTTACTAATCTTCTTCAAAAAGATGTACCTTTTGTTTTTGATTACGATTGTAAATAACCTTTTGAAATTTTAAAGAAGGCTTTAATATATGCCCCTATTGTTCAACCACCTGATTGGAATTTTCCATTTCAAATTATGTGTGATGCTAGTGATTATGCTGTAGGTGCTTTTCTTGGACAGCGGGTAGATAAGAAGTTAAATGTTATTCATTATGCTAGTAAAACTCTTGATGCTGCTCAAAAGAATTATGCTACTACTGAGAAAGAATTCCTAGTTGTAGTTTTTGCTTCTGATAAATTTAGGCAGTATATTGTTGATTCTAAAGTCACTATTCATACTGATCATGCTGCTATTAAGTACCTTATGGAAAAGAAAGATGCTAAGCCTAGGCTTATTAGATGGGTGCTTCTTTTACAAGAGTTTGATTTACATACTGTGGATAGGAAGGGTACTGAAAATCCTGTTGCTGATAATCTGTCTAGATTAGAAAATATCTCTGATGACCCTATCCCTATTAATGATAGTTTTCCTAATGAACAGTTAGGTGCAATAAAAGTGAGCTCTCAAGAGAGTCATTGGTATGCTGATTATGCTAACTTTATTGTTTCCAAGTATTTGCCTCCTACCTTTACATCTCAACAAAGAAGAAAATTCTTCTATGATTTGAGGCATTATTTTTGGGATGACCCACACTTATATAAAGAAGGTGTTGATGGTATTATGAGAAGATGTGTTCCTGAAAATGAACAACAAGAGATATTGAGAAAATGTCATAGTAGTGCTTATGGAGGACATCACGCTGGATATAGAACTCCGCATAAAGTTCTATAATCAGGTTTTTACTGGCCTACTCTCTTTAAAGATGCTAGAAAATTTATTTTATCTTGTGATCAATGCCAAAGCGTTGGAAATATTTCTAGACGTAATGAAATTCCTATGAATTATTCTCTTGTTATTGAACTGTTTGATTGTTGGGGTTTTGACATTATGGGTCATTTCCCTCCTTCAAAAGGCTATACTCATATTCTTGTTGCTGTTGATTATGTTACTAAATGGGTAGAAGCTATACCTACTAAAAGTGCTGATGGTGAAACCTCTTTAAAAATGCTTATGGACATTATTTTTCCTAGGTTTGGTGTACCTAGATATCTTATGACTGATGGGGGTTCTCATTTTATTCATGGTGGTTTCAGAAAAAACCTTGATAAATATGATGTTAACCATAGAATTGCTTCACCCTATCATCATCAAACTAGTGGGAAAGTAGAATGATCAAATAGATAAATCAAATCTATCTTGCAAAATACTGTTAACAAATCTAGAAAAAAATTGGCTAAGAAATTAAATGATACTCTGTGGACTTATAGAACTGCTTACAAAAATCCCATGGGCATGTCTCCTTATAAAATGGTTTATGGAAAATCTTGTCACTTGCCCCTAGAATTAGAACGCAAAGATATTGGGCAGTGAAAGACCTAAATAGAGATTTTAAACTTGCTGGCGAGAAAAGGCTGCTTGACTTAAGTTCTTTAGATGAATGGAGGAGTGAAGAATATGAAAATGCTAAGCTCTTTAAAGAGAAAGTTAAAAGGTGGCATGATAAGAGAATTCTTAAAAGAGAATTTCATGTTGGTGAGAAAGTGTTATTGTATAGGTCTCGTCTCAGATTTTTTGCAGGAAAATTACTCTCGAGATGAGAAGGACCTTTTGTCATCGAAGAGGTATATCGTTCGGAGGCAATTAAAATTGTTTGCCTTGAAGACAACTCTTCACAAGTGGTGAATGGCCAAAGACTCAAGCATTATATTTCCAGAGATCCTTATAATGAAAATGTTGATTGTATTCAAGCCATGATCCCGGAGGAGTTTATTAAGAAGCATATTTCAGAAACTGCAGTGTCAGTTTTCGAATAGGTAACAGTTTTGGTAAGAAAATGTTCGCGAAACATCTTTCAACTCATATTTTTACTGTTATTAGAAAATATGAAAAATTATGAGCCGGAAATGAGAGGGAGACGAAGCCCGGAGGCTCCACACCATAGGGTGGCACGGGCCCACCCCTGGCGCCAGCCCATGGTGTGGGCACCTCGGAGCCCCTCTCCAACTCGTTTTCGACCTGGACTTTCCTTTCGTTATGAAACTTTTCGCTATATAATCCCCCGGACCCCCCGAGGTCCGTATATCGTTTTCTCGTCGTGTTTCTGTTTCGAGCTGTTTCTGCCAGGATCTGTTTTCGGATTTAGAAGCATCATGGTCTCTACCAACGACAACAAAGGGAAGGGACCAAAGGAAGATGATGTCCAAGACCTGAAGCCGGAGAAGGAGATCGAGAGTGGAGCTGAAGAAGATGTAGGAGAAAACCCTCGAGTGCATCCACGCTCCACCATCGCAAGCATTGGAGTGGTGGCTAATCACTTGAAGCTCATGAGAAACATGCGGATGAGCACCAGAGGGAAGGTTCCACGTTACTCCCTAGCTTCAAAGACACCTGCTGCGGGAGTCAAGAACTACTTCCACACATTAATTCATGATTATCAGTGCAAAAAGGTGCCCAATAGGGATTTGCCCTCTATGTGGGATATGAATCGTTCTAACCATGAAGATGAAGGAAGCTCTCAACCTAAGGAAGAGTGGGGAAAAATCTTGGTGGCTGGGATTCACCGTCTGACATGCATGCAAACTGTATTGATTGCAATACGGAGGTGATGCGTATGCTTATGTTCGCGATTGAATATCTGAAGAAATCTATTGATAAGCTCATCGAGAAGGATTCACCACCACCACCGAAGAATTGATTCGTCATTGGTTTGGCATCCCCTCGGCTTGTTCCAAGCTTGGGGGAGTGCCGCGGTATCACATCACTATCTTTCATCTTTTTACTTTGTCAGTAGAGTCATATCATGAGTAGAGAGGTTATCATATAGGATGGTTTGCAGTATGGAAGTGTCTCTCCCTAGTTGGTAACCATTGTATCCGTTGGTGTGAGTTGCCGGTTTGAAATATTAATGAGAAGTTTCATCATTTACTTTCTATGCACATTATTTCAGTTTTCAACTTCTGTCATATGGTTGAGCTTGCTATTAGTATTTGGTATCACTCTAGAGATCATCAAGTTAATCTAGTTGGTTTTGGCAAACTTAGCTTGGGTCAGCAGAAATAATAATTTGAGTTGCTAGTATAAGAAAGAGGAATTTTCCTATTAGCTCATAAACTTAGTATTCACAAGTTAAGATCGCTTGTGCTTTCAATGAAGATTGCATGATTGGTTTCATCATATGTATATTTTTTTGTTTTCCTTCGACTTTTATGCTTGCTATCCAGCCTTGCTAGCCAAAAACCCTATACTGAGAGGGAATGCTTCTCGAGCATCCAAACCTAAAACCCAAAACCTTGCCATTTGTGTCCACCATACCTTCCTACATGTGGTATTTCACCGCCACTCCAAGTAAATTGCTCATGTGCTACCTTTAAAACTTTAAAATTACTCCTGTTTTGTGTTCCTGGTTTAGCTCATGAGGACACAAATAGAGAATCTTTATCTCACTTGTTGATTGGAATCACACAACTGGACTAGTGGCTTCATCCGCTTATCCAAATGCTAGAAGAGCTGGCAGCGGGGTTCCCAGCCCCAAATAATAATATAAATTCTCTTCACTCTTTTTGCCCCTAATTTATCAGTCAAAGCATAATTGTGTAAAAAAAAGAGAAAGATGGATGACCTTCTATACCAGTTGCGTCCTTCTATGGGAGACGCTCTTGTGAGTCTAGTTGGCTTGTGACATACTGTATTTTCTGCTTGCCATTCGTTGACATAAATATACACCTCTCAAAATTTAGACACTCCTCCACGGTTTGTGATTGTTGGCAGGCACCCGAGGATTCTGTTAGCTATGGTTTGTGTAAGATGGATGGGAGGAGTGTCATGCATTTTATAACTCTGTTTTATTAAATAAAAGCTCTAGCACATGAGCGATAAATGCTTCCCTCTACGAAGGGACTATCTTTTATTTTTTATGTTGAGTCAGTAAACCCATTTCCTTTTGTCTCCAGCAAGCATTTGATTTGTTGTGATCACATCATCTATATGTTGATTTATTCAATCATGTTTTCTACCCTTCTTTGTTTAGCACGTGCTTTATTATCTGAATGAATATTATTTCGAAAGCGGTGAATCAGTGTAGAAGAGTTGGTATAATTAAACATGTTAAGCTCTACAATGTAAACCTTGTTATAAAGACTTCACCTAAGATAAGTATAATTTCATTAAATGTTCTCTCACCAAGAATGAAGTTTGCCATTACCAACTTTGATTCTCTCTTTTGTATCTTTGTTTATGACTCCCTTTACTTGTTTCAAGTTAAGTTATATGAGAGGAATTTGCTGTTTGTAATGATTGGTGCATAGGTAAATGTGATGCTTCTTGTTCGTATTTTATTTATCGAATCTTCACTCCATAAACCCGTGGTCATGTTTTCTGAGTTCAGTTTTGCTTGGGGACAAGCGAGGTCTAAGCTTGGGGGGAGTTGATACGTCCATTGTGCATCACTATTTTATATCATAATTTTCTGTTATTCATCGATATATTTCATGTTATGATGCATCTCTTATGTTATTTTATCTTATTTTGCATGTTTTATAATTTTTGAAGAATAAACACCGGGACCAGAAATCTGATGGAAAAAGTACCGTCGAGATACCATATTTCAGAAGATCAGAAGAAGAAGGGGGGCATCCGGGGGTTCCTAAAAGTTCATAGGAGGAACTCAGTCAGAAGGAGAGCCGGAGGGGGGCCACCAGGGGCCCACACCTAGGGGTGGCGCGCACCCTGGCCGCGCCACCTAGGGGTGTGGCCACAGTGGCCCACCTCCGGAGGTCATCTTTAGCGTTCCTGGCCCCGAGGGAACCCTAAGCCTCATTCCATCCTCGAATAATTATTCCGCCGCCGCTGCGGGACGGAAAACACCCGAGAGAGAAAAGCTCTCTGGCAGGGAGAAATTTGCCGGGGAAATTCCTCTCCGGAGAGGGGAAATCACCGTCATCGCTCCGGGCATCATAAAGATCGTCATCATCATCGTCATCACGACCAGCACCATCACCCTCATCATCCACCTTCATCCCGCTGTAACAATTAGGGGCCATCTATTGTTGTTTTGCATTAGATCTCTCTCCCGGTGTGGATTACTTGTAAGTAGTTGATGCTTGTGAGATTTATCGGTGTTTGCACTTTATGACCAGACTGTTATCATCCATTATATCACCTCTGATCATGATCTGTATGATGTCTTGTGAGTAGTTTGTGTTGTTCTTGAGGACATAGGAGAAGTCAAGTTGTTAGTAGTGAAATAATGTTGAATAATATTTAATGTTTGATATTTAAGTTGTGGTGTTATTCTTCTAGTGGTGTCATGTGAATGTCGACAACATGACACTTCACCATTTATGGGGCTAGGGGAATGCATCGTGTATTTGGCTACTAATTGTGGGGTTGCCGGAGTGACAGAAACCTAAACCGCCGTTAGGAAACCATTACACGTGGGAGCGTAGGATCCTGGAGTTTAAAGCCGTGGTTAGATTTATTTCTTAATTACTTTCTTGTCAAAAGGTATAATCACAAGTATGTATTATTCTTGGATGGGACTGTACATTAGCATAGGTTCACCCACACAACACTTATCAAAACACCGAACATTATTCAGTTGCATGGAACAAAAGTACTTGACAGAAATCTCCCGTGTGTCCTCCAGAACGTTTGTTAATCATTAGTAAACTCACCGCATTGCCTTTGCTGAAGAAAGGATTGGGCCACTTGCTGCAATTATTACTACTGCATTTTATTTACTCGCACTTTATTTATCTGCAATATCAAAAATCCATACAAATCTGTTTTCCAGTATTTACAGTTATTCCTTCATCGAAACTTATTGTCAACACCTTCTGGTCCTCGTTGGGTTCGACACTCTTATTTATCAAAAGTACTACGATACACCCCTATACTTGTGGATCATTAGGCCGCATCATCGTTGACGTCATGTGTGCGTCGGTTGGGTCCCTGCTGTCAGCGACGGAGAGAGGAGAGCGATATGGGCCGCGGGTTCTGTTGTTCGTTCGTGGCCTGTTGGTCTAGGCTGGGCTTGCGATGGGCTCTCGGGGTATTGCGCATGCGACAGGAAGGAGACAAGGGGTAGGCTAGCTTGGTGGGCTGGCCCGGTGCTTTGCCCCGTTTTTTTTGTTTATGTCTTTTCTTTGCCTTTTCTAAATTCTTTAATAATTCATATCTTTTATTTTATAGAACCAAATGAGTTCAAGTTTGTTTCTATGGTTTTGTAAAAAAGAAAACCTTTCATAAGAAAACATTTGTGGGATGTTTCATCACACCTAAAATAATCATATTTTCAAAATATGATTAACTTACTAATAGAATCTTAATGCCATTTTCAAAATGGAAAAATAAATAATCAAATAATTTGTTAAATAAGATCAAAGATTTTCACAAATAAAAACATTGTTTTATCTAAGTTAAATATCCAATTTTCAACAAGAAGGGATTTTACGGGAAACATATTAGTACTAATATCTTGATATAGTAATTGAAAGGTGATATAATCGATTTTGGATGTTGAAAATATTTTTATAATCAAATAATTGAAAGATGAATTATTATTGATGGATTGAGGTTGTAAACAACATTTGGGAAAACACTTCATTGAGAAAACAAATACTTTGCATAAATATTTATTCTGAGAAAGATTTAGGGTTTAGTAAACAGAAGTATTTTTAGATTATCATTTCCATAGCCATTTCATTTCTTTTGTGTTGTGTTTAACTTGTTTTTGGTGGCTTGCATTAGTGGAAAACAAAAAGTTTTTATTTTTTTTTATTTTTCAATTTCTCCAAAAATCAGGGATGTTACAACTAATAAGCACAAAACAAAATCAACGAGATTATCGAACATTTACCATGGAAGATGCAAAACCAATGTGGTTGTACACAACACTAGGTAAATGCTAATAATCTCATCATGATCTAGTGCACAGTTTAATCATTGGCACATGTATCAAGCACAGATGTTTAGCAGTGAAAAAAAACAAAAGTAGCCTCATACTATTAAGAACAAAACAAAATCGTCGAGATTATCGAACATTTACCAAGGAAGATGCAGAACTAGTATGGTTGTACACAACACTAGGTAAATGATAATAATCTCATCAAAATCGAGTGCACACTTTAATCATTGGCACATGTATCAAGCACAGACAGATAAAACAATAACAATGAGCCTCATTGGCAAGCTTAGCAGGTTGACCTCATATAATTAAAGAGCAAAGTTATTTACCTCAGTTGAGGCAAACAATAGAACAAATAAAGCCATCTCTTCCGTCGTAGATGGTGAAGACACACATATCACCCTCCTTAATTCCAGCTAAATTGCCGGATGACGGAGGGGAAGGACTATGCTCTACTCAAGTGGATCCATTGACTATACCCATTGATACACAAGCTATCTAAGAAGATGCACCAAGCCCTCAAGCTACTGAACAAAGCCAAGTTAATTAACAAGGCCAAGGCCAAGATCCTCCCATTGTTGAGAGAGCTCAACCAAGTGGTGATCCTTCACCCATTGATGATCAAGGCCAAGATCAATATGGACATGGCTCCGGTGAATAAGGTGATTCTCAGGCTATATCAAAGGAAACTTTGGAGGAGATGCTAGCTCATAGAGAAAAGAGAAGGCTAGAAAGTCTTGAGTGTGTGGGTGATGCGTCATAAACGCATCCTTAATTTCTGATGTTCCATGTTGTTTTCATGCCATATGCTACATGTTTTCCTAACACTTTATGTCATTTTTATCAATTTCCGGGGAATAACCAATTGACAAGATGCTACAGAGCCAGTTCATGTTTTCTGTTGTTTTTAGTTTCAGAAAAGTTGTTATGGAAACATTCTCGAAATTGGAAAATTCGAAGCCCGAAAGTCTTAGAATTCCCGAAGGTTCCACGGAGTCCCGAAGAGGCCCAGAGAGGGGGGCACACCATAGGGGAGCGCGCACCCCCTGGCTCCGCCTGGGGGTGGTGTGGGCCCCTCGGGCACCCACCGCCATCGCCCTTTTGCCTATATATTCCCCCTGATGCGTGAACCCTAAAAATATACCACTTTTCCAGAAAAACACCCGAGGCCGCCGTCATCATCAACCCGAGATCGGGAGGGTTCTAGAGTTCTCCCCGGCACCCTGCCGGGAGGAAAAATCATCACCAGAGGGCTCTACACCACCATGCCCGCCTCCGGAGTGATGCGTGAGTAGTTCATCCTTGGACTACAGGTCCATAGCAGTAGCTAGATGGTTGTTCTCTCCTCGTTATGCCTCACATTTAGATCTCTTGAGCTACCCTACATGATCTAGATCATCTTATTGTAATGCTACATGTTGTGTTTGTTGGGATCCGATGATTATTGAATGCTATGTCGCTTGATTATCAATCTATCATGTTGTCTTCATGTGTATGTTATTTATGATCTTGCATGCTCTCTATTGTTAGTAGATGCTCTGGCCAAGTAGTTACTAGTGACTCCAAGAGGGAGTATTTATGATCGATAGTCGGTTCATGCCTCGTTTGCATATGTGCTCGAGTGAAAGAAACGCGAAAGATGGAGGATGTGTTGTTGCCATTAGGGAGAAAACAACGATGTTTACATTGTTTACATTACACACTTTGCTTACTGCGGTTATCTATTGCTTCCAACTGAATACCCAACGTTTGTTCGGATGATATTCATGAAGGGAATATGCCCGAGAGGCAATAATAAAATGGTTATTATCTGATTCCTTGTTTATGATGAATGTTTATTTCTCATGCTACAATTGTATTAACCGGAAACGTTGATACATGTGTGTTTAATAAACAAACAATGGTTCCTAGTAAAGCCTCTCTTTTAACTAGCTCGTTGATTAATAGATGATCAAGGTTTCCTGATCATGAACATTGGATGTTGTTAATAACGGGATCATGTCATTAGAAGAATGATGTGATGAACATATACCCAAATTGAATATAGCAATGCGATCAATTCATTAAGTTTACATTGTTATATCAAACATACGAAGTAACTTATTCCTTAGACCATGAGATCATGTCAATCACTGATACCGGAAGGGTTCTTTGATGTCATCAAATGTCACACCGTAACAGGGTGACTATAAAGGTGCCATTAGGTATTCGGAAAGTATTAGTTGAGGATCATGAATCAAGAGTGGGATTTGTACATCCAAAATGACGGAGAGATATACTCTGGGCCCTCTCGGTGATATCACATCGACACCGCTTGCAAGCACGTGACTAGGTCACAAGGATGTCATATCACGGAAACGAGAAAACAGTACTTGTCGGTAACGAGATCTAACAAGGTATGGTTGATACCAATGATCGGATCTCGGACAAGTAAAATATCGCGAGACAAAGGGAATAGTTCATGACGTTGTTGGTTCACACGATCACGAGAGTCATCGTTGAATATATAGGAGTCATCACGGATCTCCAGATCCCGCTGTTGATTATTGAGCGGAGAGGAGTCTTGATCATGTCTATCTTATTCACGAACTGTAGGGTGACACACTTAATGTTCGATGACGCGTTTGAGAGGATACGGAATATCGAAGAATATTTTGGGCAGCATCGAAATTGTTTCGGGGAAAATTGAAATAGTTCAAGGGGTTTTTCGTCGATTGGTTGTTAATAGAATTGACAAATGATTCGAGGTGCTATATGCAAAAGTTTGCTAATAGAATTAACAAATTCTGAAATAAAGAAATAAAAACGTTTTATTTATTTATTAAAGAAAAAACTCTTGGATTTTCTAAGTGGAGTTTTAAGGGAAAATGAGTGGATGTGAGTGGGGCTTCCACTCACATGAAGAGGGAAGAGGTGGGGGCACCACCATGGCTGGCGGCACCCCCTCTTGGGTTGCCTCCCACTCCACTATAAAAGGAGGGTGAGAGCTCCTCTTCTCACACACACTTGCCCACCTTATTTCCTCTCCACCCGCTGCTCCATTCCATGGTTTCCGGCTTGGCGAAGCCCTGACCTTGGGATTCTTCACCACCACCACGTCGTCGTGATGCTGGAGTTCCGAGGGATCCTCTACTTCCACGCCCCGCTGGATCGAGGGAACGGAGGTCGTCATCAACCGTATGTGTGACCGATCACGGAGGCACCGCCGGATTGCGGTGCACATCTTCTCGCTATCGGGATAGTTGTGAGTACGACTACGCCAACAACGAGACTTGATCTCGTAACGCTTTGTATCTTAGAGGGTATGTGTTATCCTCAACCCTCTCTTTGTCCGTTGCACTTCGTCTCCTAGATTAGATCTTGGCCTTTCGGGTGTCTCTCGCGTAGGAAATTTTTTGTTTTCTATGCAGCGACCCCTTCAATTCATAGGGTGGATTATTAGTCATAGATGCAGTTGGATGACGGTCTATGTATCTTGTTGTAATGCCCGCATGAATCTCATAGTAATCATCATGTCATGCATGTTTCATTATCTATCAATTGCCCAGTTGTAATTTGTTCACCACGTATGTTAGTTATCTTTTATGGAGAGACACCTCTAGTGAACTGTGGACCCCGGTCTATTTTCTCATACTGATAATACAACCACTGCTTCCACCGTTTTCACACTGCTTCCACTGTTTTCACACTGCTATTGTTGTTTTCATATTGTTCTCATACTGTTTTCCACACCATACGTTTAACCTCTTTGTGTTCAGGTGAAATTGACAACCTCACTGCTTCGTTGGGGCAAAGTGAATTGATTGTGTTCTATAGGTTCCACATTGCTGCTGAGCCGGTAGTACGCCCTACCACACCAACCGCATCAACCTTCATAAATCGCTTGCCCTCCTACTGGTCGATTCAACCTTGGTTTCTTTTCGAAGTTAAAACTTGCCACTGCACTCTTCACAACCTTTCTCTTGGGGTTTACCAACGTCAGCCATCAACAAGTTTTCTTGCGCCGTTGCCGAGGATGAAGAGAATTTCTGCAAGGGGAGTCTCTCACTGCCAATCTCTTTACTTTGTTTTAGTTTTGCTTAGTATATTTTACTTTGTCTTGCTTCCTTCTCTTTATCGAAAACACACAAAAATAGTTCTTATTCTAGTTGTTGTTTTTATCCTGTTTTTAGTCTTGCTAAAATGAGTACCCCTGAGAACACTAAGTTGTGTAACTTTACTAGCACAAACAACATTGATTTCATTAGCACACCTATAGCTCGACCTGCTCCCACTGTTGATTTTTATGAGATAAAGCATGCCATTTAAATCTTGTTACGAGAGAACAATTTTCTGGTGTTAGTACCGATGATGCTGCTGCCCATCTTAATAATTTTGTTGAACTATCTGAGATGCAAAAATATAAAGATGTAGATGGGGATATTATTAAACTGAAATGGTTTCCTTTCTCTTTAAGAGGAAGAACTAAAGAATGGTTGCTAAGTATTGATTCTTGGACTAAATGTAAAGATGATTTAATTGGAAAATATTATCCTCCTGCTAAGATTATATCTTTGATAAGTAGCATTATGAATTTTAAGCAACTTGATAATGAGCATGTTGCTAAATCTTGGGAAATAATGAAATCTTTAGTAAAGAATTGTCCCACTCATGGACTGACTACTTGGATGATCATCCAAACCTTTTACGCAGGTATGAATTTTCTTCAAGAAACCTTCTGGATTCAGCTGCTGGAGGACCTTTATGTCCATTACTTTGGGGGAAACAACACAGCTTCTTGATGATATGATGGTAAATTATTCTGAATGACACACTAAGAGAGCTACAACAGGTAAGAAGGTAAATTCTGTTGAAGAAACCTCCTCTTTGAGTCATAGACTTGATGCTATTATGTCTATGCTTGTGAATGTCCATGCTCATATTTATCCAAACAATGTTCCTTCGCCTCTTTTTTTGCGTAAGAAGAGCATGTTGATGTGAACTTCATTAAAAATAAGAATTGCAACAACAATGCTTATACGAATAATTTTGATAGTAACAATTATAGGCCATATCCTCCTACAATGGTTACGGAAATTCTTATGGTAATTCCTACAACAACAACAAAAGTTTACCCTCTGATCTTGAAAACATGCTCAAGAATTTTATTAGTCCACAAACAGCTTTTAATAAACCTGTGGAGGAAAAGTTTGGCAAAATTGATATTCTTGCTTCTAAAGTTGATAGCCTTGATGTTGATGTCGATTTTCTGAAACTAAAGGTTATGCCTCATGATGTTAAAGAAATCAGAACTCTAAATTCCATTCAAATTCGAATTGATGACAATGTTAGTATGTTAGCCGAATTGCATGCTAGATGGGAAAGAGAAGATGAAATAACTAGAAAAATAATATAGCTTATGTTTGCACCATTACCACGACAAGTAAAACTAAATCTTCTCATGCTAGTAAACCTTCTACTATCAATGGTACAGTAATTGGTGTTGGGAATACTCCCACTTCTGCTGTTAAAAATGCAAAACTGTCTAAAACTGCTGAAAATGTTCATATTAAAAGTGCTGAAATTTTTAGAAACATGGGAGACAATGGTCTCATTAACTTTGATAAAAATGATCTTGACTTTGATGATTGCAACATAACTGAAGTGATTAATTTCTTACAAAATCTTGCTAGCTGTCCTAATGCTAGTCCTATGAATATGGCTTTCACAAAACATATCACAAATTCTCTCATGCAGACCAGAGAAGATGAAATAAGGTGTGAAGCCTCTATCCCTAGGAAGTTAGATGATGGTTGGGAACCCATCATTAAAATGAAAGTGAATGATTTTGATTGCAATTCTTATGTGATCTTGGTGCTAGTATCTCTGTTATGCCTAAACAACTTTATGATATTCTTGATTTGCCACCTTTGGAACACTGTTATTTGGATATTCGTCTTACTGATAATGCTAGAAAGAAACCTTTGCGAGAATTGATGATGTTCTTATCATGGTTAATAATAACCTTGTACCCGATGATTTTTTTGTCATGAATATTGAATGCAATGCTTCTTGTCCAATTGTTTTGGGAAGACCTTTTCGTAGAACTGTCGGTGCTGTTATTGATATGAAAGAGGAGAATATTAAATATCAATTCCCACTCAAGAAACATATGGAACAATTTCCTAGAAATAGAATGAAGTTTCCTTTTGATTCTATTATTCGAATAAATTACAATTTGGATGCTTCTTCACTTGAAAACACTTGATTCCACTCTTCTGGGCCTAGCTAAAAGGTGTTAAAGAAAAGCCCTTGTTGGGAGATAACCCATGGTTTTAGTTTTGCTTTGTTTTTATCTGTTTTATTTGAGTCAAGGGATTGTATAATTATATAGAAACTCCTTTGTATATTTATTTTCATGTATTAGTTGTTCCAAGTAAAGTTTCTAGCAAAAGTTGGAGTTGGTTTTGGATTTCTACGCATGAAATAGATTTCTGATGTCCACCGTAAAAAATCGTATAAATTCGAGAAAGATCAAAATGACCTGAAACTTTTTGTGCTTATTCCTCATATAACTCTGAAACTTTTTTGATCTTTATGTTTTTTGATCTAAGCAACATAAGTTCCCCGCAAAATTCGTCTTTACAGACTGTTCTGGTTTTGGCAGATTCTGTCAGTTTTCTTACATTTGCTCTTTTACTATGTCAAGTGGATTTTTTTTCTTCACGAAACATCAGTGGCTGTAGCTAATGTTTAAAAGTATCAATAAAACTTGTTCCCATGCATAACCCATTGATTTTTTTATTGTTTCACTAACCCTCTAATGCGAATTACTTTGAATGTGGTGTGAGGGAAGTTTTCAAGGGTCAAGAGAAGAGGGTGATATAATGTGATCAAGAAGAGTGCAAGGGAAAATCTTGGGGATGCCCCTGTGGTTCATACCAGAAAATTATAATAAGACTAAAGCATCTAAGCTTGGGTATGCCCAAGGCATCCCCTTCATTATCAACAATTTATCAGGTCACTTCTAGTGAAACTATATTTTTATTCGGTCACATCATATGAAATTTACTTGGAGCGTCTGTTTGTTTTTATTTTGTTTTCCTTTGTTTTCTTTTATTTTACTTTCTCAAATAATTTTGTTGGAACCTATCATTCTTTATGTGGGAGAGAGACATGCTCCGCTTTTTTGTATGAAGACTCGTTATGCTAGTATTCTTAGTTTTTTCTTCTAGCTGGTGCAAAATTCCTGTTTAGCTCCTGTTTTTCTTGCCTCTTTTATTCAGAGCTATTAGTTTTAGTATAGTTGTATTAGTACTCTCTTTTTTCATTTCTGAATCTCTTGGAGAGTTTTTTTTTAGTATAAAATGCTTGGTGTTGGAAAGCAGTAGTACAGTTTTCGTGCTTATAACGGTGCAAATAGAAGCTTGTATAGACCGTGGCTAGACTTTTTCATGTCATGCTAGATGTTATTTTAATTCTAAAGCCTAGGAGTTATTTTGTAGAATGACTTGTCTCAAATAGCTGAGAGTGTTTAATGTGCTTTTGAAGTATCATGAGTTGTTCTTGTCATATTGAAGCAGAAATTTTTGGTGTTCTCCTTTGAATGTTTTATTTGGTTGACTTGGCGCATGCTTACACCATGTTTATGACTACAAACCAGTCACTTATAGCCTTGATACGTCATAAACTTATCCTTAATTTCTGATGGTCCATGTTGTTTTCATGTTGTTTTCCACATGTTTTCTATACTCTTTATGTCATTTTTATCGATTTCCCGAGACTATAACCTATTGACAAGATGCCAAAGAGCCAGTTCCTGTTTTATGTTGTTTTTAGTTGCAGAAAAGTTGTTCTGGAATTATTCTCGGAATTGGAAAATTCGAAGCCCAGAAGTCTTAGAATTCCAGAAGGTTCCACGGAGTCCCGAAGAGACCCGGAGGGGGGCCACAGGGTGGCCACACCATAGGGTGGCGCGGGTCCCCCAGGCCGCGCCACCAGGTGGTGTGGGCCCCCTGGCCACCCCTCGGCATCTCCCTTTCGCCTAAATATGCCCACCATTGCATAAAATTTAAATCGATCGGCCTTTTCCACCAAAAACATCCGTAGCTCCGACGCTGCCGCCGACAAGTTTTGGGGGACAAAAATCTCTGTTCCGGCACCCTACCGGGACGGGGAAGTGCCCCCGGAGCCATCTCCATCAGCTCCACCGCCATCTTCATCGCCGTTGCTGTCTCCTATAATGAGGATGGAGTAGTTCTCCCCCGAGGATGAGGGCTCTACCGGTAGCTATGTGTTTCATCTCTCTCCCCCGTGGTGTGATCTTTATGTGATCGCGAGCTTTGTAATCTAGTTGAATTAGTAGATGTTACTCTTCATTTGTTATGCTACTCAAGTGGTTTTGTTATGAGATCTCCGCAAACATTTTGATCACAGTGTAAAGGTGACAATGTGTGCACCGTTGGTTTAGCATGATATTTATATCTTGTGTTGGATGACCCTATGAAATTGTTGTGTTTGTCTAGTACCTTCTAGGGCGCTCATAGTGACAGCGTGGGGTTAACTAGACATGGGAATGCGACTTTGAGGAGTGCTTTTTGCAACCCTACAGAATGAATTGGTGTTTTTTTTATTCAACCGGAGAGTGGTTCGGAGTGGCGTAGTGAAGAGAGATATTTATGCATTCAATTATTTTATCATTTTTGAGAGTGTCCACTAGTGAAATTAGGATCCCTAGGCCTTGTTTCCAAGCATTGAATCACCGTTTACAATCAGTTCTGTTACATGTTTGCTTGCTGCCATTTTTATTTCAGATTGCAATTGTAACTTATAATCATAATTATTACTTGTATTTTACTCTCTCTCTCTCTCTCTCTCTCTCTCTCTCTCTTCACCAAACTAGTGCACCTATACAACTGACAATTGTATTAGGTGTGTTGGGGACACAAGATACTTCTTGGATCGTAATTGCAGGGTTGCTTGAGAGGGATACCTTTGACCTCGTCCTCCCTGAGTTTGATAAACCTTGGGTAATCCACTTAAGGAAACTTGTTGTTGTTCTACAAACCTCTGCACTTGGAGGCCCAACACTTTGTACAAGAATAGAAGCGTGCGTAGACATCAAGCCTCTATGATCATTTAGTTTTTGAACTTATAGTACCACTTATGTTTTCATTAATGATGTGTTTGTCGCTATGCATGATTATGGCCATTACTGCTCTGTTGATTTGTCGCTCCCAGTCTTTTGTTAGCCTCCACCTGTACTAAGTATGAGCTCTACTCGTGCATCGAACTACCAAAAAACAAGTTTACCAAATATCTCTACCATACCTACCTACATGTCTTAATTAACTGCCACTCCAAAGTAAAGTGCTCACGTGTTACCTTTAAAACCTTCAAAACTACTCCTGTTTTGTGCTCCTGTTTTAGCTCACGAGGACATAAATAGAGAATCTTTATCTCACTTGTTGATTGGACTTTCACACACTTGACTAGTGGCTTCATCCGCTTATCCAATTGATAGAAGAGCTGGCAGCGGGGTGCCCAGCCCCAAATTAATACAACAAACTCTCTTCACTATTCTTGCCCCTGATTTATCAGTCAAAGCATAATTGTGTAAACAAAAGAGAAAGAGAGATGACCTTCTACCCAGATGCGTCCTTCCATGGGCGCCGCTCTTGTGAAGTCTAGTTGGCTTGTGAAGTACTGCATTTTCTGTTTACTATTCTAGTTGGCTCCACCTTAATCCTTCTTAGGATTTTTTATGTTGGTATTACTAGCTGGTATAGGTATGTTCTAGACACTCTTGCAGGCGGTAATTTTCTGGGAACACCTGCTTTGGAAGCCTGTAATTTGTTTGAAAGTTTAGTTGGAACACCACCTACTAAGGTTGTTAAGACTGAGATCACTTTAGATGATGTTATTGAAAAGCTAAACTCTATGGAGAATTTTTTTCCCAAGTTCCTTGACAATGCTAGCAAAGTTAATGTATCAATAGTAAGTATCAATAATAAAATTAGTGTCTTAGAAGCTAGCAATATCCTTGATAGTCAAAATATGAGGATAGATAAATCAGAGGAGGCTATGGAAACTTTAAGCTCAACCTTTTCTGCTCTCAAGTTTAAAAGAGAAAAGCCTTCTATAGGAAAAGAGAAAAAAAATTTATGTATGTCCCCAAGGCGCCTAAACCAAAAACCCCTAATGTGCTTAAAATTAATAAAACTATTAGTGAAACTAAAAGTGATTTGAATGTTGAATACTCTTCAGGGGTTGCTAAGGTACCTATTGCTACAATTGGGGTTTTGGAGGAAATTATTGATTTGGATGCTTCTTGATTTGAAAATACTTGATTCCACGTTTCTAGGCCTAGCTATAAGGCGTTAAAGAAAAACACTTCTTGGGAGGTAACCCATGGTTTTATTTTTGCTTAGTTTTTCTCTGTTTTCTTTGAGTCAAGGGGTTGTATACTTCTGTAGCAACTCCTTTGTATCTTTCTTTTCATTTTTTAGTAGTGCCAAGTAAGGTTTCTAACGAGAGTTGGAGTTGGTTTTCGGATTTCTGCGCGGGAAACAGATTTCTGCTGTCCACCGTAAAACATCATATAAAATCCCGAAAGCTCAAAATTATGTGAAATTATTTGTGCTTATTCCCCAGCTAATTTTGAAACATTTTGGTTCTATAAGTTTTTCGATCTGAGCAACGTAAGTGACTCAAAAAAAATTAGTCTTTACAAACTATTCTGGTTTTGACAGATTCTGCCATTTTTCTTGCATTTGCTCTTTTGTGATGTCAAGTGGGTTTCTTTGCTTCACGAAACATCAGTGGCTGTAGCTAATGTTTAAAATTATGAATAGCACTTGTGCCATACAGAACCCATGGACTTTTTTATTTGCTGCACTAACCCTCTAATGCGAATTACTATTTGAGTGTGGTGTGAAGGAAGTTTTCAAGTGTCAAGAGAAGAGGTGATATATGTGATCAAGAAGAGTGCAAGGTCAAAGCTTAGGGATTCCCCCGTGTTTCATCCAAGAATATTTTTAGAAGACTCAAGCATCTAAGCTTGGGGATGCCCAAGGCATCCCTTTCTTCATCAATTATCTATCAGGTCACTTCTCGTGAGACTGTATTTTATTCGGTCACATCATATGAAGTTACTTGGAGCGTCTGTTTGTTTTTCTTTGTTTTCTTTTGTTTTCCTTACTGCAATAATATAGTTGGATCCTAGCATTCTTTCTTTGGGAGAGAGACACACTCCGCTTTTTTGTTTGAATACTTGCTATGCTAGTATTCTTAGTTTTTCTTCTAGCTACTGCAATAAATTCCTGTTTAGCTCTTGTTGTCATTGCATCTCTTATTCAGAGTTGTTAGTTTTAGTAGTGTTTTGTGAGTCCTCTCATGTTTTATTGCTTTATCATGTAGAGAATTTTTGTTAAAGCATGATTTGTATGGTGCTTGTTGGGAAAAGAAACTGCTGCTTGAAGTAGAATTTAACGGTGCAAGTAGAAGCTCGTATAGAATGTGGATATAACTTTTTCATATCATGCTAGATGTTATCTTAGTTTTAAAGCCTTGTGGTTAGTGATTAGCATGATTAGCCTCAAATATCTGAGAGTGTTTAATGTGCCATTGAAAGAATCATGAGTTTTTCTTGTCATATTGAAGCATAAATTTGTGGTATTCTCCTTTGGATGTTTTATTTAGATGACTTGGCACATTCTCACACCATGTTTAAGACTATGAACCAGTCACGAATAGCCTCTATGATCATTTAGTTTTTGAACTTGTGGTACCACTTATGCTTTGATTAATGATGTTTATGTTGCTATGCATGATTATGGCTCTTATGCTCTCTTGATTTGTCGCTCCCAGCCTTTTGCTAGCCTCCACCTGTACCGAGTATGAGCTCTACTCATGCATCCAACTCCCAAAAACAAAAGTTTTCCCATTATGTCCACCATACCTACCTACATGTGGTATTTAACCTCCACTCCAATATAAATTGCTCATGTGTTACCTTTTAAACTTTCAAAATTACTCCTATTTTGTGATCCTGTTTTAGGTCATGAGGACGTAAGTAGAGAATATTTATCTCACTTGTTGATTGGACTTTCACACCCTGGACTAGTGGCTTCATCCTCTTATCCAATGATAGAAGAGCTGGCAGCGGGGTGCCCAGCCCCAAATTAATAACACAAATTCTCTTCACTATTTTTGCCGCTGATTTATGAGTCAAAGCATAATTGTGTAAACAAAAGAGAAAGGGGGATGTCCTCCTACCCAGATTATTCCTTCTATGGGAGCCACTCTTGTGAAGTCTAGTTGGCTTGTGACGTACTGTATTTTCTGTTTACCATTCGTTGACATAAGCATACACCTCTCTTCAAATATAGACACTCCTCCACGGTATGTGATTGTTGGGAGGCACCCGACGATTCGGTTAGCCATGGTTTGTGAAATATGGTTGGGAGGAGTGTCAAGTTTTTATACCTCTGTTTAATAAAATAAAATCTCTATCACATGAGTGATCCATGCTTACCTCTGTGAAGGCCCTTTCTTTTACTTTTATGCTGAGTCTCCATCCTCTAACTTTATGCACAGTTGAGAGAGCATTTTTTGCCATTCTGAGTTTTATGTGCATTTGTCCTAGAAACATTATTAATTGATTCATGATGCGATATTTCTTGTTCTCTAACTATTTGTTCTAGTCTTCCTCATGCACTTTGAAGGTGTCCTGGCATTTATGTTTTGCCCCACTCTTAAGGACTAGCGAAATATCACTTTGACATGCTTTCTCTACACTTGAAACAAATGTATATCTTTCTTTGCATTGTTATTCATGATATTTTATTTGAGTTACTTCTCATGATGCAAAGTGATTGCTATGCTTTATTTTTAAAGTTTTATTTATCATGTTTGTGTTGAAGTTCTATGATCTCAGCTTACTTATGCTTTTACATTATTGATGATCAAGTTTATGTTGGTAGCATGGCACCTCAGAAATTATTTGTTTTTATCGTTTACCTACTCGAGGACGAGTAGGAACTAAGCTTGGGGATGTTGATACGTCATAAACGTATCCTTAATTTCTGATGTTCCATGTTGTTTTCTTATTGTTTCCCACATGTTTGCTATACACTTTATGTAATTTTTATCCATTTTCCGGACTAACCTATTGACAAGAAGCCACAGAGCGAGTTCCATGTTTTCTGCTATTTTTAGTTTCATAAAAGTTGTTCTGGAAATATTCTTGGAATTGGAAAATTCGAAGCTCGAAAGTCTTAGAAATCCCAGAGGTTTCACGGAGTCCCGAAGAGACCCCGAGGGAGGCCTCAGGGGGCCCACACCATAGGGTGGTGCGGCCCCCCTTGGCCGCGCCAGGAGGTGGTGTAGGGCCCCTGAGCCTCCATCACCTCTATCCTTTCGTCTATTTATTCCCCCCGAGGCGTAAACCCTAAAGATATACCACTTTTACCCGAGGCCGCCGTCACCGTCATCCTGAGATCGGGAGGGTTCTGGAGCTTTCCTCGGCACCCTGCCGGAGGGGGAAATCATCACCGGAGGGGTCTACACCACCATGCCCTCGTCCTAAGTGATGCGTGAGTAGTTCATCCCTGGACTACGGATCCATAGAAGTAGCTAGATGGTTGTCTTCTCCACTTTGTGCCTCATGTTTAGATCTTGTGAGCTACCTAACATGATCAAGATCATCTCTATGTAATGCTATATGTTGTGTTTGCTCGGATCTGATGAATGTTGAATGCTATGTCTTCTGATTATCAATCTATCATGTTATCTTCATAGTTATGTTATTTATTATCTTGCATGCTCTCCGTTGTTAGTAGACGTTATGGCCAAGTAGATGCTAGTAACCTTAAGAGGGAGTATTTATGCTCGATAGTGGGTTCATGCCTCCTTTTCATCCATGCTCGAGTGACAGAAACATGACGGATGGAGGATGTGATGTTGCCATTAGGGAGAAAACAACAATGATTTGTCTAAGGATGATGTTATTGTTTACATTACACACTTTGCTTACTAAGATTATGTGTTGCTTGCAACTTAATACCCAATGTTTGTTCGGATGATATTCGAAGGGTGGATTTTTAGTCATAGATGCAGTTGGATAACGGTCTATGTATCTTGTTGTAATGCCCGCATGAATCACATAGTAATCTTTATGTATTGCATATGCACTACGGTGCAGCCTTCACTTATGTCAATTGCCCAGCTGTAATTTGTTCACCTCACATGTTATTTATCTTTCTCGGAGAGACACCACTAGTGAACTGTGGACCCGGGTCATTTTTCCTCATACTGATAAACACCTACTTCTTTCATACTGCTCTCATATTGTTCCTATTGTTTTCCTACTGTTTTCCACACCATACGTTTAACCTCTTCGTGTTCAGCAAAATCGGTGAGATTGACAACCTCACTGCTTCGTTGGGGCAAAGTGATTTGATTGTGTTGTGCATGTTCCTGGTTGCTTCTGAACTGGCAGTGCGCCCTGCCATCTCAGCTGCTTCACCTTCTGAAGTTACTCCTTCCTCCTATTGGTCGATTGAACCTTGTTTTTTTTCTGAGGGAAACTTGCTGCTGCACTCTTCATACCTTCCTCTTGGGGTAGCATCATGAATAAAATTAACAATATAACTATCACAAGAAACATTCTTATGATGAGCTACATGCATAAAAGAATTAATATTCTTCACATAAGCATAGTCATTCTTATTAATAGTAGTGGGAGCAAATTCAACAAAATAGCTATCATTATCATCCTCATCACCGTAATCATCAAATATAGGAGGCATAGTATCATCAAAATAAAATTTCTCCTCAATAGTAGGTGGACTGAAAATATCATATTCATCATTGTAAACAGGCGGAACTAGAATACCACAATAATTATAATCATCATATATTGGAGGCAAGGTATCATCAAAGAAATTTTCCTCCTCAAAACTTGGGGTACTAAAAATATCATATTCATCAAAACTAGCTTCCCCAAGCTTAGAATTTTCCATATCATTAGCAATAATGGTGTTCAAATAATTCATACTAATAACATTTCTATTAGCATGCAAATAAAGCTCCGTAGGTTTTTTAATTTTCTCTTCAAACACTTCATGTCCTAACTCAAGATAAAGATTATAAAGCTCTCTCGTATTTTTGTTGTTTTCCATTAAGACTAACTAGTAAAAATAAAAACAAGCAATAAGTAAAAATAAGCCTAACTGGTGAAAACAAGAAACAAAAAGATATAATTGCAGAATCTAAAGGAAATAACTTTGAGCACTCACACCCGAGGATGTGAGAACCTTTTACCTTACCTCCCCGGCAACAGCGCCAGAAAAGAGCTTGATGTCTACGCACGCTTCTATTCTTATAGACAATGTTGGGCCTCCAAGTGCAGAGGTTTGTAGAACAACAACAAGTTTCCCTTAAGTGGGTCACCCAAGGTTTATCGAACTCAGGGAAGTAGAGGTCAAAGATATCCCTCTCAAGCAACCCTGTAATTAAGATACAATAAGTCTCTTGTGTCCCCAACACACCCAATATACTTGTCAGGTATATAGGTGCACTAGTTCGGCGAAGAGATAGTGAAATGCGAGTAATATGGATGGTTATAACTAATAATAGCAATCTGAAATAAATATGGAAGGAAGCTAACATGTAGCAGATTAGGCGGAAAACGGTGTTTCAATGCTTGGAAACAAGGCCTAGGGGCCCTTGTATTTCTTGCATTGCGTTGATTTGTATGACAACTCATACCAACCAATGTGGTATCAAAATAACAAAAAATACTTTGTTAACTAGTAATACATCTATAACTTGTATATCAAGCATATACTCCTGAGCTGGACTATTCCAGTTATCTTCTTTTCTGCCATATATTTTTTGTAATTCTATTTTCAATATTCCCTTTCCTTTACAGAAGAATCATTCAACATCAAACAATGCTAGTCGTACTAGCTCATTTTATTTGGCGTGTTAGTCATATACTATCACCCATTGAGTCATACTTTGAGTTTGATTGTTCTACTAATATCACCATATTAATAGTATTCTTCTAGATTCCACTCTTAGCAATCTACAAGTAAGGTAAATAATTTTTACCCATACTTTTAATCCATACCATCATAACAATTTTATGATTAAGCTACTATAGCTCGAAGGAAGGAATTTAGAGGATAATGTTTAGCGCCCAATTTCTTGGAATATTCAAATGCCTAGCGTCTTCAACCATTGCATATATTCAGATAATATAAGCAAACATTGTCACGCTAAATTTGCATATATTTAGTTAATATAAGAAAACATTGTCACGCTAAATTATACTCAGTCATGTTGCTACAAATAAGTTCTAGATATCAATATATCTTTCACTTGGTTGTTTCTGAAAACAACTCTTTCAGTTCCAAAATCACCTTGATCAACAAAACATTCTTTTGAAGATAAAGTAATACGAAAGCAACCATGACTCTGGATTCTAAGTAGGAATTATTTGCTCTCTAGACCAATCAATCATTAACCATATGGAGCTAGGTAGGAAATACCAAAAATCTACAATTGGACTCAATTTTAAATTTCACTAACATGGTACCAATCTTAAATGATTTTACCAGATCATAACAGTTATATATCAACCAACAATCTAAGTGTAAGGTAGTTTTGTGGATGCCAATGAATACTACAATTTGTGCAAATTCACTTTGATGGGTTGTTTATGATAAATAAGTTCAAGTTAATTCAAAATTATGCCATGAACTCCCACTCAAAAACAACATCCCTCTTAGTCGTCTTTAGTGATTACACGAACCAAATTCACTACACCAAAACCGACCATCACGTGAGATGATGTAGCTTCAAAGGAGAACATCGACATGTTCATCATATCATCCATATGACTCATGCTTTACCTTTCGGTTACGTGTTCCGAGGCCATGTCTGTACATGCTAAGTTCGCCAAGTAGAACCGTAGTATTGCGTGTGTTTTAAGGCCATGTCTGCACATGCTAGGCTTCAAAACACCCGTTGTATGCGAACGTTGAGTCTGTCACACCCGATCATCACGTGGTGTCTCGAAACGACGAACTTTCTTAACGGTGCATACTTAAGTAAGAACACATTATTATCTTGATATTAAGTGAGAGGGATCATCTTATAATGATACCGTCGCTATCTAAGCAAAACAAGATGCATAAAAAGGATTAACATCACAAACATCATATGTAAGGATAACGTGATATGATATGGTCCTTCTTGCACTTGATCTCCATCATGTGCATCATGGTATGATCTCCATCATTCCACCGGCGTGGTACCAAGTACCTTGGCACCCCAATCTTGAGCGTCCATCAATAATAAGACAATCAAATGGATACCTTCAGGTATATCAACAATTTACAAAATAGATCATCTCATAATCAAATTTGTAACATTGACCATATCAATTCACATGCCCAGCAAAAACTAGTTAGACACTTCTAATTTATTTTTGCATATTTTACATGGCTTAGGGCTTCCGAGGATAGAACCGTCCATTCCTACGAACATCAACCACAACGTTGATAAACACATTTTAACAACCCTTCGTAGATTAGATCTTAACTATAGTAGGAGAAACAGACACCCGCAAGCCACTTATGCAATACAAGTTGCATGTCAGTTGTGGAACAAGTCTCATGTACGTGGACATGTAAGGTTAGTCCGGGCCGCTTCATCCCACTATGCCACTAAGATCATAAAATAATAAAGGAGGTAATAACATGATCATCAACGCCCACATACACCTATGTGTTCTACCCGTACAAAACATCTACACATAGATCCGGTTCTGATAACACTGACGGGGTCGTTTCATAGAAAACAAAAAAATTCCTACGCGAGAGACACCCGAAAGACCAAGATCTAATCTAGGAAACGAAGTGCAACGTGCAAAGAGATGGTTAAGGAGAACACATACCCTCAAAGACACAAATCATTACGAGATCAAATCTCGTTGTTGGCGTAGTCGTACTCACACCGATCCGGATAGCGAGATGATGTGCACCGCAATCCGGAGGTGCCTCTGTGATCGGTCACACGTACGGTTGATGACGAACTCCGTTCCCTCGATCCAGCGGGGAGGCGGAAGTAGAGGATCCCTCGGAACTCCAGCAGCACGATGGCGTGGTGTGGTGGAGAAAAACATTGCTCAGGGCTTCGCCAAGCGCACGAACAAGTAGTAGAGCAGCAGCAGGAGGGAGGAAGAGATGACACAAATGTGTGTGTGTGGGAGAGGGAGCTTCCACCCCTCCTTATATAGGAGGGGATGGCAGCCACGAATTTTTGGGTGTGTCCACCTCTCCCTCATCATGTGAGTGGAGTCTCCACTCAACCCACTCATTCTTCCATTAATTCCCACTCAAAATCCCAAGGGGTTTCTTTAATAAATAAATAAAACAATTTTATTTCTTTATTTTAATATTTGTTAATTCCATTAACAAACATTAACATATAACCCCTCGAGTTAGTTGTTAAATCTATTAACAACCATTTGATAAGAATCCCCTTGAACTATTTCAAAATTACCCGAAACAATTCCGGTGACTATTTCAATATTCCCCGAAACAATTTCGGTGCTGTCCAAACTTTTCTCCGATATTCCGTATCCTCTCAAACGCGTAATCGAACCTTAAGTGTGTCACCCTACGGTTCGCGAATAATACAGACATGATCGAGACTCCTCTCTGATCAATAATCAACAACGGGATCTGGAAATCCGTGATGACTCCTATATATTCAACGATGACTCTCGTGATCGTGTGAACCATCAACGTCGTGAACTATTCCCTTTGTCTTGCGATATTTTACTTGTCCGAGATTCGATCATTGGTATCAACAATACCTTGTTCAATCTCGTTACCGACAAGTACTCTTTTCTCGTTCCCATGATATAACATCCTTGTGATCATATCATGTGCTTGCAAGCGGTTTCGATGTGATATCACCGAGAGGGCCCAGAGTATATCTCTCCGTCATTTTGGATGGAAAAATCCCACTCTTGATCCACGAGCCTCAACTAATACTTTCCGAATACCTAACGGCACCTTTATAGTCACCCTGTTATGGTGTGACGTTTGATGACATCAAAGCACCCTTCCGGTATTAGTGATTAACATGATCTCATGGTCTAAGGAATAAGTTACTTCGTATGCAAGATATAACAATATAAACTAAATGACTTGATCGTATTGTTATCTTGATATTGGGTCTATGTTCATCACATCATTCTTCTTATGATATGACCTCGTTATTAACAACATCCAATGGTCATGATCAGGAAACCTTGATCATCTATTAATCAACGAGCTACTTAAAAGAGAGGCTTTACTAGGAACCATTGTTTGTTTATTAAACACACATGTATCAACGTTTCAGGTTAATACAATTCTAGCATGAGAAATAAACATTTATCATAAACAAGGAATAAGATAATAAACACTTTATTATTGCCTCTCGGGCATATTCCCTTCAACACTAACATAGGGTCATTATTGTATTCTACCCTTCTATGGTTCAGGTTTAACATCGTCATCTCTCTAATAGGTATGTCACTCAGTTTTAACATTCCTCATAGCAAAAGTAAATAATGTGAGTAGTCACCATGGGGGCCAATCCATGTTGCACTCAATCATTACCTTGTAGTTGGATTGATGAATCTTGTTTAATAACACTAGGTCACCTCACTTGTCTAACAGAAAGTTTCCATTCTGTAAGACAAACTTGAGCTAAACTATCATTTCTCAACTAGTGGGTTGCGTAAACCTATTATGTAACACAAGCTAGATAGTTGTGTTTCTTAATTATTTCTTCTCTTGGTGTAGTTAGCTCTGAAATCTTCATAGCTCATGCAACTTGGGGTCCAGTTGTCTATCTTCTCTGGTTGATTGACTTGTTGCTCCTTAGGATGTAGTTGGAATTGATCATGGACATGATTGCTCCTTCACACAAAAGAACAAAATCCTAAGATTTTGGCAATCCTCATTTGGATGGTTTGTGTCTCAAATGGGTGGTCTTGGGTATGAAATCAGTTGGTGCACTTCAATTAGAAACTCACTACGGGTGGTAAATGGGTATAGGGTTGGGTTTGGTTTAGCATGGATGAATAGAGATTTAGAAACAGACTTAAGAAGTTCTACTCCAACACAGCAGATCAAGGAAACTCATCTTGCAAACAACACATAACAAACACAATCATCACACCAAACAACATGGTTTTAGAAAACAAACTAATATTGTCATACCACATTCATTGGTACGATCAATACACTAACACGTTAACATTGTTCTAACAAAGTAACTAGATTGGTGGTCTCATCTATATCTTCTTTAGTTTCTTCAAATTCTTCTCTCCATGTCTTGAGGTGTTCTTGATTGTTGTGAAGTCTATGTTTTTCTTCAAGTTCTTCAAAAAAATTGAGTGTAGGTCTTCATGCGGTGAAAATACTTCTTGCACTTCAAGGTATGGTCATCAACATCCATGCCTTGATGATATGGAAGAGGTAGGTCATCTAGAAAATTTGAAGGTGAATAATAGATGAGATGATATGAGAAGAATTAAGATGATTGTTTTGTTTCTAGAAAGTTTGAACATAGTAAAATTTCAATCCTAGGGTGATCAATGGGTTATTAACAACTTGTTGTAAATTGCATATTCACTATAGTGAGAAGGACAATGCACCCGCAAGCCAATCAGCGAATGGTCTCGTATCCGTGGACACGTAAAGTTGTCTGGGCTGCTTCATCTCACTATGCCGCTAGGATTCAAAATACTCTAAGGAGATAATAACAAGATAAAAAAAGGCTTCCAAACCTAAGGGTCTCGAATCCTAAAGGCAACACAATGCTCTGATACCATTTTGTAGCGTTCCCACATTTAAATAATGTAAGAACCCCTGTGTTATTGTGCTAGTCCCTGGATCAATTGCTAGCACCACAGTAAAAAATGAAATATCATGCAAATGCATCAAAATTCTATTACATCGCATGATCCAGTCTTTACAAAAATAGGATTACAACTTTCATAGTCTTAGAAGACTAGCATAAAACAAAGAAATACAGCGGAAAACATAGAACTACATTGAGCCCATCTTCTTCATGTGCCACAGGCAAAACATGTTGGCGATAGTCTCGAGATCCTAAACGAAATCCTCACTCGTCTTTAGAGAATATGCAACCACCATGGAGTCAATACAATTTAATGTATTGGCCAGTAACACTATGGTGGATATAAATGGCAAGACTAATACTACATGATTATTTGGCTGAGTGGAGTTTTGGCTAAGTTTGCATAAAGCCAGTTTTCTCCTATCATCTTTGTAAAAAAACTTTTCTTTTCAAAGGGTGGAAACATTGGATTAAGATCCAAGCAACACAATACTGTTCACTTGGTAAAATTTTTACTTATTGAAAATGGTGATGTGATTCTTCCGTCCATCCTTGTCCAGCTTCTCATAGTTGTCCATAACCGGGGACACGGCTAAGATCTTAGTTTGTTGACTCTACAGAGTTTGTGCACTTTCACCTTCAGACTCAAGTCAGCCCAAACATCCTATACACTCTGAGTGCATTAAGGAAAGGTGAAGATTGAGACGAGATCTTTCAGAAGCAAGAATTCAACCTAATGGCAAGACCCGTTCCACCTATAATTATGCTACATATGCTTGTCAAGCCCAGGCTTAACCCTCGCACCTTAGTTAATCAAGACAGAGCCCATATGACTAAAGGCTTCACTGGAAGCAATCTAAACTTGGGGAACATCATAATCACTTTGTTCCTGGGTGGAATTCCTTCAGGTGAACTCCCCTCGGGGATACACTCAACTATCAACAGCCCCACATTACCAATCCACCAGGTGGTTCATTGAAGTTGTTACTTAGAATATTTCCACAACATCAAGTAAAACAATTTATGTAGCATGGCTAAGCATCAACTAAGTACCGAGGCTTCAAAATAGCAAGGTATATGGATGGCTACACACTACTAGGATATAGCATAGCATAATATAACTTAGTAAAATTTCCTATCATGCATACTACTCAAAATCAACTAATGCATATAGAAAATAATGGGTAGTTGATGGTGTGTTACTTGCCTTGTTGAAGTTGGTGAAGAAATCACACTCTCTTCACAAAAGATCGTTGCTCTCCGTACAATCTATTCATTGAAAACACAATAACAAAATAAACATTCATTCTAGCAATCATACAAACAAATGAAGAAAACATACAAAGTAGCAACCATAGAAGGTTTATGGTTATCTACTATGGCCAGGGTTGATTAAAGCTGGAGTTTGAAAAGATTCATACTATGATGGATTCATAAGTAAGTTCCTAGAAAACACTTGTGTTGGACTAGGTTGGGTTTGAAGAGATCAAACTTTATTAATACCATACTTGTCGAGAAAGTTCCAAGAGTTCACCAAGGTGATCTCACTATTTCAACTAAAGTATCACATCATAAAGTGTAACACTTAGTTGTTTTCATCAAAACATTTGAGTACTCTAAGTTAGTCTTCCCATTTTGGTTTAGGGTAGGTCTAGGTTCAGCTAACTTCATAACAAAGGAGATAACAAGTTAAAGTCTTGGGATGTTCCATTTGGGTCAATGGTTGGACAAAACAACTTGTTATTCTTCAACTTGTGTGGATGGCTCCAAGTCTTCACATGCTTGTTTTCTTGAAGTTCATCTTCATGCTTCTATTGTAGTTTCTTCCTTGTTGTGAAGCTTCTCTTGAACTTGTTAAATCTTCATGATCTTCACTTCACTACTTGGTTTAGGTATGGGATGGGCTCAAATACCACTAAGTCAATTTGGAAAGCAATAAGAAGAAAGAGAGAAAGGGAGAGTGAGATGTTTTCTTCTGAATTTCTTCACACTTGTACTTCTTGAGTTTTCTTCTAGGTGTGGAGTCCAAGTCTTTTCTTCAAAACTTCTTAATTGATCTTCCTTGTAGCTCTTCATGTTGCCACTAAGTTGAAGATGAAGTTTTCTTTTGGTGCTTGAGTCTTGATCTCCAATTTGCTAACTTTATGATTTCTTGAAGAATGAAAGGGGAGTGGAGAAGTAGATAGAAAACTAAAGTTTTTCTTCCAAATATATTTTATTCACATGAGGGATCATATTTTATTTTAAAAATGGGCTTTAGGGTTTATGGAATTAAGGCAATTTGGATTCTCATTTCCACATACATTGGAAACAAGTATTGTTTTCTTTTGTTTCTTGCATATCATTTGGTTTTTGGGTGACTTCATAACATGAAAAAAACTTTCAATTTTTAGTGATTTTTGGACTTTTCAAAAATCAGGGATGTTACATGATTCCATATATGCATATCAAATACACGGTAGTGTAGGAAAACGGGGTAGGCTACACTAGCGCAAATCAAAATTTCTACCGCGTCAACCAAGATTTGCTGCAAGATATAGATCACGAGATTACCACTAGACGCGATGTGCTGATCTCGGTGAAGCGGGCGGGGCAGGGTAGTCGTACGAATCCTCTGGATCCCGTCGCTCCCACGAACAGCTCCTCTTGGCGGCTCGTCCGAGTGCTACAGATGCAACACCTCTCTCCACACGTGCGGCGTGGAAGCACCACTTGCCGGACTGCTAGGTCTGCGTGGGCGGCAGGGGCGTGGAGAGACGGTGGCTGTGGTGGAATGTGGTGCGGAATTAGCAGCCCTAAATACACACAATCTCCTCTCCTTTATATAGACATCCCCATAATGGGTTGCCACTAAAACAGTCCACTCTAGAGTCCATTTCCAGCCCATGTTGAATCCAATCCGAATTCTGCTTCTTTTGCCTTAAGTGTGCGACCCTATAGGTTCATGCATGTTTAGACATGAGACGAGTACACCTACTCAGCCAATAGTTGGTAGCGGCTTCTAGCAAAACGTGCCAACTCCCAAACGTGCATAAAGATCATATCGGACGAACCATCACATGTTTATGCTATTCCTTTTGCCTCACGATATTTGATCATGCTCTTAGCTGATCACTCTTTCTCGATCTTGTGAATCGGAATCCCTTTCCAGGTTAACTATTAACCTTATTCAGCACGGCCATGCATTTCTGGATCCGATCACTCGAGGGGCCCAGATAAATATCTCTCTCTAGTGAAGAGAGGGGAAAATCCCATCTTGACTGACCATGCCTTGCAGCATGCTTCATGACAAACCCGATAGCTACCTTTATAACTACCCTGTCACGGTGTAGCGTTTGATAGCCCCAAAGTAGGTCGATTCACATCTCAAGAACATGCGACAATCTCAGGTCTAAGGACAAAGCAAGCACAACGTGTAGAGAGAGAACTATTAGCATTGTTGTAATGTCTCAAGTTGGGTTAGTCCAACACCATGTTCGTAACATGAGTTCACATTATTAGTTTGACATCACCATGTCTATGACTTGCGAAACATAGCCATCAACCAATACATGTGCTAGTCTAATATTCAGGTGTGTCCTCACATGAACTCCGACTAGGGACATATTTTGAATAACCATGTAAGTGAAGAGTTTCACAAAAAAGTCACATACTTGCCAATCAATACAAAAGGTATTATTCAAGGCACATTATTACAAATCATGGATACATAGATATATCATCATCTCTATGATTGCCTGTCGGGCATATCTCCAACAGTCTCCCACTTGCACTGGAGTCAATCTTGAAGATATCTAATACCCATAGCTCTGGTGTGCGCCTCATGCTTAGGCTTGGGGAGAGGTTTTGTCAAAGGATCAGCAACATTCAGATCCTATGTATTTTGCATAAGCTTACTTCTCCTCGTTCGATGAACTGTCGAATGAGATGATAACGCCGCATAAAGTGTTTGGTTTTCTGGTGACTCCTTGGCTCCTTGGCTATCGCAATGGTCCCACTATTGTCATAGTAGAGATCCAATGGATTGGACGCACTAGGGACAACACCTAGATCAGAAATGAAATGCTTCATCCAAACACTTTCCATGCCGGCTTCAGCTGCCGCGATGTACTCGGCCTCCATTGTAGAATGAGCAACTGTGTCCTGCTTGGAACTCTTCCAGCTAACCGCTCCACCGTTCAACGTGAACACATAGCCCGATTGCAATTTGGAATCATCCATATCGGTTTGGAAACTACCATCGGTGTAACCATTTACAACGAGATCCTCCTCACCTCCGTAAACTAGGAACATATTCTTAGTTCTTCTCAAGTACTTAAGGATATTCTTTACCGGTGTCCACTGACTCTCGCCGGGATCATCTTGGTACCTTCTCATAGCACTTAGAGCATATGAGACATCTGGGCGAGTACATATCATTGCATACATGATAGACCCAATTGCCGAAGCATATGGAATTCTACTCATGGGCTCTCGCTCATTAGTTGTCGAAGAACACTGAGTCTTGCTAAGATTTGTGCCGTGTGACATGGGCAAGAACCCTTTCTTTGCCTCTTCCATGCTGAATCGTTTCAGCATTATGTCAATGTAAGTACTCTGGCTTAATCCTATTAGCCTCTTTTATCTACTCTATAGATCTTAATACCCAGAATGTATGCCGCTTCCCCTAAGTTCTTCATGGAAAAACTATTTTTCAATGAGGTCTTAACGGACTCGAGCATAGGAATGTCATTTCCAATCAGTAGTATGTCATCCACATATAAGATTAGAAATACGAGTGAGCTCCCACTTTCTTTCTTGTAAACACAAGAATCTGATTCATTTTTTGATAAAGCCAAAACCTTTGACTACCTCATCAAACCGAATGTTCCAACTCCGAGATGCTTGCTTCAACCCATAAATGGATTTCTGAAGCTTTCATACCTTTCTAGCATTTTTAGGATCGACAAAACCCTCGGGCTGCATCATATACACGTCCTTGGTTAGATTTCCATTTAGGAAAGCTGTCTTGACGTCCATTTGCCATATCTCATAGTCGAAATATGCAGCAATAGCTAGAATTATCCGAATAGATTTAAGCATCACTACGGGAGAGAAGGTCTCGTCATAGTCAACTCCTTGAACTTACCGAAAACCTTTTGCGACAAGTCGAGCGTTATGTACATGAACATTTCCGTCCATATCAATCTTTCTCTTATAGATCCATTTGCACTCTATGGTCTTATGACCATCAGGCAGATCAACCAAGTTCCAAACTTGATTGTCACGCATAGAATATATTTCGGATCTCATGGCACTTTGCCATTTCTCGGAGTATGGGTCCATCATTGCTTCCGTATAGGTCGTAGGCTCATCATTATCTAACAATAATATTTCTCGCATATCATTGTCTAACAATAATATCTCTCTCGAGTTACGGAGCCTTTCCGACCTTCGTGTTGGTGGTGCTTCTCTTTCCACGGGTTCTTCAACTCATTCTGCCATTATATCATCACTCATTGAGTCCTCCCCGGTAGGCTCATCTTGAACTTCATCAAGCTGCACCGTTCTTCCACTTGTCTCCTTTGTGAGAAACTCTTTCTCCAAGAAAACACCATTCCGAGCGACAAACACTTTGCCCTCTTCTCGGTTGTAGAAGTAATACCCAAATGTTTCCTTTGGATATCCCACGAAAATGCACTTATCCAACTTGGGTGTGAGCTTGTCCGACTGAAGTCGCTTGACAAAAACGTCACAGCCCCAAATCTTTAGAAAAGACAAGTTGGGACACTTCCACATCTCATATATGGGCTTAACTACGGATTTAGATGGTACCCTATTTAGTGTGAGTGCTGCTGTTTCTAGAGAAAAAACCCAAAATGACAATGGAAGATCTGACTGGCTCATCATTGATCGAACCATGTCCAACAAGGTTCGATTACGCCGTTCGGAAACCCCGTTTCTTTGAGGCGTTCCAGGCGGCGTAAGTTGAGGAACAATTCCACAACTCTTAAGATGATCGCTAAATTCGTGACTCAAATATTCTCCTCCGCGATCGGATCGTAGAGGTTTAATTTTCTTGCCACGTTGATTCTCTACTTCATTCTGGAACTCTTTGAACTTTTCAAAAGTTTCAGACTTATGTTTCATTAGGTAGACATAACCGTATCTACTAAAATCATCAGTAAAAGTTATGAAGTAGTGAAAACCACCTCTTGCTGTCGTGCTCATTGGTCCGCATACATCAGTATGTACGAGTTCCAATAACTCCGTCGCCCTCTCAGGAGAACCGTTGAAAGGCGACTTGGTCATCTTTCCAAGTAAACAAGCTTCACATGTCTCGTATGATTCAAAATCAAACGAAATTAGAAGACCATCATTATGGAGTTTCTTCATACGCTTTTCACTTATATGACCCAACCGACAATGCCAAAAATAGGTGGGATTCAAATCATTAGGCCGTAGCCTTTTAGCACTTACGTTATAAACATGCGCATCATCATGAGCATCAGCAGGATTTATAATAAAAATCCCATTCATAATGGAAGCAAAAGCCACAAACATATCATTCTTGGAGATTAAACAACCATTATCTTTACTCGCAAATGAATAACCATCTCTCATCAAACATGAAGGAGAAATAATGTTTCGGTTAAAACTAGGAACGTAATAACAATTATTCAATTCCATAATAAATCCTGAAGGGAGGTGCAGTTGGTAGACGCCAAGGGACAACGCAGCAACCCTTGCATTATTTCCGACGCGAAGATCAACTTCTCCTTGTCTCACGCTTCTACTCCTTACTAGCCCCTGCATCGATTTGCAAATGTGAGCAACCGATCCGTATCAAATACCCAAGAGTCAATAATAGAGTCAGCGAGAAAAATGTCTATAACATTAATTACAACCGTACCTGAGCTAGAAGTCTTACTTCCACTCTTCTTCACTGAAGCAAGGTACTTGCTGCAATTTCTCTTCCAGTGTCCAGTATCATGACAGTAGAAGCACTCTGTGTCAGGTTTAGGTCCGTCCTTAGGCTTAGGATTTGGCTTAGAGATCAAATCTTTAGCCTTTCCTTTCCCCTTAGACTTACCCTGCTTCTTGAAGCTAGGCCTGTTCTGCACAGCCAACACTTGGCCATGCCCTGCACTCTTCTTCATGTCATTCTCTGCCGTCTTGAGCATCCCACAAAGTTCATTAAGGTCCTTCTCAGACCCATGCATATGGTAGTTCGAAATGAAGTTCCCATAGCTAGATGGAAGCGAAACCAAAATGAAATATGTGGCTAACTTAGGGTCCAATGGAAAACCAAGCTTGTCCAAAGTCTGCACGTAACCAAGCATCTTGATCACGTGCGGCCCTACTGCTCTGCCCTCAGCTAGCTTGCATTCACCAAAAGCCTTAGCGACATTGAACCTTTCAGTCCTAGCTTGAGTCTGGAACATATCCTTCAGCGCAATGATCATATCATACGCTTCCTGACCATCAAATTGCTTTTGAAGGCCGGGTTCCATGCATGCAAGAATAACGTAGCTAACCTCAAGAGACTCATCACATGCTCTCTTAAAGGCAGTTCTAACGGCAACAGTGTCAGTATCAAAAGGCGCATCTGGGATTGGGGTATCCAGAACAGTTTCCTTTCTCTCAGCCCTGAGAACAATTCTCAGGTTTTGGATCCAATCGGAATAGTTTGTTCCATTTAACTTTTCCTTTTCAAGAACAAATCGCAACGCAAAACGGGTGGGTTGGTTGTTATGTGCCATTGATCTACAACAGAAAAACATGCAAAATACTAAGACAAAATCCATGATAGAGTAAAAGACATTAAACAATTTAACGTGTTCTACTCCCACTAAAACCAACATCCCTCTATCGGTACTTAGTGATTCAAGATCTGTCTGGGGGCTACCCCCGAGTGGGGGTAAGGCAGGTGGTAAAATGAAGATCATGGTGCTATTTACCGAGTAGACGGCTACCCGGGTACCCTCTACCCGGTAGTTTCTATTCGGTCATAAGTATTGAAGGCCAAAAGAAGATAAGGAGAAAGATTATAATCATCCGAGTAGAGATCAGGTGGTCCGATTAGATGGGCTGCGTTCCTACTCAGGCAAGAAGTCAATGGAGCCGTTCTGACAAGATCACGGAGATCCCGCAGCCGTACAGGCGTGCGGTTTCAACTTACGGAGCGCATGATTATCCGCGCAACGGAGTGGCTACAGTGAGGTAGGCGCATGTCATGTCCTGTCACTGACATAGGGGACAGGACACATCGAGGGGCCTACTCTGTGTGACTGACAGGGTGGATAGGTCCTGTCAGCCGGACGGCGTGGCGACTTCTCGCACCCGCGTCAGCGAGAAGCCAGAGGCGTGCTCTGCGCCACTTTGGAGATGTCGCATCATCGTACCTTTTATTCTTTGTTTACTCGGTTGGATACCAGTATATAAGGTGCCCTGCCCCCTCCTGCGCGAGGGACGTTACGTAAGAGAGCATTTATTGCATGAGCAAGTGTTAGCAGTAGAGAGAGCAGAGAGTGGCTACTCGGCTGAGAGGCAACTTTGTACTGTGGATACTCGGATATCATACATACAGAGAGATAGGCAGGAGCAGGGGTGTTACCTCCACACGAGGGCCCCGAACCTAGGTAGTTCTTGGTGTTTGCAGTGGTACCTGAGCGCGTCTACTCGACGTGCGATCCCTCCCTGAATACCTACAGCGTCCATCGGCCCCAAACTTAAGCCATCCCATGGCATGTGTCTTCTCCATACCACGAAAGTTGGCGCCCACCGTGGGGCCAGCAGCGGCGCTGGCTGGGGTTCATATTCGGACGGGACCGATTTCTGCTTGAGGAGAGCGTGTGGTCTGTGGCCTTGTCCACAGATTCGGCTCTTTCGATTTCGTCACAGACAACGCCGGCGATTTCGGCGGCAGGCCCGTGCCAGCAGGCGGCTCGGTGCTTTCCTTCGGTGCGCATCTGGTCTACGTCGCCACCATCGTCATCCGCGAGTTCCCGGAGGAGGTGCTCGTCGCGGAAGATCCTCCTGTTGTACTCGCTGCCCGCGGGAAGCCTTTTGGGTCCTCTGCGGACAGCGTGGAGGTGATGATGACAGGCCCGACTATCGATGCCGGGAAAGGCGCGGCCGCTACCACGGAAGTCATCGAGGAACCGGCTGGCGCAAGGGTCCACAAGCCCTACGACTTGCCCCGGAACATTCCGGGTTACGTGGCTCCTTCCACGTCCGCGGCTATACCAGTTGCACGCGGTGGCGCCACCGAGAAGCTGGGCATGCCGCCTCCCACCGACCTTGAGCTCATGACGCTGAGGGCACAACTCAAGCAACAACGTCAAGCGCTACGCGCGGAGGCCCAGGAGCTGGAGAAGGTTAGGCTTGAGCTTAACCTAGATCAGAACGAGTACAATAGAGCACATGGCTTTACTCCCATTTCTAGGCTGCCTAGCAAGATAGGCATTATCCGTCGCAGCTTAGGCGCTGAGTTAGCCAGAGATGGTAGGGCTGCTAGCCAAACTGCAAGTTTGAACACTGCTACCAGGCCCAAATATAGCTCCCCCGCCAAAACTCTTAGGGCTGCAGAGGCAGTTGCTGCTGAGTTGCCGCATCTCACTGGTGACGCGCGCGCTAGGCAGCAGGATAGGTTGAATGAGCTAGTGCTAGAAGCTGGCAGGCAGAACGAGGAGTTCCGAAAAGCCAATCCGGGAGCTGGTGCTTCTCAGGTTGTGCACTCGCATGTGGTCAGATCTATGGATCAGGCCTCATCACCGCTTCCTGGCAATGAGAGGGACCAGAGTGTGAACTCTGGAAAGAGCAAACAGATGCAGGTGTACGACCTGGCTGCCGCCGGAAAACAGCACGCTGTGGCGCGGCAGCCCGGTCAGAAACACAACTCTGCAGGAGCAGGCTATCAGGCCACTAAAGCTCACAGCAAGGGGCAAGGAGGAAACCGCGCGGGAACATCGCGACATCATGCTGCCAACCCGGTCTAGCAGAGAGTGCGGCAGCCAGCTGCTGTGCAGCCGCAGGTAGTGGTGGCAGTGGCCAACCCGGTTGCTCAACCCGGTCCCGTGCCGCAAGACCGCTACGATGATGGGTACTCGGCAATGGAGATGGCCGGGTACGCTAACCCAAGAGACCACTGATCGTTTGGGTGACCGCATGCTGGAGCCCAGCGATGCAAGATACAAGTTGGACCGGATTAATCGGTCAGCACAGATGGAGACGAGGGGGCCACCCGGCCCAGCTTGTTTTGGTAACCGCATCATGGGGGAGCCTTCTGTGAATAAGTTCTAGTTGGCTAGAGGGACCAAGTGCTATGATGGCACCACCAAGCCGGAAGACTGGCTAAGCGACTATGTCACCGCTGTGCACATTGCATGCGGCAATCGGAGATGGGCCGTGAGATACGTTCCCCAGATGCTTGAGGGCCCTGCCCGGATCTGGTTGAACAACTTGCCAAGGACAGTATCAACTGCTCGCTTGACTTCTCGTAAGCCTTCATCAGCAACTTCACCAGCACGTACAAGAGGCCGAATAGGCCGCAGAAGCTTTCAGCTTGCAAGCAGCAAGAAGAGGAGACTGACTGAGAGTACCTTACTCGGTGGAGCACACTGAGGAACACCTGCGAGGGTGTGAACGAGTCATAGGCAATCGCCTGGTTTGCTCAAGGCTGCAGGCATGGCAGCATGTTGGCAAAAGCTGCAGAGAGAGATGCCGAGTACGCTCGCCGAGACGATCAAGATAGCTGATATGAATGCACTCGGTGACCCTACTCAGCCTTTACTCGATGCCTTCGAGCCGAGAAGGAAGCACCATGACAGCCACAAACGACAAGATTACCGCAACAAGCGCAGAGGTGACCGACCTGATACTCGGTATGATGCCGAAGAAGTGAATGCTGTGAACCAAGACCCTGTGGCTGCTGGGAGTAGCCAAACGCAGAAAAATGCTGGAGCCCAATACGGGCAGAACCAGAATCAGGGCCAAGGCATCAAGAAACCATACACTGCTCCTCAGCAAGGTAGCGGCAACCCGGATGCAGGAGATGCTCAGAGATTTATCTTTGAGAACATGAAGGTCGGGCCATGAAGCTTCCACACTCGGCATCCGAGTAGGCCAGCCAACCACACTACCCGGCAGTGCAGCTGGTGGGACCGCATCAAGAGTGAAGGTTTTGGTCGGCTTCCCCCTCCTCCTCCTCTGCCGCCTGCGAATGCCAATGTGCAGCCTATTCGGGCAGCTGCTCCCAGGCCGGCAGTGAATCCGAGAAGGGAGAACGTGAACCAAGTGGCTTAGGGAACAACCGCAACTACAACTACGACAACCGCAATGACCGCAACCGCAACTACAACAACAACAACAGGAACAACAACAACAACAACAACAACAACAACAACAACAACAACAACAACAACAACAACAACAACAACAACAACAACAACAACAACAACAACAACAACAACAACAACAACAACAACAGCAACAACAGTGGTGGAGGCCGCAACCAGTACCAGGAGCATCATGAGAGCTACATGGTGTTCACCACCGAGCCAGACGACAAGCAGTCGCTGCACAGGCGTGCGATGGAGGTAAATGCAGTGATCCCAGCTATGCCTCACTACCTGCTCTGGTGCGAGCAAGAGATTACTTGGTCCAGAGCTGATCATCCCAAGGTGATGCCCAACCCGGGTACGTATGCTCTAGTAGTGGATCCTACCTTCCTAGGGACCACGAAGAATGTCAGGTTCAGCAAAGTGCTGATTGATAACGGCAGCAGCATCAACATCATGTACTGAGATACCCTGGAGAAGCTCGGCCTTGCCGAGAACATGCTGCTACCCAGCAGGACTACTTTCCATGGCATTGTGTCGGGAGTGTCTTGCGCTCCAATCGGCCGCATCTGGGTAGATGTCCTATTCGGCACCAGGGAGAATTGCCGCACCGAGTGCCTGCAGTTTGAAGTGGTTGATCTTCAGATGCCCTACCATGCTCTGCTCGGTAGGCCTGCGCTCACCAAGTTTATGGCCTCAAATCATGCAGCCTACCTGAAGATGAAGCTACCTGGTCCCAATGGTGTCATCACCATCTCGGGTGATTACAAGTCCTCCTTGGAGTGTGCGTCTGCTGGTTCTCTGCTGGCATAGTCCATGGTCATTGCTGTTGAGAAGAAGAAGATACATGAGGTGGTTGCTATGGCTCAGGCAGCACAAGTCGGTATGCCTGGCATGCCGGGTACTCGGTATGGAGCAGCTTTCCAGGCCTCCCAGGAAACCAAGAAGGTGAAGGTGGACCCTGAGTTCCCGGACCGTGTTGCCATCATTGGCGCCGGGTTGGGCGATAAATAGGAAAGCGAGCTCATACACTTCCTCCGTGAGAATCGGGATGTCTTCACATGGTCTAATGAGGACTTGCCGGGTGTCCCGAGGGAGTTGGTTGAGCACTCGCTACACGTGCGTCCCGACGCCAAGCCAGTTAAGCAGGCTATGCGCCTCTTTGGTGATGAGAGGAGGAAAGCGATCGGTGATCAGATCACCAAGTTGCTGATAAGCGGTTTTATCATGGAGGTGCTGCACCCGGATTGGCTAGCCAACCCGATTATGGTTGAGAAGAAGAAGGAAGACCCCAAGGCCGAGACTGCATGGCGCATGTGCGTGGACTACACCGACCTGAACAAGGCCTGCCCCAAGGATCCATTCCCGCTACCCCGCATAGATCAGGTGATCGATTCCACTGCCGGATGTGAACTTTTGTATTTCATTGATGCCTATTCTGGTTTCCACCAGATACCTCTTAATCCGGCTGATCAAATAAATACTGCTTTCATTACCCCGTACGGGGCTTATTGCTATCGTGTCATGTGCTTTGGGTTGCGGAATGCTGGGGCTACCTATCAGAGATGCATGCAGAAATGCTTGCATGATCAAATTGGAAAAAATGTGCAGGTGTACGTAGATGACATTGTCATCAAAACGAAAGAAACACATACTCTGCTTAGTGATATTGAGGAAACTTTTGCTAACCTGCGCAAGTACAGGATGAAACTGAATCCGACTAAATGCACCTTTGGCGTCCCGGCTGGCAAGTTACTCGGCTTCTTGGTATCCAGTCGGGGCATTGAGGCCAATCCTTCAAAGATAAAAGCTATAGAGAGCATGTCTTTGCCGAGATCACTGAAGGATGTATAAAAGTTTACCGGGTGCTTGGCTTCTCTTAGCCGCTTCCTGGGAAGAATGGGTGAGAAGGCCCTGCCTCTTTACCAGCTCATGAAGAAGAGTGATAAGTTTTTCTGGACATCACAAGCCGATGTGGCATTTAGAGAACTCAAGACCATGCTGGGTAGCGCACCCATCCTGGCTAGCCCGCTACCCAAAGAGCCAATGTTGCTGTACATTGCAGCAACCAACCGGGTAGTCAGCGTGGTAATAGTGGTGGACAGAGAAGTGGAAGGCAAGAAGGTGCAGCGGCCAGTATATTATCTCAGCAAGGTGCTATCCAGCTCCAAGCAAAACTACCTGCATTACCAGAAGATGACATACGGCGTGTACCTGGGTGCCAAGAAGCTCAAGCATTATTTCCAAGAGCATCCCATCACAGTGGTGAGTACTGCTCCCATCTCGGAGATCATGGGAAACAAGGAAGCAAGCGGCCGGGTAGCCAAGTGGGCAATCGAGCTAGCCGCGTACACTCCTCTGCACGCGAGAAGAGAAGCAATCAAGTCACAAACTCTGGCAGATTTCTTGGTGGATTGGGCCGAGATGCAATATGATCCTCCCTTGCCGGAAACCAACTACTGGAAAATGCATTTTGATGGCTCCAAAGTGAAGGAAGGCCTTGGCGCTGGCGTGGTGCTCACGTCACCCAAGCGAGATCAACTCAAGTACGTGCTGCATATCCATTTCAAAGCATCCAACAATGTGGCCGAGTATGAGGCATTGGTGCATGGCCTGAGGGTAGCCAAGGAGATTGGGGTGCAGGATATCGTATGCTATGGCGACTCGGATTTGGTGATTCAGCAGGTATCCGGCACCTGGGATGCTTTAGATGCCAACATGGCGTCCTACCGGTTTCTGGTGCAAACCATGACTGGCTTATTTGAAGGGTGTGAGTTTCATCATATACACCGAGCTGAAAATGATGCCGCTGATGAGCTGTCCAAGTTGGGGTCTTCTCGGTAGTTCATCCCGGCTGGGATTGCCTTGGAGCATTTGAGAAAGCCATCCATCAAACCATCCCCCAACTCGGAATCTATCTTTGTTCCATCTCTGCCAGGAGAGGAAGCTGTTCCAATGGAGATTGACTAGGAGGCTGCAAAAGAGAACCCGGGGACTGTCGTCTCCAACCCGGGGACTGGCACCGGCAACCCGGGGACTGCTCCATTCAACTCGGGGACTGTCGTATTCATTGAGGGGATCATTTCTCAGTACACGGGGACTCAGGAACTCGCCCCCAATTCAGAAGAGGTCTTGGTAGCTGATCCAATGGAAGTGGACGAACCAGTGTTTCCCATACAGGAGACACCGAATTGGGCTGCTGTAGAGGCCCCAGACCGGAAGGTCCAGAACCCCTCATATGCATTCATTCACGATCCCAGAATAACCAGTCGTGAACAACATACGAAGTTGGCATACAGAATACATCATCCATTACACGAATATTAGAGTCTTACATAAATGGTCACATGACCAAGTTCTTGACAACTATCACACAGGACAGGCATTCAACATAAACACAGCGGAAGACGATAAGCATAGCGTAGTAGAACTCGGGTCACGCCTCATCCTACAGGCTGCTGACTGGGAGACGATCCTAACTCGCAGGACCATCAGTGTAGAACTCCTCCTCATAGAACTCCTCCTGAGGTGGCTCCTCGTAGTCTGATAAGTAGATACCAGGGGCGAAACCAAATGAGTACATTTGAATGTACTCAACAAGACATCCTTTATGAGCTTACAAATATGCATACATGCTTATTTGGTGGAGTGGGTAGGCCATACATATGGTTCATCTACCCATGACAGATAAAAGATTTATCATGGTTGATGTTTCAGGTTTAGTTCTTTGTGAAAGATCATTTAAAATAATTTAGTTTTTCTCTCGTAGATATCACATATCTCGGAGATTTTATAAGATTGATTTTAGAAAAGAAAGTTTTCTTTTCAGAAACTTTTAGTAATAGCTTCCTTCTCATTCGTATCTCGCAGATACCAAGTCATTCCTCCTTAGTACCTCGCAGGTACAAAGCCATCCTTCAAAACCTCTTTTGAAAAATTGACACAATACTAGCTACATGGCCATTCAACCGTCCATATCCGAGGACGCGGCTATTTCAAAATAGTTTTACTCTGCAGAGGTGTACACATTTCCACTAGATCCAGAATCCGCCATGAAACAACCATGGACTGTTCACAACCTATGAGAACATCAGATAGCTGATCTTGACTATCAACTATGTACAAACTAGTACATGACTATCTCTTCAATTGGGGTTAATCTCCCTGGCAAGCCGTGTCGCACACCGCCAAGACAGGAGACCCAACTGCTGCATCCGGAGGGAAAATTAATCCCACACTTTAGATGTCCCGTATTCTCACTCTAGCGACATTTCGGTTCGGAGGATCCAATCCCCTGTATCCCTTGAGATAGCACACATACTAATCATAACAAGTTTTTAATCAAGCCCCTTACCCATGTTGGGGTAAAGTGGCAGTACTATAATGTTTGTCCAGCGAAGACTAGGTTATGTGTCTTTTGTAAACATTTCTCAAAATTTCCATCATGACAACCTTCCGGTAGACAGGGTCTCACCCTTCCTCCCAGGGGTGGGCCCACTTCAATTCAAGGGTATTCGACTGAATACCCAATTTTTTTTTGACAAAAAACTAGGTATATATTTTATATAATACACATGCATGTCAAAATAATCGGAACTGTGAGTTATTTGGGGCAGAAGCCCAACTGCCGCCTCTATTTATCCCGCCTAACTTCTCTACAAGGCCGAAGTGGCTAGTTGGCCCATTAGGAACATGCTCGCTGCCTTCCTCGCAAAGACACATCGAAAAGAAACCAACCGCCCGGCCGCCCTGCCGTAGACTGACCGGCGACGACAAGTCAGCAACGCGGGACTGCCGATGACAGAATCGTAGCGCCGGCACGGTAGGCCGCCGGCGCGACTACTCTACTCGAGTCTGCTCAATCTCGAATTCTTGATCCTGGCTCCTTGCTCTGCTCGGCTGCTCCATGAACCACAGAATCCTAGCTGTTCACGCGGGCTGTGCAGATTGCATTCCGCTCCTCAATTCCTCATCTGTTCTTTGGCTTATCGGAACGATTCAGTTCATAGAAGACTTAAGCCTTGAGGCGATCTAAAAATTCAGATGGAGTTTTTCCAAAATTCATATGATCTAATATTTTTTTATTGAATAGGTTGCTTTTTGTAAGAAACATGAAGAGAAGGAGTGGTCCCGTTCTATGAGATTTTATGGTAAAATTGCGTCATATCTTTTATACATTATACAGATACAACTTTATGATGCTATAAAAAATAATACATGGGAAAAAATAGGATTTAGAATGTCGAAAAAAATCACATCCCTCAAGATTTTGAATACACACACTTCAAATCCTGGGCCCGCCCCTGCTTCCTCCGGGGTTTTTCTTCCATAAGGCATTTGTTTACAAAAACACATTTTATTTAGTTCATTTAAGAACTCCAGTTTTAATTTGGTGAATGGTATTTACATACCATTTGGTGGCTAAGGGCTTGGTAATACCAAGTTGACTATTGACATGATTCCTTCTTCTAGTAATATTAATAGTAGTAGTATTCACACAAAAATAGTTTTGAAGATGTAGTTTTGTGAAAACTTCAGAAGTGAAAAGCATGCAATAGATAATGATAAGTATCTATACAGCAAGCATTAGGATGGCTTGCCTTGGTACAAGTGATGATCCTGGTCCTGAAAGTAACAGGAGTTGCAATACCCCTCTTCAGCAAATCCTTCCTCCTCGTTTTCTAACGTCGTAAAAAGAAATAAAGGCACACTTTCAGAGCCAACCAAGACAAACAATGCTACAAGTGATACATACAGCAAGCAATTATAATGTATCACTCAAAATACTCAATTTTCCCTTAAAAAAAATTGGCATAAAAACTATAGTGGGAAAATCTGCTTTTTCCTAGTGCTTATGTGTGGCCAAACTCCATGATTTTTTTTGTTAAGAGCACCATGGACCAGTGGGGTAAAACACATGTTACTAGACAGTAGGGTGTCATATAAAACACAATTTTATGTCTAAAAAACTCCCCCAACATTCTCCATGGCAAGCACATATAATAAGCTAAAATATGCAAGTGGTGAAAAAGGCTCATGACAACAAGTCAAGCTCATTATCCACCATGATGCAAAAATACCAGTGGGTGTTACACTAGAAAAATGCTCATATAGAGGTTAGTAAGCCTCTGGTCACATTTCTAAAAGTGCTCAAAACAAACAAACTAGCTCCAAAAACTCATACTCATACTAGTAGAAACTTTGGAAAAATGCTAGACTAGTTTATACTACACTTGTTAATTTTATGCACAAGTGTGCAAACTAACAGAGGAAAAATACTCCTCTAACCAGTACCAAAATGCTACTGGATCCCACAAAACAACATAAAAAGTTTAGCTATTAAACAAGGAAAAACTAGGCTTAAAATGCTACACATGTGAGAGAATTAATTCCTAGTCACCCAAGTGTTATCATGCTTTTCTACTATTTAAGGGGAAAAAATACCAGAGGTGAAAAGACTAAGATAACAATGCCACAAGGACATTCCATCCTCTGTTTTCAACAACAAAGATTCATATTTTTCCCTAGTGGAAAACAAGACAAAAAGTCATGCATAGATATTCTAGTATGAAAACTAGACTTAAGCAATGCTATTTAAATCTATTCCAAACACAAGCACCAAGTAACCAGAGGTTCTATAACCAAAATAACAGTACCTAAATGGTACTGGTTCCATGAGAATTAATCTAGCAATAAGCCTAATAAGCATTTAAAGATCTACTCAAAACATATGTAAAAATTAAGCTATGAGCAAGATCTCTGCATGAAAAATAATTCTAAAAATTCTACCACTCAAACCATCTATTCTAACATGTTAATATAACTTGTAAACATCATAACCACACTGGAAAACAACATTACAAGCAAGAAAACATCATTTGCACATCACAAAATGAACATATAAAACAAGATCTAGGAATTTAAACTAGACAGAAAAGTACCCAAACTTGTTCTGTCTCCCTAATTTTTTCTATGGCTCAAAACATGAAATCCTTCTAGGATGTGATAGACCTTAACATTACAAAACATCTCTAATTGGTCCCACTAAAAAATAATGCCCCAAACGCCCTCTAAAAATCTTGGAATGGCTCTCTGGTGTTTCACCAAAATGGATGGCATTTCCAAATGGTCACTCACCTTGGTGCAAACTAAAATTCTACTGGTATGTATTTACAAGGGCTTTCCAAAACTGTTGAGTTTGCAACTTTTGGATACATAGAATAAAGTTATAACAGATCTAAATAAACAGATACCCTCTGGCATTTGATTTATTTAAAAATCATAGAGATTCAAAATTTGAATCTGCAAGTGGGACATGGCTAAGAAAATGTGTGGCTATTAGCACAAAAATTGGCTAACAAAAAGAATATTTTAACTTGACCAAAAATAGCTAAAGTAAACATGCACAGATTTGTTCATTTAAAAGAAAAATAAGAACACAGCCCAAACGGGCCAGATCAACTGGGCGCGACCCAGCTAGCGCGCAGACCAGCCCGCTAGCGCACGCGCGCGCGTGAACGGCTGCGTTCAAAGGGAGCCGTCGATGCGCAGATCGACGGTCCTCCCTCTCTCTTCCTCCCCGCGCCTCTCTCCTCTCTCTCTCTGTCCCGCGGACGAACACGTTACGGGCGCGCACGGCACGGGCTAGTGGCTCACCTAGGGGTGCTGCGGCGTCGCGGGTGACAGCGGTGGTGCCGTGGGGTGCAGGTGGCGCGGTGACGGCGAAGATCGAGCTTTCCACGTCGGTCTCTTCTCTGCGACGGCGAGGCGGGCAACGACGACGGCGCGGGCCAACCTGAAAACGATCGAGGGCAGGAGGTTGTCAGGGAGGTGTGCACGAGCGAGGGGGTCACTGCACTGCAGAAGAGAAAAGAGGGCGGGGGAAGCCGTGCTCGCGGCGCCACCTTGAGCTCGATCAGCTCGGGCCCGAAGATGGGCACGGCTTGCCTCGTTCGCAGAGAGTGAACGAGCAAGCAAGGGCTCGATGGGGAGGGTGAGTGGTGTGAGGAGAGTGTGCTGGCGATAGGAATGGCCTCGGGTTTGCTTATAGAGGTGGATTGGCAAGGGGGTGCTCGGGTACACCATGACATGGGCATGGCTTGCCCCTTGGGGGGTTGCCAAGGGTGGCATGGCCTCTAGGAGGTGCCCTAGGGTTTTTCCTAGTACCAATACGTGAGCAAAGCCACAGTAGGGCCAAGGGATGGGAAAAAACAACAAAAGCAACTAATTCAACAACTATTAGTAACATCACCACTAGTCCACTTGCCACCTCACTCTCTCCCTCCCTGGTCAACAAAAAAGGGATCCAAAGCTACCTTCTAGAAGCTCATAAACAGTGGTTTCGAAATGGCAAAGTCTCATGGTCTAGATCATCTCACAAAATAAGAAGCATCAAGCCTAAAAGTGTATATTTACTGTTCTGTCAGAAAATTCAGTTTAGACAGTTTCTGAATTTTTCTAAGTGCTGGAAAAACAGACAGAGATAGCAAAAGTTGGAGTTGTTTTCACCAAGCAAACAAGGTCAAAAATGAGTGATTTAAAATGCTTACTAAAGAGCAACCATCCAAGTTTCAGAAACAACCATTTGATCTGAAAATTGAGGGGTTTAAGGCTCTGAAAACAATTGGCAAAGTAAGCACTTTCTCTGTTTTTAAATTGCCTAAAATCTGTCTTAACAAGATGGCTCAAAAACCATCATGGGAGTGTGTGTTAATTATGTTTGTAAGTTTTTCCAAGGATGTAGTTTTGTTGTACTCATAACAGAGAGTAGGTTTGATCAAAGAAAATCCATAATTGGATAATCCTTGTGATGGAAAACAAGGGTTGAAAACAGCTACTTGGCTGTTTTTCAGGACAAAAATTATATTGGAAAATCTAATGAAAGCTTTTCCAATTAATTTTATTTCAAGGTCAAGTTGATTCCTAACCATCAATAACACATTTATAAGTTGATAATAAGTGTTACCTCAAGGTTTTGAAAATATTCCCTTAAGAACTTTAGTGGAAAACATAGGAAAACAAATAGAAAACAAATGTTTTCCTTAGGAGAAAAATCCCCAAGTGAGTGAAAAGAACAAACCACTTATATAGCATAGATAAGCATGACTACACAAACATGTTGTCCACTTAATTATCTTACAAAAGTCTTAAGAGGCTTGCTAATTTAATATAATACATGTGCTTAAAAACAGGGGTGTGACAAATCTCCCCCCCTTAAAAGAATCTCGCCCCGAGATTCGCGGGTCTAGGCTTTAAGAAAATCAGGGAAATCCTTCCTGATCTCATCCTCACGCTCCCAGGTAGCTTCTTCCTCAGAGTGATTCGTCCACTGAATCTTAAGGAATTTTATAGCACGCCTCCTGGTAGCGCGCACAATCTCCTCGAGAACCCGCAGGGGTCTATCACGATAAGTCAAGTCATCATTGATATCAATGGTCCTGAAATCTACGTCTTGATACGAGAGATCCTTCTCAGGTACTTGCAGACATTTCCGGAGCAATGACACATGGAAAACATTGTGAAACGCAGATAGCTCCTCAGGTAATTCTAACTAATAAGAAACTTCGCCACGACGTGCCAAGATCTTAAAAGGGCCAATATACCTGGGGGCCAGCTTTCCTTTGACATGGAAACGCTGCATCCCTTTGAGTGGCGTAACACGAAGGTACACGAAATCTCCAATGCTGAAAGAGACATCACGACGCTTCGTATCAGCATAACTCTTCTGACGAGATTGAGCTGTCTTTAAACGTTCCCGAATAAGTTCGACCTGCTCCTCTGCAGCTTTCAAAGTGTCCACACCAAAAACCTGATTGTCTCCAGTCTCAGTCCAATATAAAGGTGTACGACATTTGCGTCCATACAGTGCTTCAAAAGGGGCCATTTGCAAGCTAGACTGATAGTTGTTGTTGTAAGAAAACTCTGCGAAAGGCAGACAGTCTTCCCATTTAACTCCATAGGACAACACACAAGCACGGAGCATGTCTTCCAGAATTTTGTTCACACGCTCTGTTTGTCCATCAGTCTGCGGGTGATAGGCTGTGCTAAAAGCTAATTTGGTTCCCAAACTATCGTGCAACTTCTTCCAAAATCTAGATGTGAACTGCGTACCTCGATCAGACACAATCCTGCTTGGGACTCCGTGTAGGCTGACAATCCGAGCAATGTAAAGATCAACAAGCTGATCTCCACGATAGGTGGTCCGGATAGGAATAAAGTGAGAAACTTTCGTGAGCCTTTCCACGACAACCCATATAGAATCATTTCCTCGGCTGGACCTAGGAATTCCAGTGATGAAGTCCATTCTCACTTCATCCCATTTCCAAACAGGCACTTGCAACGGCTGGAGCAAGCCAGCGGGACGCTGGTGCCCAGCCTTCACTTGCTGGCAGACATGGCTCTTGGCTACAAATGAAGCAATCTCCCGCTTCATTCCATGCCACCAGAATCTCTCCTTCAGGTCTTGATACATCTTTGTTCCTCTAGGATGGATAGAATACATGGTCTCATGAGCTTCGGCCATGATGGTCTGCTTGAGATCAGACTCAGAGGGAACACAAATACGGCCTTCGTACCATAATCCCCCATCAGCATCGATGGTAAACCCAGCAACCTTCTCCTTCTCCATGCGGGCCTTAATACCATCAATACTTTTCTGGCCTTTCTGCGCTTTTTTGATTTGGTCAACCAGAGTTGGTTTAACTTCTATGGCGTCTAACATACCATAGTTGACCACTTCAATGCCAAGCTGGTCTAGCTCTTTCCACAACTCGGGCTGCCTTACTAGAATCATAGAATTTAGAGAGGCCGGCTCTCGACTAAGAGCATCCGCAACCACATTTGCCTTTCCAGGGTGATAATGAATACTCAGATCATAATCTTTAATGAGCTCAATCCAGCGGCGCTGCCTCATGTTGAGTTCACGTTGAGTAAAGATATACTTTAAACTCTTATGATCCGTGTAAATTTCCACTCTTCTTCCCATAAGAAAGTGTCGCCATGTCTTGAGTGGGATAATTCAACTCGTGGGGTCTCAACTGGCGGGATATGAAAGATATCACTTTCCCTTCTTGCATAAGTACGCTTCCCAGACCAAGCTTAGAAGCGTCACAATATACGTCGAAATTCTTGGTGATATCCGGCATTATAAGGATTGGAGCGGACACAAGTCGACGCTTCAACTCATCGAAACACTCTTCACACTTGTCCGTCCGCAGGAACTTGCTATCCTTCTTGAGCAACTAGGTGAGGGGTCTGGCTATACTCAAGAATCCCTGAACAAACTTGCGGTAATATCCTGCCAAACCCAGAAAGGATCTGACTTCAGTCTGGTTGGTCGGAGCAGCACGCTTCTCCACAGACTGAACTAGAGTAGGGTCAACAGATATTCCTCCCGCAGATACTACATGTCCAAGAAACCCGACTTCCGTCAACCAGAATTGACATTTACTAAACTTAGCATACAATTGATGCTCACGAAGTGTTCCGAGCACAATTCTCAGATGTTCTTCGTGTTCTTCCTCACTCCTCGAATATATGAGAATGTCGTCAATAAACACCACGACAAACTTGTCTAGAAAATCCATGAATACCTTATTCATGAGATTCATGAAATAGGCAGGGGCATTGGTTAGACCAAAGGACATCACGGTGTATTCATACAGCCCGTAACGAGTGGTGAAAGCAGTCTTGGGAATATCAGTATCACGGACTTTCAATTGATGATAACCATTCCGAAGGTCGATCTTTGAGAAGATTACAGCCCCATTCAGCTGGTCAAACATGTCTTCAATTTTGGGCAACGGGTATTTGTTCTTGATGGTAACATCATTCAACTTGCGGTAGTCCACACATAAACGAGTGGTACCGTCCCGTTTTTCCACAAAAATGATCGGAGATCCCCATGGCGATGCACTAGGGCGAATCAAACCTTTTCTTAACATGTCATCCAGCTGTGTCTTCAACTCATGTAATTCTTTTGGGTTCATCCGATAAGGCTTCTGTGCTATGGGTCCAGTTCCGGGCACTAACTCGATCACAAACTCGATATCCCGATCAGGGGGCATACCGGGTAATTCTTCAGGCTAAACATCCGGGTATTCGCAAACGACCGGGATTTCCTCAAGGACAGGGTGGGCTATACCAGTGCGGCAGTGAACTTTTGACGAGGGTTTAGTTGCAGTGTACGCAACTTTTCCCCCCTCCTCGGAGATCATTTCAATAGATTTCTTAGTGCAGTCAATAACTCCCTTATACTTGGTCATCCAGTTCATACCGAGTACCACTTCTATCCCTTTGGATCCCAGCACTATAAGATCAGCATGAAAAGTTTTCCCTTCTATTTCTACTGGTACCTCATTGCAAATTAGGTTGGCTTTAGTACTATCCCCAGGTATTTGTACTAACATAGGGTTGTGCATACGGGAATGCTTCATACCACTTTTCTCAGCAAACGGTTTAGTGACAAAGGAATGCGATGCACCAGAAGCAAACAGTAGTGCGGCTGGCACCGAGTTGACAGGAAACATACCCATCACCATGTCTGGTGCCTCCCGAGCTTCTGCAGCATTGACGTGGTTCAGGTGTCCCTTCATCCTATTCTGCCGTCCAGTGGAAGGACCATGATTCATCTTGGTTGCATTAGGCTGGGCTGGAGCAGTAGCTTTGTTGGGGCACTCACGAGCGAAGTGACCCTCCTTTCCACAGGCAAAGCAACCTCCAGAAGGCTTTGAGCTTGGGTTTGGCTTGGGAGCATTGTTGGAGTTGTTCCCACTTCCTCCATGGTTGCCTCCATAGCGGTTTCCAGGATTATTTCCAGAGTGATTACCATGGTTACCACCATAGCTATTTCCTCCGTACCTTGGTGCATAAGGTGCATGGTTGTTGTAGTTGTTGGGCCTTGGTGCATAGTTGTGGCTGGGGCGGGGTGCATAAGCAGTCGCCTTGTGGGATGGTGGCCTCGCATACGGAGTGTTGCGAGTCCTTTGAGCACTAGGCCATCCATGGGCAGTCATTTTCCTCTTGCGGTTATCATCAGCAGATTTCCGCTTGTGCTCTAGCACCATAGCGGCATTTGCAAGGGTCTCCAAGTCCTGGAATGGAACCACCACTAGAGAGCACTGGAGCTCATCATCCAGCCCATTTAAGAACCTCTCCCTTTTCTTAGCATCAGTGTTAATATCCTCCTGTGCATACCTGGACAGAGTAGTGAAATTCTCCCAGTACTCAGACACAGGCATACTTCCCTGCGTCAGCTTCAGAAATTTCTCCCGCATAAGTGCCATCATTCCTTGGGGAATGTGGTACTTGCGGCATCTTGCAAAGAAATCCTCCCAGTTGAACACGTGACCAGCAGCAACGGTTTCACGTGTAGTTTCCCACCAAGTCCTGGCAGGACCAGCAAGGAAATGGGAGGCAAACAGGACCTTATCATTCTCCTCAACTGCAACAACTTCCAGTTTGTTTGCCATGGTGTGGAGCCAGTCGTCAGCATCGAGAAGCTCCACAATCCTAGTGAAGACTGGGGGGGTTGGTGTGCTGAAATTCTCTCAGTCTCGAGCGAGCACCATTGCCATTGCCATTGTGGTTGTTGGCAGCAGCCAGTTGTTGCAGAGCGGCAATGGTAGCTGCACTCTCAGCTCGGGTGGCCTGGCGATCCTCCATCAGCAGGGCCAACAGCGCCTCCATTGTGGCTGGTGGTGGCGGTGGGGGTTCGCGACGGGGTGCCATGCTGAAGTGAAACATGTGGAAGTCTAAGAAATAAATTCTTGTTTTTGAAAACCCAGTACCTTTAATACCCACAAAAAGGAATACGAGTGATATGTTTCAAAAACAAGAGCGGGGCAGTTGCAAACACGGATGAAATGAACGCAAAGTAGTGACAATCATCAGAAAACCAAGCTGAACATTTCATTCACCACAATAATTAAACAGAGTTTTCGACATTACACACACACATTACAAGCCATATCTTACAAGGAAGGCTTCATCGAGCTATAGGGGGTACGATTGGTGGGGTCATCGCAAGGCTACCACTAGCAAACTATCTAGCAAAAAGATCTAGCATACCTAACTAGCATCTAGACCAGCATCAGGTGCTAAGGGTGAGAAGGCTGCGACTACACAGAGTCGTCGCTGTCCCCAACCTCGAAGATAAGCTCCTCAGGGTCCTCCTCCTCCTCGCCAAGCAGGTCATCATCATCCTGCTCGCTAGCCTCGCTCATATCCATATCCACCAAGTCGGAGGGAACATCCTCAATAGGCAGAAGCCCCTCAATCTCCCTATTGAGCTCTACGGCCTCCTCCTCAAGCTCCTCCACGGCAGCGTCTCTCGCGGCTATGTCCTCACGAGCTATCTGAAGCCTGCCGCGCAGAACGGCTTTAGCCCCCTCCAAAGCCGTCATCCTAGTGGTGAGACGTGCACGGCCCAGGCGGGTGGCCCTCAGCTGCCTCCGCAAGGCACGGTGCCTCGCGGTAGTGGCCTCCAACTCCTCCCTCAACTGGGACAACTGTTGTGCCAGAGCTCCACTCTCCTCCTGGCTGTCGTGATGCTCAACCCTCAGCTCGTCAGTCTCGGCTATCAGTGTGTGGTGCACCAATGTGCCGTGGTGGGTGTCAAGTTGCTGGTCGTCCAGCCTGAGGAGTGCAGTAGAATCTCCATCTCGTCCAAGTGGGGACCAACAGTGGTAAAGTCTGGCTCGACAGGAAGTGGTATGCCATCCTCATCACGTCTCCCAATCAGCTCGAACCGAGAACCGATGAACATGTACTCCCCGATGTGTGCCAGACGTGCCACTGACTCCTGAATCACGCGCACCGCAGCCTCGTTCCAAGAACGATCAACAGCACGGAAAACGTAGGCCTCCACTGTCGGGCTAGCCAGAGGTGCGCGGATAGTGACCTCCGCGTACCAGTCTCCCTCCAGAGGTGCCCCGACAACTAGCCCTCCTCGCAGCTCCGGGAGTGGGCGCCCCAACACAGTAGCCATAGCTACTAGCCTCTCCTTGAAAAGAAAAGACTCGCCACGTGGACGTCCCAACTGAAAAGCCACGGTGATGTCCACGTCCATCTACACAAAATTTTAAGTATAGTTTAAGTTAGATCATAGTGTGCAAAGTTTTAAGTTTATGCAAAGAGGTAACCTTAATGCAAGTAGAGTTTAACCCAGAGAGGTGGTGGGATATAGGGAATATTTTTATACTTAGTCATATATCCAATTCTTTTTTGTATTTGTAACTTAGATTTTTGGAGTATACACTAACGTCCATGCTAACTAAGGTCTCCTAGAGTCAGGATGGCTCTGATACCAACTTTGTAGAGGCCCCAGACCAGAAGGTCCAGAACCCCTCATATGCATTCATTCACGATCCCAGAATAACCAGTCGTGAACAACATACGAAGTTGGCACACAGAATACATCATCCATTACACGAATATTAGAGTCTTACATAAATGGTCATATGACCAAGTTCTTGACAACTGTCACACAGGACAGGCATTCAACATAAACACAGCGCAAGACGATAAGCATAGCGTAGTAGAACCCGGGTCACGCCTCATCCTACAGGCTGCTGACTGGGAGACGATCCTAACTCGCAGGACCATCAGTGTAGAACTCCTCCTCATAGAACTCCTCCTGAGGTGGCTCCTCGTAGTCTGATAAGTAGATACCAGGGGCGAAACCAAATGAGTACATTTGAATGTACTCAACAAGACATCCTTTATGAGCTTACAAATATGCATACATGCTTATTTGGTGGAGTGGGTAGGCCATACATATGGTTCATCTACCCATGACAGATAAAAGATTTATCATGGTTGATGTTTCAGGTTTAGTTCTTTGTGAAAGATCATTTAAAATAATTTAGTTTTTCTCTCGTAGATATCACATATCTCGGAGGTTTTATAAGATTGATTTTAGAAAAGAAAGTTTTCTTTTCAGAAACTTTTAGTAATAGCTTCCTTCTCATTCGTATCTCGCAGATACCAAGTCATTCCTCCTTAGTACCTCGCAGGTACAAAGCCATCCTTCAAAACCTCTTTTGAAAAATTGACACAATACTAGCTACATGGCCATTCAACCGTCCATATCCGAGGACGCGGCTATTTCGAAATAGTTTTACTCTGCAGAGGTGTACACATTTCCACTAGATCCAGAATCCGCCATGAAACAACCATGGACTGTTCACAACCTATGAGAACATCAGATAGCTGATCTTGACTATCAACTATGTACAAACTAGTACATGACTATCTCTTCAATTGGGGTTAATCTCCCTGGCAAGCCGTGTCGCACACCGCCAAGACAGGAGACCCAACTGCTGCATCCGAGGGAAAATTAATCCCACACTTTAGATGTCCCGTATTCTCACTCCTAGCGACATTTCGGTTCGGAGGATTCAATCCCCTATAGCCCTTGAGATAGCAAACATACTAATCATAACAAGTTTTTAATCAAGCCCCTTACCCATGTTGGGGTAAAGTGGCAGTACTATAATGTTTGTCCAGCGAAGACTAGGTTATGTGTCTTTTGTAAACATTTCTCAAAATTTCCATCATGACAACCTTCCGGTAGACAGGGTCTCACCCTTCCTCCGGGGGTTTTCTTCCATAAGGCATTTGTTTACAAAAACACATTTTATTTAGTTCATTTAAGAACTCCAGTTTTAATTTGGTGAATGGTATTTACATACCATTTGGTGGCTAAGGTCTTGGTAATACCAAGTTGACTATTGACATGATTCCTTCTTCTAGTAATCTCTACTATATAATACAGCTTACGGTGGCGGTCGTACGTAGTTGTACATTTTACAGTTTACGCCTCAACAATTATGGAATCAACCCGCACTATGTGCACCTTTCGTCCTGGAGTCTTGACCGAGAGAAACGCCATGTCTGCGCCTCCGCATTAGCTTCGTGATGAATCCCCGCACGAACCAGATCCAGCCTCCTACCTTCTCAGAGCATCCCATGGGATAGGATCATAGGACGCTTATACATATGTGCTATCTACTCAGCCATGATCACTACTGCACGTCCGGAGCTCGCGGCCGCCGCCTAGGATTCAGACGGCCGCCGCCTACTGCTGCAGGCCCCCAGCTCTCCGCCGCCGTCCGCCGCATGCCCGGAGCTCTCCGCGGCCGCACGCCCCTAGACGCATCTACCCTGCGCGCACATGAGTAGCTATGGAGAGGAGGCAGATCCTCATGTTGTTCTGCTTCCTCTGCCTCAGCGTATTTCTTCTGCCCGGCGCGTATTCGTCGTCTCCGGCGGCGACCGGCAGGAAGCAGCGTTGGGCCGGGTCTCAAGCCCCCCTGAAGTCCGCTAATTGACTTAAATCATACACTTGCTCTGGGAGCCATATTAGAACAGTACAGATGCATTTTCTACTGGTCTCAAGTCTTTGAGTCAATAGAGGGAAAATTGTAGTTTACAAAATATTTCTGAGGGCACGCTGAGGTCTATGCACCATCTTACACTGATTAATTTGGCTATAATCTTACCAAGTGTAAATGTACACATTTATTTCTTTTTGTTCTATTCAATATGACTATATAGCGGCTGGAATTTTTGTGTGACAGAGTAGTAAGAGAGGCTTAATGGAACAAATTGTCCTACTTGATAGAAATTTATTGGAGAAATTATATATTACACATAGGACTGGAACTTGGAGAGCATATGATTGCCTCTTGTTCCCTTACCTATTTTATTTTGAATCATTTCTTATTTAAGCACAAGTTCAGTTTGAATTGGTTAAGGTGTGTTCGAGTTGCACTTATATTTTTCTTGCTCTGATAGTAATTACATAAAATACATGGCATGCGAATGTGTGTGAACCGAGGTAAATAATCTGCCTATATTCCCTATCAATATGGCATGACTTTGGAGACTCTATGCATGCATATGAGGTTATACCTGATGGATAGTTCGGTATATTCAGGATGAATATGCTTCTATCAAATTTTATATCAGCAGCTGAACAAGCACAGAGGCAACCGACTCGATGTGTTTATAAGATGTTTTTTCAGCGTTGTTCTGATACTTGCAAAAAAAAGTTTGGTGAGGCTATGAGTTATAATAACCCTGCAATGTAGACCTCCTTTGTTATCTTAGCTTTACTTTGTCATAATTTTATGGCGGCACAACAAGATCCATTTTATTTAGTTTTTTGTGTGTGATTTGGTTAGTAATTTTCTTCGTGATGATTTCATATTCTTCATATATCCATGACACAAACACAGAAGATTGTAAGGATTGTTGTGTAATCTAACATTTAGGAGAATGGAAGTGTGGGTGGAACAAAGCATACTTCAAATGATATATGATGACACTACCCAGCTATATTTGGTTTATTTAAATCCGTAGCAACGCACGGGCATTTTGCTAGTATTAATAGTAGTAGTATTCACACAAAAATAGTTTTGAAGATGTAATTTTGTGAAAACTTCAGAAGTGAAAAGCATGCATGATAGATAATGATAAGTATCTATACAGCAAGCATTAGGATGGCTTGCCTTGGTACAAGTGATGGTCCTGGTCCTGAAAGTAACAGGAGTTGCAATACCCCTCTTCAGCAAATCCTTCCTCCTCGTTTTCTAACGTTGTAAAAAGAAATAAAGGCACACTTTCAGAGCCAACCAAGACAAACAATGCTACAAGTGATACATACAGCGAGCAATTAAAATGTATCACTCAAAATACTCAATTTTCCCTAGAGAAAAATTGGCATAAAAACTATAGTGGGAAAATCTGCTTTTTCCTAGTGCTTATGTGTGGCCAAACTCCATGATTTTTTTTGTTAAGAGCACCATGGACCAGTGGGGTAAAACACATGTTACTAGACAGTAGGGTGTCATATAAAACACAATTTGATGTCTAAAAAACTCCACCAACATTCTCCATGGCAAGCACACATAATAAGCTAAAATATGCAAGTGGTGAAAAAGGCTCATGACAACAAGTCAAGCTCATTATCCACCATGCATGCAAAAATACCAGTGGGTGTTCCACTAGCAAAATGCTCATATAGAGGTTAGTAAGCCTCTGGTCACATTTCTAAAAGTGCTCAAAACAAACAAACTAGCTCCAAAAACTCCTACTCATACTAGTAGAAACTTTGGAAAAATGCTAGACTAGTTTATACTACACTTGTTAATTTTATGCACAAGTGTGCAAACTAACAGAGTAAAAATACTCCTCTAACCAGTACCAAAATGCTACTGGATCCCACAAAACAACATAAAAAGTTTAGCTATTAAACAAGGAAAAACTAGGCTTAAAATGCTACACATGTGAGAGAATTAATTCCTAGTCACCCAAGTGTTACTCATGCTTTTCTACTATTTAAGGGGAAAAAATACCAGAGGTGAAAACACTAAGATAACAATGCCACAAGGACATTCCATCCTCTGTTTTCAACAACAAAGATTCATATTTTTCCCTAGTGGAAAACAAGACAAAAAGGCATGCATAGATATTCTAGTATGAAAACTAGACTTAAGCAATGCTATTTAAATCTATTCCAAACACAAGCACCAAGTAACCAGAGGTGCTATAACCAAAATAAAAGTACCTAAATGGTACTGGTTCCATGAGAATTAATCTAGCAATAAGCCTAATAAGCATTTAAAGATCTACTCAAAACATATGTAAAAATTAAGCTATGAGCAAGATCTATGCATGAAAAATAATTCTAAAAATTCTACCACTCAAACCATCTATTCTAACATGTTCATATAACTTGTAAACATCATAACCACACTGGAAAACAACATTACAAGCAAGAAAACATCATTTGCACATCACAAAATGAACATATAAAACAAGATCTAGGAATTTAAACTAGACAGAAAAGTACCCAAACTTGTTCTGTCTCCCTAATTTTTTCTATGGCTCAAAACATGAAATCCTTCTAGGATGTGATATCCCTTCACATTACAAAACATCTCTAATTGGTCCCACTAAAAAATAATGCCCCAAACTCCCTCTAAAAATATTGGAATGGCTCTCTGGTGTTTCACCAAAATGGATGGCATTTCCAAATGGTCACTTACCTTGGTGCAAACTAAAATTCTACTGGTAGGTATTTACAAGGGCTTTCCAAAACAGTTGAGTTTGCAACTTTTGTATACCTAGAACTAAAGTTATAACAGATCTAAGTAAACCGATACCCTCTGGCATTTGATTTATTTAAAAATCATAGAGATTCAAAATTTGAATCTGCAAGTGGGACATGGCTAAGAAAATGTGTGGCTATTAGCACAAGAATTGTCTAAGCAAAAAGAATATTTTAACTTGACCAAAAATAGCTAAAGTAAACATGCACAGATTTGTTCATTTAAAAGAAAAATAAGAACACAGCCCAAACGGGCCAGATCTACTAGGCGCGGCCCAGCTAGCGCGCAGACCAGCCCGCCAGCGCACGCGCGCGCACACGAACGGCTGCGTTCAAAGGGAGCCGTCGATGCGCAGATCGACGGTCCTCCCTCTCTCTTCCTCCCCGTGCCTCTCTCCTCTCTCTCTCTGTCCCGCGGACGAACACGTTACGGGCGCGCACGGCACGGGCTAGTGGCTCACCTAGGGGTGCTGCGGCGTTGCGGCTGACGGCGGTGGTGCTGTGGGGTGTAGGTGGCGCGGTGACGGCAAGGATCGAGCTTTCCACGTCGGTCTCTTCTCTGTGACGGCGAGGTGGGCACGGCGACGACGGCGCGGGCCAACCTGCAAACGATCGAGGGCAGGAGGTTGTCAGGGAGGTGTGCACGAGCGAGGGGGTCACTGCAGAAGAGAAAAGAGGGCGGGGGAAGCCGTGCTCGCGGCGCCACCTTGAGCTCGATCAGCTCGGGCCCGAAGATGGGCACGGCTTGCCTCATTCGCAGAGAGCGAACGAGCAAGCAAGGGCTCGATGGGGAGGGTGAGTGGTGTGAGGAGAGTGTGCTGGCGAGAGGAATGGCCTCGGGTTTGCTTATAGAGGTGGATTGGCAAGGGGGTGCTCGGGTACACCATGACATGGGCATGGCTTGCCCCTTGGGGGGTTGCCAAGGGTGGCATGGCCTCTAGGAGGTGCCCTAGGGGTTTTCCTAGTACCAATACGTGAGCAAAGCCACAGTAGGGCCAAGGGATGGGAAAAAACAACAAAAGCAACTAATTCAACAACTATTAGTGACATCACCACTAGTCCACTTGCCACCTCACTCTCTCCCTCCCTGGTCAACAAAAAAGGGATCCAAAGCTACCTTCTAGAAGCTCATAACCAGTGGTTTCGAAATGGCAAAGTCTCATGGCCTAGATCATCTCACAAAATAAGAAGCATCAAGCCTAAAAGTGTATGTTTACTGTTCTGTCAGAAAATTCAGTTTAGACAGTTTCTGAATTTTTCTAAGTGTTGGAAAAACAGACAGAGATAGCAAAAGTTGGAGTTGTTTTCACCAAGCAAACAAGGTAAAAAATGAGTGATTTAAAATGATTACTAAAGAGCAACCATCCAAGTTTCAGAAACAACCATTTGATCTAAAAATTGAGGGGTTTAAGGCTAAAGTAAGCACTTTCTCTGTTTTTAAATTGCCTAAAATCTGTCTTAACAAGATGGCTCAAAAACCATCATGGGAGTGTGTGTTAATTATGTTTGTAAGTTTTTCCAAGGATGTAGTTTTGTTGTCCTCATAACAGAGAGTAGTTTTGATCAAAGAAAATCCATAATTGGATAATCCTTTTGACGGAAAACAAGGGTTGAAAACAGCTACTTTGCTGTTTTTCAGGACAAAAATTATATTGGAAAATCTAATGAAAGCTTTTCCAATTAATTTTATTTCAAGGTCAAGTTGATTCCTAACCATCAATAACACATTTATAAGTTGATAATAAGTGTTACCTCAAGGTTTTGAAAATATTCCCTTAAGAACTTTAGTGGAAAACATAGGAAAACAAATAGAAAACAAATGTTTTCCTTAGGAGAAAAATCCCCAAGTGAGTGAAAAGAACACACCACTTATATAGAATAGATAAGCATGACTACACAAACATGTTGTACACTTAATTATCTTACAAAAGTCTTAAGAGGCTTGCTAATTTAATATAATACATGTGCTTAAAAACAGGGGTGTGACAGCTGCGCCCATATTATCCTTTCTAACGGATGGCACTTTGCCAAGTGACGAGGTCACAGCCAGGCAGATACAGATAAGATCCAAGGGCTACACAATCATCAACAAGGTGCTGCACAGAAGGAGTCCTACTGGCATGCTCCAACGCTGCGTTGAGCCAGAGGAAGGAGAAGAAATCCTTGTGGAGATACACCAGGGGGAATGCGGACATCACGCCTCTTCTCGGGCTCTGGTCAACAAGGCTTTTCGGCATGGCTTCTTTTGGCTCACTGCCTTGAGACAAGCTAAAGATATAGTAAGAAAGTGCAACGGGTGCTAGAGGTCTACAAGCAAGATCCATATGCCAGCTTTCGATTTGAAGACCATTCCCATTACTTGGCCGTTTGCCGTTTGGTGTTTGGATATGGTGGGTCCTTTCAAGCCAGCTAGAGGCAACATGACTCATATATTGGTCACGGTTGACAAGTTCACCAAGTGGATTGAGGTCAAGCCTATTCGGAAGTGTGATGGAGTCACAGCGGTGAGTTTCCTAAAGGATGTCATGCTGAGATACGGCTACCCGCACAGCATCATCACTGACAATGGCACCAACTTTGCTGAGGGAGCATTTGCGAGATTCTGCAGAGAGAAGCGGATCCGGCTAGATGTTGGATCTGTTGCGCATCCTGCCTCCAATGGGCAAGTTGAAAGAGCAAATGGCATGGTCCTATCCGGGATAAAGCCAAGGCTGATTGAGCCATTACAGCGAACCCCTGGTTGTTGGCTGGACGAGTTGTCGGCGGTGTTGTGGAGGCTAAGGACTACCCCTAACCGATCAACCGGATACACACCATTCTTCCTGGTATATGGAGCTGAGGCCGTGTTGCCCACTGACCTAGAGCATGACTCGCCACGAGTAACCCTCTACACTGAGGCGGAGGCGAGAAAAGCTCAAGAAAATGACGTTGACCTGCTAGAAGAAGAAAGAGAGTTAACTCTGTCACGTTCAGCCATTTATCAGCAAAACCTGAGGCGTTATCACAGCCGGAAAGTAAACCCAAGGGTTTTCCGAGAAGGAGAAATGGTCCTTAGGCTCGTGCAGCGCACGGCCGGGATGCACAAGTTGTCCCCTCCGTGGGAAGGGCCTTTCATTGTGAGAAAGGCTCTGCACAATGATGCCTACTATCTAGTTAACGCACAGGCACCCCAGAAGAATAGGCCGGATAAAGCTGGAGAGGAATCTAAGCGCCCCTGGAATATAGCTCTACTCCGCCGTTTTCATTCATGAGCAAAAGTTGTATGTATCCCGCCTTAACCAAGTTAAAATTCTAGTCGGCACTCCGAATTCAAACTCGGGGACTGTCCTTGTCCAAATTTGCTCTGTGTTGTTCTACTCTGTTTTACTTTGTCTACTCGGTTGCCTTACTTAAAATTTCATGCGCATATCTAGTAATGTGTTTAAACCCAAGGGCCAACTCTTCAACTCTGCTGCTGTCCGCAACCCGGCTTCATGGCAAGCAAGAGAACAAGCCAAAGGTCAATGAACACACGAAAAATTGCTAAGGAAAGGAAACATGTGGCAACCGAGTAGAGTGTTCTTTAATGCTTTCCCTTTTCGGCTGAGTGGTGGGCAGCGTTACCACGCAGTTTTCTAAGTGGCTGAGTATTTGAAACTCAAACTTTGAAATCTTGTGACTCGACTACCAAAAAAGACACAAGTGGCAGGTAAGAGCTAAGACAAAGAGAATGAGTGGATAAAAAATGCAACTCGGGGACTTGCATAGAAACACAACCCGGCATTGAGCGAGAGTTGCTAAAACATTAACTGAAATAAAAACTGAGTAGCAAAAGGACATAATTGTATCGATTACATCTCCACCCGGCATCCCGGGGATCTGATAAGTGTTTCGAGATAAGATATGCAGGAAATAAACAGCAGTAGAAGAAGTAGTGTCCGTGTTGGTGTTGGTGTTGGTAGGCGCAGTTGACTCGAAAGCAGTAGCTGTGGAGGTTGGAGTAGTAGAGATTGGGTCTGTGGCAGTGTCGGAAGCTGGAGTGGATTGAGTGTCGGTCAGAGGGTAGAGACCTTACGTCGCAGCCCCAGCCGCGCCCAACTCAAGAGCTGGCTCTTTGATCACCATCTCAGTGGTAATGGTAGCCTCCTGCGTAGCGGGCTGCGGCTGCTCGACCTCTGGGTTGGCTCCCAACCCAGAGTCCTCGGATGCGCCTTGCTGCTCGGTCTCCTCCGTCTTTTCGGCCTCCTCCTGCTCGGATCCCTCCTCCTCAGCACCCTCCTCGAACTCGGCCAAGTCTTCATCATCCACGTCATCATCCTCTTCTTCGACGTCCGTGTCAGGCTCGGTGAGGCCGTCGATGAAGGTGCTTGTATCCGCATAGGACGCAAGCTCGTAGGCCATTGCTTTTTGGCGAGTGACGCAATCAGGATCCTTGGTCCACTTGGAGTCGTTGCGGCGAGTACTAATCCTATCGAGATCCAGGTTCTCGTACCAGGACAGAATGAAGTGCAGCAACTCGTCAGTTCCTGCCCGAGCTGCGGAGGCACGCCACTTCTTGAGCTCCACCTTAATCTCATCCAGGTGCTCTGCAATTTCGCGGAAGGTTTCCGGGACGTCCTTCTCGGGCTAGAAGAGCTTGTGCAGCTTGATACCAGTAGACACCATGGAAGTGCCCAGGCCCTTGAGGGAGCGGCTTTGCGTCTTGAGGTTGAGGAGATGGTCGTTGATGCTGGATGTGTTGTCAATATTTAGACCAGATGCGGCCCTAGCCTGTCTTGCCTTGTCCACAGCAGGTACACCAGCGGAACGGAGTTCCGGGAAGATATCTTCATAAGGATATGAGTTGAGTTAGAAACAGTGACCGAGAAGAAGGAAAGCCGGGTAGAAGGAGGCAGAGAAGAGAAAGCCAAGCAAAGTAGAGTGCAGAGACAACTCACATTCCATATCTACCAACAGGGCTCCTAGCTTGACCTTCCAGTCCTCTGCTTCTTGGAGATACTTGTCATGGATGTGGCACGAGTCGGTGATTTGCGCCTCGAGGACTTGGTTCCTTTCCTTGAGCATGGTAATTTCCAGCTCGAGTGCTCGCTTCTCGGCAGCAGGTGTTTTCTCGATCTCCTGCTTCTCGCGGACTTGGTTGATGGCAGTCTAGAGTGCATCTGAGAGATCTACTTGGAGCTTCTCGAAATCAGCTCTGTCGGTCTTGCGCTTCTTCTCTATCTCCACTTCCCGGGACTGCACTTGCTGGTGAGCCTTGGCAGGAGTGAGGCATTGCAGGTGCTGCTCCCGGAACTCTTATATTCTTCTGCGAGAAGAACAACATCATGGAGTAGGGTATCCAACAGAGAGAAGGAAAATACAGAAAAGAGAGAACAGTACTCACCTTCCAGAGAAGTGATCTTGCTTTGTGTAGAGGCGGCGAAGACCTCGCAATCCTGGTGCCTATCCACCAGAGCCTTGAGCTCGCCTGCAGAGAAAACAGCAATTGAGCAAAAAGCAAAAAACGGGCGTAAGTACAAAACGCATAAACCGAGATGCTAAAAGCTTACTCTCTATTTCAGAAAGCTTGAGGGTGCTCCAGGGCTTGCTGCTCCATAGCATCCTTGTCTTTTTTCTCAGCCTCCAAGGCTTGGTTCCGCTCCCTGGCTTGGCGATGGTTCCAGAGAAGCTGACGGAAAATCTGTGTCCTTTTCTGGACGCTATCCTGCAGAGTAGAAAGGAAAGTATGAGTACTGGAAGATTTGGCCCGAGTAAATGTTAACTCGGTTGAGTCTTCACCTACTCGGCCCGAATCTCGGGGACTGGAGGAATGACTAAGAGAAGAAGAGAAGACAAAGAAGAAATCAGCAACTCGGAAAAGGAAAATAAGAGAGAGACACTTACCACATAGCTTTGCTCGATGTCCTCGAAGTTCTTGCGCAGAACGAACAGCTTTCCGGCCAAGGTGCTGCAAGGGCTGGCAACCGCCATGCCAACAGGGCCGATGTCGGCCTTGTTCCAGTCCGTTTGGTAATGGTCGAGTTTCCCCAACTCGGTACCATCCCAGGCGTTGTTGCCGTGCGCTTTGCTATCCCAGGCCTTATCGATGTGGCCTACTCGGTCCAAGATGGTTGCAAGGCCTTCTTCGGAAGCACCTCCTCATCTTCGCCGCGGGAAGTGATTTCCTTGATGACCAAGGAATCCTTCTTTCCCTTGGACTTGGAGATTCCCGCGGCTTTGCGCTCTTTGAGAGCTGCTAGCCGTTTATATTCCTTGGATAGCTGGATTTGGTGGCGCTGCTGCAGATCTGTCCAGTACTCGGGATACTTGCGCTGCCCGCTGGCGCCAGCACCAGCACTCAGCTTCTCGACAGGACCAAGGGTAACCTCGGAGGGAACCAGGCTGACGTTTGGGTTAGGCGGTGTCTTGTTCTGAGTGAGTGTCAGCTGGGTGCTCTTGATCGGTTGTCCGGGCTATCCGCCTTGCAGCTTGGAGGGCAGCGGCGCCTGTCCAGCCTGTGAGGCGGCGCGTCTTGGCTGCATCCGGGTTGGTTCAGCACCCATCTTGGTAGTCTTCTTGGTGCTTGGCGTGGGGGTTGGCCGAGAAGGCGGAGGAACTGTTGGAGGTGCTTGGAAGGCTGGCTGAGATGGAGGTGGCACCTGTTTGGCAGGTGAAGGTGCATTGCGAGTTGGAGGCGCCTTTGCTCGTTCGGCAGCAGCGGGATCCGGCTGCACCGCGTAGTCGCGGGAGGGCTCCTCCACGGAGTCCTCTGCGCGCTTCACGGCAGCGGGATCCTCTGTGTGCTGCGCGGCGGCAGCGTCTTCTACCCGCTGCTCGGGAGCGGGGTTGGATTGTTCTGCAGCATGGGTCTCTAGCTGCTGATCGGTAGTGGCATCTGGCCGCTCCACGGCCGCGGTGTCCTGCTGCTGCTCGGCAGCATGTTCACTGTCCTCCCCAGCGGATGCAGCTGGGGGAGTTAGCGACTTCTCGGTGTTGGCAGCATCGTGGTCAGTCTGCTGCGTTTCTGGCTGCACCTGCTCGGAGACGTGGTCGGTATCATCCCCGGCGCCATCGTTCTCGGCGCCGAGATCTTGCTCTTCATCAATAGGGGAGGATGCACGCGTCCTACCCTGCGGTTCCTGGTTTCCATCATCATCCGAGAGCTCTACAAGCTGCTCTCGGGGTGCGGTTGTCTTCTTCTTGCGACGAGGTGCGGAAGTGGCATCAGCGTCGAGAGCCTCACTGGAAGCAGAAATAGAGTTAGAGGGGAAGCGGAAAAAGGAACAAGGGAAAAGCACAACAGAGAACCAGGGTATACTCTGAGGCACTTACCCGTCCATGGTAGGGGCGCGTTTTCGGCGGCCGGTGGTGACTTTGATCGCTGGTTTCTTCTTGGTCCTCTTGGGAGGGGGTGCCTGGGCACCACTGCCAGTCCTTTTCCGAGTAGTAGGAGCAGCCACGGACAACGGAATCGCGTCCACGGGCTCCTCTAACTCGTCCAACTCAGGCTCCTCTGCAGAGAAGAAGGGAGAATTCAGAACAAGCAAAAGAGAAGGGAAGCAAAGCATAATGCGAGTAAGCGAAAAGATGAACCAGGTCACCTTCGTCATCTTAGACCAATCCCGAATAGAGGCTTCAGCTCGGGACATACCGGCCTGAATGGCGTGAGGCATACACAAGGTATCTTGGGTGTCATATGCCTTGGCGTCATCCTCAGTTCTGTCATCGTGCCAGTTGGGCTCAAAGATTTCATTGTCCTCTTCTCTCTGGCGATTGATGTGCTGTTGGTGCAAGCAAGCACAGTGAGTTGAGTTCTCGGATAAGAAGTTCTACTCGGAACAAGCGTGCAAACATAAAGCACATTAAGCTAAGTGGTTCTACTCGGGATAGCGTGCAAACACAAAGCATATTAAGCTGGGTGAGTCTACTCGGAACAACATGCAAACATAAAGCATACAAAGCTAAAGGTTCCTACTCGGCATAGCATGCAAATACAAAGCATATAAAGCTAAGAGGAGTTCTACTCGATGTCAATCACAAGTAATGAGGGTGCGGAGAAGAGCACTAACCTGGGTAATCTTCTTGGTGCGGCTATACGGCACGAAGCCGTACGCCCAGTTCTCGGTGAGCGTGGTCTGCATGATAGATCAGACCCAGATGGCCACCTCAGCTTTGCTGAGCTCGAAGGTCGTCGTCCTGGTACAATCCCGAGGACCTCCCATGTAGCACATCTTGTGTGCTCGGTCCTGGAGCGGGAGTACTCGGCGAGAGATCCAGCAGGCGATTGGGTCGTCCTGAAGGAGCTCTTCTGCCGCCAACTCGGTCAAGCGCTTCTCGACCTGGACGACGTCTGGCATGGTCTTCTTTGGATCGTATCCCTAGTTCTGCCCGGTGGGCAGCGCATTCACAAACTTAGGGAGCCCTATCCGGTCTTCGATGGGCTTCCCCTTCTCGGCGGGAACATTCTTCACGTAGGGGAAGCCGTGCTGCCACTTGCGCACGGTGTCCAGCCCGAGTACTCTCGGGTGGTGTCCGGTGTGGCGCTGCAACATCATCGCACTACCCGTCTAGGTCTTCGTGCGGGGAATGAGAGGATTGTTGGGATTGGGCACGCTTTGTTGACGGAGGAAGAAGTAGCGTGTCCAGGTTTGGACTGTTGGGTAGACACCCAGGAAAGCTTCACACACGGTGGCGTGTATGGAGAGCATAACTATGGAGTTTGGTGGAAGGTGGTGCGGCTGAAGGCCGAAATGGCGGAGAAAGTCCGAAAAGAACTTGGAGATGGGAAGGCCGAAGCCGCGTTTGAAGTGGGATAGGAATACCACGTACTCGTCCTTTTCTGGTGCCGGGACGAGCTCGGTGCCGGGAGGCTGGCAGACAACGCCGGGAGGGACTCCGCGGGTGTTCATTAGCCACTGGCAGTCCTCGGCAGTGACGTCCGAGCCCTCCCAGCCGGCTCGGGCGGGAACCGTCTCGTCTCCGTGCTGGTCCATGGAAGCGAGGTTGCTGTTGGAGAAGAAGAGCTCGTCGGAGTTGAGGGCGAGGACGACGGCGGCGGTGCACCGAGATTCTTGCTCTCAGTTCTCACGGTGGGGGCGCAGTGAGTACTCGCGGTGGCGCTGTGCTCGACGGCGGCGACAGAGGCGATGGGAGCGCGAGATTGGAAAGTGAGGAAGAGAGAGAAAAGTTAGGCGGCGCGGGGGTATTTATATCTCCCGCGAGATGCAGTTACTGCTGGATTGATTTTTTTGAAACATTTTCTACTGCAGGGGAGTCTCCCACAACCCTTTATTACCAACCACAAGCGTTACAGTTACAAATATGTACAAATATACATGGAATTAGACTAAGACAGTCTATCCCAGGCTAAATTAAGGAATTAATCCATAAAGCTAAGTCAGCAGCCACAGCAGCACTCAACCTATGCTTAAGCATAAGGAGATCAAACATGAAGCCCACTTTCCATCCCATAAAGGAATGTCTTTCTAATTTAAAAATTACTCCATTCCTTTGCTTCCAAATATTCCAGCAAGCAAGAATCACAATCTCAGTGAAACATGGCCCCTTGAAAGACTTTTTGGCAGCAGCAAGATTTTGCACAAGTGTGTTATCACTCCAACTGATTTGCAAATAATTCCAAATTCGAGAGCTAAAAACACATTGAAAGAACAGATGTATCCAGTCCTCATTGCACTGCGTACAACAAAGAACACAATGATCTGTACCTTCTATCTTCCAGTTTCTTCTTTTGATCATATCCTTTGTATTAATCCTATCCTTGAGAATCAGCCAAGCAAAGAATTTATGTTTTGACATACATTTGGATTTCCATATCCACTTTGCAGGCCCATCAGGATTTAAATGACCAAATTGCAGCTGATAGAATTTTCTGGAGGTGTATACCCCTTTATTGAGATTGCATCTCCAACTATCCTCACTGTCAGTCAACTGAACATTATTTATAATGACACTCAGATCATTAAACTCCTGGAAAGATTCAATTGAAAACGGCAAAATAAAGGCATCTGAGAGGTCTGTCATTAAAAGAATGTCTCTTATAGAGGACAGAGGATCCTTGGCGAAGGAAAATAATCTCGGGAATTTTATAGCCAAAGGTTGTCCCATCCACGAATCCTTCCAGAAAAGCCTAGTAAAACCATTACCCAAAACACAAGAGGACAAGGAACACCAAGTTTCTGCCAATTGCATAACACCTCTCCACCAGAAAGAACCACAAGAGGTGACAGCATGCGGTACTGTTTGGAATAATAAGCATTCTTTACTAAATGGACCCAAGGGATATCCACAGAATTATAGAATTTTGCCAGGAACTTCAGTAACAGAGCTCTGTTTTGAATCTGGATATTGATGATCCCTAATCCTCCTTTGTTTTTGGGTCTACATCATATCCCAGGCAGCTAAAGAGTTCACTCTTTGTTATTCTTGTCCTTCCTCCATAAACATCTCCTCCTTGCTTTATCAATTATATCAATGACACCTTTAGGAATTACAAGAGTGCACATGTAATAAGAAGGCAAGGAGGAAAGAACCGAATTCACAAGAACCAAAACTATCCCCATAAGAAAGGAAAGAGACAGTAGCCGAAAGTCTCCTCTCAATTCTGTCAATTAATGGAGCAAAATCCTTTATAGTTGGCTTTGTGGTTCCCATAGGCAAGCCTAAATATGTAAAGGGCATAGAAGCCACAGTGCAATCTAGGACAGAAGCCAAGTTAACAGTTTCCTGCTGGGATAAATTAATCGGTATCATCGACGATTTGTTATAATTCACCTTTAGCCCAGTGAGACGAGCATAAAGATTAAGCAGGTCCTTAAAAACCAATAACTGAGCCGGTTCAGCAGGAAGAATGACTAAAGTGTCATCTGCATATTGCACAATAGGAAAGTCTCCACCAATTGGAATTGGCAATCTGAGTCTTCCTTCTCTTAGTGCCAGGTTTACAATACTTTGCAACAGATCCCCACCCAACACATAAAGTATTGGGGCCAAAGGATCCCCCTGCCTGACACCTCTTTTACAAACAAAAGGTTTACCTGGGACCCCATTCAAGAGAACCGATGAAGATCCAGAAGCTAGGATTTCCTTAACCCATTTGATTACTAAGGGAGGGAAACCCTTAAATCTCAAAATTTGCAGAATAGCAGAGTGCTCAATGGTATCAAAAGCTTTCTCAAAATCAATCTTGAAGATCACCGCTCTCTGCTTAGATTGCTTACATTGGTGCATGTATTCAAAACACCAAGCCAAACAATCTTGAATAGTTCTTGATTTGATGAAACCATATTGATTAGCATGGATGCATCCAAAGATTTTGTCTTGAAAACGATTAGCCAGAATTTTGGTGATAAATTTCAAATGTATTGGTCAGCGAAATAGGTCTGAAATCATTCACCGTCTCAGGAGAATTAATCTTTGGAATCAGAGTGATGAAAGATCCATTAATGCTCTCCAAAGAGATCTTCGCACTGTGAAAATCATTGCAAAGCTTGACAAAGTCCTCTTTTATTATACTCCAGCAATGTTTAATAAAGAGCCCTGTAAAACCATCTGGTCCAGGCGCACGGTCAGGTTTTAGATGTTTTACCACACCCTCAATCTCTTCAACAGTGAAAGGGTTAGCTAGGATCTCTAGGCCATCTACCACAGGCAGAAAAACAGACAAATCAAAATCAGACATGGGTGGGGAGGAAACCCATTCTGTTCTTAAAACAAGACCAGAAAGCAGCAGCTTTATCCATATGATCCACCAACAAATTCCCAGAAGTATCCGAGATGGATGGAATAGAATTTCTCCTAAATCTCTCAGTGGCTCTGGCATGAAAGTATTTAGTATTCTCCCCAGAAAGCCTAGCCCAACGAATAGTACAACGTTGCTTCCAGTAATCAGATTGTAAAACAAGCAAATTCTTGATATGCTTCTTAACTATAAGTCTGAAATTAAATTCAGGAACACTCAACTGCCGCATATCCTCCAATTGATCCAAAAACAAAATCACCTTACTACTCATATCAATAAGAATCTTTAACTGTGATAAATTCCTTCCCCGATCCTTCAAAGCATATCTGAGATTCTTTAATTTAGCAGTGATTTTGGAGGTGATTGATTTGGCCAGAACAGGACTATTCCAAATCTTAGTCACAAGGTCCATGAAACCAGGTTGCTTAACCCAATGATTTTCAAACCGAAAAATCTTTGCCTTTGGGATGTTGGTTCCAATTTTAACCATACAAGGCAAGTGGTCAGAGGTTATTTTAGACATGGGTAACACCATAGTATTAGGGAATCTAGTGTCCACTGGCATGAAAAAGAACCAATCCAATTGAACCAAAAGTGGATCACTTTGCATATTTGACCAAGTGAAATTCCTGCCCTTAACTGGCAGCTCCAATAAGCCCAGATGGCTGATAACATCATTAAATATAAACATATCATTTAGATCAGCCCCCGATTTATTTCTATTATCCAGTGATCTAATGAAATTAAAATCACCAAGAATCATCCAGTTCTGATGAATCGGGATGGAAAGATTTTATAACCAATTAACAAAATCTTCTCTTTCCACCCCCTTGCAAGGACCATAAACATTCACCAAATTCCAAGAAATAGAATTGTGAATAGAAGTGAATTTAATGTGAATGGCAGAACGATGAACTTCTAACAACTCTCCACTGAAGATGGAACTGTTCCATAGCACAATTAATCCTCCAGAAGCTCCAACAGAGGGAGAGAAGACAAATTGATCAAATCTTTTAGGGCAGAACGACCTAATAAAGGAATGATCAAAATCTTGGCATTTTGTCTCTTGTAAGCAAATGATAGAAGCCTGACTTTCCTCAATTTTATTATAAACTACGTCTCTTTTAGCTTTATCATTGAGTCCTCTCACATTCCAGTCAAAAACAATCCAATCCAAGACTAGATGAGCCTTATTATCCATGGAAAAAATATATAGTAAAGGAAATTGCTGATAATCATAAGATACCAGCACAGTAGATATCCAAAAGATAAAACCCATAATGTAGTACATATGTCATGTAACATAACAAAATGTAACAGAAAGACCCAGCAACAACTCCAGGGACCAAACAGGCCCAAAAGAAATAAAGAAGGCCCACTAATCATCAGAACTTGATGGAGTGGTGGGCTTCTTTGGAGCAGCTTCAAGCTTCTCCACCGTTAATTCCGAATCTTCTATCTGGAGTATGTTTCCCGCCCTCCGCAGAACAGCAACAGGAGTGAAAGGAGGTACTCCCCCTGTAGAGTCTTGAGGACGAGCAGACTTGGCCTTTTTCCTAGGTTCTGGCTTGTCTGATGCAGGCAAACCCTGAACCCAGCATTCTTGGCAAGGCTACGTGTCACTCTACGCTCCTCAAGGACAAGTGGAGTAGACACCTTCCTGGTCCTCTTCTTGGTAACCGGATCGGGAGTCATCGGTTCAGTAGCAGGGCATGAATCCAGCAGCATAGGAACAGGAGCAGCAGAGGAAACTGGCAACTCAAAAGGCAGCAGAGACGACAGAAATTCAAATCTTCTGTCAAAAATAACCCGAGCTTTGTGCTCCAGAAAATATCTGGACCACTCCACCACAGGATCAGGCAACAGGACTTGAAGAATCTGCACTTCATTGTTCTGATCTGCACCAATTTCAGGGGGTGGTGGAACAAAAGGAACCATAGCCAGTTGGTTATGTTCCACCTGTTGCTGCATCTCCACAAATTGTTCCGGGCCCTCAGCTCGTGCAACATTCATGGAATCAATGGAAGCGCCAGAAAATTGAACAGATACAGAAGACTGCACCTGCTCAGGTTCCGGTGCCTGATCAACAGGCTCCTCCGGCGCAGCATTCTCTCCCTGCTCCTCATTGTTCCACTCTCCCCAACCACCTTGCTATGGTTCAGGCTGAGCCGGTGGATCCCAAGCATCTAGAATTGGGGCCTCTGGAGCACCAAAAGCTGGGTGTGGATTGTCCCCAGGAGGGAGAAGGTCTTCATCCCCCGGCAAAGCATCAGCAGCATCACTGTCCAAAATAAAAACAGGGCAGGTCCAGGAAACAACGTGACCACCGTAATGTTGAACCTCCCTAATCACAAGCGAGCGGGGAATATCAGCACCGCTCCCATAAGTAACCTTGAGCAAGGTACGAACAGGAGAAGCGTCCTCCCTCCACCAGGTCCGGAGCTTGCCAAACTTGGACACAAACTCCCGAAGAAACTCATCGGTGCGATAGTCCATGTGCAGATTCAGAATCATAATCCACCCAGTCCTTGTATAAGTTGTTGCTCTAACATTATCTCCTTCATCATGCCTAACGAAGGATAGCATCCTACCATCAGGAAAGACAAAAGGAGGAGAGTGTACCAAACAATCTCTGGCAACTTGATCCGCCATGCGGAACATGCCAACTCCCACAGCGCTCTCCGAGAAGGAGACAACTTGCAGATGTAACTCCTGAAAGATGTAATCGACGATTTGCTGCAGGATATCGTCGAGCTCTTCTACCGGTGGCCGCGGCACCAACTGAGCAATGGCCCAGGATTCATGGCGGCGAGGTGGAGCCGCAGAGGAGGTGATGAAGAGGCGAGCAGGCCACTGCTCTGCCGCCCATACCTCCTCAACATGCATCCCCGCCGGGACGAACCTGGTCGGATCACAGGGGAAGTTCGCCATTGCAGGAGGTTGCGATTCGAGCGGCGAATCCGACGAGGGTTTTCCAGTAACAGTGGCGGGGGCAGGGGATAGAGCTGAGGCAGGGGACTCCTCGGTTCCAATAGACCCAGCGCAGAGTTCCATTAATTCCCGGGCAGTTTCTGCGGATATGGCCCGAACGTGAACAAGACCAGCACCGAATCCGGCCCGTACACTCTTCCGTTGCATGTTTAGCTGAGAGGCAGTTAGAGCAAGGCCAAACCTGGGCCGCCATTTTATCAATTAATTTTGCGAAGCCATCGTCAACAGGCATAGAGGCCACGGCAGGGGTTACAGGGATAGGATCCGTAACAGACTTAGTAACAATAGAATCAGCATTAAAAGATCCAAACTTAATAGCAGACAGTTCACGATCAATATCAGAACCAATTTTGTTAGGAATCGTGGGGGGAGCAGTTGGTGCACGAGTAGCAGAAGGTTTTATTAAAGGCTTGTACCGTTTAGGTTTTACCTTCTTTTTCCTCGTGACAACAGTCCACTCATTAATCTGATCGTGGTTCCACTTTTTCCATTCAGCCATCCAATTTGGACCACCGAAACTCCAAAGATGAAAGAAGCACTTGAAGTGGAAGCAAGAAAACCATTTAATCTTCATAATATGAAATCCAACCTCCTTAGAAGCGACATCAAAAGAGAAAACCCGCTCATGAAGACAGGTAACATTCAAAGATCCACAAAACCCTCCAATCGCCGCCTCAAGAGCCAAAGCAACAGTATTAACATCAATTTTGAAAGCAGCACGGCCAAAAGATACCACCATTTTGAAAGCGCCGTAATTTTTAGAAGCGTGAACGTCCGATCCGAAGAGAATGCGGACTTCCTTAGCAAGAGCTAGACCTCTAGAGAAATCCAGGTCTAAAACTTTGGCTGCATGTACTAAACCCACCGCAGGATCAATGGGAGTCCGATCCAAAAGCGGCACCAAAGAATCCACGTCCAGAATAGGAACGATGGCATTGTTATGATCCAGGAGAGACCCCTTTCGTGGAACCAGATGATCCTGAACCCTGGCACGATGACAAGCAAATTGGATCTAAGATCCAGGGTGAATGCTTTCACGTACCTTGAGAAAACGTTGATCAAGCACAAAGCCCGCTTGATCAACAAGTTGGATCCGCTTGTCCTTCGGATCTAACAGAACAAAACCCACGTAAATGGGATTGAACCTGAGATCCACCTCGGTGGAGAAGATCGCCCTCCACCGCCAACAAGAGCGATCAAAAAGAGATTTTGCCTTGGTCATTGAAAGAAGGGGGGGGTGGACGACACTGCCGGAGTGGCAGATGTCGTATGGGAGGAGGCCGACTACGCCGGAGTGACGATTGTCGGAGAAGAATGGCTAAAACCCTAGATCTCAGCGGAGTCGCCATGAGCGCCGCCTAGAGGGGGAGTCGCCATCCCCCTTTCACACCACTGCTGGATTGATCGTGGCTAGAGATCATGCGGCGTGGGTTAACTGCCCGTTAGAAACGCACACAGCGCAATACGCGCGCGTAACGGCCGCAGTTAATCCCACGTCCTGGATCATGGGCTTTTGAGTACTCGTTCGAGGTGACCTAACGGGCTGTGGGCCCTGGGTGCAGCGATAGGCGCGTGGCCTGCTACTGCGCGGGCACCGAGGCGTCAAGGGCTTGCGCGTGTGACGCGTGCCCCACGGTGACGCGAGAAGCTGGATTCGATTTGGACAACACGGGATCGCGTTGAAAATTTCACCAAGGCGATTTACTCGGCGCAGAAGGGATTTCTCCAATAAGCGTGATGGGAAAGTTAGAGTAGGAGTTATGGGTCCGGGTTGAGGTGCAACTCGGCCTCATTCTTTCAAAGAGGACAATTTGGTTTAAGCTGGCAGAGCCCTACGAACAAGTTCGCTGGACTCTACCAGCTTCGGGGACTAATGTCGGGGGGCTACCCCCGAGTAGGGGTAAGGCAGGTGGTAAAATGAAGATCAGGGTGCTATTTACCGAGTAGGCGGCTACCCGAGTACCCTCTACCCGGAAGTTTCTATTCGGTCATAAGTATTGAAGGCCAAAAGAAGATAAGGAGAAAGATTATAATCATCCGAGTAGAGATCAGGTGGTCCGAGTAGATGGGCTGCGTTCCTACTCAGGCAAGAAGTCAATGGAGCCGTTCTGACAAGATCACGGAGATCCCGCAGCCGTACAGGCGTGCGGTTCAACTTACGGAGCGCATGATTATCCGCGCAACGGAGTGGCTACAGTGAGGTAGGCGCATGTCATGTCCTGTCACTGACAGAGGGGACAGGACACGTCGAGGGGCCTACTCTGTGTGACTGACAGGGTGGATAGGTCCTGTCAGCCGGACGGCGTGGCGACTTCTCGCACCCGCGTCAGCGAGAAGCCAGAGGCGTGCTCTGCGCCACTTTGGAGATGTCGCATCATCGTACCTTTTATTCTTTGTTTACTCGGTTGGATACCAGTATATAAGGTGCCCTGCCCCCTCCTGCGCGAGGGACGTTACGTAAGAGAGCATTTATTGCATGAGCAAGTGTTAGCAGTAGAGAGAGCAGAGAGTGCTACTCGGCTGAGAGGCAACTTTGTACTGTGGATACTCGGATATCATACATACAGAGAGATAGGCAGGAGCAGGGGTGTTACCTCCACACGAGGGCCCCGAACCTAGGTAGTTCTTGGTGTTTGCAGTGGTACCTGAGCGCGTCTACTCGACGTGCGATCCCTCCCTGAATACCTACAGCGTCCATCGGCCCCAAACTTAAGCCATCCCATGGCATGTGTCTTCTCCATACCACGACAGTTGGCGCCCACCGTGGGGCCAGCAGCGGCGCTAGCTGGGGTTCATATTCGGACGGGACCGATTTCTGCTTCGGGAGAGCGTGTGGTCTGTGGCCTTGTCCATAGATTCGGCTCTTTCGATTTCGTCACAGACAACGCCGGCGATTTCGGCGGCAGGCCCGTGCCAGCAGGCGGCTCGGTGCTTTCCTTCGGTGCGCATCTGGTCTACGTCGCCACCATCGTCATCCGCGAGTTCCCGGAGGAGGTGCTCGTCGCGGAAGATCCTCCTGTTGTACTCGCTGCCCGCGGGAAGCCTTTTGGGTCCTCTGCGGACAGCGTGGAGGTGATGATGACAGGCCCGACTATCGATGCCGGGAAAGGCGCGGCCGCTACCACGGAAGTCATCGAGGAACCGGCTGGCGCAAGGGTCCACAAGCCCTACGACTTGCCCCGGAGTATTGAAGGCCACAAGAAGATAAGGAGAAAGATTTTAATCATCCGAGTAGCCGAGTAGATGGGCTGCGTTCCTACTCGGGCAAGAAGTCAATGGAGTCGTTCTGACAAGATCACGGAGATCCCGCAGCCGTACAGGCGTGCGGTTCAACTTACGGAGCGCATTATTATCCGCGCAACAGCGTGGCTATAGTGAGGTAGGCGTCTGTCATGTCATGTCACTGACCGAGGGGACAGGACACATCGAGGGGCCTACTCTGTGTGACTGACAGGGTAGATAGGTCCTATCAGCCGGACGGCGCGGCGACTTCTCGCACCCGCGTCAGCGAGAAGCAGGAGGCGTGCTCTGCGCCACTATTGAGATGTCGCGTCATCGTACCTTTTATTCTTTGTTTACTCGGCTGGACACCAGTATATAAGGTGTCCTGCCCCCTTCTGCGCGAGGGACGTTACGCGAGAGAGCATTTATTGCACGAGCAAGTGTTAGCAGTACAAAGAGAAGAGAGTGGCTACTCGTCTGAGAGGAAACTTTGTACTGTGGCTACTCGGATATCATACATACAGAGAGATATGCAGGAGTAGGGGTGTTACCTCCACACGAGGGCCCCGAACCTGGGTAGTTCTTGGTGTTTGCAGTGGTACCTGAGCGCGTCTACTCGACGTGCGATCCCTCCCCGAATACCTACATGGTCCATCAGCCCCAAACTTAAGCCATCCCATGGCATCTGTCTTCTCCTTACCACGACAAGATCCGCAACGAACAAGTCGACTAGTGACGTTTTCATCACTGCTAGAAGACAAGGTAGATCGGTAAGCAACACTTGCTAATCATATCACATATGACTCTTGTTGTTGGGTGATATCTCCATGTCAAAAACACCAACCTTTATGCCACAAGGCACTTAACCGTTAAGATTACATTGATGAGTTAACCAACCCTTTATGCGCGTAAGCATTAGCAGATGGCACCCTGTTGCAACAGCCGTACCACCTAACCGATACATACCCACCTAGTCAACGAAAACTGATGGCGCCCTGCTGCAACAGACCCATCATCAATCGTAGAAGACATGGGATGGTGCAAGTTTTAGTTGGGGGGCAAGAGAACTTAACATTTGCGAGGGATCGTTCTACTTCCACAAATCTAACATGCATAGGAGTAAAACAACAGGAATAGCAATCACATAGTTGTGACACAGTATGGCCCGTTCCACATGGTGATCTCCATCTCCATGGAACCTGTTCACCATGATGATCTACATCTCCATGGTCCATATGCGCCATCCCTCCGGGTGACGAGTCCTCCAAGAAACTTCTACAAGCTATTACTACTAACAGCTAGAAAAGAAGATTACATGAATAGAGGGAATCATCACAAGTCGGCACGCATGTCGTTAATACAATAAGTGACAACACAATATGGCTCCAGCCGTGTTGACATACTCACGACACGCAGGTCAAGAAAATATTACACACATGCATCACATACACATAGGGCCATACCGGTCACAAAATCTGCAAAAAACGAGTTAGTCGTTCTAACGCCGAAACTTGCAAGGCCTAAAAGACTGTCTTAGAAGTAGAATTAGCCAAAACGTTAAAATACATTGGATCTCAATTGAATGGCGGAAGATTTCTGTAACAAAAGTTCGTTGCGCATCTTTTTCCAGTTGAGACTTTTTCGATCCAAGGTCGTATGCAAAAGTTATAGCTGTTTTGCCGGGACTGTTCATTTCTGCGAATTCTCTGAAACCGGCGGCAGATCCAATCTGTCACCCCGCGCATCTCATGCACATGGTATATGATCTAGACTCCAATTCGACCAATCATATTGATCTTCGTGTGCTGCAATTGGATTTACATGTCACAGTCTACCCCGATGGCGAAAACCGACCGGTAGGGGTATGTCGTTCCACGACCTCTCGCATCATGATCACGGAATCCAAATCACAGATCGAAACATCTACTCCAACAATCGATCACATCGATCATACCCTATCTACATATCACATATGCAAACGATCCGAATCTATAACTACGCAGCATCGGCTCTAATACCACTGTAGGAAAACGGGGTAGGCTACACTAGCGCAAATCAAAATTTCTACCGCGTCAACCAAGATCTGCTGCAAGATATAGATCACGAGATTACCACTAGACGCGCTGTGCCGATCTCAGTGAAGCGGGTCGAGCCAGGGTAGTCGTACGAATCCTCCGGATCCCGTCGCTCCCACGAACAACTCCTCTTGGCGGCTCGTCCGAGTGCTACAGATGCAGCACCTCTATCGGTATCTACACGTGCGGCGTGGAAGCACCGCTTGCCGGACTGCTAGGTCCGCGCGGGCGGCAGGGGCGTGGAGAGACGGTGGCTGCGGTGGAATGTGGTGCGGAATTAGCATCCCTAAAACACACAGCCTCCTCTCCTTTATATAGAAGTCCCCATAATGGGCTGCCACTAAAACAGTCCACTGTAGAGTCCATTTCCAGCCCATTTCGGATCCAATCCGAATTCTGCTTCTTTTGCCTTAAGTGTGCGACCCTATAGGTTCATGCATGTTTAGACATGACACGAGTACACCTACTCGGCCAATAGTTGGTAGCGGCTTCTAGCAAAACGTGCCAACTCCCAAACGTGCATAAAGATCATATCAGATGAACCATCACATGTTTATGCTATTCCTTTTGCCTCACGATATTTGATCATGCTCTTAGCTGATCACTCTTTCTTGATCTTGTGAATCGGAATCCCTTTCCAGGTTAACTATTAACCTTATTCAGCATGGTCATGCATTTCTGGATCCGATCACTCGAGGGGCCCAGATAAATCTCTCTCTCTAGTGAAGAGAGGGGCAAATCCCATCATGACAGACCATGCCTTGCAGCATGCTTCATGACAAACCCGAAAGCTACCTTTATAACTACCCTGTCACGGTGTAGCATTTGATAGCCCCAAAGTAGGTCAATTCACATCTCAAGAACATGCGACAATCTCAGGTCTAAGGACAAAGCAACCACAACGTGTAGAGAGAGAACTATTAGAATTGTTGTAATGTCTCAAGTTGGGTCAGTCAAACACCATGTTCGTAACACGAGTTCACATTATTAGTTTGACATCACCATGTCTATGACTTGCGAAACATAGCCATCAACCAATACATGTGCTAGTCTAATGTTCAGGTGTGTCCTCACATGAACTCCGACTAGGGACATATTTAGAATAACCATGTATGTAAAGAGTTTCACAAACAAGTCACATACTTGCCAATCAATACAAAGGTATTATTCAAGGCACATTATTACAAATCATGGATACATAGATATATCATCATCTCTATGATTGCCTCTCGGGCATATCTCCAACAGGTAGGACGTATGATAGCGAATCCGAATGATTTGTATTCAGTCGATGAACTGAAAGATGGATGAAGGGAATCCGAGAGGTGGGCTATATATAGGGTCGTGTGGCTCACAAACTGATTGTGCTATTTTCGATCCAACGGCTCACGAGAGCTCGAAAGAAACACAACCCTAATCCATCGACTCACAAGAGCTAGAAAGAAACACACCTCTGATCCAACGACCCACAAGAGCTAGAAAGAAACACACCCCTGATCCAACGACTCACAAGAGTTAGAAAGAAACACACGATCCATGTGATTCCTTGTGATTGATGGGATTCAAACGCTCGAGACTCCCTCTCTGACGAAACCCTAACCATTTAGTCCCGGTTGGTAAAACAAACCGATATGAAAGGTTTGCTGGTATGGCCAAATTCATGGCATAGTTTGTTTTAATGTGCCCATATTCCACACAAACATGCATCTTGGAAGAAAGGACAATATTTGTGGAGGAATTGTTTCCTTTTTATTGAAGAAAAACCATTTTCCATTTTCCGAGCGCAAAAAATGGGTTTTTTGTGAAGGACCTACCACAAATATGTTGCCAGACTTGGGAGCTGCATTTTTTTAATATTCTAGACCATGTTATATGCATAAATAACCAATTTATTTCCTACGAAAAGTTTTCCATCCACCTCTTTTGAAAAACACAAGTTTCTGCCGATTCAGCTGGAAACGGGTCAAATTTGAACTACAAGTGCCTCGTAGTTTGCTCATGATTTTTTAGGAAAAAATATTTTTAGGTAGACAACTACCTATTTCAACACAGATACACCGAGAGTTTCTCAATATACAACCCCTAGGTACGAATGGTCATGCCCGCCGTCTTGACTTTTCCCCGAAACCGGCTGAGAAAATTCCAGAAAATTCAAAAAACCCAAAATGACGCGAGACCTTCGCGTGGTGTCATAACATATGTCCTAGTATCTACCAAAAACAATAAACTTGGAATACGACAGTTGTGTTGAAAATGTGTTTATAAAAGTGAGCTATCTCCTTCGAACATTCTAGGGTTTCGGTCTAAATGACGGGTGTTATGGCCAAATCCATGGCATAGTTTGTTTTAATGTGCCCATATTCCACACAAACATGCATCTTAGAAGCACGAACAATGTTGAGAGAGCAATTTTTCCTTTTTATTGAATAAAAAACCATTTTCCATTTTCCGAGTGCAAAAAATAAGTTTTTTTGTGAAGGACCTACCACAAATCTGTTGCAAAACTTGGGAGCTGCGTTTTTTGAATATTTTAAACCATGTTATGTGCAAAAATAACCAATTTGTTTCTTAATAAAAGGTTTCCATCCACCTCTTTTGAAAAACACAAGTTTTTGCCGATTCAGTTGGAAACGGGTCAAATTTGAACTACAGGTGCCTCGTAGTTTGCTCATAATTTTTAGGAAAAAACATTTTTAGATACAAAACTACCTATTTCAACACAGATTCACCGAGAGTTTCTCAATATACAACCCCTAGGTACGAACGGTCAGCCTCACCGTCTTGGCTTTTCCCTGAAACCAGCTGAGAAAATTCTAGAAAATTCAAAAAAAAAAACAAAATGACGCGAGACCTTCGCGTGGTGTCATAACATATGTTCTAGTATCCACCAACAATAATAAACTTGTAATACGACAATTGTGTTGAAAATGTGTTCACAAAAATGAGTTATCTCCTTCGAACATTGCAGGGTTTCGGTCCAAATGACGGGTGTTATGGCCAAATCCATGGCATAAATTGTTTTAATGTGCCCATATTCCACACAAACATGCATCTCAGAAGCACGAACAATGTTGACCGAGGAATTTTTCCTTTCCATTTGATAAAAAATCCCATTTTCCATTTTCTAGTGCAAAAATGGGTTTTTTTGTGAAGGACCTACCACAAATATGTTGCAAAAATTGGAAGCTTAATTTTTTGAGTATTCTAGACCATGTTATATGCACAAATAACCAAAAAAATTCCTAAGAAAAGGTTTCCATCCAGCTCTTTGAAAAACACAAGTGTCTGCCGATTCAGGTGGAAACAGGTCAAATTTGATCTACAGGTGCCTCGTAGTTCGCTCATGCTTTTTAGGAAAAATCATTTTTAGGTGCACAACTACCTATTTCAACACAGATACACCAAGATTTTCTCGATATACAACCCCTAGGTACGAACGGTCATGCCCGTTGGCTTGACTTTTCCCTAAAACCGGCTGAGAAAATTCAAAAAAAACCCAAAATGACGCGAGACCTTCGCATGGTGTCATAACATATGTCCTGGTATCCGCCAAAAATCATCGTAAGAAGTTGTATCAAACCTTTTATGTCGGAGATAGAAAAAAATAATCGGTATCGCTGATATACAGCACAATCACGGCTCGTGAGTCCATATATGTGTAGTAAATGCACGGTTGGACGTATGACGGCGAATCCGAATGATTTGTATTCGGTCGATGAACTGAAAGATGTATGCAGTGAATCCGAGAGGTATGCTATATATAGGGCCGTGTGGCTCACAAAGTGATTGTGCTAGTTTCGATCCAATGGCTCACAAGAGCTCGAAACATGCACACCACTGATCCAACGACTCACAAGAGCTCGAAAGAAACACACCCCTGATCCAACGACTCACAAAAGCTCGAAATAAACACACCCCTGATCCAACGACTCACAAGAGTTAGAAAGAAACACACGATCTGTATGATTCATCGTGATTGGTGGGATTCAAACCCTCGAGAACCCCTCTTCAACGAAACAGTAACCATTTAGTCTCGGTTGGTAAAAAAGATTAAATTATTTTAATGCCTATTGTTTTATACCAAAATAAATAATTTAAACCCTACGTCAAAATTTGGACTTAATTATAGTTTCTAGAATTTTTTTAATCCATTTTGAAATTTCAAAATTTCAAAATATTACAAAACATCACATAATTATTTTTAGTTGATAGCTTTTAATTTTACAAAATTTAGAAATTAGTTTCATGTCATTTGGACTTTTCTTTCAAAAGTTATAGTTTTTCAATAAAACGGGAAAAGAAAAAGAGAAAACGAGGAAAAGGAGAAAAAAAAACAAAAGAGACAAAATAGAAAATACCTTTGGTACCGATTCTAGCCACCAACCGGTACCAAAGGTCTGCTGGTTCGCGCGGCAAATTATTGTGGCCCCGGTGAAACCTTTGGTACCGGTTGGTGGCTAGAACCGGTGCCAAAGGTGCACTTTGGTACCGGTTATTGCTACCAACCGGTACCAAAGGTCATATTTCCGCGGGACTTAGCCATTCTGTCCGTGTTTTTGATTCAGAAAACGTAGACGAAGAGGAACCGCCTCCTGGCTCCTGACGAAGACGAAGAACACCGCCAGGCCGCTCGCCGCTCTGCAGGCCACGCTGCTCCTCCGCCGACGGTGCTCCTCCGCCGCCGTTGTGGCTTCTCACGCGAAGGTGAGCTTCCCCACCGGTTTCCCCGTGTATAGTAGTTACGGTAGGCCGGCCGTGTAGGAAACGTTGCCGCGGAGCTCGTCGCCATGCCCGTCCGGCGAACAAAACCGAGCAACGCCGCCACGGCTGGGTCACCCGTGGCCGTGCGGTTGCAGCGCGCCCACGCACGCGTGCCGGCATTGCCGGAATCGCCGCCGGTGGCAGCTCCCGAGCCGGTGTGCTCTCGGGTGACGTCGTGATGACGTCACCATGGGTCCCACCTGTCAGCATGACACAGTCCAACCGTAACGATGGCCCCCCTTCGCGCCTTTGTGGCGCATACGTGCCCACTGGGGCTACCAGTCAGCCTCTGTGGCTAGGGCCGCCCCGTGTAGAAAACGCTTCGTCCGTTTTCTTTTGATTTGAAAATCCAGAAAAACAGATTTGAACCCTAACTTGTAAAATCCATCAAAATTCGAAAATTGATCCAAATGAGCCCATTAAAATTTCTATGAACTCATATTGAAAATATATATATGTTGGGTTGATGTTTACAAAAATTGGAATAATTAAGTTTGCATTTAATAATTAATTACAGAAATGGCTATAAAAATTTCAAACTTTGAAAGTTAATAACTTTTGCTCCGTTTCTTGAAATGGAGCAAAATTGGTCTCTAAAAATTTGCCTTAACAAATTCTACACAACCATATTTTATTTGGACATGTTTGGACTAAATTTATTCTCTGTTGAAATAACTTACCAAAAAATGGCAGAATTGTTGAATAATTCATAACTTAAAAAATAATTATTGGAAAATTATGTTTAATACCTCAAAATGTTCAGAGGAACAAATTCTATCTATTTTGAACCTTCATGTAAATAAAATAACATTTAAAAACCAAATGGTTCTTGCATTTCCTAAAGGGGCAGGGGCGGAGGAAAGAGAGTACGTAGTTTGCCTCGACGTGGAAATAATTTGTATGAAATTTGCTGAGTGAATAGAAAATTTGTTATTTCTGAAATTTGCTATTTAAAATTTTATAGTGACGTTCAGATATGGATCTGGACGTCGCCCCCTTTATCCGAAATGAGGAGGAAGAAGATTTCTTGCAACAAATGATATATAATAATGCATGTGGACCAGTACCCGAGGAGCAAGACTATGGCGATGAGTTAGTAGCCTCACAATTTATGAACGACTCCGGTGAAAGAATTGAGTCCGAAGAAAGAAGAGAGGACGAAGTGCCCTTAACAAACTCCGGCAAGGTGTATTTCTATATTACAAGGCTGTGTTCATTAGTAGATGCATTGATTTATTTGTATTGCACTTATTAACGGATCATTTTTATTTTATATAGCCTTCTGGATCATCAAGCAAATCTTCTAAAAAGCAAGGTCCTCGAGGCCCGACGAAACCTCTATCGGGCGAGGCTATGTTACCCGTCAGTGCATTTAAGGCTACTGGCGAACCGGTGACAGTAGCGAACGTCCGTAAATTTATAAATCAAGCTGGAGTTATTGTTAGGGACTATATACCGATCAGCATTGAGCGTTGGCATAAGCCGAAAAACACGGCAGAGAATAAAGCTAGTTATGTCAGGGAAAGTACAAAAAAAATTGTTTGGGGGAATCTAGTGGCACACTTCAACCTACCGGATAACTTCACGGAAGGCCAGAAGGAGAAGTTAAAGGAATGGACTCTTAGGAAGATATCCATACAATTCCAGACGTGGAAAAAAAATTATGGGAAAAATATGCGGATGAAGAACCAGTATTCGCTGGAAGACTACAGAAGATAAAAGACCACTGGCCCGCATTTAAGGCGTATAAGACCTCCCGAGCCCATGCGTCCTGATCAACCAAAAATATAGAAAATGCAGGGAAGAAGAAGTATTTTCATAAGTTGGGGTCAGGTGGAAACAAGACTTCGATTCCGCTGTGGAAAGCATTTGAAGCTAAACTGATGCATGCAGGGGTCATTCCACAGACACATGACTGGCCCGACCGGTCCAATTTCTGGTTGTACGCGCATGGGGCAGAGTTGGACCCAGACACAGGGCTGATTGTTGCACGGGGAAAATGGACGGAAAAAATTGAAGCAACCACCCCGAAGCTTGTAGATGCAATAGAAAAAGTTAGAAAGGGAGAGTACATTCCCGATAGAGAGAATGACAAGCTGAAACTCGCTCTAGGGAATCCTGAACATGTTGGACGAGTACGAACCCTCCCAGGTGTCAGCATGAAGGAAACGTGGCCGGAGTGCGCTAACAGTTATACAAGCCGTTCGAGAATGAAGAAGAAGAGCGCTGACCGGTTATCAACATTGGAACATAGGGTGTAGAAGCTGGAGCAGAATCAAGACTCAACTAGTCGGTAGAGGGCGCCTGATCAGCAGTTGTTTATAGAGGATCCTCAAGCCGATGCCACCCCATCTCAGCCAAAAAGCAGTGTGGGTTCCACACATCTTGAAAGCTACCCCAAACAAGGAATTCTAGGGTCCAACTATATTATTGCAGCAAGGAAAACAAAATAAAACAAGAGAAAACAAAAGAAAAACAAACAGACGCTCCAAGTAAACTTCATATGATGTGACCGAATAAAAATATAGTTTCACTAGAAGTGACCTGATAGATTGTTGATGAAGAAGGGGATGCATTGGGCATCCCCAAGCTTATATACTTGAGTATTCTTAAAATTTGCTTGGATGAACCACGGGGACATCCCCAAGCTTTGACCTTGCACTCTTCTTTATCTAATATATCACCCTCTTCTCTTGACCCTTGAAAACTTTCTTCACACCACACTCAAAGAGTAATTCGCATTAGAGGGTTAGTGCAACAATAAAAAATCCATGGGTTATGTATGGTCACAAGTTCTATTGATAATTTTAAACATTAGCTACAACCACTGATGTTTCTTGAAGCAAAGAAATCCACTTGTAAAAGAGCAAATGCAAGAAAAATGGCAGAATCTGTCAAAACCAGAGCAGTTTGCAAAGACGATTTTTTTGGGGGCACTTATGTTGCTCAGATCGAAAAACTTAAAGAACAAAAACGTTGCAGAATTAGCTGAGGAATAAGCACAAAAAAGTTTAGGTCATTCTGATTTTTTTGTGAATTATATGATTTTTTACGGTGGATAGCAGAAATCTGTTTCCTGCGCACAAATCCAAAACCAACTCCAACTTTCGTCAGAAATTTAACTTGGCACAACTAAAACATGAAAATAAACATACAAAGTAGTAGCTACAGAAGTATACAGCCCCTTGACTCAAAGAAAACAGAGGAAAAAAAGCGAAAATAAAACCATGGGTTATCTCCCAAGAAGTGTTTTTCTTTAACGCCTTTTAGATAGGCCCAAAAAAGTGGAATCACGTGTTTTCAAGTGAAGAAGATGCTCACATAAAAATTATGAATTAAGCAAAAGAGAGCATCAAGAAGAAAGTACAAAAAAAATTTAAGTCTAACCCACTTCCTATGCATAAGAACTTGTAAAGAAATAAATTAAAGAAGCTCAAACTAGAAATCATGGGAAGGTAGAACAAGAGTCATTTCAAAACTTTCAGCAAAAAGAGAGGTGTTTTAGTGACTTGAAAATTGCTACAACCATATTTTCCTCTCTCATAATAATTTCCAGTAGCATCGTGAATAAACACAACAACATAATTATCACGTAAAGCATGTTTGTCACGGTCTAAAAGCACACAATTCATATCAAGCTCCAAAATAGTGGCATCATAATTTAAAATCAGCTCCTCTTTCTTCTCACTTTTAGCAATAGAGAAACAATATGATTGATCACTCATAAAATGTATAGGACACATTATAGCAATCCTATTTCCAGTAGCATTATAACTTATGACATCAAGTAACATAGGACCATCATCAAGAGCATTATCATATAAATTTTCTAAACAAACTTCCTCACCATCATGCATATCAATAGTTGGAATAAATAGAGGATTATCATAGAATTTATCAAAGTAGCATGGATTATCATACATAATAGTAGCAATATCATTCTCACAAGTTTCATTCATAATAGTATCAAGGTGACAAGTATAGCAAGTATTAATTTCATCAAGTAATGTTTGAGTTAAAGAGTTACTATCATTGGGAGGTAGACATAGGTAGCTCCATTCTTCCTCCTTCTGATTATCACTCTCCTCCTCTTTTTCATCCAATGAGCTTCTAGATTCAGCAGTTTCTTCTTCCACAGGTTCCTGCAAGGTATTAGTGTCTCCCTTTGGGGGAGAGAATTGATTAAGATATTGAAGTATGTAGTAATTACAATCGTTGTAGTTATCAAATCAATATTCAAGTATATCATAAATCTCATATTTATAAGGTGCATCGTTAATACTTTCAAGCAAATAGGCGATTTCGAATGCACCCTTCCAAGCAATAAATTCCTCAATTTGTTCCACATCATCAAAGTCATAATTTCCCTTAACATAAGAATATATGGTAACATTATCATTGTACTCACATTGAAAAGGGAGGTGTTTATACCTCCTACAGCAACAAGATTTATCAAAGCAATAAGTAACATTATAAGTAGAGCACAAGTTTTTAGCATAGTCGTGCAATTTATTAATTTGCTCCCATAAGTGTATCCCTTTTTGTGACAAGCGGTATTCCTTATAATATTTCTGTTGTTCATCCGTGAATCCACCTTGCCAATAAGATCTAGTTTCAAAGACATCAAACATTGATAGAAAGCATAATAGAGCAAGTAAAAAGCAAAACAATTACAAAGTAAAAAAATGATTGGAGGTGAGAGACTCCCCTTGCAGAAATTTTCTTCCTCTCTGGCAACAGCGCCAGAAAAGCTTTGATGGTGTGTGGACACACGCTCGTTGGGAAACCCCAAGCGCAAGGTGTGAAGAGTGCAGCAGCAATATTTCCCTTAGAAAAGAAACCAAGGTTGAATCGACCAGTAGGAGGACAAGCAATCTCTGAAGGTTGATGCAGCTGAGGTGGCAGGGTGCACTACTGGTTCAGCAGCAACATGGAACCTACACAACACAATCGAATCACTTTGCCCCAACGAAGAAATGAGGTTGTCAATCTCACCGGTTTTGTTGAACACAAAGAGGTTAAACGTATGGTGTGGAAAACAATATGAGAATAGTATGAAAGCAGTAGCAGCAGTACGAAAGCACAGTGAAAGCAGTGAAGCAGTGTGTGTATTATCAGTATGATAAAATGGACCGAGGTCCATAGTTCACTAGTGGTGTCTCTCCTTGAAAGATAAATAACACATGTGGTGAACAAATTACAACTGGGCAATTGACAGAAATGAAGGATGCACCGTAGTGCATATGCAAGACATAAATATTACTATGTGATTCATGCGGGCATTACAACAAAATACATAGACCGTCATCTCACTGCATCTATGACTAATATTCCACCCTCCGAATATCATCCGAACAAACGTTGGGTATTACGTTGCAAGCAACAGATTATAGCAGTAAGCAAAGTGTGTAATGTAAACTAAGTAAACACCGTTGTTTTCTCCCTAATGGCAACAACACATCCTCCATCCATCACGTTTCTGTCAATCGAGCACAGATGCAAAGGAGGCATGAACCCACTATCGAGCATAAATACTCCCTCTTGGAGTTACTAGCATCTACTTGGCCAAAGCATCTACTAATAACGGAGAGCATGCAAGATCATAAATAACATATGCATGAAGATAAAATGATAGATTGATAATCAGAAGACATAGCATTCAACATTCATCAGATCCTAGCAAACACAACATGTAGCATTACATAAAGATGATCCCGATCATGTAGGGCAGCTCACGAGATCTAAACATGAGGTATAAAGTGGAGAAGACAACCATCTAGCTACTGCTATGGACCCGTAGTCCAGGTATGGACTACTAACGCATCACTTTGGAGGAGGGCATGGTGGTGTAGACCCCTCCGGTGATGAATTCCGCTCCCGCCAGGGTGCCAGGGAGAGCTCCAGAACCCTCCCGATCTCAGGATGACGATGAAGGCGGCCTCTGGTGTTTCTCGGGACGAAGTGGTATATTTTTAGGGTTGATGTATCGGGGGGCATAAATAGGCGAAAGGGCGAAGGCGGTGGAGGCCCGAGGGGCCCACACCACCCCCAGGCGCGGCTAGGGGTGCGCCGCCCTATCGTGTGGCCCCCCTCCGGGACACTTCGGGACTCCGTGGAACCTTCGAGAATTCTAAGACTTCCAGACTTAGAGTTTTACAATTCCGAGAATATTTCCAGAACAACTTTTCTGAAACTAAAAACAGCATAAAACAAGGAACTCGCTCTGTGGCATCTTGTCAATAGGTTAGTCCGTAAAATCGATTAAAATGACATGGAGTGTATATCAAACATGTAGGAAACAACATGAAACATCAGAAATTAAGGATATGTTTATGAAGTATCAGTGCCCTAGAGAGGGAATACATACTTGAGGAGTGTTGTTACAGCCCTACGCATGGATTGTTGTTTGTTATCCGACCGGAGAGTGGTTCGGAGTAGCGTAGTGAAGAGTGATATTTATGCATTCAATTATGTTATCATTGTTGAGAGTGTCCACTAGTGAAAGTAGGATCCCAAGACCTTGTTTCTAAGCACTGAAACACCGTTTACAATCAATTCTACTACATGTTTGATTTCCGCCATTTTTATTTCAGATTTCTATTATCACTTATAAACATTCATATTACTTGTATTTCACTCTCTCTTCGCCGAACGAGTGCACCTATACAATTGACAGTTATATTAGGTGTGTTGGGGACACAAGAGACTTCTTGTATCGTAATTGCAGGGTTGCTTGAGAGGGATATCTTTGACGTCTACCTCCCTGAGTTCGATAAACCTTGGGTGATCCACTTAAGGGAAACTTGCTGTTGTTCTACAAACCTCTGCACTTGGAGGCCCAACACTGTCTACAAGAATAGAAGTGTGCATAGACATCAAGCTCTTATCTGGCGCCGTTGACGGGGAGGTAAGGTAAAAGGTACTCACATCTTCTGTGAGTGCTTGAAGTTATTTCCTTTAGATTCTGCAATTATATATTTTTGTTTCTTGTTTTAATTTTCACTAGTTAGGCTTAATGGAAAATAACAAAAATATGAGAGAGCTTTATAATCTTTATCTTGAGTTAGGACATGAAGTGTTTGAAGAGAAAATTAGAAAACCTATGGAGCTTTATTTGCATGCTAGTAGCAATGTCATTAGTATGAATTCTTTGAACACCATTATTGTTAATTCTATGAAAAAGTCTAAGCTTGGGGAAGCTAGTTTTGATGAATATGATATTTTTAGTCCCCCAAGTTTTGAGGAGGAAATTTTCTTTGATGATACTTTTCCTCCAAATATGATAATTATAATGATTGTGGTATTCTAGTTCCACCTACTATTGATGATAAATTTTATTGTGATCATGATATGCCTTCTATATATGATGTTTACAATGATGAACATGCTCTTTTCGGTCCACCTACTATTGAGGAGAAAGTTAATTATGATTGTAATATGCCTCCTATATTTGATGATTATGGTGATGAGAATGATAATGGTAGCTATTTTTTTTGAATTTTCTCCCACTATTATTAATGAGAATAACTATGCTTATGTGGAGAGTATCAATTCTTATATGCATGTGGATCGTGGTAAGAATGTTTCTTGTGATAGTTATATTTTTAATTTTATTCATGATGCTACTGAAAGTTATTATGAGAGAGGGAAACATGGTTTTATGCATCTCAACAATATCAAGGTTCCCCTCTTTATGTTGAAAATTTTGAAGTTGCACTTGTTTTGCTTTCCTATGCTAGCCACTTTGTGCTTTATTGACTTGTTCTTCTACAAGATTCTTTTTCATGGGAAGTGGGTTAGGCTTAAATTTGTTTTATATATGCTTCTTGATGCTCTCTATCACTTTTCAACTCTTATCCTTATGTGAGCATCTTCTCAAATTATCATGCCTAGCTAAAAGGCTTTAAAGAAAAGCACTTCTTGCGAGATAACCCATGGTTTTATTTTTACTTTGTTTTTCTCTGTTTTCTTTGTGTCAAGGTGTTTTATACTTCTGTAGAAACTCTTTTGTATCTTTTTTTCACATTTTAGTTGTGCCAAATAAAGTTTCTAGCGAAAGTTGGAGTTGGTTTTGGATTTCTGCGCAGGAAACAGATTTCCGCTGTCCACCGTAAAAAATCATATAAAATTCAGAAATATCACAATGACCTGAAATTTGTTCTACTTATTCCTCGTATAATTCCTAAACTTTTTCGGTCTTTATGTTTTTCGATCTAAGCAACATAAGTGCCTCGAAAAAAATCCGTCTTTATAGACTGTTCTGGTTTTGGCAGATTCTGCCATTTTATGTCAAGTGGATTTCTTTGCTTCACGAAACATCAGTGGATGTAGCTAATGTTTAAAAGTATCAATAGCACTTTTTCCCTTGCATAACCCATCAATTTTTGATTGTTGCACTAACCCTCTAATGTGAATTACTCTTTGAGTGTGGTGTGAAGGAAGTTTTCAAGGGTCAAGAGAAGAGGGTGATATAATGTGATCAAGAATAGTGCAAGGTAAAAGATTGGGGATGCCCTCATGGTGCATCCCAGAAAATTCTAAGAATAATCAAGCATATAAGCTTGGGGATCCGAAGGCATCTCCTTCTTCATCAATAATTTATCAGGTCACTTCTGGTGAAACTATATTTTTATTCGGTCACATCATATGAAATTTACTTGGAGCGTCTGGAGGTTTTTATTTTGTTTTCCATTGTTTTCGTTGCTGCAATAATATTGTTGGAACCTGTCATTCTTTGTGTGGGAGAGAGACATGCTCCGTTTTTCATATGAATACTCGTTATGCGCGTATTCTTAGTTTTTCTTCTAGCCGCTGCAAATCCTTTTAGCTCTTGTTTTTCATGCATCTCTTATTTAGAGCTGTTAGTTTTTGTAGAGTTGTGTTATTACTCTCTTGTTTCATTGCTGCATCTCTTGGAGAGTTTTTGTTTATTATGAAATGTATGGTGTTGGAAAGCAGTAGTACAGTTTTCGTGTTTATAACGGTGCAAATAGAAGCTTGTATAGACTGTAGCTAGACTTTTTCATGTCATGCTAGATGTTATTTTAATTCTAAAGCCTAGTGGTTATTTTTTTAGCATTATTTGTCTCAAATAGCTGAGAGTTTTTAATGTGCCTTTGAAAGAATCATGAGTTGTTCTGAAGCATAAATTTGTGGTATTATCCTTTGAATGTTTTATTTGGTTGACTTGGCGCATGCTCACACCATGTTTATGACTACAAACCAGTCACTTATAGCCTCTATGATAATTTAGTTTTTGAACTTGTAGTACCACTTATGCTTTGATTAATGATGTTTTTGTCGCTATGCATGATTATAGCCATTATTTCTCTCTTGATTTGTCGCTCCCAATCTTCTGCTAGCCTCCACTTGTACTGAGTATGAGCTCTACTCGTGCATCCAACTCCCAAAAACCAAAGTTTGCCAAATGTGTCCACCATACCTACCTACATGTGGTATTTAACTGTCACTCCAAAGTAAATTTCTCATGTGTTACCTTTAAAACCTTCAAAATTACTCATGTTTTGTGCTCCGTTTTAGCTCATGAGGACTTAAATAGAGAATCTTTATCTCACTTGTTGATTGGACTTTCACACCCTGGACTAGTGGATTCATCCGCTTATCCAATTGATAGAAGAGCTGGCAGCATGGTGCCTAGCCCCAAAGTAATACAACAAATTCTCTTCACTATTTTTGCCCCTCATTTATCAGTCAAAGCATAATTGTGTAAACAAGAGAGAAAGAGGGATGACCTTCTACCCAGATGTGTACTTCTATGAGAGCCGATCTTATGAAGTCTAGTTGGCTTGTGACGTACTGTATTTTCTGTTTACCATTCGCTGACATAAGCATACACCTCTCTAAAAATTAGACACTCCTCCATGGTATGTGATCGTTGGCAGGCACCCGAGGATTTGGTTAGCCATGGTTTGTGTAAGAAAGGTTGGGAGGAGTGTCAACCATTTTATACCTCTATTTAACAAAATAAAAGCTCTAGCACATGAGTGATCCCTGCTTCCCTCTACGAAGGGCCTTTCTTTTACTTTTATGTTGAGTCTCCATCATCTAACTTTATGCACAGTTGAGAGAGCATGGTTGCCCTTCTGAGTTTAATGTACATTTGTCCTAGAATCATTATTAATTGATTCATGGTGTGTTATTGTTTGTTCTCAAATTGTTTGTTCTAGTCTTCCTCATGAACTTTGAAGGTATCCTGGCATTTATGTTTTGCCCGACTCTTAAGGACAAGTGAAATATCACTTTGCTATGTTATCTCTATGCTTGAAACAAACGTATAGCTTTCGAGTGCATTATTATTCATGATCTTTTGTTTGTGTTACTTCTCATGATGCAAAGTGTTTGCTATGTTTTATTGTTATAATTTTATTTATCATGCTTGTGTTAAACTTCTATGATCTCAGATATGCTTATGCTTTTACAGTTTAGATGATCAAGTTTATGTTGGTAGCATGTCACCTCAGAAATTATTTGTTTTTATCGTTTACCTACTAGAGGACGAGTAGGAACTAAGCTTGGGGATGTTGATACCTCATAAACGTATCCATAATTTCTGATATTCTGTGTTTTTTTCATGCCATATGCTACATGTTTCTTTTACACTTTATGTCATTTTTATCAATTTTCTCGGACTAACCTATTGACAAGATGCCACACAGCCAGTTCCTTTTTTCTGCTATTTTTAATTTCAGAAAAGTTGTTATGGAAATATTCTCGAAATTGGACGATTCAAAAGACAGAAGTCTTAGAAGTCCCGGAGGTTCAAGGAAGTCCAAAGGAGACCCGTAGGGGGGCCCTGGAGCCCCCACACCATGCCTGGGCGCGGGTGGACCCCTAGCCGCGCCTGGGTGGTGTGGGCCCCTCGGGCGCCCACCGCCATCGCCCTTTCGCCTATATATGCCCCCCCGATGCATAAACCTTAAATATATCAGTCCCCTTTCACAAAAAGTTCCGTAGCTCCGCTGCCGCCGCCGACAAGTTTCGGTGGACAAAAATCTCTATTCCGGCACCCTGCGGGGACGGGAAAGTACCCCCGGAGCCATCTCCATCGACTCCACCACCATCTTCATCGTCGTTGTTGTCTCCTATGATGAGGAGGGAGTAGTTCTCCCCCGGGGCCGAGGGCTCTACCGGTAGCTAGGTGTTTCATCTCTCTGCTATGGTGTGATCTTTATGTGACCATGAGCTTTGTAATCTAGTTGAATAAATAGATGTTACTCTTCATCTGTTATACTACTCAAGTGGTTTTGTTATGAGATCTCCGTAGATACTTTGATCACGGTGTAAAGGTGACAGTGTGTGCACCGTGTGGTTTAGCCTGATATTTATAACTTGTGTTGGATGACCCTATGAAATTGTGGCGTTTGTTTGGTACTAATTTGGGGTGCTCATAGTGACAACGTGGGGTGCCCTAGAGAGGGAATACAGACTTGAGGAGTGCTGTTACAGCCCTACGCATGGATTGGTGTTTGTTGTTCGACCGGAGAGTGGTTTAGAGTAGCGTAGTGAAGAGTGATATTTATGCATTCAGTTATGTTATCATTGTTGAGAGTGTCCACTAGTGAAAGTAGGATCCAAGGCCTTATTTCTAAGCATTGAAACACGTGTACAATCAGTTCTACTACATGTTTGCTTGCTGCCATTTTTATTTCAGATTTCTATTATCACTTATAAACATGCATATTACTTTTATTTCACTCTCTCTTCGCCGAACGAGTGCACCGACACAACTTACAATTGTATTAGGTGTGTTGGGGACACAAGAAACTTCTTGTATCGTAATTGCAGGGTTGCTTGATAGGGATATCTTTGACCTCTATGTCACATCCCAATTTTGGAATACCTGTTAACACAGTTGTTTTGCTAATTGCTTGACTAATAAACCTTGGTTGTGTTTGTTTGAGTGCAACTAAACAAACTAATTATATAATCTTACATGGCTAAGAAATTGAAAACAAACTTAATAAGATAGCAAAGCTGTAAACTAAAAATATTCAACATATTGTTCCAATGACTTTGACAATATTTTCTAAAGTAAATATTGATCAAAGAGTTTTCCAAAAAACATCTTATGAATCTCATACTTGTTGAATATTATTCCAAGACCTAAATTAAGAAAGAGGAAACACTTAATAAAATTTCCCTAAAAGAGTATCAGAAAAAGAGGCATTCTTAAATGCTTCACCAAAATATTATCAAATGTTTTTCCAACCTTGCAAGATTAAAAACAAAGGTATTGGAGAGCATTGACTTGCTATCTCTAGTCACACAAATATTTTGGCAAAGCATTGTAAAGAAAAGCCAAGTGCCTTATTAAATAGAAATTCCAATGTTTCCAGAAACAGAAAACTCAAACAAGTTACTATTGGAAACTTTCTTAAAATGATTTGAAATCTATACCATTGCTTCCTTATATCAAATAAGGAACACACACAAGAGGAGACCAAAATTTGAATCCATTAAAGTCCTGAAAACATGGTTTTTCTCCACAGCAACATTTGGGATTTTGAACAAGTTTGTTCTACAAACTTTTTCCAAATGCCATGAAATAAATACCACATGCTCTACATCATAAATGAGGATGAAAACCAAAAGGGCACAAGTTTTTGAATAATTTAAGTTGCCAAAAACCCCTGTTTTCTTGACAGCACCTTTTTGAAATTTGAACAAGTTTGTTCTATGAAGTAACTCAAAATGACTTGAATTTTCTACCACATAAGGAACACATCAAATAAGGAATGTGTGCCAAAAATTATCATTTTTGGAAACTCCTAAGTAGGTTAATAAATTCAATGTCCATTTATGTAAGAATTCAAATTTGAACAACTTTGAATTATAAAGTTTATTCATTTGAGCTAATTTTCATATATGTTGTGTATCTTAACTAATTAGAATTTTGGGCAAAAGGGTTTCAATTGTTAACTTTGTTTGCCTAGTGAAAACATCAATTTACAGAGAGGAAAAGGACCTATTTGTAATTGCTAGGGACCTAAATGTTATCCTAGTCACACATGTCCTTCTTCTTCCTGTAGATGATGCAATAGAGGGCATGGCTGCCCATGCCCATTGCCTTCGAGTGGAAGCTTGCTAGATGGATTTAAAGCCCCCATGTGCACCTCTGTGCCTCCCTACCTGCTCCCTCTCTCACCCCCTCAAGTTTCACTCTCTCTCTCTCTATTTTTTTCCCCTACCGAAACCCTAGCCCACAGCTCGTCGTCGATTCGGCCGATAGGGAGCACGCCGCCGGTCGCCGCTAGCTCCATTAGCTCCGCCTCGTCGTGGTAGTCCTCCAGGCCGAAGGAATCAAGCTGGAACGAACCGAGGTGGCCGCGCCATCCCCGTTTCTTCTTCGAGCCCGACGAGCTCCGGCAACGAATCGCCGCCGCCTCGAGTCTCCTCCTCCTTCACCGAGCCTTCCATGGCGTCTAGGGTAAGCAGGGGAATCCCCCCGACCGTTTTTCCCTCTCTCTCTCGCCCTTAATCGCCACCTGCCGTGGTCGCCGTCCGGCCGCCGCGTGCGCGCTGTCGCCGCCGCTCTCCGGAGCCATCCCAGGAAACGAAACATACACTAGGTGAATCCCCTCGTCGAGTACTACGAGTTGATGGTGTTTGATTGGAAAAACGTGGCTGGATTCGTCGATTAGTACCTCGCCGGAGACGTTTCCCGCAGGCGATTACGTCATGGCTGCGTCATGCTCGCGTCAGCCCCCCCCCTTGACCCCGCGCAGAGAGTCAAACTGGCGCGTGGGCCGGGTCTTGCTTGCGTGGCTGCCCCCGTGGCATCCTGGCCCGCGAGTCAGCGACTCGGGGTAGATCCCGCCGCGGTAGAAGTGGATCTGGCCGGCCCATTGTGGATCTGGCCCATCCTCAATTGATTTTCCTTTTAATTTTTGACAGAAAAGTACATGTTTGCTTTTGGCTCTAAAAGGCAACCTAAAAGATGAATGTGACCAAGGTAAAATTTACAGTGGTACACCAACAAAATATGAACCACCTCCAACTTGTAGATCTACATTTGGATGGATATTTTTGAAATTAAAAATGATTTGGCAACAGGTACCAGAAACACCAAAATGAGCACCATTTGTATTTCACAACTCAGAATGAAGTGAGGCCAATTCAATTGGAAAGCCCTTGGAATTTCCTAACATGAGAAATTAACCTTGCTTCCAAATTCATTATATTTTGAAATGGCATGCAATTTGGTAAAACACCAGAGAGCACTTTGGTGATATTTATAAAATTATTAAAGATGAATTTTGATGCAAACTCAATTGGATGGTCTTGTATATGTTTAGGGCTATCCAAACCTAGAAGGGTTTAATTTTTAGAGCATCCTATAAAATTTGGTGGACAGATCTTTGTTTTGCTTGTTTCTGCCATTTTGGCATTTTAGCTAATTAATTGTTGTGATGATAATTTTGTGTTGCAATATTGTTTTCTAGCATGTATAAGTTGTGTGAACTTGCTTTATAAGTACTACTTAGCTATTTTATCATGTTAGAATGTGTGTACTTGAGTTGAGAAGAAATAGGATTTATATTAATATCATATGTTCATCTCTAGTTTATTACTTGCATATAATTTTTGAATGATTAATTTGTGTGCAAGTGATTGAATTGTTGTGTTGAGATATTAGATTCAGTCCCATGTTGGTACTTATATTTTGTTAGTATCACCTCTGCTAGCTTGCATTTGAGTTGGTAGAGAAGCATGAGTAATTTAGTCATTACTATGAGAATGTTATGGAAAAATTCCCTCATGTGTGGAATTTTTGACATAATCATTTGTGGTTGAGTAGCCACATATTTTTGGGTTGTATTCATAGGACCAGTAGAATTTTGATATGGTTGTTATGAGTACTTGACCCCTAAAGTTTTCACATGTGTGAAAACAATAGCATGGGTATCATTACCTTGCTTATTTTAGCATCCTGTTATTTTCTACTAGTGTGATTATTGCACTAGATGCTAGTTTAGTATTTTGTTAATTTTTAGCAAGTGGACCAGAGGCATTGTGACCTCTTGATGCTTTGTTATGCTAGTGGAACACCCACTGGTTTCATTGCATTTTTTTGGTGGAAACATTATTTCCCCCACACTAGATGTGTTTCTTTTATATAGTTTCATAACTAATGAGTGCCTAGTATTTTTGCTTTGGGAATTTTTGTACTAAATGGAAATGTGTATGCTTCTGTTTGTAAGTGGTTATAATCATGTGTGGCTTGCTAGGAAAAATACATTCTTGGAGTGTTGTTTGATTCCTCTAGTAATGCCCTTTTTTATTACTACTAGTATGTAGGAGTTGCCCTGCAAATTGATGCATTGTTTTATTAAATGGGATATTTTTGTTATAGCAGGTATAGATGTTTTTCACTCCTGTTTTTATGACATGGACCCTCTGGTTGTATTTCAATTACATGATTGAAATTCATCCATTGATTCTTCATGTATGAGTAGTACTAGATTCCCTAGCATTTTCGTGTTGAATTAATTTTTCTGCCAACTTGTGTTTGGTGGATATTTGTGTATCCTTGCATGAGGACATGTTTTCATTCCCATTATGATAACATGGTTCCTTGTTTGCTTTTTAGTACTTTACTTATTATTCTTGCTTGCATAGCAAAACCTTAGTAGAAGCATGTCTATAGGATTCCTCCTTTTTAGTCATTGTTTCTATTGTTCTCACTATGAGAAATTGTGTGTTTTGTGATGAGTCTATTACCTTGTTACACTTGTGTAGGCTCGCTGATTTGTAAAAGTAACTTTTGCAAATCATGTGTCTTATTTATTCTTGATGTGAATTTAGACTTAGTAAGATATCTACCTTTTTCTTTTTGTTGTTTGGTTGATAGACCCATTGCCATGATTAATGTGGTGCATATTTTATATACTTTTAGTAGTCTCACCCTTGTGAAACTAAGTATATTTTGGGTTTATTAATATCTTGGTATGAGAGTGGCACACCCACTGAATCCATGATATTAAGGTTGTGAGATATGTCCCTCCAACCTTAAGTTGTCTTATTAAATGGCATTTCTGCCAAGTGTGTTTGTTTGATTGTTTGCCTCCGTTAATAATTGTATGATTGGTTATTATTAGTTTCCTTGCTGTATGTATTGTTGTGTATTGTTTCTTGCCTTGATTGGTTCTGAATGTGTGTCCTTTATTCCTTTTACGACGTTAGAAAACGAAGAGGAAGGAAGTGTCGTGAAGCTCTGTTTCAAGTTCCAGTCACTCCAAAACCAGGGACACAAGGAGATACCAGGCAAGCCATCCTGATTGCTTGCTGATACAATACTTACCATTATCTATCATGCATGTTTTTACCTCTGAAGTTTTACCAAAACTTGGTTATCAAAACTATTTTTGATGTGGCTATTACTACTATATTAGTATATAGGTTACTATCATGCCAGTAGTTAAACTTGGTAATACCAAGCCCATAAGCCACCATATGGTATTTATTACCATAAAATATACTAGTCCCTAAGTGGACACCCTAAAATTGTGATTCTACAAAACAAAGGCTTTACGAAAAAACCCGGAGAAAAGGCGGATCCTTGTTCTCCGGAGGAATGTGGAAGTGGTCATTTTTGAGAAAGTGGTGTTTTCAAAAATGACACATAACCTAGTCTTCGCTGGACAACCTTTACCGTACTGCCACTTTACCCCAATATGGGTAGGGGCTTGATTAAAAACTTGTTATGGTTAGTATGTGTGCTATCTCAAGTGCTATAGGGGATTGGATCATCCGAACCGAAATGTCGCTAGGAGTGGAGAATACGGGACATCTAAAGTGTGGGATTAATTTTCCCTCCGGATGCAGCAGTTGGGTCTCCTGTTTGGGCGGTGTGGGACACGGCTTGCCAGGGAGGGGGAACCCCAATTGAAGAGATAGTCATGTACTAGCTTGCACATAGCGGATAGTCAAGATCAGTTATCTGATGTTCTCATAGGTTGAGGACAGTCCATGGGTGTTTCATGGCGGATTCTGGATCTGGTGGAAATGTGTACACCTCTGCAGAGTAAAACTATTTCGAGATAGCCGCGTCCTCGGATATGGACGGTTGAATGGCCATGTAGCTAGCATTGTGTCAATGTTTTGAAAAGAGGAAGTTTCTGAAAAGGAATTGTTGGAAGGGAAGTGTTGAACTTGTGAAGTTCGGAAAGGAAGTGGAAACTTATACCGTGGAGGTATCGTCAATGATGAAAAGCCAGATGATGTTATACAAAACAAAATGTTTTGCAAACAAAACCATTTCTACTCTAAGCAAGAATTCTGGAAACTGATTCCAAGAAGTTTTGCAAAGAGAAAATATTCTTTAACAAAACTTTACAAAACCTCTTGTACATGTGATATCTACAAGAGAAATAAAACTGTATTATTTTATTTTCTTCTGAAGTATCTTCTTCAACGAAGATACAGATTAACCTGACTGCAACTGTGGTGTCATCTTATATGAACACCATTGGTAGTGAACCCTATTTATAGCCTACCTATTCCACCATATAAGCATATTTGCATGTTTGGTAAGTGACATGATGGATGTCTTGCTGAGTACATTCAAATGTACTCATTATGGTTTCGCCCCTGGTATCTACTTGCCAGACTTTGAGAAGGAACCTCCGAAGGAGATCTATGAAGAGAAGTACGGAGTTGACGGCTTTGCGAACTAGGATCGTCTCCGGGTCAGCAGCCTGTAGGTTAAGGCGTGACTTGGGCTCAACTACGTTGTGTTTTATTTGTCTTCCGCTGTGTTTGATTAAGTTGCCTGCCCTTTTGGCAGTTGTGTTAAACTTGATCATGTGATCATTTGTGTAATATATTTATGTATTCGTGTAATGGATGATGTATTTCTGTGTGCCAACTTTGTATGTTGTTCACGACTGATCTTTCTGGGATCGTGAATGTATGCATACGTAGGGTTTCAGACTGCCGGTCTGGGGTCCTTACAGAGTTGGTATCAGAGCCATCCTGACCTTAGGAGACCTTAGTTAGCATGGACGTCAGATAGGAAAGAAAAGTATTTTGGAGTAAAAACCTATTTACTATCTACATTATTTTTACTAGTCGTCAACCCGTGCACTCGCACGGGCTAGAAAAACTATGTGGCGTGAATTAATTATAAGAATTATGATTTTGATATATAGGACAATGATATTGTTATAATTTTGGAGGACCCGGAAATTATCCTTCAATATATAGCAGCGTGACAATAATTTTGTAACATATAGCCTGGATGTAAATTCCTTCAATTTCCATACCATGGATGTAAATTCCTTCAATTTCCATACCATGTGACAGATTGAGATGGGGTTTATGATGCAAATCCTTGAACCCGTATAATCGCTCGGTTTTCTAGAAGCTGCACTTTGGCCATCATGAATGGTCCTTATAATACCTATTTAAAAAACTAATTTTGTTTACAAAACCTATGAAAACTGCATATTTAGAAATAGAGTTCAGCGACATATTTTGTTGAATGTTTGGCTCTATTTGTCTCTGGATTAAAACAAATACACAACCGGAGGACATACAATAATCTAAAGTGTGTACTTTTTTCTTCGAATATTTTATAACATTTTGTGTTATTCAAAATTTATTGTTTAATACATTCACATCCATGTATACACTCCTAACCGACCGTGTGAGGCCGCTCAGAATTTTCTAACAGAAGAAAAACTAAATCACATGTGTCAATCTATAATATGCACCATCGCATGTGACAGCTAAATAAATGGAAGAATAAAAGCTGCCAATCTTAGCTCAACGTACATACTCATACATCAGCAAGCGCCCTATGGATATTGTCATGTTTAACGGGTTGCAAGTTAGCTGACTTCCCCATGCTGCATAGAAAAAGAGCGGATATTGAAAATTAAATCACTTCTTTGTACCATCTGCGGTATGATTCGGTTAAATAAATTTTGTTAGTTAGAACACTACTAATCTTACTGGTATTGTTCACCAATCATCTGAACAATCTGTGGGTAGGCCTGTACTGGTTGTCATGTTTTGATCTAGAATAAGAAATCGGCGACTGTTTGATATACTCATTTTTATGGTCTAGTCTTATATTGAGTTGCATGCTTAACCCGTAATACCATCCGTGGCGTCTTCACCCAGAGTGATCACTAATCAGCAATGCCGTGGAGAGTTGAATCTCTACTACCGCGTGCATGGTAAACATCTGGCCAATGTAATATAATATGCACCTGCATGCAAACGTGAAAAGCATCCAGTAATATTTCTGCCGAATACAGAGGAAAAGCTACTGACCTCTCCCCGTTTCCTTTTCTTTTACATGTGTGGTGCTTCACACACAAAAATCTTCTTTTACCAGGTTTTCTTTACACGCTTTATCCTAATGGAAATCCAGCGTTAAAAGTCCAACTAATTTTAGAAGAATCCAGTTTGTGCACGTCTCTTTATTTTTTATTTAAAAACTCAAGTCTCCAGGATGTGTACGTCTCAATAGTTTCTTTTGGTTATTTTTTACACGGATGAGCATTTAAACTAAAGATACGATGCGGGGCTATCGTCCAAAATTAGTTTTCAGACGTGATACGATGCCATGCTACCGTGCAACATTATTTTTCATGCGTTACGCGACTTTGCTTCGCATAGTTTATCCTGACCGCAAAATTAAAATCTAACGGCTTAATTAATTTTGATGATGTGGATTAACGTGGGGGCTTCGTTGGTGCCTCCAATTAGTACATATAAGATATAAGGGAATTTTAGTATATTTTCCCTCCTTATTGTCTTTTCCAAAAACTCTAAATGCATATCAAGGGCGTCCTTGAACAGTGGTTCGAAGGGCGGGCCTTACAGAGTTGGTATCTCTCTCGGTTAAGAGTTTATTTCTTACTTGTTTGCAACTGCTCCGCTCTGTTTTTGAAACATCTCTCGTATTTGAAGTTTTATGTCCAGAAAATAGTTGGAGTTTCAAAAACAGATTGTTGCATAAAGTTTCATCAAAACTTTACTTCTATTTGTCTTGTTTATATACAAACACTTTTATACTTGCCGATGTCCCGAGAGACCAAAATAATTTCCTAGCTCTACAGTGATGATGGTCAGAAGTAGATATAGTTCTTCAGCCACTTCTAGGATTTTGGATCATCCCCCGACGTAGCTCCAATGGAGCCTTGCTTGTGTGTTATGGCTTGCTTATGTGTGTCCGTAGGACTTTGTGCTATTGTGTGCTGTAGATTTTGGTTCATCTAGGGTTCTATATGTTTGTGGGGTGCTCAAAATTTGCAGATTTGTGCTTGCCCCGCTCTTGTTTTTGAATCGCCTCCTGTTAAATTTTTGCAAGCAAAAATGTTTGTATAGCATTCAAAAACAAGAATTTGTTGCTTAGACTTATACTTGTTTTCGCTTCATAATGCGACCCGTCGTGAACCACCACCATCTCTCCCACAATTAATGAAAGCACCATTGGGCCTATATAGAGGACCATCAAGCCACACGATGCTGATAGCGTTGCTACCAGTGATGCACTCCAACAGATAAAGCTCCAAAAATGACAACCCTCAAAGAAGAAAAGGCGTGAAGAAAACCAACCAATACTGACCAAAACCTCTATGTTTTGTCTGTTTGCAAAAGACTCTTTTTACCCTGTTGACTAAATGTCGCACCTTTTTGTGTCCCTTTTAAAAGACCAAACAAGAGAAGTTCCCTTTTTAAAAGTTATATACCTCCCTCCTCTGGAGAAAGGTGCAATAGAAGTTTTCACATGCCATGATGCGCAACCCCCTAAAAAGCCAATCAAAAGAGCACAATTCAATGTTCGACGTACGATGACGCTAGTCGTATCTTGTCGGACAAACATGATTAAATAGAAAGCTAACAAGACTAACATGCTTTGTCTAATTTTAGGTTGATACCTAACCAAAGCATGCAAACTACTGACAACTCTTTCTAAACCAAGGAATTAAGTGACTTACGACACCTTTTAATATAGTTGGTAAAAAGGAGAAGTCACGAGAAAATAAAATGATGACCTATTCGTTTACTACTCAATAGGATATCATGTGTATCTACTTTGGAAATCAAAAAAACTTGGTATACATTGTAGGTACTATGAGATTCGAGGTTTAGAAATTAAGTGAACGATGGAATGGATATGGTAGATCTAGAAAACAGCAGTTTTCCGGTGTTTGTTTCTTTGTGTGCTCTTGAGTGAAATAAATTTGTGTTTTATTCAATCTTGCTTCCTAACTTATATGGAGTTGTTAGGAATTGTTATTATGTTGTTTTATTACAATAAATCTACCCTAGAAAGTGTGTGCATGATTGGAAACTCGAATAAAAATGAAATGACATTTGTCACCTTCTAGTTAATTATTTGGAGATTTTGTGAGAGCTAGATCTGTGTATACTTTCTTAGTAGATTTTTGTGCTATGTTTTCCTTGAGTCCAGTACCATTTAGGTACTGTTATTTTGATGCTTGTACCTATGTTAGCTTGCATGTCTTTTAATAATAAAGCATGTGTAAGAATTACTATCAGTATGCACTAGTATTGTTTCACTAGATTAAATAGCCTTATATTTTTATCTTGTATGCAAAGTTTTTCATGAGTAACCAGAGGCTTAGTACCTATTTTTACCTGGTATTAGTAGGCCATATCCCACTGGTCCCATTGCATTTTGGCTTGAGGATGAAAATCCCCAACCATACACATGTGTGAAAATAGCATGTTTCACTATGTGATTGATTTCTATTTTCCACCATGGAAAATATAATTGTTTCTTTTCACTTATGCAAGTGAGGAGTTTATCTCTTATTAGTAAAGACTAATATGTTTAGGTGTGATCCTTTTGTTATCATAATATTCCTTAGGGGTATCATGTTAAGAAATGTTTCACTATCGTGTGCTAAAATTAAATTGTTCACAAATAAAATAAATTCCTCTTGATTGGTAGATTGTTTGTGAATAATTTTCAATAGAGTGTATGGAATTTTGAAAAGGTTTAGATAACTTTTCATTACTTGCATAGCTACTGGTTGTGTGAGTTATACATTGCTTGTTTGCTAGTAATTGTTTAAGAAAAACACAAATTGCTAGAAGAAATCTCTGCATGTTTAATAGTTGTATCATGGGATTGTTTTGATGTTTGTGCTTACTAACATAAGTAAGTTTTGTGTACTGTTATTAGGTACACTTATATTCATGACTTGCTTGTTTAAGTTTAAACATCATGATAGCATTGTTTGTTTCTCTAGAGTGAGACTAGTTTCACCACTAGAAAATGGTGATTTTTGCTCTAGTATTACCCTCTTTTTATTTTAGGAGTATATGTGTTGATATAGCATGTTTATGAAGTTATTACTTCTGTTATCATGCCATGAATTATTTATTTGCATGTTCTATGGTTATAGGATATGATTATCTCTTATAGCATGCTGGTGTAGATTTGTCATACTAGTGTGTTATTTGTGCAGTCCTGTTTTTTATATGCCTGTGAAATAGGAGTTTTTATCTTGTATGAAGATGGTGTTTTAGATTATCTTTATGATTTAATTCATTAGTTTTTAGCTACTGGTTGTTTGCTAATTGTTCATGATTGATGGATTCCAAAACCTCTAATAAACAATAACCAAGTGAATAAATAGTCTATTCATCTGTGGTGTTGTTTGCTTGCTTATTGGATTTTGTTTAAATGTTTTACTTTAGCATGAGTTTATACTTGTGTTATTATTGTGATCAAGAGTATTTTATGAAACTAAAACATCCAACAAAAATCATGAACATATTAAGTGATAGATGCTTATGGTGAGTAATAACCACTGCCATAGGTATTGTTCTGTCTGTTTATTTTACCTTAGCAACCTAACCTTGGCACCCACAAGCTATATTTTTAGCTTCTTATATACCTTGTTATGATAGTGGTACACCACTCCATATGTGGTATGTAAGATGTGGGAGATAGCTAGGAACTCATGTAAATAATTGACGGTATATTTCCAGGTAATTCTGCACTAACCTTAATTTTTGTTCAAACTAGGAAACAAAAGTTTTGGACCTAACACAGTACTGGTGTACTTTTTAAAGTGAATTTGCTAATTTAGGGATGTACCCCACCTGCCAAGAAAAGTCAAAGGGGGGAAGCACCTGCACTCCAACACTAACATTGTGTTTGTTGGCCCTCCCTTAGTCCTCGCTTATGAATCTCGGGGACGAGATTCTTTTTAAGGGGGGAAGACCTGTCACATCCCAATTTTGGAATACCTGTTAACACAGTTGTTTTGCTAATTGCTTGACTAATAAACCTTGGTTGTGTTTGTTTGAGTGCAACTAAACAAACTAATTATATAATCTTACATGGCTAAGAAATTGAAAACAAACTTAATAAGATAGCAAAGCTGTAAACTAAAAATATTCAACATATTGTTCCAATGACTTTGACAATATTTTCTAAAGTAAATATTGATCAAAGAGTTTTCCAAAAACATCTTATGAATCTCATACTTGTTGAATATTATTCCAAGACCTAAATTAAGAAAGAGGAAACACTCAATAAAATTTCCCTAAAAGAGTATCAGAAAAAAAGGCATTCTTAAATGCTTCACCAAAATATTATCAAATGTTTTTCCAACCTTGCAAGATTAAAAACAAAGGTATTGGAGAGCATTGACTTTCTATCTCTAGTCACACAAATATTTTGGCAAAGCATTGTAAAGAAAAGCCAAGTGCCTTATTAAATAGAAATTCCAATGTTTCCAGAAACAGAAAACTCAAACAAGTTACTATTGGAAACTTTCTTAAAATGATTTGAAATCCATACCATTGCTTACTTATATCAAATAAGGAACACACACAAGAGGGGACCAAAATTTGAATCCATTAAAGTCCTGAAAACATGGTTTTTCGCCACAGCAACATTTGGGATTTTGAACAAGTTTGTTCTACAAACTTTTTCCAAATGCCATGAAATAAATACCACATTCTCTACATCATAAATGAGGATGAAAACCAAAAGGGCACAAGTTTTTGAATAATTTAAGTTGCCAAAAACCCCTGTTTTCTTGACAGCACCTTTTTGCAATTTGAACAAGTTTGTTCTATGAAGTAACTCAAAATGACTTGAATTTTATACCACACAAGGAACACATCACATAAGGAATTTGTGCCAAAAATTATCATTTTTGGAAACTCCGAAGTAGGTTAATAAATTCAATGTCCATTTATGTAAGAATTCAAATTTGAATAACTTTGAATTATAAAGTTCATTCATTTGAGCTAATTTTCATATATGTTGTGTATCTTAACTAATTAGAATTTTGGGCAAAAGGGTTTCAATTGTTAACTTTGTTTGCCTAGTGAAAACATCAATTTACAGAGAGGAAAAGGACCTATTTGTAATTGCTAGGGACCTAAATGTTATCCTAGTCACACATGGCCTTCTTCTTCCTGTAGATGATGCAATAGAGGGCATGGCTGCCCATGCCCATTGCCTTCGAGTGGAAGCTTGCTAGATGGATTTAAAGCCCCCATGTGCACCTCTGTGCCTCTCTACCTGCTCCCTCTCTCACCCCCTCAAGTTTCACTCTCTCTCTCTCTATTTTTTTCCCCTACCGAAACCCTAGCCCACAGCTCGTCGTCGATTCGGCCGATAGGGAGCACGCCGCTAGCTCCATTAGCTCCACCTCGTCGTGGTAGTCCTCCAGGCCAAAGGAATCAAGCTGGAACGAACCGAGGTGGCCGCGCCATCCCCGTTTCTTCTCCGAGCCCGACGAGCTCCGGCGACGAATCGCCGCCGCCTCGAGTATCCTCCTCCTTCACCGAGCCTTCCATGGCGTCTAGGGTAAGCAGGGGAATCCCCCCGACCGTTTTCCCCTCTCTCTCTCGCCCTTAATCGCCACATGCCGTGGTCGCCGTCCGGCCGCCGCGTGCGCGCTGTCGCCGCCGCTCTCCGGAGCCATCCCAGGAAACGAAACATACACTAGGTGAATCCCCTCGTCGAGTACTACGAGTTGATGGTGTTTGATTGGAAAAACGTGGCCGGATTCGTCGATTAGAACCTCGCCGGAGACGTTTCCCGCCGGCGATTACGTCATGGCTGCGTCATGCTCGCGTCAGCCCCCCCCCCTGACCCCGCGCAGAGAGTCAAACTGGCGCGTGGGCCGGGTCTTGCTTGCGTGGCTGCCCCCGTGGCATCCTGGCCCGCGAGTCAGCGACTCGGGGTAGATCCCGCCGCGGTAGAAGTGGATCTGGCCGGCCCATTGTGGATCTGGCCCATCCTCAATTGATTTTCCTTTTAATTTTTGACACAAAAGTACATGTTTGCTTTTGGCTCTAAAAGGCAACCTAAAAGATGAATTTGACCAAGGTAAAATTTACAGTGGTACACCAACAAAATATGAACCACCTCCAACTTGTAGATCTACATTTGGATGGATATTTTTGAAATTAAAAATGATTTGGCAACAGGTACCAGAAACACCAAAATGAGCACCATTTGTATTTCACAACTCAGAATGAAGTGAGGCCAATTGCATTGGAAATCCCTTGGAATTTCCTAACAGGAGCAATTAACCTTGCTTCCAAATTCATTATATTTTTGAAATGGCATGCAAATTGGTAAAACACCAGAGAGCACTTTGGTGATATTTATAAAATTATTAAAGATGAATTTTGATGCAAACTCAATTGGATGGTCTTGTATATGTTTAGGGCTATCCAAACCTAGAAGGGTTTAATTTTTAGAGCATCCTATAAAATTGGGTGGACAGATCTTTGTTTTGCTTGTTTCTGCCATTTTGGCATTTTAGCTAATTAATTGTTGTGATGATAATTTTGTGTTGCAATATTGTTTTATAGCATGTATAAGTTGTGTGAACTTGCTTTCTAAGTACTACTTAGCTATTTTATCATGTTAGAATGTGTGTACTTGAGTTGAGAAGAAATAGGATTTATATTAATATCATATGTTCATCTCTAGTTTATTACTTGCATATAATTTTTGAATGATTAATTTGTGTGCAAGTGATTGAATTGTTGTGTTGAGATATTAGATTCAGTAGCATTTTGGTACTTATATTTTGTTAGTATCACCTCTGCTAGCTTGCATTTGAGTTGGTAGAGAAGCATGAGTAATTTAGTCATTACTATGAGAATGTTATGGAAAAATTCCCTCATGTGTGGAATTTTTGACATAATCATTTGTGGTTGAGTAGCCACATATTTTTGGGTTGTATTCATAGGACCAGTAGAATTTTGATATGGTTGTTATGAGTACTTGACCCCTAAAGTTTTCACATGTGTGAAAACAATAGCATGGGTATCATTACCTTGCTTATTTTAGCATCCTGTTATTTTCTACTAGTGTGATTATTGCACTAGATGCTAGTTTAGTATTTTGTTAATTTTTAGCAAGTGGACCATAGGCATTGTGACCTCTTGATGCTTTGTTATGCTAGTGGAACACCCACTGGTTTCATTGCATTTTTTTGGTGGAAACATTATTTCCCCCACACTAGATGTGTTTCTTTTATATAGTTTCATAACTAATGAGTGCCTAGTATTTTTGCTTTGGGAATTTTTGTACTAAATGGAAATGTGTATGCTTCTGTTTGTAAGTGGTTATAATCATGTGTGGCTTGCTAGGAAAAATACATTCTTGGAGTGTTGTTTGATTCCTCTAGTAATGCCCTTTTTATTACTAGTATGTAGGAGTTGCCCTGCAAATTGATGCATTGTTTTATTAAATGGGATATTTTTGTTATAGCAGGTATAGATGTTTTTCACTCCTGTTTTTATGACATGGACCCTCTGGTTTTATTTCAATTACATGATTGAAATTCATCCATTGATTCTTCATGTATGAGTAGTACTAGATTCCCTAGCATTTTCGTGTTGAATTAATTTTTCTGCCAACTTGTGTTTGGTGGATATTTGTGTATCCTTGCATGAGGACATGTTTTCATTCCCATTATGATAACATGGTTCCTTGTTTGCTTTTTAGTACTTTACTTATTATTCTTGCTTGCATAGCAAAACCTTAGTAGAAGCATGTCTATAGGATTCCTCCTTTTTAGTCATTGTTTCTATTGTTCTCACTATGAGAAATTGTGTGTTTTGTGATGAGTCTATTACCTTGTTACACTTGTGTAGGCTCGCTGATTTGTAAAAGTAACTTTTGCAAATCATGTGTCTTATTTATTCTTGATGTGAATTTAGACTTAGTAAGATAGCTACCTTTTTCTTTTTGTTGTTTGGTTGATAGACCCATTGCCATGATTAATGTGGTGCATGTTTTATATACTTTTAGTAGTCTCACCCTTGTGAAACTAAGTATATTTTGGGTTTATTAATATCTTGGTATGAGAGTGGAACACCCACTGAATCCATGATATTAAGGTTGTGAGATATGTCCCTCCAACCTTAAGTTGTCTTATTAAATGGCATTTCTGCCAAGTGTGTTTGTTTGATTGTTTGCCTCCGTTAATAATTGTATGATTGGTTATTATTAGTTTCCTTGCTGTATGTATTGTTGTGTATTTTTTCTTGCCTTGATTGGTTCTGAATGTGTGTCCTTTATTCCTTTTACGGCGTTAGAAAACGAAGAGGAAGGAAGTGTCGTGAAGCTCTGTTTCAAGTTCCAGTCACTCCAAAACCAGGGACACAAGGAGATACCAGGCAAGCCATCCTGATTGCTTGCTGATACAATACTTACCATTATCTATCATGCATGTTTTACCTCTGAAGTTTTACCAAAACTTGGTTATCAAAACTATTTTTGATGTGGCTATTACTACTATATTAGTATATAGGTTACTATCATGCCAGTAGTTAAACTTGGTAATACCAAGCCCATAAGCCACCATATGGTATTTATTACCATAAAATATACTAGTCCCTAAGTGGACACCCTAAAATTGTGATTCTACAAAACAAAGGCTTTACGGAAAAACCCGGAGAAAAGGCGGATCCTTGTTCTCCGGAGGAATGTGGAAGTGGTCATTTTTGAGAAAGTGGTGTTTTAAAAAATGACACATAACCTAGTCTTCGCTGGACAACCTTTACCGTACTGCCACTTTACCCCAATATGGGTAGGGGCTTGATTAAAAACTTGTTATGGTTAGTATGTGTGCTATCTCAAGTGCTATAGGGGATTGGATCCTCCGAACCGAAATGTCGCTAGGAGTGGAGAATACGGGACATCTAAAGTGTGGGATTAATTTTCCCTCCGGATGCAGCAGTTGGGTCTCCTGTTTGGGCGGTGTGGGACACGGCTTGCCAGGGAGGGGGAACCCCAATTGAAGAGATAGTCATGTACTAGCTTGCACATAGCGGATAGTCAAGATCAGTTATCTGATGTTCTCATAGGCTGAGGACAGTCCATGGGTGTTTCATGGCGGATTCTGGATCTGGTGGAAATGTGTACACCTCTGCAGAGTAAAACTATTTCGAGATAGCCGCGTCCTCGGATATGGACGGTTGAATGGCCATGTAGCTATCATTGTGTCAATGTTTTCAAAAGAGGAAGTTTTTGAAAAGGAATTGTTGGAAGGGAAGTGTTGAACTTGTGAAGTTCGGAAAGGAAGTGGAAACTTATACCGTGGAGGTATCGTCGATGATGAAAAGCCAGATGATGTTATACAAAAAAAAATGTTTTGCAAACAAAACCTTTTCTACTCTAAGCAAGAATTCTGGAAACTGATTCCAAGAAGTTTTGCAAAGAGAAAATATTCTTTAATAAAACTTTACAAAACCTCTTGTACATGTGATATCTACAAGAGAAATAAAACTGTATTATTTTATTTTCTTCTGAAGTATCTTCTTCAACGAAGATACAGATTAACCTGACTGCAACTGTGGTGTCATCTTATATGAACACCATTGGTAGTGAACCCTATTTATAGCCTACCTATTCCACCATATAAGCATATTTGCATGTTTGGTAAGTGACATGATGGATGTCTTGCTGAGTACATTCAAATGTACTCATTATGGTTTCGCCCCTGGTATCTACTTGCCAGACTTTGAGAAGGAACCTCCGAAGGAGATCTATGAAGAGAAGTACGGAGTTGACGGCTTTGCGAACTAGGATCGTCTTCGGGTCAGCAGCCTGTAGGTTAAGGCGTGACTTGGGCTCAACTACGTTGTGTTTTATTCTTCTTCCGCTGTGTTTGATTAAGTTGCCTGCCCTTTTGGCAGTTGTGTTAAACTTGATCATGTGATCATTTGTGTAATATCTTTATGTATTCGTGTAATGGATGATGTATTTCTGTGTGCCAACTTTGTATGTTGTTCACGACTGATCTTTCTGGGATCGTGAATGTATGCATACGTAGGGTTTCAGACTGCCGGTCTGGGGTCCTTACACTCTACCTCCTTTAGTTCGATAAACCTTGGGTGATCCACTTAAGGGAAACTTGCTGTTGTTCTACAAACCTCTACACTTGGAGGCCCAACACTGTCTACTAGAAAAGAAACGTGTGTAGATATCAGGGGCGCCGGACCTGTGTCTGCGGTTTTGGTCGACGTGCTCCCGCGGCGGCACCCTCCATACATGAACCCCCATTTGCAGAGTCGTTAAAACAAACAGATTTTGGGCATGCCGAACGAACGCCATGGTGCCATTAAAATAGAACAAGGTTTAAACAAAAACAATAAAACAAAGGCTGGCGACGTAGCGCCCCTACTCTTCATCGTTAGAGTGGTCCCCCTCCTTGCCCTCCTCCTCGCCGTCGGGTCCCTCCACGACGTGCGGGGCCTCGCCGTTGGTGTAGCAGGGGTGGCGGACGTATGTGCCATTGTACATATTGATGCGCAACTTGCCCGCCCCGCCGTAGCGGAAAATGATTATCCAGCACTGCTGCATCTGGTGCATGCGGGTGAATGCAGCCCGGTCGTTGCCGAGGAACATGCGGCCGTCGTGCCTGAACACGACGATCACGCAGCGGTGGGGGCACCCTTCCAGCTGGAGGGTGAAGGAGCCGGCTCCTTTCCTTCGAGCAGGACGTCGATCCTATCTGGCATCCGCAAGGAGTTCCAAATGGCTGCCGGAGTAGGATGAAGAACTCGGGGAGTCCGGCTCCGTCGTCACTGTCGGTGTCGCTGTCGCTCTGGGCCTCCTGCTCGACCTCCACGGGCAGCGCGACGACCAGACCTCCTCACCCTCCACGCCCTGTGCGGCCTCCTCGCCCTCCACACCCTCTCCGGCCTCCTCGGTCTCCATGGGCCATCGCCGAAATGATGGGGGAAGGGGCGGGAATGATCCCCTCTCCGGCAAGAGGGGATTTTATAGCTGCCGTGGGCAGGCTCCTCGGTCGTGGGGATGTGCGCAGAGTGGGGGAAGTGGGGACGTGCGCATTGGGAAGGCGCGCCTCGAGCCGTGTCGTGTCGCCTCGCCTGCCTGCAGCCGCCGCCACGCATCCTGTCATGTAGCTGCCGCCTCGCCTCCCTGCAGCCGCCGCCTCGCATCCTATCCTGTCGTTGCCGCCTCGCTGCCTGCAGCCGCCTCACGTCATGTCGATGTCGCCTCGGGATACGGCGCCAGACCTCTTTATAAGATACCGCGATCAGCCACGGCGGTTGCACACCCACGATTGTCCATGCCGGTTGCACGCCCACAACAATGGCGCTTCCTGAGCCGCTGCCGCAGCGCCGCCGCAGGAGAAGGAGGAGGCGCCGCTGCAGGACCAGGCCTGTTGGGACCCTTGGCTGTCATGGGAGGACGCCCGGAGAGGTGCAGACCCGCGGTTTTTTCCACCGCCACCGGCAGTTCCCGCGGCTCCTGCTGTGCAGCTTCCCGAAACACACCCACCGCCGACGCCGGAGCAGGAGGGTACTCCACCGCCGCCACCATCGGACGACGAGGATTAGTTCCCGCGGAAGGCGCAGACGTTGTGTCATTTTTTTTTCAAAATTCGTTCTATTCATGTCTCTACCTTTTTAACTTATGAGCAAAATGTTTTTAACTTTATGTGTGTCACTGACGGGCAGGGGCCACCTATCGGGTGGAGTGACCGAACAATGTCCGGCGTCCCCGGTCAGGCCCCCCAAATTTAGCGGTGGGCTGAGGGACCGGACACAAAAATGGCCCCAGTAGCCTTTTGGAGGACCGTTTGGGGCTGCGCGTGGATATGGAAAGCCACGCTAAAAGTCTAACCAAACACGCTGTGAGCCTTGTGGGCAGTCACAAGCTGGGTGGCCGACAGGTATCCAGGGGAACCCATGTTATTCAAATCTGTTGTCTGCAGGAACTGCTAGCTTGGTGCTGCCGGCCAGTTTACACTCGATGACACTTTTAAGACGATGCACAAAAACGGAAATGCCGCAGTCTGCAGCTGTGCAGGCTCACACAGGCAGGCAGGCAATCTGCCAACGACAGAGAGCAGGTCTTTTGGGCATCTCTTTGAGCCAGTCTGCAGATGCCAGCTGAGCACGTACAGTAATTAACGCGCGGAAGAGACTCAGAAATGGATGAGCCGGTTTTTTTTTCAATATTGCGACCCTTTTCTTTTTGACGGTTCGACTCACCACTTTTCAACTGTCCAAGGAGATTTGGATGGAATGGACATCAAAACCAAATTCGGTAGACTTGGCCTGCACATTAAGATTTTCCTCCGTGTTTCATGAGTGGAGATTTCTTGCTCCAGTGCTCCCAGTATTTTTTTTTAAATCATATTTCAAAGATTCAAAACGTAGTGCAAAATATCTTGGTTGATCTCAATTATGTATTATATAAACGTGCAAAATTTCAGTTTAAAATACTAAGTACATTGAGCTACATAAAAAAATAAAAATATATAGATCTATAATATAGTGTTTTAAATCTCCATTTTTTTTTATCATTTTTGTGTAGCCCGTAATACAAATAACTTCACATTGTGATTTTGCACGTATATAGGCGACATCAAGGACTATAACTAGAATTATTTTCATTTTTATTGAAACTTCTATTTTTTAATTCTTTTAAAATAGAGGGAGCATTTTAGCTCGAGAGCAAAAATGACTTTCGGGTGTTTCGTTAGCTTTATTGCATGAAGTTATAGAGGGGACGTGGACACAAGGTGTTGTGATTTGGTTGTTTGGATCAGACTCGGACGATCACTTGTTTGGTTTGTTTGGATTTCTACATTAGTTTGGTCGCAGCCATAAACCAAGCAAACATAGTTTAAGATGGTTGGACAGTTATGCTTACTTCTTGGTAGCACGGTAAATTTGCCGCATCCTTTATGTACACCACAACTCTGCAAAGAAAATTTCTAGCATGAAAGTTGTATGGACTGCCGGGACAAAGCTACTTTATACGGGAAACATACATAATAAAAGTTGTGTGGTATGGTGAAGCGAAAATACTGCTCAAAAATATTTGTCAAAGATTGACCTTGCATAGCGAATTTCGAATAATCAATATCAACCAAACACAAAATTGTGGATATACGGTTAAGGAAAGTTGGAACAGAACGTGGCACAGAGAGAGAGAGAGAGAGAGAGAGAGAGAGAGGGAGAGGGAGAGGGAGGGAGAGAGAGGGGATGGGGGGTACATGAAGGCGAGAAGAACTACTCTCACCGTGCATCAAGGCTAGATCGCTCGAGCAACTTGGATCTACCAAATTGAGTTGAATTCAGGTGGCTTGCTAAAAATGCTCGAATGAAATGTTTCTCGAGGATATGACTAAGCACCTCTTTAAGTTTTAAGTATGATTAACGTGAGTACATCCTTAGGCCTTGCACATACAAACAAATAATTGGCAGGTCGAGTTGGGGTTAACGTAGACTACCAAAAATGTTGTATGTGAATCTTACATGAAATAAAAAATACTCAATCTCTTCGGACCCCTCTCATTATTTTTCTTAATTCATTTGAGAAATTAATATTGTCTCCTTTCTTTTCTCTGTTCCATCAATGCATGCAATTTTCACTCAGTCTCTTTGGACCTCTTTTCTTTCGGTCATCCCATGTATTTGCCTTTTCCCCCTAATTATTGGTGCATGCGGCAATTAATGGAGTGAGTAATTAACCTCCCTAGTTCAAGTGTTTTGACTCTTTGGCTTTGGATACCCATACTGAGTTTTAGAGTATATTAGTAAAGTCTTTACAATCATGCATAATTATTCATGTGTATACATTATTTATATTTATTTTTTTGATAAAGAGATTTTATTACTTAAAATGTTTAAGCATTACACCCGGCCTCTGCATTGTAAAATGCACACAGCCGAAATCCAAAATAGAAAATGAAATACAACAAGTCTATCGAATCACGTAGATGTAGACAGTCGATGCTATGGAGCCTCTATCCGTAGATCACGCGGCCATCCATGTGGGATAAAAATATCCCTCGCCACCTGCTCCAGCCGTGCACACCCCTCCATAAAAAGGTCTCGAAACTCCCCCCGCTGTAATGAGGACTACGGAAGGAGAATACCTGTGCACCTGAATAGAACCTGCATACGAGAAAAAATTTTATTGTTGAAAATCTTGTCATTTCTACAAAGTCAGAGCGACCAAATAACGGCAAGCGCTCCTACCCTAATAATAGTCTTGAGTCATTTATCTATCCCATTTAACCAGTTGCCGAATATATTCGCGACTGATGTGGGTTGATAAATATTCGAAGCCATTTGGATAGCGGACCATATAGAACGCGCAAAAGTGCAATCAAAGAATAAGTGTTTAATCGTCTCGTCATGAGAACAAGATACACACTTAGAACTCCCATGCCAATTAAGTTTGACAAGATTATCCTTAGTCAGTATGACTCCCTTTCGAAGATACCACGCAAAGACCTTAATCTTTAGTGGTACCTTCACACGCCATACATTTTTGAAAATATCGACTGGCTTGTCAGTTTGGATCATGGCCCTATACATGGAATCCACCGAAAACATTCCGTTCTTTGTGAGATTCCAACGAAATTCATCGGTACCTGTTGTTAGATTAACCGTAGTTAATCTATGAACCAGGTTCTGCCAAGAATCAAGTCTTGGCCCGATTAGATCTCGTCTGAACGTAACATTAGGAGGTGATGTTTGCATGACCATAGCCAGCGTATCATCCTTATGTCGCGCTATAGTGTATAAAGCTGGATACTGTTCTCGGAGGGTGGTATTACCTAACCGCTTATCTTCCCAGAATCGTATTTGTGATCCATCCTTAATCTGAAATACCCCATAGCGAAAAAACGAATTTTTGTTCGCCATAAGTCCAGCCCAAAAGTGTGAATCACTAGGTTTCCACATAACCTGTGAGACTGCTTTCGAACCTATGTATTTCCGTCTAAGGAGGGTTTGCCAAACGCCATCTTCAGTTAATAATTTGAACAACCATTTGCCAAGTAGAGCAGAGTTCTTGACTTGTAAGTCATGAATACCTAGGCCCCCTTGATCTTTTGGTCGACAAACTACATCCCATCTGGCTAATCGATATTTCTTTTTCTCGCTGTCACCCTGCCAAAAGAATCTTGATCGGAAATATTCCATTTTTTTCAAGACGCCTTTTGGAAGTTGGAAGAAAGATATCATATACAATACCATATTTGATAGTACTAAGTTAATGAGTACTAATCTTCCACCAAGTGACAACAATTTCCCTTTCCAACTAGCCAGTCTTTGCTGCAAACGTTCTTCAACGTGACACCATTCAACATTAGTCAATCTCCTGTAATGTATTGGTATTCCCAAGTACTTTATAGGAAATTGACCCTACTCACAACTGAATAACTCGGCGTACTGTGCAACAGCTTCCTGGGCCTCACCAAAGCAGAACAATTCACTCTTATGGAAATTGATTTTTAATCCAGATAATTGCTCGAACACTGAAAGAATAAGTTTCAGGTTCGACGCTTTCTCCAAATCATGTTCCATAAAAATAATTGTATCATCCGCATACTGAAGAATAGACAATCCCCCATCGACTAGATGTGGGATTACTCCCTCAATTTGACCGCTTTCCTTAGCTCTGTCAATCATGATCGCTAACATGTCTGCCACTATATTGAACAATACAGGCGATAGCGGATCACCTTGCCTTAAGCCTTTTTTTTGTTTGGAAATAACGGCCAACATCGTCATTGACTTTGATAGCCACACTACCTCCCTCCACGAAACTGCGAACTAGAGTACACCATTCCTCTGAGAATCCTTTCATTCTCAGAGTTTGTTGGAGAAACTCCCAGTTCACCTTATCGAATGCATATCATGTACGGTTTCTTGTAAAATCACGACTCAATCTAGGATGTTCCTACCCTGCATGAATAAAGTCTATGTAGGTTTTACCACATGATCTGCCACCGAATTCAACCTCATGGTTGCAACTTTTGTAAAGATTTTGAAACTAACGTTGAGAAGGCAGATAGGTCTATACTGTTGTATCATTTCTGCCTCCAAAACCTTAGGTAACAAAACGATTTTCCCAAAATTTAGACGATACAGCTCTAAGTGTCCACTATGTAAGCAACCAAACATCTCGATCAGGTCATCCTTAATGACCTCCCAAAAATGCTGGTAAAACTCTGCGGGACATCCATCTGGTCCGGGTGCCTTATTATGCTCCATTTAGAATATCGCTTTCTTTATCTCCTCTTCCGAGAAGGGAGCATTAAGAAACGTGTTTTTCTCGTTAGAGACTTGGGGAATATCATCTATTCGGGTCTCGTCCATAGTAATATTACTTACTTCAGGAGCCCCAAATAGACCTTTATAGAACTTTGTGATATAAGCCTTGAGGCCCTCTTGTCCCTCAATTAGCCCTTCATCCTGATGGAGAGAATGAATTCGTTTTTTCCTGTGTCTGCCATTGGCAACATTATGAAAATAACGCGTATTCGAATCTCCTTCAAGAATGAATTGAGCTTTAGATATACCATTTGAGTTCCTCTTCTCGCAACATTTTTGCTATTTTTGCATTTGATCGACTTTTAAATTCAACCTCTTGCAAAGATAACAACCGTGTCTCAGCGATCCGATCCAACTCATCGATAATGGAACAAAGGCGCTCTTTCTCTTTTTTGAGCATTCCAGTCGTATGTCTAGCCCAACCCCGGAGATATTTACGCAGATTCATTTTATTATTCCATCTCCGAATGGGGTTATCATCAACGACCGGTTTGCTCCACACTCTCTTAACTAGCTCATCGAAACCATCACGTAATAACCAGCCCAGTTCAAACTTAAACTGCGGATGTGAAAGTGATTTCGTTGCTCCACTTGAGAGTAGGAGAGGAGCATGGTGTGACAAAGCCTCAATACGCTCTAGCGCACGCACCGTAACCAATGGGAACTTATCTTCCCAATCGGTACTCATCAGCACGCGGTCTAGTTTTTCATACGTAGGCTCCGGAAGACTGTTTGCCCACGCGAACTGTCGACCCGTTATGTACACCTCTCTCAAATCCAGGCTATCAATTACAACATTGAACAAGAAAGGCCAATGACCATCAAACCTTCCACGGCTCTTCTCGTGTGGAAACCTTAGCATATTAAAATCTCCACCAATTAGCATTGGATGTGGATTATGATTAGCCAGATTCACCAACTCGAGGAGAAATGTCTCCTTAAACTCTTCCTGGGCAGCACCATACATAGCAACCAGACTCCATACGAATGAGTTTTTCATACGAAGTTGTCCATTATTTATACATTTAGGCATAGTAGCAAAGTAAAGCACATGTGACACTTTTGCAAGAACTTGTACAATATAAATGGTCTAATATGCTATGGTTGTGGAGATATTTTAATGTTGCATTCGAAAATCATATATACTTAATAACTCATTAGCGTTACCCCTTGTTTGACGGGTTTTGCGTGAGTGAAAGTTATCTTTTAAGTACTAACTTTGTTGGTCGTGTCTAGAAAACACACATGGATACCAACATTATAACAAGCACTTGAAAAGGTCATCACTCACTATCTTGTACTCCCTCCGATCCATATTAATAGGTGCTGAAATGGATGTATCTAGACATGTTTTATTGCTAGATACATCCACTTCAGCACCTATTAATATGGATCGGAGGGAGTAATTAAGTCCCCGACTATAGGTGGTTATCTGCGGTAGTAGTAGTGTCTGGAAAACCCTGTTGCACTGCGAGGAAGAATGCTAACATATCACGAGTATTTTATAACCCTATATTGACATAAATACGTTGATCACACAAGTAACAACAAGTGAGTGGGAAACATACACGCGAACATAAGTTGTACTCCTATAAGACACCGAGGTTCAAAGTCAGGGCTGGAGTGAGTGGGGACGCAGCTTCAGTGACTTTGAGAGGTTCAAAGTCACGGCTGGACTTTGAGCCAATCCTAGGCATGAAAAACCAATCCAACGGATAGTAAGAGATCTGGACAAAGTTTGTTAAAATTAAAAGTGCTCAGAAAAATTCGAAGAAAATACAGTATATCATATACGTGGTATTATGGATTCTGAGGAAATTGCGTCAGATTTGGACATATGATTTGTGAAAATTCTCATTAAAGTTTTATAGCCAAAATTTGAACTTAAATTGAGATTTTTCACAAACCGTATGTCCCAATCCGACCAAAATTTCAAGACGCCTCGCCAAATCACGAAATAGTCAAGGACTCCAGGTCTTAGTATTTGAGATTAGCCATGAACGGGTTCCAAAAGTTGTTCTAGCAATGTACTGTACACATATCAGGAACTAGAGGAACTGAGCTTGAGCGCCTAGAGTTGATCAAGCAAAGATTTGTTTTCCGCCGACGAGCCATCAAACGTTTCTAGGTGAAAAATCCGATCAACGCAGGAGCTAATCAAGCGGCACGACCAGTTCGCCAGTGCCGGTACCCTTCCAGAGCACGCTCCGCGCGCCGCCGCACGTGCTCCTCGCAGCACAGGAGCTGGTGCACCGCCACCACCTTGGCGCTATCCAGCTCCTCCTCCAGCGCGCGCTTCGCCGCGGCGAGCTTGGCCATCGCCTTCGCCACCTCCGCCCCCTGCGTGGCGAGCTCGGGCCTCCCCTTCCCCTGCAACGCCGCACCGGCTGCCCGCTTCAGCGTTATGAGCTCGGCCTTCGCCTTCATCACTTCCGCCTCCGCCGTGGCGAGCCCGGCTTTCGCCTTCGCCAACTCCGTCCCCGCCTTCGCCAGCTCGGCCTTCGCATTTTCTTGTTCCGCCTGCCGCTTTACCGTGGCGACCTCGCTCTTCGCCTCCTCCAGCTGCTCCCGCAGCGCCATGGCGTCGCGTTCCTGGGTCAACAGCTTCTCCTCCAGCTCCAGCGCGTCGCTCAAGGAGAATGACCTGTAGTTGGTCGCCTGTACGCAAATTGTGTGATCGATCGCACACCGGAAAAGCACCCACGACGAACTACTGCGCAGCTCGACGCCACGGCATACCTGCAGAACTACTGCGCAGCTCGACGCCACGGCATCGGCGGGCTCGTTCCCCGTGAACACACACTCGTGCGGCTCCCGTGCAGGCTCCAAGTCCATGGTGTCTCTGTCGTCGAGCCTGCTGAAGAAGTGCTTTGGCTTGGGGGAGAAGCCCGGCGGTGGCGAACGCGCGACGGACGATAGCGGTGCGTTCAGCGAAGAAAGAAGGGGATCCTCCTCTCCGTTGGCTTCCCGCAGACTTCTCTTTTTCCTGTACGAAGGAGGCGAGCCTGGTGCGTCGCAGCTCGGCTTGGATTTCACCGACGCGGCCGCCTTCTCCGCCAGCATTCTCTTCATCACGTCGTAGACAGAAGGATCCATACCTAGCACACAACACCGACATCAGCTCTCCATGAAACAGGGGAAACAGAGGGGTTTCGATCGATGCCCAGTTACCTTCGGGGCATGTGGAAGAAGACGGCGGTGGCGGCAATGTGGTGGTGATCGTGGCGGCTGCAAGGTTGCTGTTTGAGAGGGACGTCCGGAGATCAACGGCGGCGCCGCCGTGAGCACGGAGCAGCTTGGCCGCCGATTTCATTTCTTCACGAGTGAGCACCGGGATTTCAAAGGAGCTTTTTGACGGCTCGCCCCACTCCACGGGGCAAGGCCACGACTCCGGCGACGAGAGGAAGAAGAAATCATGTTTCCAGTACCTGATAGAGATACAACTCGGGCTGGGCATCCCCGTGAATCGCAAGCCGGAGCTGTCCCTGGATTGGAAAAAGTACCACCCTTTTTTCTCCTTTCGACTGACGATGCCCAGCACAAAGAAACGCCGGAACACCGCGAGCGACGGCGGCACGCCAACAGAGCGACAGAGGGCGAGGAAGCCCGCCATGGTGCGCCATCCGTTGGGCGTGAGCTGGGCCGGCGCGATGCTGAAGTGGGTGAGCGCCTCGCAAAAGAAGCCATGCAGCGGGATGCGCATGCCGGCCTCCAGCGCGCGCAAGCACACGCAGATGGCCCCCCGCGGAGGCGTCGAGTTCGCACGCAGGTCGCCGGCAAGGAGCGCAGTGAACTCCTTGGGGACGCCGTGCTCCTTGCAGATCGCGTCGACCTTGTCTTGCGTGTGCAGGACCGAGGCGAAGTCCTCGGGGCGTCCGCGCCCCGTCCATGGCCTAGACGGCACAAACGCGGCCGAAGCATCGAGGTCGGTGGCGCTGGCGACGCCGTGGTCAGGTTCGATGGAGGAAGAGCAAGGCATCGCGCGACGGTGCTCCGGTTCGGCGTGGCGTTTGGCTTAGGCCACCTCGTCTCCTGCGCCTGCGGCCGCTCCTCAGTTGTCCTTTCTGTGCAGCGGAGAGATGAACATGGAGAGACAAAGGGAAAAAAAACTTTTGCTTGGACTTTTTTCGGTTCTTCTAAGGCTGGTGCCAATGCACCGCCCCACTCTCGCCTCGCCACGTCAGCTTTACTCTCACTCTCACCCCCACTCTCACCTCACTCTAGCCCCAGGGTGCCAGTGCACGGGCTGTAATGCCACTCTCACTTCTCTCTCCTCCACTCTCGCCTCCACTCTCGCCTCCCTCTCGCCCCCACTAGCACCGCTATCGCCTCCCTCTCGCCCCGCTCTCGCCCCGCTCTCGCCCTCTCGCCCCGCCAACGCGGGCGGTAGCGCGCCCTCTCGCCCGCTATCGACGGGCGAGGCTGCTACCGCCCGGCCCGCTCCTCTCGCCCCTCCTCTCGCCTCCTCTCGCCCCGCGCGGGGCGGTAACGCCCCTTATCGCCTCCCGTCTCGACTGCGTTGGCACCAGCCTAAATCACACAACTGAGAGCATCTCCACTCCAGGAGTCCACTTTTTTCGGGGTGATAGACGAATTTTCGCCCACTCGTTTCCGGTTCTCGTTTTCCGCCGGTTTTGACCAAAATTTCACGCGAAGAATCTAAGCCAAACCTAACACACGGGAGACTCTTGTGTAGGTGGGGAGGGGAGGATTGGGCGGCGTCCCAAAGCCTCTTTCGAAACTGGCTTTTTGTCTCGCTTTATAAATAAAACAACCGTCACAACAGTCATATATAATACCCGATGCAACACCACACACATAAAAATGTTTGCTGAGGAAACACAACAAAGCCCAAACTATAAAAAGGAAGAGAGCAGCACGGGGTGGTGTGGGTAAAAGTAAACAGAAAAATAGGGGGAACCTCAAGGTGGTGTAGAGGGGGGATGCGGCGGTGGCCACAAGAAGTTTGTCGATGTCGTCGTCTAGCCGCGCTCTGTCCCGTTGCCTACACAACGGATGCCACTACTGCAACAGAGCCAGAAATTTGAAAACAGAGTCAGACGTACGTCTCAGAAAGATATTCTTAATCACCACTTTATTGTGTACAGTCCATAGAGACCAAGACATCGCCGCGAACACCAGCCAGAAGAAGCATCTACCCCTCCCGGTCCGAGGCCTGCCACGCAGTCCCTAGAGCCTCATGAACGAAGTTCCACAGAAACCGGACAGCAGGACACACAAAGAAGATGTGGGTACTCGACTCACGGACCCTACAGAGTGGACATAAGCCGTCTCCCGGGCCATAGGGTTTGCCCACCTCGATCCCAAAGTGCAGCCTGTCCCATAATAACTGCCAGAATAAAAATCTTAATATTCAGAGGTAGCGGGGCCTTCCAAAGAGAAGCAGCCCAAGTACTAGTTGGCCCAGAGAACTGGGCTCTATGAGAAGATTTGACCGAGAAGGATCCCGAGGGGGGCAGGGACCAGGATACCTAGTCAGACCCCTAGTAATGCATCCAGCAAAGCGCCCTTGAGTTCCTCCCAAGCTATGGTCTCAGCAAGCCCAAATGTTCGCCGGAACGAGATGTTCCAAGTTCCATTTTGGGCCGCTGATGCCACAAGTTGGGATGGATCAGAGCAAATCGCAAAGAGCCAAAGGAACTCCAGCTGCAGCGGCCGCTCCCGCAGCCACTGGTCGAGCTAGAACATTGTGCCTCATCCAAATCGAGCCCCTTTTCTGATTTGCTGCTTGATCGACTGGATGGGCCTCCAAAAGAGAGATCTCTCGTGTCGATCGCAGGCGAGAAGCAAGCCATAGGTCCCCTTCATCCCGCAGAATGCGCCATACCCATCTAAGCATGAGGGCGACATTCATTTTACAGGACGCCACAATCCCTATGCCCCCCATATCCTTGGGGGCGCACACATCTGCCCATTTGACTATGTGGTATTTTTTCTTCCTTTTAGCATCTTGCCAGAAGAACCGGGATAGTTCCTTGTCAAAAGCGGCATGTATCCCTTCCGACAAGGAGTAAATCCTCATCATATAGGAGGGGATTCTAGATAGACAAGACCCAATCAGGACGAACTTTCTTCCTTTGGAGGTAAAGAGTCCTCGCCCGGGTTTTGCCTTGTGTCTTACCCTCCCAAACATAGGATCCAAATCCTTGATGTGGATCCTAGAGTCGCTCAACAGGACCCCCAGATAATTAACAGAGAAGGAGGACAACTTGCAGTTGAGGTTGTCCGCGATCCTCTGTTGCTCTTCCGGAGGAAAGCCGAGTACAACCACCTCACTCTTATAAAAGTTTATCTTGAGACCCGACTTGGCCTCAAAACACAATAACAAGAACTTAAGGTTGATAATATCCAACCCCGAGCCCTCCACCATAATATCCCATCATGGGATCCTTGAGAAAAGAAAACTGAAAGGGGTGTGCAATGCACTCAGCCACCGGGACCAGCAACATTGCACATACCTTAGAGAAGATCATCTGGATAACATTTATCACCGTGATGGGTCTAAATTGGTGGATATCCATGGCTCCGCCGACTTTCAGGATCATGGTTATCACACCAAAGTTTAGGCGCATCCCAAATCCTTTCCCCGCCCCTTTTTCGCGTCATTCCCCTCATTTACTCCTCCCCCTCCCGCGTCCCCATAGAAACTCCCCCATTTCTCGCCCGCCGCTCCAGATCTGTGCGGCCATGCCGTCCAAGAAATACAGGTCACCCCGCGCCGTCGCCCATCCAAGCCAGCCAAAACCCCCGCGAAAGCAGAGAGCAATGCAACACATGCCGGCGGACTGGACAAACGCATTGTGGGACTTCGAGCTCAATCGTCTCCGCACATTCACCAACGATAGGTGCAACCGGGAGGACATGAGGACGACCAGGGAAAAGGTGGTTGTGGCGGAGGAGGCGTCTCGCGCGTCCGTGGCGCAGAGCAACGCCGCTAACGCCGCCATGAGGGCGACCATGCGCCCACCTCCTCTGCCACCACCCCAGTTGCATCACCATCCGGTTCCTCATCTCGCCGGGCAGTACCTGCAAGGGCTGTGACCGAGCTAGCAGAGCGTTGCCTCGCCGTCGAGCTACTCGCCGCCTGTCTGGAGGTACTCGTCTTCGCCTGAGTACACCGATGCTGATCCCCATGGTGGCTTCAACCCGAACACAACGTTCCCTCACTTCCAGCCTACCTGCCCGCCATCCACACTCGGCATCGACATCAACACCGCTACAGCTGCCCCCCACCTACTCGGGAGCGTCGTCGCCTCATGGCATGTGCCGTAGCCCGCTGCCCTTCGCTCCCGCATCAAGTTCATTGCCGAGATGGAAGAAATCATCACCTCCGGCTCCAACGTTGCCGGATCAAGCCCTGGGTACATGGATACGCAGGAGGAGGACATCGTCAGCTTGGACACGCAAGAAACTTTCGGCGAGCAGGAGGAAGCCCCGGCCGAGGAGGACGAAGACGAGCCGACACCGACGACGAAAGGGAAGAGGAAGAAGAAGTAGCATATCACCGGCTCAGCCGAGCCGCGCGTGAAGTGGGCGGCGAAGGAGGACGAGTGCTTGGCCAAAGCGTGGAAGACGGTTAACATCGACCCCATCACTAGTGCAAACCAGAACGGCGACAACTACTGGAAGAGGATCAAGAGGTCGTGCGATAAACGACGGCTGCTCGACCTAGAGTACGTCGTCCTCACTGTTGAGCGCGGCGAGAAAGCAATGATGAACCACTGGGCCATCATTCACCAGGCATGCAACAAGTGTCACGGCATTCAGGAGGAGGTTCACAACCGCACGGCAAGCGGCGCGAACGTCGAGCTACAGGTACGTATTCGCCCGGAGGGTGATTTTGCCATTGTTCCCTCGCCGTTCACCGGGCTTCCTTGTGCATGTGGTGCACATGTTCGACATGTACCACCAGGACAACAATGACCTCGATTTCAAGTTCCTCAACATGTTCCCAAGATCGAGTGCTGCCGTTATCTCAAGTTTTTTATCAAACGAATCCATTGACACAAACTGTTCATAGGCGAAAAGTGAGTTGTTTAGGTCCTGGAGGGTTGACAGGGAGAACTGCAAGTTTTCGGAGCCGAGATATTCATCCAAGTCACTATGGGCGTATTTTTCCAATTGACACGTCTGAAGGAATTAATGATGAGAAGTGGGTGGAGGTCAGTCTTGCGCTCGCCAAGACCAAGGAAGGCGTGTACAATCCCGACGCGTTGAACCCAGCGGCGTCAGCCGGGCGGCCGGAAGGCAACAAAAACTCACAAAAATTTGGAACTTTTGTTTTTCATGTCAATACAAGTCACCAAAAACAAATAAAACTCAAACACAAATGAAATATTAGGTCCTATACCAAGTATATTGGATTTGGAAGTCCAGTTATGCCCTTGTTCCTTAAACCCTAAAACCTTATTCAAAAATAAATTTCTTTATATAAAGGGAATATCTTTTTATTAACAAACCTTTATCTAAAATGTTTACAACTCCAATATTACTTTGAAGATTTTTTTTATGGCAACAAAAATCAAAGATTTATAACCCTTAATAAAGTTCTAAGCCTCGAAAGTATTTGATGAGAATAAAATTTGTTAATAAGAACTTTTAGTTGTTATTCCAACTTTTAAACATAAAGGTGTGAAAATAAAATGCATTGCTTAAAAATAACATAAAAGAGGGATTTAAAAACAATATTATGACTTCTGGTTTTATTCTAAATTTTATTGATCAACAATATTAATTATTTGATATGAACTAATTAAATAGCATTAAGTTACTATTAGTAATTTCTTCATATCCTAAAATTATAAAATGAGAAAATGGTTTAAGAATGGCTTTCCAAAAATAATATATGAAATGTAAAATGTCTCTGAAATTTTATTTATACAATAACATAAATTTATTATTTTCTAAAATTTATAATAACCATAAAGTACTATTAGTGTTTTATTTATATTTTTTCAAAATATAAAATTGTGAAAACAAGATGAAATGACTTTCAAAAATATATTTTCAACATTTAGAATGTCACTAAAATTTTAATTGACCAATAACCATGTTTTATAAATTTTTAAATTAAAAATCATATTAAGTAACTATTAAGGAATTATTCAAATTTCCAAAATTCAAAAATAAAATATGTTGAATTATTTTAAAAAATGGTACTGTTGGAAAGTATTTGAATTTTTAAGATTTTAGAATTTTGTTTCATGTCATTTGGATAATTAAAACAGAAGTTATGATTAAATTAAATAAACACATAAAAAAGAAAAGAAAACTGATGACGTTATCCATGACGTCATCCTTCTTCCTCCTCCATTTTGGAAACTGCATAGGTCACGGCCGTGATTTCGGCGCTCGATTCCAGGCCATTAAGGCCATGATTCTTTCCCCTCTCCACGACTATAAGTAGCCATGGCCTCCCTCTCTGTTTCCCCTCCCCTTTTTCCCTCAACAGTGCCCCGAGGTCTCCGGATTTCCTCGTCGAAGTTCCGCGCGCCCGCCACCGGGAATCCGCGATTCCGGCATGGTAAGTGAGCTGCTCCCTTGGCTCTCAAGAACCTCCCTGAACCTTTTTCCAAACTTTTGCGCCACAGGTGTGACAAGAACGAGCGCGAACCGCCGCCGCCGTCGCTCGACCATCTCCGTTCGCGTCTCGTCATCTTCCGGGAAGCGAGAACCCATACCACCGCCACCATCTTCTCCTCCGTTTCGCGAAGCGTCTCGTCATTTCCTCCGTTGAGCCCGAGGACAACGGTAGTGCCGCCGTCGTCGATTTCCGGTGAGCAGCGTCGCGGCAGCAACCATTTCCGGCGTAGATCCGGTGGTAAGATTCCCTCTCCCCCTGCTATCTATCATCCACCGTTAGATCCAGATCGGGGCGCTCCCTGTTAAGTCACTTGGCGAAGAGGTATCGACCAACCAGATTGCGCCACCTCATAGCCTCGTCAGCAACGCGTCGATTACTTATCCACCGCTCAGCGCAACGCGTAGCCGGCCCAAGCCCACCTCCTATTCGTCGCACTGCGCGGAAATAGCCAAATCTGAGCCCGGCTGTCTCTGGATTTTAAATCCGAATAAAAATAAAATGGCTATTTTGCAGAAAAACCCCTACATCTTAGATTCATCATAACTTTTCAACCATAAGCCCAAATTTAGCAAACTTGGACTTTTTGAAATCCGCAGAACATGTAGAAACTTTTTACACTGTCCAAATTTAAAATTGAACATTTAAAATTTGTTCAAATTCAAATATGCTTGTTTGATGAATTTTGGCATAATTCAAATTCTACAGATCCAAAAATTCCAAATAAAATATATTTGGAAACCTTAGGATGTGTACTTTCATACCCTCTGTCCGAAAATAAGATTTGAACAAGTTAAATTTGAATTTAGAATTAAGTGGTATATTTGAGTATTTTTGACATAGATTTAATTCTATAAATAATTTCAATGTAGTTCCTTTTGCAAAATTTCTCCAATTGGTAACCTTCAACCAGAGACATTAGGACCTAACCATTTTAGACACCCTTAGACCCTGGCCATGTGTTTTCTACCAAAACCCCAACATAGTGATACGTCCATTTTCACCATGTCTTAGAATTTGTTTCCATCATATTTTCTTGTATGTTATGGCTATTTGGAGCCAAGCCAAGTCCTTAGAATGTGTAAATGACATATAGTACCAAGTAGTGAACCTTAGTTTTCTATCTACTTATCCACTCCCGCATTCTTGCTTCAAGAATCTATCAAGATTTCAAAATGGTAGTCAAGACTCAACCACAAGAAGGAACTTCATCTTCAACTTGGTGACAACATCAAGAGTTACAAACAATATCATTGAAGAAATTAGAAGTAAGGGAATTGGACTTCACAACAACTAGAAGAAACTCAACGAAGTACAAGTGTGAAGAAATTCATAAGAAGACATCTCTCTCTCTCTCTCTCTCTCTCTCTCTCTATCTATCTTTCTTCTTATTTCCTTTATTTTCAATTTGATTTAATGGTAGTTTGTGCCCATCCCATACCCAAACTAATTAGTGAAGTGAAAGCCATGAAGATTTATCAAGTTCAAGAGAAGCTTCACAACAAGTAGGAAACTACAATAGAAGCATGAAGATGAACTTCAAGAGAACAAGCATGTGAAGACTTGGAGACATCCACACAAGTTGAAGAATAACAAGTTGTTTTTGTCCAACCCTTGACCCCAATAGAAAATCCCAATACCTTATCTTGTTATCTCCATTGATATGAAGTTAGTTGAACCTATACCTACCATAACCCATAATGGAAACACTAAACTAGACCACTCAAATGTGTGGATGAAAATGACTAAGTGTTACACATTGTTATGTGTTACAATAGTGGAGATAGTTAGATCACCTTGGTGAACTCTTGGAACTTCTTAGATAAATATGTTTTCAATAAAGTTTGGTTACTACCAACTCAACCTAAAAATCCTTAGTGAACTCTTGGAACTTCCTCGACAAGTATGGTTATAATAAAGTTAGTATTCTACAAATTCAACCTGGTAATTCCCAAGTAAACCCTTGGAAACCCCTTAACAATATATTGAACCATTATAGAATGAATCTTTCAAAACTCAAACCTTGACCTTGTCCTAGCCAACTTGGTTACATCCCTTTTACCATGATTGTTGCTTTGTATGTTTTCTGCACTTGTATGATTGTTTGGTAGAATGTTTATTTATTTTGTTATTGTGTTTTCAATGAATAGATTGTACGGAGAGCAACGATCTTTTGTGAAGAGAGTGTGATATCTTCACCAACTTCAACAAGGCAATTAACACATCATTCAACTACCCATTATTTTCTATATGCATTAGTTGATTTTGAGTAGTATGCATGATAGGATTTTTTACTAAGTTATATTATGCTATGTTATATCCTAGTAGTGTGTATACATCCTTATACCTTTTTATTTGAAGCCTTGGTACTTAGTTGATGCTTAGCCTTGCTACAAAAATTGTTTTACTTGATGTTGTGGAAAAATTCTAAGTAACAACTTCAATGAACCACCTGGGTGGATTGGTAGTGCGGGGCTGTTGATAGTTGAGTGTCTCCCCGAGGGAAGTTCACTTGAAGGAATGCCACCTAGGAACAAAGTGATTATGATGTTCCCCAAGTTTAGATTGCTTCTAGTGCAGCCTTTGGTCATGTGGGCTCTGTCTTGATTAACTAAGTTGCGAGGGTTCATCCTGGGCTTGACAAGAAGATGTAGCATAATTATAGGTGGAACGGGTCTTGCCATTAGGTTGAATTCTTGCTTCTCAAAGATCTCGTCTCAATCTTCTTATTTCCTTAATGCACTCAGAGTGTATAGAATGTTTGGGCTGATTTGAGTTTGAAGGTGAAAGTGCACAAACTCTGCAGAGTCAACAAACTAAGATCTTAGCCGTGTCCCCGATTATGGACAACTATGAGCAGCTGGACAAGGAAGGACGGAAGAATCACATCACCATTTTCAATAAGTAAAATTTTGACCAAGTGAACAGTATTGTGGTGCTTGGATCTTAATCCAATGTTGCCACCCTTTGAAAAGAAAGTTTGTTTTACAAAAGAGATAGGAGAAAACTAGATTTATGCAAACTTAGCCAAAACTCCACCCAGCCAAATAAGCATGTAGTATTAGTCTTGCCATTTATATCCACCATAGTGTTACTTGACAATATATTAAATTGTATTGACTCCCTTCCGGCTGCATATTCCATCCGGCAGATGATTCTGAAGACGGGTGAGGAATTCGTTTAGGATCTCGAGACTATCGCCAACATGTTTTGCCTGTGGCACATGAAGAAGATGGGATTCAATGTTATTCTATGTTTTCCGCTGTATTACTTTGTTTTCTGCTAGTCTTCTAATACCATGCAAGTTGTAATACTATTTTGTAAAGACTGGATCATGCGATGTAATAGAATTTGATGCATTTGCATGATATTTCATTTTGTACTGTGGTGCTAATAATTGATTGAGGTACTAGCACAATAACACATGTATTCCACCTTTATTAAAAGTTGGGATGCTACAGCAGGAACTCTAGCGGCTGAGAGGGTGTAGGCGGCGATCGAGTAGTGCATCACCGACGCCAACGCCCACGCTTTCGCCAAGGAGAAGCTCACAAAAGCCATGGAGGAGAAGACTGACGCGAGGTGGTCAAAGCTAATGCAGAAGAACTCCATCAAGCTCAAGATCCTCAAGACCAATGTCGCTTCCAAGAAAAGGAACACAGACTTGGCATTCCCGTAGGACGAAAATCCGGCGACGATGACCCCCTAGGTGGCCGCCTGGTGGAAGGCCGAGTGTGATCTCATGCTGAACCTCATGTCGGCGAAACACGCCGAGGAGCCTGCGCCCACAGTCCAGCCTTCGCCCACCGTCTAGGCATCGGCCGCCGAGGATTTCACTGCGTATGCCTCCACCATCCAGCCAACCGCAACATCGCTTTCGCCTACCGCCGTGGAGGAAGAGGTGGTCATCATCCCGAGAACGAGGTGGTCACCGTTGTGGAGGACGAGGTGATTGCAGTCTGATCATGCCGCCGTCATTGCCGAACGGACGCAGCAATGTATCTTTTTGATCGCCCTGCGTGGCATGATCGCAATCTGATGTTGCCCGCCGAACTTTGATTCTGTTTTATCGCTGCATGTGGCATGATCTCCGCCGAACTATGTGCAAGACCTCGCATATGTAGCCGAACCTATGCCCTTTTTTGTAGCGGGAACCTATGTTTCAAATTTGTGCCGAGTTGGTCGACTTCTGGGCCCAAACAAGTGGAAACTTTCGCCCCCAGGCCGAACAATGCTCCCGTGGGGGTGCCGAAATTGCTTCGCTGGGCGCCTTGGGGGGCATACTAGTGGAGATGCTCTTAGTCTGGCATCTATGTGAAAAATTTACTTCGCAAAACTAGGAAAAATACCCCTCCCAATAAGATCAATAATGGGAACAGATAATCCATTGCAGCCTTTGCAGAGGCATATGATTGCTAAGTACGTTCTATGAATTTGTAACGATAGTTATTATATGTGCTATGGAACGAAGCATTTGTTTTCTTAATAAAAAAGTCATGTTAAAAGTGGTAATCGGAAAATCATGAACGAAAGATGTAAAAATAGTGTCTGGTTGTATAAACTGGTTCACACGAGTAAGGAGTACTAGTAAAACTAACAATTGTATATATAACAAAAGTCATTGTAGAAATATGAGATTGGTGTTATATTTTAGATGTATTATTGAGCCTCATGAGTGAATATATATTGGGGTACAAACTTGGAGGGAAAAAGCCTCGTAGAGATAGAGTAGGAGGTCGATTACAAATCCTATACTACCAAAGACGTACACTTAATATATCGCTAACATCCCCCGGCAGTCGTGGCGGTAGCGTCGCGAACAACATGAGCGTCGTGGATGGTCAGACGGGAGAGAAACCAAAGTAGAATCCTATGGGCTGACATCCCCCTCTCCTGCAGTAGGAGCGGGAACGCCGTGGATGATGTCGCGTTGTTGTCTTGCTGATGCTTGGACTATATAGGAAGCTGATGAGTGCTCAAGAGAGGTGATAGCCCTTTATGCCGATGTCGAGGTAGCCGAGAGCGCGGGGGAGGTGCAGCCTTGGTCGTGATAGCCGTGCGAGGAGTCACCATGGTCGATGTCGTGGTCGGGGGTTGCCGGTGTCGAGGCAGTCGCCGTGGAGCCGCGTGGAGCAAAGAGATGCCATGTTAGACATGGGCACAATGGTGTTGAGGTAGTGGTGCGTCGGGAAGAAGATGGTGTTGACACGGCGTCGCACCGGGTTTTCCAAGTCCGGTGACATGTCATGGACGAAGGCACACGTCGGTGTTGCCAGCACTAGGCATGCGTAGACGGACGAAATTGGTGTTGATGAGGCATCCTACCAGGCTTGCCACACCCAGTGACACATCGTGGACGAAGGCAAGCGTCGCCAGCACGGGGCATGCATAGACGGGAATTGGCACAAACTATACTCTATGCAGGAGGGACCAGCAGAGAAGGACTCGATGACGGTTGCGGCGCCAGTCGACATGGGGTAGAAGGTGCCGATGTCAGCCACGATTCTCGGAGTAGATGAAGTGGTCGGGGGAGATGACGTCAACGTTGGCACTAAGCTGGTGTTGGATGTAGATGAAGATGTGGACAACGATATAGTCGGCCGAACCAGAAGCAGCCCATGGGGGGGGCACGTCGGTTGCTGGTAAAAGCGATGCGACAGCGGTAGCCCACGAAGGGCCACGGCTCACTTGTAGAAGCGCGACGACAATGCTCTAATTAGGCGAGAAGAAACCCTGTGGAGTGAAGAAGACCATGCACAGACGTTGGAGACTGCTTGCGTGTGGGCACACGTTCGTTGGGAGACACCAAGAGGAAGGTATGACGAGTACAGTAGCAAGTTTTTCCCTCAGAAAGAAACCAAGGTTGAATCGACCAGTAGGAGAAATAAATCACTTCTGAAGGTTGTAGACAGCTGATGTTGGCAGGGCGCACTACCAGGCTCAGCAGCAACGTGGAATCTGCACAACACAACCAAGATACTTTTCCCCAACGAAACAGTGAGGTTGTCAATCTCACCGGTTTTGCTAACACAAACGATTAGATGTATAGTGTGGAAAACAGTACTTGTTTGTAGTAAATGAAAAGAGAACAATGATGGTCGTGAATGAAAAGGAAACAGTGGTTGAAAGGAAAACAATGTTTGCAGTGGTTGAATTATCAGTGTAAAAGAATGGAACGGGGTCCACAGTTCACTAGTGATGTCTCTCCATAACAGATAGATAACATGCTGGGTAAACAAATTACAGCGGGGTAATTGACAGATATAAAGGCTGCGCCGTAGTGCATATGCATGACATGATGATTACTATGTGATTCATGCGGGCATTACAACATAATTCATAGACTGTTATCCAACTGCATCTATGACTAATAATCCACCCTCAGAGCGTCATCCAATCAAACTTTGGGTATTAAGTTGCAAGTAACAGATTATTTCCTTAAGTAAAATATGTAATGTAAACATTGTTGTTTTCTCCCTAATGGCAACAACACATCCCCCATCTGCCACGTTTTTGTCACTCAAGCATAGATGAAAGGGGGGCACGAACGCACTATCGAGCATAAATACCCCCTCTTGGAGTTACAAGCACCAACTTGGCCAGAGCATCTACTAGTAAGGGAGAGCATGCAAGATCATAAATAACATAAACATGATAGATTGATAATCACTTGACATAGCATTCATTACTCATCGGATCCCAGCAAACACAACATGTAGCATTACAGATAGATGATCTTGATCATGTTAGGCAGCTCACAAGATCTAAACATGGTGGCATAAAGAGGAGAAGACAACCATCTAGCTAATGTTATGGACCCGTAGTCCAAGGATGAAATACTCACGCATCACTCCGGAGGCAGGCATGGTGATGTAGAGCCCTCCGGTGATGATTCCCCCGCCCGGCAGGGTGCCGAGGAGAGCTTCAGAACCCTCCAAAACTATGGTTGATGATGACGGTGGCTCAAAACTTTTCGTGGATGGAGGCTCGGGTATTTAGGGTTAACCCGAGGAGGAGCTTAAATAGGCGAAAGGGCGATGTCAGTGGGTGGATAGGGGGCCCACACCACCTGCTGCCGCGGCCAGGGAGCCGCGCCACCCTATGGTGTGGTGGCTCCAGGGCCCCCCTTCGGACTCCATGTACGTGAAAAATTTCTAAGACCCTAGGATTTTGTTTCAGCCAATTCCGAGAATATTTCAAGAACAACTTTTCTGAAACAAAAAACAGCAGAAAACAGGAACTGGCTCTGTGGCATCTTGTTAATAGGTTAGTCCCAGGAAATCCATTAAAATGATGTAAAGTGTATAGAAAACATGTAGCATATGGCATGAAAACAACATGGAACATCAGAAATTATAGATACATTTGAGACGTATCAAGCATCCCCAAGATTAGTTCTACTCGTCCTCGAGTAGGTAAAACGATAAAAACAAAATAATTTTTTAGGTGACATGCTACCAACATAATCTCGACCATCATATTTGTAAAAAAAAATTGCAAGCTGATCATAGAACTCTAAACACATGCATGATAGATATAATTCTAACAATGAAACTTAGAAATCATGTTGCATCATGAAAAGTAACACAAATAAATCATGAATAATAATACACAAATAAATCATGAATAATAATGCACTTGAAAGTTATATGTTTGTTTCGAGCATAAAGAAAACATAGCAAAGTGGTAGTCCGCTTGCCCTTAAAAGTGAGAGAAAAACATAAATGCCAGGACACCTTCAAAGTTCAAGTGGTGACTTGAAACAAATAATTTGTGAGCAAGTAATAAGATATCATGAATCAATCAATAATAATCTTTGGGACGGATGCACATTATACTCAGAATGAAAACTATGCTCTCTTAATTGTACATAAAGTTAGCAGATGAAGACTCACCATCAAAGTAAAAGAAAGGCCCTTCGCAGTGGGATCCAGGGATTAACTCATGTGCTAGAGCGTTTTATTTTATTAAAACAGAGGTAGCGAAATCAGTTTTGTTAGAGAGGTGTATGCTTATGTCAACGAATGGTAAACAGACAATACAGTACGTCACAAGCCAACTAGACTTTACAAGAGCGGCTCCCATTGAAGGATGCTACTGGGGTAAGTAGATCATCCCTCTTCTCTTTTTTTACACAATTATGCTTTAACTGATAAATCAGTGGCAAGTGAGTGAAGAGAATTTATAGTAACCAAGTTTGGGGCTGGGCACCCCGTTGCCAGCTCTTCTATCAATTTGGATAAGCGGACGTGTCACTAGTCTAGGTGTGTAAAGTCCAATCAACAAGTGAGATAAAGATTCTCAATTTTGAAGGTTTTAAAGGTAGAACATGATAAATTTACTTCGGAGTGGAGGTTAAATACCACATATAGGTAGGTATGGTGGAAACATTTGGCAAAATTTGGTTTTTGGTAGTTGGATGCACAACTAGAGCTCATAGTCAGTACATGTGGAGGCTAGCAAAAGACTGGGAGAGCAATAATGGCCATAACCATGCATAGTGAAAAAAAACATTATTAATCAAAGCATAAATGGTATTACAAGCCAAAAACTAAATAACAGAGGCTATAGGTGACTGGTTTGTATCCATAACATGGTGTAAGCATGCGCCAAGTCAATCAAATAAAGCATTCGAAGGAGAATACCACAATATTATGCTTCGATGTGATAAAAACAACTCATGATTCTTTCAATGACACATTAAGCACTCTCAGATATTTGAGACAAGTCATGCTATGATAATAACTACTAAGCATAGAGTTAAAATAGTATCCAACATGACATTATAAAGTCTAGCCACATTCTAAACAAGCTTCTTTTTGCACCGTTATAAGCATGAAATATTTCATTGCTTTCCAACACCATCACTTTATCAAAACAAAAACTCTCCAAATGTTATATAAATGAAACAAGAGAGTACTACTACTCTACTAGAACTAACAACTCTGAACAAGATATGCATAAAAAATAGGAGCTAAAAAGGATTTGCAGCAGCTAGAAGAAAAACGAAGAATACAAGTATGATGAAGAATACGAGTATTCATATGAAAAAGCGGAGCATGTCTCTCTCCCACACAAGAATTCTTGGTTCCAACTAAGTTTATTGCAGCAAGGAAAAGAAAACAAAACAAAAACAAGCAGACGCTCCACGCAAAGTGCATATGATGTGACCGAACAAAAATATAGTTTCACTAGAAGTGACCTGATAAGTCGCTGATGAAGAAGGGGATGCCTTGGGCATCCTCAATCTTAGACGCTTGAGACTTCTTGGTACTTTCTGTAACGATCCACGGGGGCATCCCCAAGCTTAAGGTTGTCACTCTTCTTGATCACATTGTATCATCCTCTTCTCTTGACACTTGAAAACTTCATTCACACTAAACTCAAAGTAATTCTCATTAGAGGGTTAATGCATAATCAAAAACTCATATGTTCTCCATTAATAATTTTTAAATATTAGCTACAGCCACTGATGTTTTGTGGAGCAAAGAAATCCACTCAACATAGTAAAAGAGAGAATGCAAAGTAAAAAAGGACGAATCTGTCAAAACCTGAACAGTCTGTAAAGACGAATTTTTTCGAGGCACTTACGTTGCTGAGATCAGAAAACTCAGAACTAGAAAAGGTTTTGGAAATAGCTGAGGATCATGCACAAAAAAATTCAGGTAGTTTAGATTTTTATTTGAATTTATACGAATTAAACAAAGGACAACAAAAGTCTATTCCTGCGCAGAAATCCAAATCTAGCTTCAACTTTTTACTAGAGACTTTACTTGGCTTAACAATACAAAAAAGTAAAGATACAAAAGTGTTGCTACAGAAGTAAACAACACCCTGACTCAAAGAAAACAGAAGAAAATATTGCAAAAATAAAAACATGGGTTATCTCCCAAGAAGTGCTTTTCTTTAACGCCTTTTAGCTAGGCACAGAGAGAAATAAGATGCTCATGTCAGAAATATGAATTAAGAAAAATAGAGCATCAAGAAGCAAGTATAAAACAAATTTGAGTCTAACCCACTTCCTATGCATAGGAATCTTGTAAAGAAATAAATTAAAGAAGCTCAAACTAGACATCATGTGAAGGTAGAACAAGAGCAATTTCAAAACTTTCAAAAAAAAGAGGTCTTTTACTAACATGAAAATTCCTACAACCATATTTTCCTCTCTCATAATAATTTTCAGTAGCATCATGAACAAAATCAATAACATAATTATCACATAAAGCATGTTTGCCATGGTCTAAAAGCACACAATTCATATCAAGCTAAAAAATAGTGGGATCAAAATTAAAAATAAAGACCTCTTCTTTCCCACCTTTAACAATAGGAAAAAGATGATTGGTCACTCTTAAAAGGTATGAGACACATTATAGCAATACTATTTTCAGTAGCATTATAATTTATAACATTAAGTAACATAGGGCCATCATCTAGAGCATTATCGTATAAATTTTCTAAACAAACTTCATCATTATCATGCATATCAATAGTTGGAATAAATAGAGGATTATCATAGGATTTACCAAAGTAGCATGGATTGTCATAAATAACAGTAGCAATACCATTCTCAGCAGTTTCATTCATAGTAGTATCAAGGTCACAGTATAGCAAGTATCAATTTCATCAAAAAGGGATATTTCAAAATAATTAATAGGATCATCACAGTTATCAATATAACACTCATCTTCTTTGGTAAGAATGGAGGGCAATCAAATAAGGTATGAGTTAAAGAGTTACTCTCATTGGGAGGTAGACATGGGTTCCATTCTTCCTCCTCTTTTTCATCCAATGAGCTTCCCGATTCAACAATTTCTTCTTCCATAGGCTCCTGCAAGGCATTAGTCTCTTCCTTTGGTCAAAAGCATTTATAAATATATTTAATAATATAGCCATTTTCTTCCTTGTAATTATCAAAGAAAATTCAAGTATATTATAAGTCTCATATTTATAAGGTGCATCATCAATATTTTTAAACAAATAAGCAATTTCGAATGCACCCTTCCAAGCAATAAATTCTTCAATTTGTTCCACATCATAAAAGTCATATTTTCCCTTAACATAAGAAGATATGGTAACATTATCATTATACTCACATTGAAAAGGGAGGTGTTTATACCTCCTACAACAACAAGATTTATCAAAGGAATAAGTAACATTATAAGTAGAGCACACGTTTTTAGCATAGTTATTCAATTTATTAATTTGTACCCATAAGTGTATCCTTTTTTGTGACAAGCGGTATTCCTTATAATATTTTTGTCGTTCTTCCGTGAACCCACCTTGCCAATAAGATCTAGTTTCAAAGAAATCAACCATTGATAGCAGACATGATAAAGCAAGTAAAAAAAGCAAAACAATAGCAAAGTAATGAGATTGGAAGTGAGAGACTCCCCTTGTAGAAATCCTCTTCCTCCCCGGCAACGGCGCCAGAAAAAGCCTGCTTGCGTGTGGGCACACGTTCGTTGGGAGACCCCAAGAGGAAGGTATGAAGAGTACAGTAGCAAGTTTTTCCCTCAAAAAGAAACCAAGGTTGAATCAATCAGTAGGAGAAAGAAATCACTTTTGAAGGTTGTTGATAGATGATGCTGGCATGGCGCACTACCAGGCTCAACAGCAACATGGAATCTGCACAACACAACAAAGATGCTTTGCCCCAATGAAACAGTGAGGTTGTCAATCTCACCGGTTTTGCTAACACAAAGGATTAGATGTATAGTGTGGAAAACATTACTTGTTTGCAGTAAATAAAAAGAGAACAATGATGGCAGTGAATGAAAAGGAAACAATGATTGCAGTGGTTGAAAGGAAAACAATGTTTGAAGTGGTTGAATTATCTATGTATAAGAATGGACCGGGGTCCATAGTTCATTAGTGGTGTCTCTCCATAACAGATAGATAACATGTTTGGGTAAAAAAATTACATCTGGGCAATTGACAAATATAAAAGTTGCGCCGTAGTGCATATGCATGACATGATGATTACTATGTTATTCACGCGGGTATTACAACATAATTCATAGACCGTTATCCAACTGCAACTATGACTAATAATTCACCCTCAGAGTGTCATCCCATCAAACTTCGGGTATTTTGTTGCAAGCAACAGATTATTGCCTTAATTAAAGTGTGTAATGTAAACAATGAAAACATTGTTGTTTTCTCCCTAATAGCAACAACACATCCCCCATCTGTCACGTTTATGTCACTCGAGCACAGATGAAAGGGAGGCATGGACCCACTATCGAGCATAAATACCCCCTCTTGGAGTTACAAGCATCAATTGGGCTAGAGCATCTACTAGTAACGGAGAGCATGCAAGATCTTAAATAACATAAACATGATAGATTGATAATCACTTGACGTCACTTGACGTAGCATTCAATATTCATCGGATCCCAGCAAACACAACATGTAGCATTACAAATAGATGATATTGATCATGTTAGGCAGCTCACAAGATCTAAACATGGTGGCATAAAGAGGAGAAGACAACCATCTAGCTACTGTTATGTGAATGTGCACTATGTTCAACTAGAGGGGGGGTGAATAGGTTGACTACCAATTTTTCTTTTCTTTTCCTTTTAGTGGGGCTAAGCAAGATAAGATGAGGTTCTCTAGATGTGCATATAGGTGAGCAACCTATGTGGACAAGATAATATACGCAACGGAAGTAAAACGAAAGGTAGCAAGATAAACCACAAGTGTAAACAAGGAGACAAGGATATGATTCCCGTAGTTCCTTCTCAATGAGAAGTACGTCTATGTTGGAGAGGTGGGGAGCCACCTAGGCACTCCTCAATAGCACAGTTGTGCACACCTTATTCTCCTTGAGCTTCTCCGGTGAGGAAGATTCTCGTTTCCACTATGAGGTCGACTTGAAGGCGTTGACCAAACCTTTACACGAGCTCGGGGTCACTCCACAATATGGATGGAGGCTCTCAAGCAATCCGAAGCTTCTTGCAACAAGGTGGAAGCTACAAGCATAAGATCTACTAAGGTTTCTAGGCCTCAAGTAGGATTCTATATCTACTAGGTTGTGGTGGATGGATTTGAAATTCCTTTGGTGGAAGTGTGGATCTAGGTCTCCTGTAGCTCTCCACAAACTATGGGAGTGAGTGGGTGGGCGGACAGGGAGATCTAGGTGGGTGAAGCTTTCATTAATGGCTAGGAGAGAGAGTGGGAAAAAGCTTAGTATTTATGAGGTATACCCCTTCCCACAAGTGGCCATTGAGCAATCCCAGCAGCACCGGAGGCTCCGGTGGTCTTCTTATGTACACAAGCGCGCAGCCCAGATCCTTTTTTCGCTTGGGCCAAAGGGGCGGAGGGTCCGGTGGATTTGGCGGAGGCCCGCCCACCGGAGCTGCACCAGAGGTTCCGGTGGGGCCTCCGCCCTTATCCAACAGAGCCCTGTTTTAGCGGAGCCACCACCGGAGGCGCACCGGATGCCAGCCCCCTAGTGCGCCAGTTGAGAGGGCGGAGCCTCCGGTAGTTTCACCGGAACCTCCGCCCACCGGAAGCGCACCGGAGGTTCCGCTAGAGGGTCCGCTCTTATCCAACAGAGCACCATTTTAGCGGACCCTCCACCAGAGGCCAACCCACAGTGAGCCAGTGGAGAGGGCGGAGGCTCCGCCCACCAGAGGTTCCGCTCTGGCCTCCGCTCGTATGCACCAGAGGGTAGTTTGGGCGGACCCCACATCGGACCCGCATCGGAGGCCCGCGCTGGAGGAAGACTGGGGCGGAGGTTCCGGTGGTTTCACCGGAGCCTCCGCTGCATATAAAATTGCCTTCTCAGCTTTGTCTCTTCTAGCTCTTGTTATTCCAAACAAATTTGTAGCCCATAGATATTGTATACTTGATGAGTCTGGGAATTTTCATGTATCAAATAAACATTAGTCCAATAGGTATGTTGTCATTTAATTATCAAAATGGAAGATGATCTTTCATTCTCCCCCGTTTTGGTAATTGATGACAACATCCCTATATGCATAATTAAATACACAACATGAACAGAGCTCCGCCTAAAGGTATGCTCCCTTCATATTGAGAGAATTTAGACGCAATGGTTATATGAACATATGAATAATAGTGAGCACACAACACATAATATAATAAGTTCATAATCTCACAAAGCATAATATGAGGTTCACGACACATAAGAATTTAAACAACCAAAGTTTCCAAATGAAAAACCGAACTCCCTCAAGCAAGATGCAAATCGAAAATCACGCTTGAGGGAGAACCATGCAAATACCCGCTCCTAATAGATAGATGTATCTCCCCCTTTGGCATCAAGATACAAAAAGAGGGAGAAACTGATGCTAACGCCCCGAAGATCACTCGGAGGAGATATCCATGATCGGAGAGGGGGAACGGCAACGAGAACTGGTGGCTTCTTCTCCTTCTTCTTCAGACCACTCAATCAAGTTGCCCTTGGAGTCTTTTGCTTGCCACTTGTCCCAGTTGGTGATGCTAGGAAAGACCGGGGACTCCACGGATTACCCCACCATCGCGACGAAGCTGACGAGATGCCTGTGTTGCATTGCGGTGCTTGAGCTCCTTATCATAGTGGGCTTCCCATTGACGCTGCTCAATCTTTTTGTTCAACTTGAACACCTTCTTGAGTGCTCTAGACATCCACTTGAAGGCATTGTCGGAAGGAGGAGCGCGAGAGGGACCGGCATCCTCTTCTAATTCCTCATCAATGATGACACGAGGTTTGGCCTTGTTTTTGCGAGGAGCAGGGGTAGGATGCACATGGGGCTCGGTGTGGTCCTTGATGAGGAGTTTCTTCTCCATGTGAGGAATCCAATTAGCATTATCAAATTGTTCATCCGGGAACTTGTCCTCCCACACATGCAAGATGATCTTTATAATGAAGGGCCCGAAGCAAGCATTCTTGCGGTTGATAACCACGTGCCATAGCTCATTCCACACATAGTATAGCACATCGAGCTTCGGAGTTGAACCGGCAAGCCGCTTCTCATGAGTGCAAAGCATAAGATTCTTGAGGAAGCCTTGGATCTCATCGACATTCCCCGCCTTTGGGTTGAGGGTCTCGCGATAGATACGGAGCATGATATCATAAGTGGGGTAGAGACCCTTGACGAACCCAACTGCGAATTTCTTCCAGTGATACAGAGGGGTGAGTTGATCCTTGGAGAGAGATTATGTGTTGATGGCATGAATACGAAACCAACCATTGTCGAACTCCTCACCACCTGCAACTGGTCCAAATCCGGGTATCCTCCAAGAATAGTTCCAACGTCAGACCACTTGATTGTCAGCTGCCTTCTCTGGGTCACCCAAATAAGATTACACTCGGTCTCATTGGCGAGATGCACTGTGGCCAAGAACTGACAAACGAGATCTTCATCATAGTCTTGTTGGACACTCATGATGGGAGCAAGTCCAAAAGTCTCAACAAGCTCAAGTGCCTCCCCAAAATACTTGGGATTCCTCTCCAAATGCCCAAAGTTAATAGCATGTTGAGGAGAAACATTATCCTTGGGCTTCCTCATCAAGATCTCATTGTAGTTTTGGCTCTGAAATTTAGTGTGGAAACGAGCATCCTTACCCCAGAACTGTGGCATCAAGCGGTCGCGGTCAATGACATATGGATTCTCGCGGCGTTCTTTCACGAACGCCGCCTCAGACATCTATGAAGCAGACTTCTCCCTCTGTGGCAATCTCTTCTCGGGAGCCGGAAACCTCTTGCGCTTGGGATGAGATGGGTCAAGGGTTTCCTCAATTTCATCGACCCTAGGAGCCTTGCGACGAGCCACGCTCTTTTGACGAGGGCCCTTGCCTTTGGAGCCGGATGCATCTAAGAAAGAATAGCATGAAGAAAAGGTAATTCTCAAGTCTTAGGAGACGCACAAATCCAAGGAACCAAGATATAAATGGTATTAGGGTTAGGGCATATGACAAATCCACCCTAAGAACCGTAGCGATTCAAGCCTAATACTCACTATCTAGGTTGCTAGGGTTTGTACTCGTGATCTTCTACTCCGAAAACTCCAAATCCACACATCTAGATGTTAAGAACGTGGAAATCCTATGCACCCCCATCCATCAACTAGATGAGATAGAGAGAGAGAGCACATACCCGCACCATCCATGGTGGAAAGGAAGGAGGAAGAAGATCCCGGGGTGGTCCAAGGCAAGGAGGAGGGCTCCCGGCGGTGGAGCACCCGATTCCTGCGGCGGAGACCTTGGGGGCGGCGGCGGTTGAGAGGAAGAAGAGGGAGGGTGAGTGGGGCAAATAAGATTGGATCTTAGTTGACCCCCGCTCGCCCTAGATCTTATCCCGCAGAAACGCCTCGGGCGGAGCCTCCGGTGGTTTCATCGGAGCCTCTGCTCCCTGCCCAGCGGAGCCTCCGGTGGTTTCACCGGAGCCTCCGCCCCCTCTCCACATCGTGCCCCAAACTACGGTCCGCTGAGCAATTTGCGCCAGCGGAACCTCCGGTGGGATCCGGTGGACATGGGCAGCGGAGCCTCCGGTGGTTTCACCGGAGCCTCCGCCAGACCAAGTTTACGCACGCCGAAATCATAAAAACAAGAGCATTTAGAATGGAATAAAGTCTTGGGGTAGAGGAAGCTTGGGTTGGAAATTGGTCACTGATGTACGAGAGACATTACTCGAGGGGGTTCGCAAGATGCAAAGGAGATAGAAAACCGAACCCGCACGAGTTTTCAAGGGGGAAGTATGATACGTGTGAAAGATCCAAAAATACCAAAGGTCGGTGGAGGAAGCCACCATGTTGGAGTGTGTACTTTGGCACCGCGAATATATATCTTGGGTCCAAAAATATTACTCACAATTAAGCAGAGTAAGTCACAAATTGACTACTCATGAGTTGAGTAACGCACCCCCTATATCCATGCCTACATCCAAACCTAATAGCATGCATAATGAAGGTACATATGCAAGGTTTCAAGTGAAGTTGGAAGAATCTATGACATTTAGTTCATTCCTCAAAGCTCAAAATCTTGGTTCATCAAGGGCCTTCGTGAAGATATTGGCAAGTTGATCCTTGGTGGGAACATATGAGAGATCAATATCACCTTTCTCAACATGATCCCAAATGAAATGATGACGGATCTCAATGTGCTTCGTCTTGGAGTGAAGAACGGGGTTGTAGGCGATCTTGATAGCACTCTCATTATCACAAAGAAGAGGCACCTTGTCAAAATGAATACCATAATCCTTCAAGGTTTGACTCATCCAAAGAAATTGGGCACAACAACTTTCCGCGGAGATATACTCGGCCTCGGTGGTGGAGAGAGCAATGCAGTTCTGCTTCTTGGAAGACCAACATACTAAGGAGCGGCCAAGGAATTGGCAACCCCCGAATGTGGACTTCCTATCCGTCTTCTCTCCCGCATAATCCATATCCGAAATATCCAATGAGCTGAAAGCTTGAACCCTTGGGATACCAAATACCAAAGTTTGGGGTATGAACAAAATATCGAAAGATTCGTTTCACCGCTTCAAAATGACTTTGCCTCGGGGAGGCTTGAAACCTTACACATTTACCTACGCTGTACAATATATCCGGTCTAGATGCACAAAGGTAGAGCAAAGAGCCAATCATGGAGCAGTATACCTTTTGATCTACCTCTTTACCGTTGGGGTCGGGTTTCAAGTCAGTGGTTGTGGACATGGGAGTCTTCATAGGCTTGGCATCATGCATATTAAATCTCTTGAGAATGTCTTGAGTGTATTTGGCTTGTTTGATGAAGGTTCCTTCATGATATTGATTCACTTCAGAGCCAAGGAAGAACTCCAATTCTCCCATCATAGACATCTCAAACCTATCGGTCATAAGCTTGCAAAACTCCTCATTGAACAAGGTGTTAGTAGACCCAAAAATGATGTCATCCACATAGAGTTGGCATATGAACACATTACCTCCAACCGTCTTGGTAAAGAGGGTGGGATCGATTAAACCAACATTAAATCCACGATCCACTAGAAACTCTTTAAGGTGCTCATACCACGCACGTGGAGCTTGTTTAAGTCCATAAAGCGCCTTATCGAGTTTATAGACATGATCGGGGTGGTTGGGATCCTCGAAACCCGGAGGTTGCTTGACATATACTAACTCATTAATGGGACCATTGAAGAAATCACTCTTAACATCCATTTGTTGTAGCTTGAAATTATGATGAGATGCATAAGCAAGTAAGATGTGAATGGATTCAAGACGAGCTACAGGGGCAAAGGTTTCACCGAAGTCAATACTGAAAGCTCATGACCCCTCTAATGATTTTGGTGATGATAATAACACGGGTATCTTCTATCTAACAGTGTTGTTTTAGACTGTGCAGCTATTATCTCAGATGCTTATTGTTATATTCTTGACGGAAGATCAAAGAGAAGGCCTACACTCTGGATTAACTGCCACCGGATTTTTTAGTACGCAGCCCGGAAATTCCGGTGTCTTTGGGGCGGAATATCCGGCCCCAGCACCGGAATATTCCGGCCCTCGACTAAGTGTTTTCACTGCCCGCGCACAGAAGCCAGGGCGGAAATTTGCCCTGGAAATTTCCGGTGCAAAAATCCGGCCCTCTGGGACTTAGCAGAAAATGGAGCACTCTCAGCTGCCCGCGCACAGAGATGGGGCGGAAATTCTGTCCGGAAATTTCTGGGCCCGGATATTTCAATTATCCGCCCCCTGGATATTCCAATCTTCCGGTCTTCTGGACCTTAGCAGTTTTCACCAATTGGCTGCTGCCCGCGCACAGAAGCTGGGGCGGAAATTTGCCCCGGAAATTTCCGGTGCAAATATCCGGCCCCTGGTCCTTAGCAATTTTCGTCAACGAGCTGGTGCCCGCGCTCAGAGAGGGGGACGGAGTATTGGGGCGGAAATTTCCGCCCCCGGATATTTCAAAATTCCGCCCCCCGGACTATTCAAAAATCCGGCCCAGGCAGACCGGAAATTTCCGGTGCTTACACCGGAATATTCCGGTCCTACAGGACTGCAACGGTCAGAAATTGGAGGAGCCTATAAATAGCTGTCTTCTTCCTCTAGATAGGTAGCTCGTCCATTCCTCTCTCTCCTCCATTGTTGTAGAGCTCAAAACGCCCCGATCTCCCTCTTCCTCCAACCAAACTCGATGCCCTTCAAGGATCTCATGGAGGAGGACTAGATCTACCTTTCCACCAAGCCAAAACGTGTGTACCCACACCACAACTCTTGGCATCTTGTAATCTCTTGGTTGCTTTGTCATCCAAGGGAAACCCTAGTGCTTGTAGCTTCCACCTTGTAGCAAGAAGCTTCGATTGTTGAGAGCCTCCATCTCACTTGTGGAGTAGCCTCAACCCCTTGTAAAGGTTTGGTCAATGCCTTCAAGTCGACCTCATAGTGGAAACGAGAATATCCCTCACCGGAGAAGCTCAAGGAGAACAAGGTGTGCACATCCGTGCTATTGAGGAGCGCCTAGGTGGCTCCCCACCTCTCCAACGTAGACGTACTTCTTTTAAGAAGGAACTACGGGAAACATATCCTTGTCTCCGTGTTTTTCACTTGTTGTTATCTTGTACCGTTCCTTTATTTCTGCTGCCACTTGTTCCGTGCCACCTAGGGTGTTCACTTAGTTGCACATTTATATAATCAAGCATTTACTTTCCTAAAGCCCACATTAAAAGTGAAAAAGAAGTAAAATTTGTAGGTCACCTATTCACCCCCCCTCTAGTTGACCATATTGCACTTTCAATTGGTATCAGAGCCTCGACTCTTTTATCGGGCTTAACCGCCTAAGAGTAATCATGGTCAACGGAGATGATCCCGAATCTTCTAAGGAGGAGCTCTCCAAAATGGCCGACACTATAGCCAACCTAGAGACAACAGTTTGTACCATTCAAACCCAATTGTCCAAGGTTAGCTCTAGTGTGGGCTCGGAGGTTTCCTCCATCAAGAAGATGTTGGAGAACATGATGGGTAGAACCAAGGGGCCTTCGCACTCTCCCCATGTCACCGATGAGGATAGTTCGGATGAGGAAACGATTCCGGATAATTCCGAACTCGAAGAGAACATTGCCAAAGCTAAGGCTGAAGCCGCACAAAAGGCTAAAGCCAAAGCTAAGGAGAGTGACGGTGGCTCCAAGTCTCAAACGGCTAATGGTTCGGGGTCCAATTCAAAAGTTCCACCACCGCAAAACTATGATTCTATCCACCCAATCGTTTCCATGCCACACATCCTTAATGTTGGAGTTCCACCCATCCTTAACACTAACAAATTTTCCTCTTGGAAGTTTGAAATGGAATCTCACATTTCAGGATCGTGTACCGCATTGTGGAGAAGCGTGATCCATGGATTTCATCCTCATGACCCAAGCAACTTGAATCCAAGGGAGGATGTTGAATCTCAACTCAACAAAACTGCTCTTGTAATTATCCAGAAAGCTCTTCCAAGGGAGCATCTCACTCACATCCGTGGTTGCAAGACCGCCAAGGAAGCTTGGGACAAACTTGACACCTTGTTTCAAGGAAATGCTAGCATTCAATCTTCCAAGTATGATGTGGCCATTGAAAACTCCGAGAACTTCGTTATGCAAGAGGATGAGACTCCTGAAGAGCTCTATAGAAGAGTTGTCACTCTCGCCAATCAACTGAGAGACTTTGGCAAGGAAGAGATCACCGATGAGTGGATAAAGAGGAAATTTGTCAAGGCTATCACACCCCTTCGAGAAGAATCTCTCCACTAGTATCCGGACAAGAGCGGACTACAACACTCTCAACTCCATTGGTGTTCTTAGTGAGTTCATCGCAATCTCTCTCTCACACAAGAGTGCGGATGATGCTCTAGCTCGCTCTAGAGGGATGGGAAAGTCTCCCAATCTTGCATTGAAGTCAAAGGCAATGGCTCGAGTTGATGAAAGTGAAGAAGAAGATGATGATGAAGAGGACTATGAAGACACCTATACGGGAGCTCACAAGTGCATTGCTCTCCCTATGCATGGATATTGGAAGAGATGGGAAGCTCACAAAGACGGCTCCCCAAGACCTCCACGAAACAAGAACTACAAGAAGAACGGGGAGCGCCCAAGGACATGCTACAATTGTGGTAGCGCAAACCACTTCGTGAAGGAGTGCCCCTTTGAACCTAGAGAAGAGAACGAAGGCAAGCTTGTTCGCAAAAACAAGACCAAGCCTCCACAAAACAAGAACTTTGCTAGGAAGGTGCCAAGGGCTCTCTATGTTCAAGAAGGGGCGGTTCTTGAGACTTACATCTCCGGAGATTAAGGAGAAGATGAGGTAGTTGGAGTTGCTCACATCGCCAAGGCCACCGCATCATCACCTTCGATCTCTCTATTCGAATCCCCCAATGAGAATGTGGCTACCCGACCTACATGTCTTATGGCAAAAGCCACTTCGGTATGCTCTCCCAATCCCAAGACCATTATCACTCACCCTCCTTCGTTATTGGATTGTGTTGAAAATGCTTGTGAGGAGGATAGTGAGTCTAATGAGTTAAGCATATGGCTATCTAGCCTTAAAGGTGAGACTAAGGAAAAGGTGAACTCTCTTTTGAGGCAACTTGATGAGGCTAACTCTCTTGTTGATGAAAAGGAGGAGATCATCATGACCTTAGAAAGCCATGGAGGTCAAACTTGCAATGAGCGAGAGCTTGAAAAAGCCCTTGAAAATGAGCGTTCCATTCGTGCCTCACTTGAGGAGAAATTGTCTTGTCTTGAAGAAAACTTTGCCATAAGTGTCTCTAAGCTTAGGAAAGAAAATGCACAATCTCTTGCTTTAATGAAAACTCTTGAACATGAAGAGTTGAAGCTAGGAATTGCTCACGAGGAACTTGGCACTCGTCATGAAAAACTTGAAAAGGAGTTCATGTCTCTTAAGGAAATTCATGACAAGTTAACCAAATCTCGTGACAATCTTCTAGCCCAACTATCAAACAAGCAAGTTGTGTCCACTTCACCCTCTAGCTTGAATGTCTTGCCTAGAAATGCTTGTAGTGCAACTAATCTTGTAGGAAATGAGAAGAATCGCCATGAGATTGCTTCTCAACAAGCCAACAATGGAAAGGAGGGACTTGGCTATATAGCCAAGTCAAAGAAGAAGTACAAGAAGAAGAACAAGAAGAGAGTCACCTCCCCCTCACAAGAAGTAAGATTTGTGAAAGAGGGAGAGGTGACAAAAAGGAAGGAGACCAACACCATTGTGGGTGGTGAGACCTCTAGGGGGAGCACCACTCACAATAACTTTGCCGGGAAATATAATCCATCTTATGTTCTTATGAAGTCTAGAGATGGTCATGTATATGCTCAATATGTTGGTACTTCTTATGGTGACGATTATCATTGGAGTATTTGGGTTCCTAAGACCCTTGTCGCTAACATGAGAGGACCCATTCAAAGATGGGTCCCTAAATCAAGAAACTAATCTATTGTAGGGAAGTGCTTCCGGTTCGAGCAAATGGATGGTGGATAGTGGTGCATCCCAACATATGACCGGAAGCAATGACGCAATGAGTGATATTCATCCTCCATTACCTCATCTCAATTGCGTTACTATTGGTGACAACTCCGAACTAAAGGTATTGGGACGAGGCAAGGTAGCAATCTCGAATGACTTGTCAATTGAGAATGTTCTTCTTGTTGAGTCCCTTGGCTATAATCTCATCTCGGTTCTTCAACTTGCTAAAAGTGGTTTTACCTCTTTCTTTAATAAGGAGAATGTGATTGTCACTTGGGAAACGACTCTTAAAGTAGCCTTTGTTGGGCATGTCGAGAACGGCATGTATGTAGTGGACTTCTCTAAAGGAGACACGTGTGCCGCGACATGTCTAATGGCTAAAGTTGATGTGGGTTGGCTATGGCATCGCCGGTTAGCCCACACCAATATGAGGACGTTGCATGACCTTCAAAGTGGCAATCATGTTGTAGGACTAACGAATGCTAAGTTTGCCAAAGATCGTGTGTGTAGCTCTTGCGTTCTTGGAAAACAACATGGAGAAGCTCACCCAACCAAGACCAACATCACCACCTCAAGAATCCTCGAGCTCATTCACTTGGACCTCTTTGGTCCTCTATCATATGATAGTCTTGGAGGAAAGAAGTATTGGTTGGTGATTGTGGATGACTATTCACGATATTGTTGGGTGTACTTCTTCAAGAGAAAGAGTGAGACTCAAAAGCGGGTCATCGAGTTCATCACTTTGGTGGAAAGGCAACATAATACAAGCATCATGGCTATCTGAAGTGATAATGGCTCCGAGTTCAAGAACTACACCGTGGAGGGATTTCTTAGTGAGGAAGGCATTGCTCATCAATATTCCACTCCCTACACCCCTCAACAAAATGGTGTGGCAGAGAGAAAGAATCGGACTCTTATGGATGCGGCTCGAACCATGATTGCGGAGTTCTCTTCTCCTTATAATTTTTGGGACGAGGCCGTCTCCACCGCTTGTCATGCTAGCAACCGATTATATCTCCGCAAGATATTGAACAAGACCCCTTATGAGTTTCTCACGGGCAAGAAGCCGGACGTTTCATACTTCAAGGTCTTTGGATGCAAATGCTTCATTCGCAAGAGAGGGAAACGCTTGTCTAAGTTCGAGACTAAATCTTATGAGGGTATCTTTGTTGGCTATGCCTCAAACGCTCATGCTTATAGAGTCTATAACAAGTGCACCGGACAAGTTGAAGAAGCTATAGACGTGGTATTTGATGAGGATAATGGGTCCCAAGGGGGCCGTATAAATCATGGTATTGTAGGAGATGCAATTCCTCCCATCGTCATAAGAAGAATGGGGATTGGTGAAATAATCCCCATTGAGGGTTACCGGATGACGGAGGGAGAAGGACTATGCCCCACTCAAGTGGAGCCATTGACTACATCCATTGATAACCAAGCTACCCAACAAGATGCACCAAGTCCTCATGCTTCACCACAAGGCCAAGCTAACAATCAAGGCCAAGCTCATGATGAAGGCCAAGCTCACAATGAGGAACAAGATACACATGGTGATGATTCAACTCGGAACATAAGGGATCCACCTCCCGTTGATGATCAAGATCAAGGTGGACATGTCTCCGATGATGAAGGTGATGATCAAGTACTATCCAAGGAAACTTTGGAGGAGATGCTAGCTCGTAGGGCAAAGAGAAGGCTAGATAATCTCGCTCGTGCCGGTCACACGGAGGGCATGATTCTTGGACAAGTTCGTGGAAGGGTCGTCACAAGGAGGCAACTAGCGGATTTTAGCAAAGCTCATGCGTTCGTCTCTCACATTGAGCCAAAGAAGGTCTATGAAGCTCTTGAAGATCAAGATTGGCTTGAAGCTATGCACGATGAACTCAACAACTTCGAGCGCAACAAGGTGTGGAAATTGGTACCAAGGCCCAAAGATTGCAAGAACGTCATCGGCACTAAGTGGATCTTCAAGAACAAACAAGACAAGGACGACATCGTCATCCGCAACAAGGCTAGATTGGTTGCTCAAGGCTTCTCTCAAGTCGAAGGTGTCGATTTCGGTGAAACATTCGCTCCCGTTGCTCGTCTTGAATCTATTCGCATCTTACTTGCATATGCCTCTCATCACAACTTTAAATTGCAACAAATGGATGTTAAAAGTGCATTTTTGAATGGTCCCATCCACGAGTTGGTTTATGTCAAGCAACCTCCGGGTTTCGAAGATCCAAACCACCCCGATCATGTCTACAAACTCGACAAGGCGCTATATGGGCTTAAACAAGCTCCACGTGCGTGGTACGAGCACCTTAAAGAGTTTTTGGTAGATCGTGGGTTCAATGTTGGTTTAATCGATCCCACCCTTTTCACCAAAAGGGTTGGAGGACTTGTTCATATGCCAACTCTATGTGGATGATATCATCTTTGGTTCTACTAACATCGCATTCAATGATGAGTTTTGCAAGCTTATGACGGATAAATTCGAGATGTCAATGATGGGAGAATTAGAGTATTTTCTTGGCTTTGAGATCAAGCAACATCCCGAAGGCACATTCATCAAGCAAGCCAAGTATACTCAAGACATGTTCAAGCGCTTCAACATGCACGATGCCAAACCTATGAAGACTCCCATGTCCACGACTATTGACTTGAAACCCGACCCGAATGGTAAAGAGGTAGATCAAAAGGTATACCGCTCCATGATTGGCTCTTTGCTCTACCTTTGTGCATCTAGACCCGATATTATGTATAGCGTTGGTAAATGTGCAAGGTTTCAAGCCTCCCCGAGACAAAGTCACTTTGAAGCGGTTAAGCGTATCTTTCGATATTTAGTTCATACCCCAAACTTCGGTCTTTGGTATCCCAAGGGTTCAAGATTTCAGCTCATTGGGTATTCGGATGCGGACTATGCGGGAGAGAAGACGGATAGGAAATCTACATCCGGAAGTTGTCAATTTCTTGGACGCTCATTGGTATGTTGGTCTTCCAAGAAGCAAAACTGCATTGCACTCTCCACCACTGAGGCCGAATACATCTCCGCGGCGAGTTGTTGTGCTCAATTACTTTGGATGCGGCAAACATTGAGAGATTATGGTATCGTCTTCGACAAAGTTCCTCTCTTGTGCGACAATGAGAGTGCCATCAAGATCGCCTACAATCCCGTTCTTCACTCCAAGACGAAGCACATTGAGATACGACATCACTTTATTCGGGATCATGTTGAGAAGGGTGATATTGACCTCTCCTATGTAGCAACCAAGGATCAACTCGCGGATATCTTCACGAAGGCCCTTGATGAACCAAAATTTCGGGGTTTGAGGAATGAACTAAATGTGATCGATGCGTCTAACTTCTCTTGAACCCTTGCATGAGTACCTTCACTATATGTGCTATCTAGTTTAGATGCAGGCATGGACATAGGGGGGGCGTAGTTCAACTCATGAACAAACACTCCACCTATCATGCGCAAAACAACCAAAACGTCATGCATATCTAGTCAATTTGTGACTTATAGTGCTTAAAACATGAGTTATACTTTTGAGTCCAAGATACATCTTCGCGGCTCCTTGGTATCACTCAAACACGGTGGCTTCGGCCACCAACCTTTTCTTTTGTATTTGTACTTGATGTGTTTTTATGTCTTCCTTGTGTCCGTGCGTTCGTTTGTGTTTTTCGTTTTTGAAGGCTCACGACTTGTTCCATCTTCCACAAATACTCGGATGGCGTGAGAACACCGGAAATTCCGGCCTAGGGCCCGGAATATTCCGGCCCTCAGACATTTGTCTCAGAAATTTCGCCCATTTCCGATGTGCCCGCTCACAGATGGCACACCGGAAATTTGAGCGGAAATTTCCGGGGACCCGGAATATTCCGTGCCTTAAGCCCCGGAAATTTCCGGGGTTCGAATTGGACTCGAATAATCCCCCAACTATCCAGCGTGGCCGCTCGCAGAAGGCACACCGGATATTTGGGAGGAATATTTCGGCCCAAATTTCCGTACCCCGGAATATCCGGCCTTAATACCGGAAATTTCCGGTGCGGTTGGTCTGGGGCTATATAAGGGCGACGGGAGGGAGCAGTTCCAGATTGCTTCCCTCCCCTCGCCTCCAGCAGCCGCCGCCGCCTCCGAGACCTCCGGGAGGCCCCTTCGCCTCCCCTCCTCGTCCTCTAGTCACCTTTTGAGGATCAAGAGATCGCACGTCCGTTCCTATTCATGGATCCCGGTATGTGTCCGTTTTCTCTGTAATCTTGGGTTGATTAGATGATTTGATCTCATATCTAGTGTTCTACATGGTATTGCACGGTTATTTGTTCACACAAGTATCACCTATTCTCTAGGTTTCATCCCTATACTAGATTCCTCATTCTAGATTCGTTATAGGCCCAGATTCAGATCCGGATTCGAAAATCCCGAAGGCCGGAAATTTCCGCCCCAGGACCGGAATTTCCGCCCCCCGGAAATTTCCCCTGAGGCCGGAATTTACGCCCTCCGGAATTTCCGCACCCTTGACCGGAATTTCCGGCCTGTACTGAATCTTGAACAGAGATCCACTTTCTCCATTTCCACAATTCGTGAGCCCCCGTTTTTGATTCTTGTTTGGTTTTCTTTGCATCTTTTCTGCTTTCCTCGCAGATGGCTCAAGCTCTAGGCCCGACAAGCTGACCAGTTCCCGCAAGCGACTCTGTCACCTGAGGGAAAATGAGGAAGGGAACTATGTGGATGAGAATGAGACTCGCCGGCGTGCGAGGGATGCTGAGAAGGAATATGAGCGCCAACGTGATGCTGACAGGGCTGCTCGCAAAGCTGGGAAGTAGCAAGGGAAATCTGCTCTGAACCTGGCCACCATGTCCATCCCCGAGTTCAAGGCATGGTGGGACAAGGCCTGGTACACTGAGGGTCCTCAAGACCCCACTATTGATTCCTTCTTCTGGCACGTTGAACAGGAGACCCTTTTCAAGCAAGTGTACACTGTCATGAGCAAGCCGGTGTGCCCAATGAAGGTTATCAACTTCGCTCATCTGGCTGCCAATCCTGCCTACTTCAACAACTCAGTCCAGTTAGCGGAACTCCTTGGTCTGAGCCCTCTTATGGAGACTAGATGCTCCTACAACACCACATTCTTCCAGCAGTTCTTCGCCACTCTTGTCATTGATGATTCTGAGGAGATTGGGATGTCTTGGATGTCTGGCCCCCACCTGCTCACCGCCAACTTCCATGACTTTGCTACTGCGCTCGGGTACCCCTTTGCTGGCCTCAACACTCCATGCACGATGCCAAACCTATGAAGACTCAACATGAACATGCACGATGCCAAACCTATGAAGACTCCCATGTCCACGACTATTGACTTGAAACCCGACCCGAATGGTAAAGAGGTAGATCAAAAGGTATACCGCTCCATGATTGGCTCTTTTCTCTACCTTTGTGCATCTAGACCCGATATTATGTATAGCGTTGGTAAATGTGAAAGGTTTCAAGCCTCCCCGAGACAAAGTCACTTTGAAGCGGTTAAGCGTATCTTTCGATATTTAGTTCATACCCCAAACTTCGGTCTTTGGTATCCCAAGGGTTCAAGCTTTCAGCTCATTGGGTATTCGGATGCGGACTATGCGGGAGAGAAGACGGATAGGAAATCTACATCCGGAAGTTGTCAATTTCTTGGACGCTCATTGGTATGTTGGTTTCCAAGAAGCAAAACTGCATTGCACTCTCCACCACTGAGGCTGAATACATCTCCGCGGCGAGTTGTTGTGCTCAATTACTTTGGATGCGGCAAACATTGAGAGATTATGGTATCGTCTTCGACAAAGTTCCTCTCTTGTGCGACAATGAGAGTGCGATCAAGATCGCCTACAATCCCGTTCTTCACTCCAAGACGAAGCACATTGAGATACGACATCACTTTATTCGGGATCATGTTGAGAAGGGTGATATTGACCTCTCCTATGTAGCAACCAAGGATCAACTCGCGGATATCTTCACGAAGGCCCTTGATGAACCAAAATTTCGGGGTTTGAGGAATGAACTAAATGTGATCGATGCGTCTAACTTCTCTTGAACCCTTGCATGAGTACCTTCACTATATGTGCTATCTAGTTTAGATGCAGGCATGGACATAGGGGGGGCGTAGTTCAACTCATGAACAAACTCTCACCTATCATGCGCAAAACAACCAAAACGTCATGCATATCTAGTCAATTTGTGACTTATAGTGCTTAAAACATGAGTTATACTTTTGAGTCCAAGATACATCTTCGCGGCTCCTTGGTATCACTCAAACACGGTGGCTTCGGCCACCAACCTTTTCTTTTGTATTTGTACTTGATGTGTTTTTATGTCTTCCTTGTGTCCGTGCGTTCGTTTGTGTTTTTCGTTTTTGAAGGCTCACGACTTGTTCCATCTTCCACAAATACTCGGATGGCGTGGGAACACCGGAAATTCCGGCCTAGGGCCCGGAATATTCCGGCCCTCAGACATTTGTCTCAGAAATTTCGCCCATTTCCGATGTGCCCGCTCACAGATGGCACACCGGAAATTTGAGCGGAAATTTCCGGGGACCCGGAATATTCCGTGCCTTAAGCCCCGGAAATTTCCGGGGTTCGAATTGGACTCGAATAATCCCCCAACTATCCAGCGTGCCCGCTCGCAGAAGGCACACCGGATATTTGGGAGGAATATTTCGGCCCAAATTTCCGGACCCCGGAATATCCGGCCTTAATACCGTAAATTTCCGGTGCGGTTGGTCTGGGGCTATATAAGGGCGACGGGAGGGAGCAGTTCCAGATTGCTTCCCTCCCCTCGCCTCCAGCAGCCGCCGCCGCCTCCGAGACCTCCGGGAGGCCCCTTCGCCTCCCCTCCTCGTCCTCTAGTCACCTTTTGCGGATCAAGAGATCGCACGTCCGTTCCTATTCATGGATCCCGGTATGTGTCCGTTTTCTCCGTAATCTTGGGTTGATTAGATGATTTGATCTCATATCTAGTATTCTACATGGTATTGCACGGTTATTTGTTCACACAAGTATCACCTATTCTCTAGGTTTCATCCCTGTACTAGATTCCTCATTCTAGATTCGTTATAGGCCCAGATTCAGATCCGGATTCGAAAATCCCGAAGGCCGGAAATTTCCGCCCCAGGACCGGAATTTCCGCCCCCCGGAAATTTCCCCTGAGGCCGGAATTTACGCCCTCCGGAATTTCCGCACCCTTGACCGGAATTTCCGGCCTGTACTGAATCTTGAACAGAGATCCACTTTCTCCATTTCCACAATTCGTGAGCCCCCGTTTTTGATTCTTGTTTGGTTTTCTTTGCATCTTTTCTGCTTTCCTCGCAGATGGCTCAAGCTCTAGGCCCGGCAAGCTGACCAGTTCCCGCAAGCGACTCCGTCACCTGAGGGAAAATGAGGAAGGGACCTATGTGGATTAGAATGAGACTCGCCGGCGTGCGAGGGATGCTGAGAAGGAATATGAGCGCCAACGTGATGCTGACAGGGCTGCTCGCAAAGCTAGGAAGTAGCAAGGGAAATCTGCTCTGAACCTGGCCACCATGTCCATCCCCGAGTTCAAGGCATGGTGGGGCAAGGCCTGGTACACTGAGGGTCCTCAAGACCCCACTATTGATTCCTTCTTCTGGCACGTTGAACAGGAGACCCTTTTCAAGCAAGTGTACACTGTCATGAGCAAGCCGGTGTGCCCAATGAAGGTTATCAACTTCGCTCATCTGGCTGCCAATCCTGCCTACTTCAACAACTCAGTCCAGTTAGCGGAACTCCTTGGTCTGCGCCCTCTTATGGAGACTAGATGCTCCTACAACACCACATTCTTCCAGCAGTTCTTCGCCACTCTTGTCATTGATGATTCTGAGGAGATTGGGATGTCTTGGATGTCTGGCCCCCACCTGCTCACCGCCAACTTCCATGACTTTGCTACTGCGCTCGGGTACCCCTTTGCTGGCCTCAACACTCCCCAGGGTCACCGCATGCATATTCACGGGGTTGAGTATGAGAAGAACAGGCTGGCTGAGATGTATGGTTCCACAGGTGTGATTGGCTCGGCCAAAGGGCTATATCCCATATATGATATCCTGCTGCGTATGTTCAGGGAGTCTATTGCCCCAAGTGGTGGCAATAATGATGCTATTCGTGGTGGCTTGGTCAACCTCATGTACCACGACTACCTGACCTTCACTGAGGGTGACATGGATGACCTGGAGGCCCACAAGGTTGATGTGATGGATTTCATCTTCAGTGAGATCCATTTTGCTCTCTTCCACCGCAAAGTGCCCCCATATGCCCCGTACATCATGAAGCTCATCAAAGCTCGCTATCCCGAGGCACTCCGTGAGGACCTGGAGCTGGACTGTGAGGACCACAAGGATGTTACGCTGTACAAGAAGGCAGCTCACACACAGCAGGCTGCACATGATGTGGGTGCCACAGGTCAAGGCCACCGTGATCCTCGCATGCGTCCTCCTCCCCTGGCAAGAAGAAGCGCTCATGGCTTGTTCATGCAATTGAGAAGGTGTTGTGCATGAATGTGTGCCTCCACAAGGAGAACTACATCGCCTATGTGAAGCGCCGCAGCATCCTCGAGAACCAACACCACATCATGACTGCTCTTGGTGCTCCCAATGTGCCACCACTTCCTCCTCCCAGGATTGCCTACAAGAACTGGAACAACCGCGACGTTGACTGGGATATCGGTGTGGATGATGATGAGGACATGGAGGATGTCACCGAGGATGAAGCGGAAGAGGAAGACGAGGACACCCAGGCCTAGAGTTTGCTCCATGGGACGTAGCTCTCTCTTTTCTCTTTTTGGTATCCTGATGCCAAAGGGGGAGAAGATCTAGATGATCGCGGGGATTTGCTTGGGTGGGTTTCGTTCTTTATTTGCCCGTTTTTATCATCTCGTGCGTCTTTTCGAACTTCGTTCTATCGTACTCGTTATTCGTTCGTGAACTATTATTATTAGGAGGCATGTCTCCTATATATGCTATCTGTGATGTTTTTCGTATCTTGCACTGTTAGTTTAATTCCCTGTAAATACCCGTGTTGTCATCATTCACCAAAAAGGGGGAGATTGAAAGCTCATGATCCCTCTAATGATTTTGGTGATGATGATAACACGGGTATCTTCTATCTAACAGTGTTGTTTTAGACTGTGCAGCTATTATCTCAGATGCTTATTGTTATATTCTTGACGGAAGATCAAAGAGAAGGCCTACACTCTGGATTAACTGCCACCGGATTTTTCAGTACGCAGCCTGGAAATTCCGGTGTCTTTGGGGCGGAATATCCGGTCCCAGCACCGGAATATTCCGGCCCTCTTCTGGCATCTCCAAAATGACTAAGTGTTTTCACTGCCCGCGCACAGAAGCCAGGGCGGAAATTTGCCCCGGAAATTTCCGGTGCAAAAATCCGGCCCTCTGGGACTTAGCAGAAAATGGAGCACTCTCAGCTGCCCGCGCACAGAGATGGGGGCGGAAATTCTGTCCGGAAATTTCCGGGCCCGGATATTTCAATTATCCGCCCCCTGGATATTCCAATATTCCGGTCTTCTGGTCCTTAGCAGTTTTCACCAATTGGCTGCTGCCCGCGCACAGAAGCTGGGGCGGAAATTTGCCCCGGAAATTTCCGGTGCAAATATCCGGCCCCTGGTCCTTAGCAATTTTCGTCAACGAGCTGGTGCCCGCGCGCAGAGAGGGGGACGGAGTATTGGGGCGGAGATTTCCGCCCCCGGATATTTCAAAATTCCGCCCCCCGGACTATTCAAAAATCCGGCCCAGGCAAACCGGAAATTTCCGGTGCTTACACCAGAATATTCCGGTCCTACAGGACTGCAACGGTCAGAAATTGGAGGAGCCTATAAATAGCTGTCTTCTTCCTCTAGATAGGTAGCTCGTCCATTCCTCTCTCTCCTCCATTGTTGTAGAGCTCAAAACGCCCCGATCTCCCTCTTCCTCCAACCAAACTCGATGCCCTTCAAGGATCTCATGGAGGAGGACTAGATCTACCTTTCCATCAAGCCAAAACGTGTGTACCCACACCACAACTCTTGGGATCTTGTAATCTCTTGGTTGCTTTGTCATTCAAGGGAAACCCTAGTGCTTGTAGCTTCCACCTTGTAGCAAGAAGCTTCGATTGTTGAGAGCCTCCATCTCACTTGTGGAGTAGCCTCAACCCCTTGTAAAGGTTTGGTCAACGCCTTCAAGTCGACCTCATAGTGGAAACGAGAATCTCCCTCACCGGAGAAGCTCAAGGAGAACAAGGTGTGCACATCCGTGCTATTGAGGAGCGCCTAGGTGGCTCCCCACCTCTCCAACGTAGTCGTACTTCTTTTAAGAAGGAACTACGGGAAACATATCCTTGTCTCCGTGTTTTTCACTTGTTGTTATCTTGTACCGTTCCTTTATTTCCGCTGCCACTTGTTCCGTGCCACCTAGGGTGTTCACTTAGTTGCACATTTAGATAATCGAGCATTTACTTTCCTAAAGACCCCATTAAAAGTGAAAAAGAAGTAAAATTTGTAGGTCACCTATTCACCCCCCTTTAGTTGACCATATTGCACTTTCAAATACCTTCGACTTGAGAAAAACCTTGAGCCACCAATCTTGCCTTGTTGCAAAAGACAATACCATCTTTGTCTTGCTTGTTCTTGAACACCCAATTGGTGACAATAACATTTTTGCAATCCTTGGGCCTTCGCACTAGTTTCCACACTTTGTTGCACTCCAAGTTATTGAGTTCATCATGCATGGCTTCAAGCCAATCTTGATCTTCGAGTGCTTCATAGACCTTCTTGGGTTCAATGAAAGAGACAAAAGCACAAGCCTTGCTAAAATCCGCCAATTGCCTCCTAGTGACCACTCTTCCACGAACTTGCCCAAGAATCTTGTCTTCCGTGTGACCCGATCGTTCAAGATTCTCTAGCCTTCTCTTTTCTCTTCGTGCTAGCATCTCCTCCAAAGATTCCTTGGATATAGATTGGGAATCACCTTGTTCATCGGAGACATGTCCATCTCCATTTCTTCCTTGATCAATAATGGGTGACAGATCACCACTAGGTTGAGCACTCTCAACAATGATGGAACCTTGATCATGATTAAGATGAGTCGCTTGGTTTTGATCATTTGCTTGGCCTTGATTGCTCGTTTGACCTTGATCATTAGCTTGAGGGCTTGGTGCATCTTGTTGAGTAGCTTGATCATCAATGGGTGTAGTCAATGGCTCCACTTAAGTGGGGCATAGTCCTTCTCCCTCCGTCATCCGGTAACCCTCAACGGGGATTATTTCACCAATCCCCATTCTTCTTATGACGATGGGAGGAATTACATGTCCTACAACACCATGATCTATACGCCCCCCTTGGGAGCCGTTATCCTCATCAAACACCACGTCTATAGCTTCTTCAACTTGTCCGGTGGACTTGTTGTAGACTCTATAGGCGTGAGCGTTTATGGCATAGCCAACAAAGATACCCTCATAAGATTTGGTCTCAAATTTTGACAACTGTTTACCTTTCTTGCGAATGAAGCACTTGCAACTGAAGACCTTGAAGTAAGATACATCCGGTTTCTTGCCCGTGAGAATATTATAGGGAGTCTTGTTCAATATCTTGCAAAGATATAACCGGTTGGTAGCATGACATATGGTGGAGACGGCTTCGGCCCAAAATTTATAGGGAGAAGAGAACTCCACATTCATGGTCCTAGCCGCATCCATCAAAGTCCGGTTCTTTCTCTCCGCAACACCATTTTGTTGAGGGGTATAAGGAGTGGAATATTGATGATCAATGCCTTCTTCACTAAGAAAACCCTCAACGGTGTAGTTCTTGAACTCCGAGCCATTATCACTCCGGATGGCCAATATGGTAGCATTGTGTTGGCGCTCCACTAGAGTGATGAACTCGATGACTCTCTTTTGAGTTTCACTTTTCCTCTTGAAGAAATACACCCAACAATATCTTGAATAATCATCCACAATCACCAAGAAATACTTCTTTCCTCCAAGACTATCATAATATAGTGGACCAAAGAGATTAAGTGAATGAGCTCGAGAATTCTTGTGGTGGAGATAGTAGTCTTGGTTGGGTGAAGTTCTCCATGTTGTTTCCCAAAGGCACAAGAGCTACTACACACACGATCTTCAGCAAACTTAGCCTTGGTTAGTCCTAGAACATGATTGCCACTTTGAAGGTCATGCAACATTCTCATATTGGTGTGGGCTAACCGACGATGCCAAAGCCACCCCACATCAACTTTAGCCATTAGGCATGTCGCGGCACACGTGTCTCCTTTAGAGAAGTCCACTACATACATGCCGTTCTTGACAAACCCAACAAAGGCTACTTTAAGAGTTGTTTCCCAAGTGACAATCGCATTCTCTTTATTAAAGAAAGAGGTAAAGCCGCAATTTGCAAGTTGAAGAACGGACATCAAGTTATAGCCAAGGGACTCAACAAGGAGAACATTCTCAATTGATAAATCATTTGAGATAGCCACCTTTCCTCGTCCCAATACCTTAAGTTCGGACTTGTCACCAATAGTAACGCAATTGAGATGAGGTAATGGAGGTTCAATATTACTCATTGCGTCATAGCTTCCGGTCATATGTTGGGATGCACCACTATCCACTGTCCATCTACCTGACCCGGAAGCACTTCCATACAAGAGATCAATTTCTTGATTTAGGTACCCATCCTTCAATGGGTCCTCTTTTGTTAGTAACAAGGGTCTTAGGAACCCAAATAGTCCAATGATAATCATCACCATAAGAAGTACCAACGTATTTAGCATAAACATGTCCATCTCTAGATTTCATAAGAACATAAGATGGGTTATATTTTCCGGCGAAGTCATTGTGAGTGATGCTTGGTCACCTCTCCCTCTTTTACAAATACAACATTTTGAGAGGAGGAATTGACATTCTTGGATTTCTTCTTTGACTTGGAAACAAAACCAAGTCCTTCTTTCCCTTTCTTGGCTCCTTGAGAGCTTATGGCATCATCGAGAATTTTCTGTCTTCCTACAATGTTAGTCGTAGTGAAAGAGGTAGGCATGATAACAATACTATTATATGAAGATGTAACTTGCTTATTAGATTGTTGAGCTAGAAGTTTATTTCGATATTTGGCGAGTTTGTCATGATTTTTTTTAAGAGACATGAACTCCTTTTGTAGTTTTCATGATTCTCAACAAGTTTCTCATGAGCTATTCCTAGCTTCAACTCTTCTTCTTCAAATATCTTAAGTAAATCAAGAGATTTTTCATTATCTTTCCTAAGCTTGGAAACACTAATAGCATAAGTCTCTTGTAGACTAGATAGTCTCTCTTCGAGAGAGGCTCTCATGGATCTCTCTTTCTCAAGAGCTTTGACAAGCTCATCGTCATGATTGTTGTGGCTACCACCATGGTTTTCCAAGGTCATGATGATTTCCTCCTTCTCATCAATGAGGGAGGTAGCATCATCAAGTTGCCTTAAGAGGGCTTTTACCTTTTATTTAGTTTCACCTTCAAGACTACATAACCAAGAGCCTAGATTCTTAGCCTCCTCATCATCAACAATGTTTTCAACACAATCCAATAGTGAGGGGGAACTAGTGGTAATTGAATTGGAGGTGGAAGATATTACCGCGGTGGCTTTTGCCATGAGACATGTAGGTCGGATCGATGCCTTCTCATTGGGGGGATTTAAATAGAGAGACCGATGAAGAGGAAGTCGAAGCTATGGCGACATGGGCAACACCTACGACTTCATCTTCTCCTTCATCTCCGGAGTAGTAAGTTTCCAATGTGGGGCCTTCTTGAACATATAGAGCCCTTGGGACTCTCCTCGCGAGATTCTTGTTTTTTGGAGCCTTGTTCTTGTCCTTACGAACAAGCTTCCCTTCATTTTCTTCTCTTGGCTCAAAAGGACACTCCTTGACGAAATGGTTCGCACTTCCACAATTGAAGCATGTCCTTGGATGCTCCCCCTTCTTCCTAAAGATCTTGTTTCTTGAAGGTCTAGGGGCACCGGCCTTGTGAGCCTCCCATCTCTTCCAATAACCATGCATGGCAAGAGCAATGCACTTATGAGCACCTTTGTATGTGTCTTCATAGTCCTCATCATCATCATCCACTTCTTCTATCTTAGCAATCGCCTTAGACTTCAAGGCGAGGTTTGGAGACTTTACAACTCCTCTTGAGAGAGCGAGAGCATCATCCGCGCTCTTGTGAGATAGGGATATGGCTATGAACTCACTAAGAACACCAATGGAGTTGAGGGAGTTGTAGCCGGATCTTGTTCGAATGCTAGTGGAGAGGTTCTTCTTGAATAGAGTTATTGCCTTCACAAACTTCCTCTTGATCCACTCATCGGAGATTTCCTCTTTTCCAAAGTCCCTTAATTGATTGCCAAGGGTGACAACTCTTCTATATAGCTCCTCAAGACTTTCATCTTCAAGCATAACAAAGTTCTCGGACTTGTCAAGAGCAACATCATACTTGGATGATTGGATGCTAGCATTGCCTTGGAACAAGGTGTCAAGTTTATCCCAAGCCTCCTTGGCGGTCTTGATACCGCAGATGTCTTCAAGATGTTCTCTTGGGAGAGCCTTTTGGATAGTGACAAGAGCGGTCTTGTTGAGTTGAAATTCCACATCTTCTCTTGGAGTCAAGTTGCTTGGATCATCAGGGTGGAATCCATGGAGAATGCTTCTCCACAAAGCGGTGCAAGATCCTGAAATATGAGACTCCATATTGAACTTCCAAGATGAAAATTCATTAATGTTAACCATGGGAGGAACTCCAACATTAACCATGTGTGGCATTGTGGCAATGGGATGGATAGAGTCATAATTGGGACGTGGTGGAACTTTAGAGTGAGACCCCGAACCGTTAGCCGATTGAGAATTGGAGCCTTCGGAGCTCCCACCGCTCTTAGCCTTTTTTATTGGCTTTTACTTTGGCTTTCGCCTTAGCTAAAGCGATGTTAGATTCCATTTCGGCGATGTCCGGAATGGAATCTTCATCTGAGCTAACATCATTTGCAGTGAGAGGTGGTTCCTCGGACTCCTTGGTTTTCCCCATCAAGGCCTCCATCATTCTCTTTATGCTAGAAACCTCCAAACTAACACTAGAGCTAACCTAATTCGGTTTGGATGGTTCCAACCGTTTCTTGTAGGTTAGATATAGTGTCGGCCATCTGAGGCTCTGATACCAATTGAAAGTGCACTATGGTCACCTAGAGGGGGGTGAATAGGTTGACTACCAATTTTTCTTCTCTTTTCCTTTTAGTGGGGCTAAGCAAGATAAGATGAGGTTCTCTAGATGTGCATGTAGGTGAGCAACCTATGTGGACAAGATAATATACGCAACGGAAGTAAAACGAAAGGTAGCAAGATAAACCACAAGTGTAAACAAGGAGACAAGGATATGATTCCCGTAGTTCCTTCTCAATGAGAAGTACGTCTACGTTGGATAGGTGGGGAGCCACCTAGGCACTCCTCAATAGCACGGTTGTGCACACCTTATTATCCTTGAGCTTCTCCAGTGAGGGAGATTCTCGTTTCCACTATGAGGTCGACTTGAAGGCGTTGACCAAACCTTTACACGAGCTCGAGGTCACTCCACAAGATGGATGGAGGCTCTCAAGCAATCCAAAACTTCTTGCAACAAGGTGGAAGCTACAAGCACAAAGATCTACAAAGGTTTCTAGGCCTCAAGTAGGATTCTAGATCTACTAGGTTGTGGTGGATGGATTTGAAATTCCTTTGGTGGAAGTGTGGATCTAGGTCTCCTCTAGCTCTCCACAAAATATGGGAGTGAGTGGGTGGGCGGAGAGGGAGATCTAGGTGGGTGAAGCTTTCATTAATGGCTAGGAGAGAGAGTGGGAAAAAGCTTAGAATTTATGAGGTAGGGGAAGGGGTATTTATACCCCTTCCCACAAGTGGCCGTTGAGTAGTCCCAGCAGCACCGGAGGCTCCGGTGGTCTTCTTATGTGCGCAGGCGCGCATCCCAGACCCTTTTTTCGCTTGGGCCAAAGGGGCGGAGGGTTCGGTGGATTTGGCAGAGGCTCCGCCCACCGGAGCTGCACCGGAGGTTCTGGTGGGGCCTCCACCCTTATCCAACAGAGCCCTGTTTTAGCGGAGCCACCACCGGAGGCGCACCGGATGCCATCCCCCCAGCGCGCCAGTTGAGAGGGCGGAGCCTCCGGTGGTTTCACCGGAACCTCCACCCACCGGAAGCGCACCGGAGGTTCCGCTAGAGGGTCCACTCTTATCCAACAGAGCACCATTTTAGCGGACCCTCCACCGGAGGCGCCACCGGAGGCCAACCCCCAGTGAGCCAGTGGAGAGGGCGGAGGTCCACCAGAGGCTCCGCTCTGGCCTCCGCTTGTATGCACTAGAGGGTAGTTTGGGCGGACCCCACACCGGACCCGCACCGGAGGCCCGCGCTGGAGGAAGATTGGGGCGGAGGTTCCGGTGGTTTCACCGGAGCCTCCGCTGCATATAAAATTGCCTTCTCATCTTTGTCTCTTCTAGCTGTTTTCATTCCAAACAAATTTGTAGCCCATAGATATTGTATACTTGATGAACGTGGGCATTTTAATGTATCAAATAAACATTAGTCCAATAGGTATGTTGTCATTTAATTATCAAAAAGGAAGATGATCTTTCACTATGGACCCGTATTCCAAGGATGAACTACTCACGCATCACTCCGGAGGCAGGCATGGTGATGTAGATCCCTCTGGTGATGATTCCTCCTCCCAGTAGGGTGCCGGGGAGAGATTGAGAACCCTCCCGAACTAGGGTTGACGATGACGGCGGCTACGGAACTTTTCGTGGACGGAGACTCGATATTTAGGGTTAACCTGGGGAGGATCTTAAATAGGTGAAAGAGCGATGTCGGTGGGTGGATAGGGGGCCCACACCACCTGGTGACGTGGCCTGGGGGCGCGACCCTATGGTGTGGTGGCTCCAGGGTCCCCCTCCGGACTCTGTGTACGTGACAGATTTCTAAGACCCTGGGATTTTGTTCGTCAATTCCGAGAATATTTCCAGAACAACTTTTTTGAAACAAAAAACTACAGAAAATAGGAACCGGCTCTCTGGCATCTTGTTAATAGATTAGTCCCAAGAAATCCTTAAAAATGATGTAAAGTGTATAGAAAACATGTAGCATATGGCATGAAACCAACATGGAACATCATAAATTATAGATACATTTGAGACATATCAGCGACCTGCGCCGAGGGAGCAGGCGCGGAGGGATCCAAGGACGCCAATGCGCGGGGATGACAAGGATGGTCACGTACATCGACTCTACACCCTAGAGAGCGGCGTAACCGATGGACGGGATTCGGTGCAGTGGCTGGGGGGCCACCGGCATCATACACTCCTAGGAAGGCGCGTCGGCAACTGATGACGTGGACCAAGTGCGGCGGCGCTGCGGCCTGAAGGGACGGTACAACGGCAGCCCGTAGCTCGATCGAAGACGAACGTGTGATCGGTTGATCAGACCGACGGGGCTTGTGCCATGGCATGGACGACGAAGCGCAGATTGGAGTCGATGGCGACATTGTTGGTAGAGTCCCGATCGATGACGGCGAAGACGAACCGACGATGTATGTCGCGCGGACGAGAGCAGCCGGTAGCGACGCATCAAGGCGTCCCTCGGACGACACGTCCGACCTTGCCGTGTGATTGGTGAAGTCGAGCCAGTTGGTGCGGAATTGGCGCAAGCATGTCGGCCGCGACCTACCAAAGCTAGCGTGGCAGCCGGCCGATGGCCCGCGGTAGCCGGCCTCGAGGAGTCGGCCGATGCGGAGTCGTCCCCGACATGTCAGCCGCGATAACCGACGTGGAAGAACCTGCCGGTGCGAATTGATACCGATGTTAGAGTAGAGGTGCGTGGAGACGAGGGCGGTGGGTCTCGCAATCCGATCTATGATCGGGAAACCAAAAAAGAAAACACCGGCCAAGCGACCGGCGGAGAAAAAGACTCTAGGGCAGCCGATCAACATGACCGGTGGATTAAAAATCCTATACTACGAAAGACGTACACCTAATATATCTCTAACAGTCATGCTTATTAATAACTCGCCCGTTTAAAAATACTTTTCTTGCATTTATCTATTGTGTTTTTTAACTTTCACCTTTTATTTTCCCTCTCTTTTAATGTGTTTATCTAGAAGCATGCATAGAGGCTAATTCTTGCGTTAGAGTCCACTTCTTCTCTTTCTTATTTATGTAGTTCTCATAGGAAAAAATATCATATAAATAGGCTTATAATCTACAAAAAATCACTTTGTAGCCCGGGTTACCCAAATTTCTCTAAATAAATATTTTGTATGTTTCAATTTTTTTTTTGGGGAAAGTTCTAGATGTTGCCAATGACATGATCTATAGCTCTGCAAATTTTCGACTTGAAATAGTTTGTATTTCAAGATGAAGTGATAATACCTTGGTTCTCAAAAGATGAAAGAACCACAACCAGTTAACATTGTTGTCCGCCTCAACCAAACAAAAAGCCAATGGTTAAAAGGTGCCATCGACGGAGATGACTGATCTACAATGATCAAATGCACTCACACATTACTCGGATGCCCAAAATGCACGGTCAAATACTCGGACAATCTTTCCGTTCTAACTCCTGTGTTTTTCCCATACAACTCAATCACATGAACCATCCACGGGTTACCGGCGGCCATGGCTCCCAAGAAACTAGGGATTTGGTTGTATGCTTCCTACTAGTCACCGTAAAACATTTTGATTGCGCCTTGCTTCGCCTTCCATGCCTTCCCGTACTTGACCGTGTAGTGAAATATGGTTTCCACAAGTTCCATGAAGCTCTTAATTCTCATTGTTGGAACTGACGAGATGGAGTTGGAAAGCTTATAAGCAATGAAATTGGAGGTGAGTTGTCGGTGATCATGTTTCACATCATTGCCATCAAGATTCTATCCTTGGCACATGTGATTTTCTATACAACTAGATATATTCCATTCGGGCCCTTCCTTGAATTGAAATACACTCACAACCCATGGGCATCCATCCTCCAAGAATCTTACCATGTAACGCTTCTTTTGGTCCGAGTGAACCACCCTAAACGGACGATGATACTTAACCGAGTATTCCTTTATCCATATCTTAAATTCCAACATGGTTGCAAACTTCAAACCGGGAGATATCACATTGTCCTCATGATTCATATCCCGGTAAGAAGTTGGCCTTGCTCTGAGCACTATACTCTTGCCACCATCGACCGTGGATTCATCCGCACAACAAAGATCACAAAACAACGGAATACAATGATCTCGTCTCAAATACCTTATCGTAAACTTTGGTCTCCTTGGTCGTGGACCCCTCCTCTTCAACTTCTTCATCGGGACCCACATCATCCGAGTCCGATGCATATCATCAATAATAAGTTATGTCATGATCCATGCTCTGTTTCTCATAATATGTGTTTAAATTCCCAACATTGTTGTCATGAAGGTCGACCTCATTCTCATTATCCTCATACTCATCATCCCAATACTCATCATTTGTCTGCAATGCCTCATCTTGGTTATTTGTAATGGGGCTCAAAGTTTTCCTCACTTGATATTGAGTGGAACGAGGTTCGGTCACTTCATCTTGGTTCGTGTGTGGTGGACTCCTACCATCAAATGGGGAGGCACAACGGATCAAGTCCAAGTTCCCACGAGCATCAACATTTTTTGGCAAATAACTCGATAGGCTTGTCTAGTGACTCGGCCATGGTCTCCTTGTATCCAATAAAACGTAGCTCGGAGTTGATACGCAAAAACTTCCAACATAGGTGCACTCCATGACCCGCATTATGTCTTCGCTCCAACTATACTTCAACATTTTTGTCCATCCAATTCAAATTAATTCTCACTTGTTCCAAAACCTCCACATAGGTTGGACTACGCTCAAATACCAAGGATATCTCATTCGGGTACGGTTCCAAATTGCCTTTCAAGGCGTCCTTATCCACATGATGAACATGAACAATTCTCTCCACCCCTAAAATAATGACAACAACAATATGGAAAACTAAACCAATCAATTACTATTAATGCCATTATTAACCCATATTTCTAGTCACATAACAAAACAGTATCCCAAACAAACCAAACAAAAGGTCTAACCATAACCTAACAAACACCCTAACCTAACATAACAAAAACCTAACCCTAACATAATAAGAAACCTACCCCTAACAAAATGCTTCATAGACTTCATACAAGACAAAATTTGTCCAATGCACCAACATCAGCCATGCATCGTTGGGGTGAATTCGAATTTCTAGGGTTTCTAAGATTTAAAAAAACCCACCAAAATAGAAGATTCCAATGGGTCAAGAAATGAGGAAATGAGAGAGACTACCTCTAGGAACTTTGTGGGGTTAAGATTCTAGGAAGAAACCTTCAGATTTGGGGATTTGGGAGAGGATTTGAGAGGAGGGAGAGAGGAGGCGCCGCGAGAGTTCTTCTCTCTTCTCTGGGCTGGCAAGTGACATTTGGAATGGAGGGAGAGAGGATGTCGCGTGAATTATAGTACTAGGGGTGTAGAAAAATAGAAGATTCCAATGGGTCGAGAAATGGGGAAATGGGACAGACTACCTTTAGAAAATTTGTGGGGTCAAGATTCTAGGAAGAAACCTTCAGATTTGGGGATTTGGGAGAGGATTTGAGAGGAGGGAGAGGGTAGCCGCCGGCATAGTTCTTCTCTCTTATCTGGTCTGGCAACTGACACTTGGGCTGGAGGGAGAGAGGATGTCGCGTGACTTATAGTACTAGGGGTGTAGCGCCTTGGCTCTAGGCTCTACGTGACCACGACTAGGGCCCTCCTGGCCCCCACAGTCGGACATTGGCAGTAGAGTGGCGCCGGAAAGAAAGACACTACATTGTAGAGAGTAGCGCCCTGACGTTCGGTGCTACATGAAATAGTTAGTTCGAAGAAATAGTTTCGGCCAGTGTTTATTTTGTCAATTTTTGTCCTTTTCGAGTTATTTTTGTCCATTTGGCCAACACTTGGTGACACTTTTAAGGTGATGCACAAAAACGGAAATACGCGGTCTGCAGCTGTGCAGGCTCACGGAAGGAGGCTGCCAACAACAGAGAGTCGGGCTTTTGGGTATCTCTGTGAGCCAGTATGCAGCTGGGCACGTTCAGATGCCTGTACAGGAGTTCAGAGATTCAACGATGGGCTGGCGATATATTGGCGAATACATTAGCGGGAGGCACATTTTTTTTCCAGTGTCACGACCATTTTGTTTTTGACAGTTAGAGCCACCACTTGTCAACTTTGCAACGAGTTCTGGATGGAACGAACATCAAAACCTACTTAGCTGGAACTGGTGAAGCACAACTACCTAAGTAGTGACTGCTCCGACCGGTGGTGCTCTACCGGTACCCGGGTGATTGCTCCATGTGCTTGATGAGTTGTTTTGTCTTCATGCTATTGCAATCCATCGAACCCAAGTCTACTCGAATCTTCTCGTCCTCCTTTCTTAAAAACTTAGTAATTATAGAAAATTAACTAGTAACCAACCTATTGCTTCGTATTGTAAATATCCTAACTAAGAAACAATCACTATATGGATAAACACCTCTATTATAAATGAACATTTGTATCATATAATTGTAGCAACTGGTTTTTCTGTAAAATAAGTAAATAAGATTCTAGGTTGTGAAGCAAAAATAAAGGGATGTGGATAAAGGGAGGGATGATAGAAAGAAGAAAGAAGACTGAAGTAAGATATAAGATTCCCATACATATGGTCTATGAATTGTATAAAAAAAGCAATATGATAAAGCATGAATGTAATAAAACTAACGGAGAATTAGAAATCGCAACTTCAAATAAGAACTGGAAATTTAAACTAATAATAAGGAATAAAGAGAAAACCAGATTAATAAAACTGAGAAAACTAACTTGGAAAAAAAATTGAAGCTCAATTGTAGAATTCAGACCTAACCATTGAAGGAGAAGCAGCAGAAAAGACGGAACCATGATTCGATAGGATTTTATTTAAAATAATCCTAATACTTCACTGGATGAGATGGCGGAGAAAACAAAAAAATATCTTATTTTGTAAGTGACGAGGGGATGAATCCTGGACCTATCGGATAAGGCTACCCGGTCCAAGGCCCAAGATCTACGCCCGAAGGGAGATGCCATAGACAGTTCTAGAAGGCCCAATCAAGGCCCACCCGAAAGGCCTTGATGGTCAAAAAAGGAAACTTGTAACCGACTTAAGGTTAGGGTTTGTATCCCCCCCGGGTGCGGTTTGAGACCTGGCCACCTATATAAGGCCAGGAGAACCACCGGGAGGGGGACCAAGCAATACCGCACCACCAAAGCCTTGAGATTGAGATTTTACTCTCGACTCAAGCACCCCCCATTGTAACCGATCTATTACTAATACAGATCGACAGAAGCAAGAGTAAGAGTTTTACCTCTACGAGGGCCCCGAACCTGAGTAAATCGTGCCCCCTGTTAGCCGATGATTGTCACCAGCGCCTACGCGTTCTCCTAATCAAAACCCTATTGGTTCACCCGAGGGACTTGTTGAGATGCATATTCGACAATTGGCGCCGTCTGTGGGAACGGCGGGCGCTGGATCCACGGCATATTCAGCCTCATCATCGCCAACCTTCAGCTGGAGCCCCGGAGCTTTGACTTCAGCAGATCGCCAACCTTCAGCCGGAGCCCTGGAGCTGGAGCCCACTCGCCGGAATCGCGCCTGGTATTACGTGGATGGGAGAAGAGCGTCACCCTGACGTTCGGGAGCTTCCACTTCCACGCCAATAAAGCAGGAATCCCGCACTTCCCCGAGCAAACTGATCTCGAAGGATCTGACTCGGAGTCGATATCGGTCCCAGAAACTCTCGAATCGCTGCCCAACTACGCTGGTTGTGACCTAGCAACGAGCGGCGGATCCGTTCGCCCCAGCACTCGCAACTTCCACACCATCGCCGCAGAGGAACCTTCTCGGGTTGGAAAAACTCGTCAATCCACGCCTAGGACTCATGAGCCATATCTGGCTCAGGTCTACATGGCACGATCGAATGACCCACCCGAAGAAATAGAAGAAAGCACGATAGAATGAGAACTCATTAAAGTATCACGAGAAGCCTGGGTCAAAGAAAAGACGGCCGTACACTCAGGCCAACCCATTGAAGAAGGAGCCCCTCAGGAGGATCTAACCGCATACCACTACCATCTAGTGAAAGCGGCAACGCTGACCAAAGAAGCTCGCAAAGATCTAGACAAGCGAAAAAAGCTGGCGGACGAGTCAAGTCTACGTCGTGTAGCTCTATCTAAAACATATTCGGTAGGGAACAACCCCCCGAACAAAAGATACGTCTCAAAGACCACGACCATGGATGGCAAGTCTCCCAGCGGGATCAGCAGAACACTCGAAACCTCCCTTATGTGTGTCGACGACGACGACGACAACGTGCACCCGACGACTCCCGCCGCCGCAGTCCTGGCTGCAGCCACTTATCTGCAGGCGAACCAGCCAGGGGAGAACGACCCCCGCGCGGAGCAGTACAGGCAAGTCCAGAAGGGGCTAGGCATGGCAGCCGCAAAACTCGCGGCCTAAGGCCGCAAGAGCGCGACTGCACACGAGACTGAGAAAACCCCTCGGAAGGACAAAGAAACACCCCGCAGACACAGGAGTACATCGCCCAGGAAGGAGAGGTCACCTCGTTGCCCGAGGAAAAGAAGCCCGACGACGCGGTGATAGCCCGAGTAGCAGCGATGACAACCCGAGGGATCGAGATCGTAGTCCGCGGCATCATAGCAGCCGCTCGCGAAACCGCAACAAGGATCCGCGGAAGGAGGTCGATCGCGACCAACCTGGATACAACGCGCGATCTGACATCGCGCGGAACAAAGTCGACAAGGCCCGAGCGGTCAGGAACCGTGCATGTTCCCCATCCACCTCTTCTGAGGAAGAGGCCTACGGTGCATTATGCTTTACTCGCGACATCCGCGAGGCACCGATGCCCAGGAGATTTAAACTTACTACAGAAGTGCCAAAATATGACGGTTCGCTGGAACCCAAATCCTGGCTGTCGGATTACCTCACGGCAGTAAAATGCCAACATGGGAACAAGACCACAGCTATGCAGTACCTTAACCTACATCTTTTAGGCGCTGCGCGTAGCTGGCTCGAAGGAAGACCGAGGGCGTGCTACGGATCATGGGACAATCTATCCTTCGACTTCCGCAAAAACTTAAGCAACATATAAAAGACCCGCGTCCATGGAGGAGCTGCGAGATTGCAGGCAAAAGAGTGGTGAGTCTACTCGCGAATACATCCAGCGATGTACCACACTCAAGAATACGGCGGGAAACATATCGGAAGAGGTCGCGGTCGAAGTTTTTACCAAAGGAGCTCGGCGAACCGCCTTCAGAGAATAACTGGGGCGAGCCGCACCCAAAACCATCGGAGAGATGATGGCTATAGCCGACAGATGGGCCAACGGAGAGGACTCAGTGCCCAATGAAAAGGCATCTTCGCCAGCGCATGAAGACGACCGTCATGGTCGAAAGAAAAGGAGAAAGCATTACGATCACGACGATCGAGAAGAACTGGTGGCGGCAGAGTTCACGAGAAATCGCGACAGTGGACATCGTGGAAATCGCGAATGGAAGTCAAAGCCAGAGGATAAAACTCCCGAGGAGGACCTTGACGATTACTGCATGCTACATCTATTTACATATAAGCACACCGGCAAGACCAAGGCAACACACCTGCTCAAAGATTGCCGAAAGTTCCTCGACATACACGAGGCCTTCTCGAAGAAAAACAGAGCTGCAGTCAGTCAAAGCTACCCACAGCTCCCAGGAGGAGGACACCAGGGATTCCACCCGCCAAAGTCCCTACCTCCACCAGGAAACCAAAACGCCGTGCTGGCCGCGCTACCAGCGCCACCCGCCGCAAAACAGGGAGGCAACGGGTACCCGAACCCAGCAGGACTCCTTGGAATGATACAGAAAGTTTGCCCGTCCCGCAGGGCCCAGAAAACAAACACACGACAAGTAGTCATGGCTGTCCAAGCTCCACCGTCCAAACCCGAATATTTGAAGATGGTTGACCAACCGATAACCTTCTCCAAAGAAGACCATCCCCCGCGAGTTTATCGACCAGGACACGCCGCGCTCGTCATCCAGGCGCAGATAGGAAACTCCGAACTTGCTCGAGTGTTCATGGACGGAGGCAGCGGGATCAACATCATTTATGCGGACACACTCCACGGGATGAACAAGAACCTGGACGGACTCACGGAATCAGAGACATCCTTTCACGGGATAGTACCAGGGAAGGCAGTCCGACCACTCGGAACAATCAACTTGGAGGTGGTGCTCGGGAACCGAAGAAACTACATATGAGAATTCCTCGACTTTGAAGTAGTCGACTGACCCTCACAGTACCACGCCATTCTCGGCCGAATAGCGTTCGCGAGATTCATGGCAGTACCTCACTACGCCTACCTGAAACTCAAACTTCCTGGGGAATACGGCACCATCACCATAGATGGAGACTTCCAAAAATCTGACAAGTGCGACATCGAGTTCAACAAGATCGCGAAATCCTTCGGGATGCAAGAGAAACTGGAAGAATTGGCAAAGACCACGGACCACTCCGTGATGCCTCTCACCAAAAAGAATGCTCCAGAACTCGAGTTCAGTGCAAACAACGACACTCGAAAGCATCAAGTGCACCCTATGGAGCCCGCGAACATGGCGATGGTGTCCACCACCCTCTCGCCCGCATAGGAAGGCGCGCTCGTCGAACTCCTCCGTGAGTACTGGGAAATCTTTGCCTGGCAGCCTTCAGATATGCCAGGGATACCCAGGGAGTTTGCCGAGCACTCACTCGAAGTTTTCAAAGACGCCAAACCTATCAAGAAAACAACCCGAAGGTTCTCAGAGCCAAAGCAAAAAGCACTTGGAGAAGAAATGAACAGACTGTTTGCCGCAAAATTCATCCGAGAGATAAAAATATCCACCTGGTTAGCAAACCCGGTGCTGGTCCCGAAGAAAAACACTGACATCTTTCGCGTGTGCATCGACTACACGTCGTTGAACAAACACTGCCCCAAGGATAACTTCCCCTTACCACAGATCGACCATATCGTGGATTCTACAGCAGGCTGCCAACGCCTCTCCTTCTTGGACGCCTACTTGGGCTATAATTAGATCAGGATGAAAAAGGAGGACGAGGAGAAGACATCGTTTGTCACACCTGACGGTGTCTACTTCTACACGATGATGCCCTTCGGGCTAAAAAACGCAGGCGCAACATATCAGTGCTACATGCAAAAATTCCTCGCCAAGCTCATTGGCAAGAACGTACAAGTGTACGTTGACGACATCGTCATAAAAACTCGAGTGGAGGACACACTCCTCGAGGATATCAGGGAGACGTTCGACGCCCTCAACGCGTACAGGATCAAGCTCAACCCGACAACATGCGTCTTTGTTGTCCCCGCGGGACAACTTCTCGGGTATCTGGTGTCCGCCCGAGGAATCGAAGGTAACTGTCGCACCCGGACTTCTAGAGGATACTCACAGTCCGCTGAATAGTAGAACAAATGGCTTACGGGGCATACCGGCACCCGCGTCGCAATATGAGCAGGCCAACACGTAAACGTGTGACAACCATTCTCTACTATCCATCGTCTGCGCAAACCATCCCATAGAAATCAGGACACTTCCGTTGACATACTTCATAACATACACACATGGTACGCCAACGGCATTAGAACAAATGATATCACAACATATCTCTAAGACACAAAAGATTGAAATAAGTTGCAAATGGCTCTCACTAGAGCAGAGATAGCAAATACAATCATCCAGAGGACACATGTCCCAACAATTCATCAGTACAACACAGCGGAAGCATCCAAAATGTCTGAGTACAGACAAGATCCAAATAGGCCTAAGAGGCCGGAACGAAAAGATGGAGCCCATCCACGAAGTCTCGGATCCTGCCCGGGTCCACTATCTACTCGTCAGCAGCCTCGTCATACTCCACGTAGTAGCCACCATGGGGATCCTCGGAAACGTAGTCTGCGGAAACCACAGCCCCAAAGGGGCCAGTACATAAACGTACTGGCAAGCAAGACTCACAAGATACCAAAATGTACCCATCAACATCAAGCACAGATGCTTTGGGTTCAACGGAAGAATAGGTGATACAAAAGATGCGGCAGCGGGCTGCTCTAACCAACTACAGAAACATGCTACAACTTCCCGGCTAACAGAAAGGGGATAAGATAGCGTATCGTAACCAACTATAACTAACCTCAAACAAACCCATCCTGGATCTCGCCCCTTATCCAAAGAAGCAATCCGAGGATAATTCACACAGTTGGATTAGTGATGGTTCAAGTTATTGTGTCAATAAGACTATTACTAGTCAAGTTATCATTAGTTAGGTGTAAGTTTTTCTGAGTACTTGTTAACCAGTACTTTCACCAAGTCATCCATAACCGCGGAAAACACGGCTTCTCGAGAAGATTTAACCCTGCAGGGGTGCACCAATTTGGACGTACACGTAAGAATAACCCGCCAGATGGAATGGCCCTTCCACCAAGCGGGGCACTCAACACAACTCAACTCTTCTTCGCATCAAGCCCAAAGCACCACGTGTTGTGCGTGCGCGGCTAATCGAGCCCCACGAAGAAAAGGGGGACCCTCATAGCACTCTAAGACCACGCCGCCCTAAATGCCGACTACAAAAGTTCCACCCTGGCCTCGGGTTCGCACCTGCATATGCATGCATCAAATGGAAAACCCGAACTAAGTGTGGCGATTTGGACGAGATGCAAATCGAATCAAATTGAGGGGGGCGCCCATACACGCCTCCCACATGCGGTTAGTGCGCTCATCATGGATCAGTAGACAAGACCCTTTTCCTAATTAGGGTCGACACTAGCAGGCCTCAAAACCACGCCGGGCCTCCTGCCGGTGCCTTAACATCAAATTATTATTAACCACAACATTAACATGATTGTTGTTTAAACATAGAGCCCCAGAACATAATAAAATATGGTAACAGAAAGTAACGGACAACAGACTCGAGCAAAACAACCCTAAGCATGCTAGTAAGACACGGGCAACAAGCAACGGGGTTTTAGGTGTGGAGGTGAGGCTATATCAGGGTTAAAGGATAACATGTGATAGGATCGAACATAAGCAACGATTCATAAGGCTAGCAGAATAGACAACGGAAAGTATCGGTATCCAGTGTGGAAAGGAACACAAGGTTCATGTGAGTGAATACTTGCCTGCAAACTCAGCAGCCTGGTACTAGCTAGTTCCTCAGAAGGGGTGTCGTAAGTCTCGTCTGTCTCAATGTCGTCTATTCGAGAAGAAGCAAACAAACAACACAGAGAGACAAACAATCAATAACATGGCATAATGCACAAACATGGGATGATGCATGACCATTTAATTGATGCATCAGAAATAAGCTAGTTGACTTGGTAACATAACATAATTAAATGGACCCACATGCAATTTGGATTGCATATGGAAAGCCCATGAATTATGGTTGGATTAAATGATCTACAACTAAACAACATGTGAAAGTGGATTATCATGATGCATGGATGATGAAAACAGAAAGGAAACAACAATAGATTGATTTTGATATGAAGTTTACCAAGTTAGGAAAAATTGTTTATTAAGTTATGAAAATTTGCTTCTTAAAGGAGTACACAAGCATTTGTTGGTTTCATCAAGTTTAATTGTTCAAAACAGATAACAAAGTTCATATTTGAAAAGATCACAAAATTTTAGGTGGAATACATGTTTCAATTATTGAAAAAGGAATTAAAATGAATTACTTATGAATTAAACAAGTTTAAACAAGATTTAATTGGATTTAAAACAAGTATTAATATTATTTGAATTTTATTTGTTCAAAGCATTAAATAAAATTCATATTTGATAAGATTATAATTTTCTGGTTTGAAAAACATATTTTATATGTTCAAAAGAATTTAATTTGACCAAGTTATGAATTTAGCAATTTTAAATGAATTAAACAAGGTTTAAATTATTTAACCCATTTTAATTATTCAAACATGAAACAAAGTTTATATTTGGAAAGGTGGTGCAATTTAGCATGGAAAACATATTTTATTTGTTGAAAATGGATTTAAAATGAGCAAGTTATTAATTTGGCAATTTTAAATGTATTAATTAAGAAACATTTGTTTACAGCAATTTAATTTATTTAAAACAGAACACAAAGTTGATATTTGCAAAGTTCATGAAAAATGGAATGGAAAACATATTTAGTTTGTTGAATTTGGAATTTTTATGCCCAAGTTATGAATTTTGTAAAATTAAGTGAATTAAACAAGGATTCAAATATTTCACCAATTTAAGATATTAAAAACAGTAAACAAAATTTATATTTAGGTAGAGAATTTAATTTGGAGTGGAAAACATATTTAAAATGTTGAATTTGGAGTTGGAATGAAATAGTTATGCATTTTTAGAGTTTAGGTATTAATCTGCCATTTGTTTAGTATCAAGGGACTTAGAATTTATTTACAGGGACTAAGAAGAAAGCTAGAAGGGACTTGTGTGCGATTAGGAGATTGTTCTGGACCTGGAAAAATAAAATGGAAAAGAAGGGTTTAATCCCGCGGGGGTGGGATTCGATCCCACGCCCTCGTGGGCGCGCGCAGCGAGCTGTTGCCACTGCGGTGGCTGCCGTTCTGTTGACAGGTAAGGGCTCGGGGGTGGTTAAGGTTCAGATAGCGGGAGGTTTAACTGAACTGCAAAAAGTTTAGCTTCTGAACTTGCTGTCAGTTGCGCGGTGGCCGCCGGCGAGGCTCCGCTCGCAGCTGCTGTGTGCTCGTGGTGATGCGCTGCTCATGTGCGTGTGCTAGTCGCGATGAAACAGAGAGGGAAAAGGAGGAGGGTGCCGTGTGCTCACCGTGGGGTGGCAGAAGGAGACGGTGGCGCTCGAGCTCGGTGAAGGGGTGGCCGGCGGCGAGATGAGGACGGCGGCGGCGCGGCAGGCCTTCCCCGTCCCCGTGGAGATGTCGATGGGGAAGAGTGAGCCACGGGGATCTCGTTCCCGGCCCTAGCTCGCTCGGAGGGAGTTCATGCCGCCGGTGATCGCCGGAGAGGGATGTGGTGGAGCTCGGTGGCATTCGGTTCAGAGTCAGAGAGGTGGTGCAGGGCCTAGAGGAGGGGAAGACGGCGGCGGTGAGAGGGAGAGAGGAGGGAGAAGGGTTAGGGCAGAAGGGAGCCCTCGGGATAGGGTTAAATGGAGGAGGGAAAGAGCTCACCGCCGTTCCTCCTCGGTGCCTGTCGACGTGGGTGCTGTGGATGTCTTGCCGTACGAGGTAGGAGAAGGGAGGGGGTACCAGGCCGGTGGGGAGATGGTGGGCTGGCCCAACTGGGGTGGCCTGCCCCCTCTCCCTCTGGTTTTGCTTTTTTTTTCTTTCTTTCTCTATTTTTTTGCAGATTTGAATAAGGAAAGAAAAGGGTTAGTTTTTAGGGTTAGAAAATTAGGGAGAATTTTGTGTAGTGTAGTTTTTGTAACAGCACCAAAATGCCAACTTTTGTTTTCTCAAACATTTCAAATTTGTTGATGTTTGTAAATTTACTTGAATTTAAGTAATTTTGATATTAGATGAATAATGGTGACTTAAGCAATTTAATTGTTTTTTATTTCAAGTTAATTTGAAACAAAGGAGTGTTTTGTAATTTTCATAAATTTCAAAATGGTTGCCGTTTGGGAATTTTATTGAATTTGAAAATGTTTTGGGTATTAAATGAATTATTGATAGAAACAAATCAATAGTTTGAAATTACAACTTTAATGGAAACAACTAATTGCTTTGATTTGAATATTCATTTGGAAATTGTAACATCACAAGTATGAAACAAATATTTGAAATTTGGTTCAAATAGAAAAACAAGGGAAAACAAAGGAAAACAGAGGAAAACAATTGGAAAACAAATACAAAACTTAAGATGCCATGATGCAAAACATAAAATAACAGAGAGCAAACATTCTAATGGATGTTTTTCATACTTGGGATGTTACAAAACGCCCCCCCTTGAAGGAATCGCGCCCCGAGATTCCTACTCAGAAGAGAATTGGTCCGGATACTTCTTGCGAAGATCCTCTTGAGCTGTGACACGTGAAACACATCGTGCACCTTGGATAGTTTTTCTGGAAGTTCAAGACGATAGGCATTCCTGGCAACTCTTCTGGAAAGACGTCAGAGAATTCGCAAACCACCGGAACATTTTCGAGTAGAGGTAGAGGTTTTGTATCGAGGGTGTATAGCTGAATAGAACTTGATTCATTTGGAGAATAGACTATCTGGCCAGAAGGGTGGAACAGAGGTATTGATTAGACGCCGGTAGAAGGACTGAAGTGGGAAGCAACAACAAGGTTTGAACGGACGAAAAGGATGTTGAGAAGAACAGGACAACGAAGCAACATTTGGGAAACACGAGACCAAAACACTCCTGAGGTACTACGGAAGAACCCATCCGGGCTTCTAAAGGATCAATATCTACTGCTTAAGGAATAGAGGATCTGCTTCCGGGGCTTACACGCCTCCGTTCTCAATCATGAGTAGGCAACATGATAAATCATGTCACAACCACCTCCATTCCTATGGACTAGTAGATATAACTATCCTAGAGAAACCAGGATACGTGAAAACCTAACTTGAAAGTTTAGATGAGAAGGGAAAACAACATTGCACTTCCTTACCAGAAAAAGGGAGGGTGGGTGGCGAAAGAAGAAAAAGAACAGAATTCCTACTCTCACGTTTCATTTTTCCTATATAGCTACAAAATAGTTTCTAGACTCAACTGCGACCAGTAAAAGGGATCCTACAGGCAGACAGGCTCTGATACCATTTGTCGCACCTGGACTTCTAGAGGATACTCACAGTCCGCTGAATAGTAGAACAAATGTCTTACGGGGCATGCCGGCACCAGCATCGCAATATGAGCAGGCCAACACGTAAACGTGTGACAACCATTCTCTACTATCCATCGTCGCGCAAACCATCCCATAGAAATCAGGACACTTCCGTTGACGTACTTCATAACATACACACATGGTACGCCAACGGCATTAGAACAACTGATATCACAACATATCTCTAAGACACAAAAGATTGAAATAAGTTGCAAATGGCTCTCACTAGAGCAGAGATAGCAAATACAATCATCCAGAGGACACATGTCCCAACAATTCATCAGTACAACACAGCGGAAGCATCCAAAATGTCTGAGTACAGACAAGATCCAAATAGGCCTAAGAGGCCGGAACGAAAAGACGGAGCCCATCCACGAAGTCTCGGATCCTGCCCGGGTCCCCAATCTACTCGTCAGCAGCCTCGTCATACTCCACGTAGTAGCCACCATGGGGATCCTCGGAAACGTAGTCTGCGGAAACCACAGCCCCAAAGGGGCCAGTACATAAACGTACTGGCAAGCAAGACTCACAAGATACCAAAATGTACCCATCAACATCAAGCACAGATGCTTTGGGTTCAACGGAAGAATAGGTGATACAAAAGATGCGGCAGCGGGCTGCTCTAACCAACTACAGAAACATGCTACAACTTCCCGGCTAACAGAAAGGGGATAAGATAGCGTATCGTAACCAACTATAACTAACCTCAAACAAACCCATCCTGGATCTCGCCCCTTATCCAAAGAAGCAATCCGAGGATAATTCACACAGTTGGATTAGTGATGGTTCAAGTTATTGTGTCAATAAGACTATTACTAGTCAAGTTATCATTAGTTAGGTGTAAGTTTTTCTGAGTACTTGTTAACCAGTACTTTCACCAAGTCATCCATAACCGCGGAAAACACGGCTTCTCGAGAAGATTTAACCCTGCAGGGGTGCACCAATTTGGCCGTACACGTAAGAATAACCCGCCAGATGGAATGGCCCTTCCACCAAGCGGGGCACTCAACACAACTCAACTCTTCTTCGCATCAAGCCCAAAGCACCACGTGTTGTGCGTGCGCGGCTAATCGAGCCCCCACGAAGAAAAGGGGGACCCTCATAGCACTCTAAGACCACGCCGCCCTAAATGCCGACTACAAAAGTTCCACCCTGGCCTCGGGTTCGCACCTGCATATGCATGCATCAAATGGAAAACCCGAACTAAGTGTGGAGATTTGGACGAGATGCGAATCGAATCAAATTGAGGGGGGCGCCCATACACGCCTCCCACATGCGGTTAGTGCGCTCATCATGGATCAGTAGACAAGACCCTTTTCCTAATTAGGGTCGACACTAGCAGGCCTCAAAACCACGCCGGGCCTCCTGCCGGTGCCTTAACATCAAATTATTATTAACCACAACATTAACATGATTGTTGTTTAAACATAGAGCCCCAGAACATAATAAAATATGGTAACAGAAAGTAACGGACAACAGACTCGAGCAAAACAACCCTAAGCATGCTAGTAAGACATGGGCAACAAGCAACGGGGTTTTAGGTGTGGAGGTGAGGCTATATCAAGGTTAAAGGATAACATGTGATAGGATCGAACATAAGCAACGATTCATAAGGCTAGCAGAATAGACAACGGAAAGTATCGGTATCCAGTGTGGAAAGGAACACAATGGTTCATGTGAGTGAATACTTGCCTGCAAACTCAGCAGCCTGGTACTAAGCTAGTTCCTCAAAAGGGGTGTCGTAAGTCTCGTCTGTCTCAACGTCGTCCTCTATTCGAGAAGAAGCAAACAAACAACACAGAGAGACAAACAGTCAATAACATGGCATAATGCACAAACATGGGATGATGCATGACCATTTAATTGATGCATCAGAAATAAGCTAGTTGACTTGGTAACATAACATAATTAAATGGACCCACATGCAATTTGGATTGCATATGGAAAGCCCATGAATTATGGTTGGATTAAATGATCTACAACTAAACAACATGTGAAAGTGGATTAGCATGATGCATGGATGATGAAAACAGAAAGGAAACAACAATAGATTGATTTTGATATGAAGTTTACCAAGTTAGGAAAAATTGTTTATTAAGTTATGAAAATTTGCTTCTTAAAGGAGTACACAAGCATTTGTTGGTTTCATCAAGTTTAATTGTTCAAAACAGATAACAAAGTTCATATTTGAAAAGAGCACAAAATTTTAGGTGGAATACATGTTTCAATTATTGAAAAAGGAATTAAAATGAATTACTTATGAATTAAACAAGTTTAAACAAGATTTAATTGGATTTAAAACAAGTATTAATATTATTTGAATTTTATTTGTTCAAAGCATTAAATAAAATTCATATTTGATAAGATTATAATTTTCTGGTTTGAAAACATATTTTATATGTTCAAAAAGAATTTAATTTGACCAAGTTATGAATTTAGCAATTTTAAATGAATTAAACAAGGTTTAAATTATTTAACCCATTTTAATTATTCAAAACATGAAACAAAGTTTATATTTGGAAAGGTGGTGCAATTTAGCATGGAAAACATATTTTATTTGTTGAAAATGGATTTAAAATGAGCAAGTTATTAATTTGGCAATTTTAAATGTATTAATTAAGAAACAGTTGTTTACAGCATTTTAATTTATTTAAAACAGAACACAAAGTTGATATTTGCAAAGTTCATGAAAAATGGAATGGAAACATATTTAGTTTGTTGAATTTGGAATTTTTATGCCCAAGTTATGAATTTTGTAAAATTAAGTGAATTAAACAAGGATTCAAATATTTCACCAATTTAAGATATTCAAAACAGTAAACAAAATTTATATTTAGGTAGAGAATTTAATTTGGAGTGGAAAACATATTTAAAATGTTGAATTTGGAGTTGGAATGAAATAGTTATGCATTTTTAGAGTTTAGGTATTAATCTGCCATTTGTTTAGTATCCAGGGACTTAGAATTTATTTACAGGGACTAAGAAGAAAGCTAGCAGGGACTTGTGTGTGATTAGGAGATTGTTCTGGACCTGGAAAAATAAAATGGAAAAGAGGGGTTTAATCCCGCGGGGGTGGGATTCGATCCCACGCCCTCGTGGGCGCGCGCAGCGAGCTGTTGCCACTGCGGTGGCTGCCGTTCTGTTGACAGGTAAGGGCTCGGGGGTGGTTAAGGTTCAGATAGCGGGAGGTTTAACTGAACTGCAAAAAGTTTAGCTTTCTGAACTTGCTGTCAGTTGCGCGGTGGCCGTCGGCGAGGCTCCGCTCGCAGCTGCTGTGTGCTCGTGGTGATGCGCTGCTCATGTGCGTGTGCTAGTCGCGATGAAACAGAGAGGGAAAAGGAGGAGGGTGCCGTGTGCTCACCGTGGGGTGGCAGAAGGAGACGGTGGCCCTCGGGCTCGGTGAAGGGGTGGCCGGCGGCGAGATGAGGACGGCGGCGGCGCGGCAGGCCTTCCCCGTCCCCTGGAGGTGTCGATGGGGAAGAGTGAGCCATGGGGATCTCGTTCCCGGCCCTAGCTCGCTCGGAGGGAGTTCATGCCGCCGGTGATCGCCGAAGAGGGATGTGGTGGAGGTCGGTGGCATTCGGTTCAGAGTCAGAGAGGTGGTGCAGGGCCTAGAGGAGGGGAAGACGGCGGCGGTGAGAGGGAGAGAGGAGGGAGAAGGGTTAGGGCAGAAGGGAGCCCTCGGGCTAGGGTTAAATGGAGGAGGGAAAGAGCTCACGGCCGTTCCTCCTTGGTGCCTGTCGACGTGGGTGTTGTGGATGTCTTGCCGTACGAGGTAGGAGAAGGGAGGGGGTACCAGGCCGGTGGGGAGATGGTGGGCTGGCCCAACTGGGCTGGCCTGCCCCCTCTCCCTCTGGTTTTGCTTTTTTTTTCTTTCTTTCTCTTTTTTTTTGCAGATTTGAATAAGGAAAGAAAAGGGTTAGTTTTTAGGGTTAGAAAATTAGGGAGAATTTTGTGTAGTGTAGTTTTTGTAACAGCACCAAAATGCCAACTTTTGTTTTCTCAAACATTTCAAATTTGTTGCTGTTTGTAAATTTACTTGAATTTAAGTAATTTTGATATTAGATGAATAATGGTGACTTAAGCAATTTAAAAGTTTTTGATTTCAAGTTAATTTGAAACAAAGGAGTGTTTTGTAATTTTCATAAATTTCAAAATGGTTGCTGTTTGGGAATTTTATTGAATTTGAAAATGTTTTGGGTATTAAATGAATTATTGATAGAAACAAATCAATAGTTTGAAATTACAACTTTAATGGAAACAACTAATTGCTTTGATTTGAATATTCATTTGGAAATTGTAACATCACAAGTATGAAACAAATATTTGAAATTTGGTTTGAAATTCAAATAGAAAAACAAGGGAAAACAAAGGAAAACAGAGGAAAACAATTGGAAAACAAATACAAAACTTAAGATGCCATGATGCAAAACATAAAATAACAGAGAGCAAACATTCTAATGGATGTTTTTCATACTTGGGATGTTACAAAACGCCCCCCCTTGAAGAAATCGCGCCCCGAGATTCCTACTCAGAAGAGAATTGGTCCGGATACTTCTTGCGAAGATCCTCTTGAGCTGTGACACGTGAAACACATCGTGCACCTTGGATAGTTTTTCTGGAAGTTCAAGACGATAGGCATTCCTGGCAACTCTTCTGGAAAGACGTCAGGGAATTCGCAAACCACCGGAACATTTTCGAGTAGAGGTAGAGGTTTTGTATCGAGGGTGTATAGCCGAATAGAACTTGATTCATTTGGAGAATAGACTATCCGGCCAGAAGGGTGGAACAGAGTTATTGATTAGACGCCGGTAGAAGGACTGAAGTGGGAAGCAACAACAAGGTTTGAACGGGCGAAAAGGATGTTGAGAAGAACAGGACAACGAAGCAACATTTGGGAAACACGAGACCAAAACACTCCTGAGGTACTACGGAAGAACCCATCCGGGCTTCTAAAGGATCAATATCTACTGCTTAAGGAATAGAGGATCTGCTTCCGGGGCTTACACGCCTCCGTTCTCAATCATGAGTAGGCAACATGATAAATCATGTCACAACCACCTCCATTCCTATGGACTAGTAGATATAACTATCCTAGAGAAACCAGGATACGTGAAAACCTACTTGAAAGTTTAGATGAGAAGGAAAACAACATTGCACTTCCTTACCAGAAAAAGGGAGGGTGGGTGGGGGGAAAGAAGAAAAGAACAGAATTCCTACTCTCACGTTTCATTTTTCCTATATAGCTACAAAATAGTTTCTAGACTCAACTGCGACCAGTAAAAGGGATCCTACAGGCAGACAGGCTCCGATACCATTTGTCGCACCCGGACTTCTAGAGGATACTCACAGTCCGCTGAATAGTAGAACAAATGTCTTACGGGGCATGCCGGCACCCGCATCGCAATATGAGCAGGCCAACACGTAAACGTGTGACAACCATTCTCTACTATCCATCGTCTGCGCAAACCATCCCATAGAAATCAGGACACTTCCGTTGACGTACTTCATAACATACACACATGGTACGCCAACGGCATTAGAACAACTGATATCACAACATATCTCTAAGACACAACAGATTGAAATAAGTTGCAAATGGCTCTCACTAGAGCAGAGATAGCAAATACAATCATCCAGAGGACACATGTCCCAACAATTCATCAGTACAACACAGCGGAAGCATCCAAAATGTCTGAGTACAGACAAGATCCAAATAGGCCTAAGAGGCCGGAAACGAAAAGACGGAGCCCATCCACGAAGTTTCGGATCCTGCCCGGGTCCGCTATCTACTCGTCAGCAGCCTCGTCATACTCCACGTAGTAGCCACCATGGGGATCCTCGGAAACGTAGTCTGCGGAAACCACAGCCCCAAAGGGGTCAGTACATAAACATACTGGCAAGCAAGACTCACAAGATGCCAAAATGTACCCGTCAACATCAAGCACAGATGCTTTGGGTTCAACGGAAGAATAGGTGATACAAAAGATGCGGCAGCGGGCTGCTCTAACCAACTACAGAAACATGCTACAACTTCCGGCTAACAAAAAGGGGATAAGATAGCGTATCGTAACCAACTATAACTAACCTCAAACAAACCCATCCTGGATCTCGCCCCTTATCCAAAGAAGCAATCCGAGGATAATTCACACAGTTGGATTAGTGATGGTTCAAGTTATTGTGTCAATAAGACTATTGCTAGTCAAGTTATCATTAGTTAGGTGTAAATTGTTCTGAGTACTTGTTAGCCAGTACTTTCACCAAGTCATCCATAACCGCGGAAAACACGGCTTCTCGAGAAGATTTAACCCTGCAGGGGTGCACCAATTTGGCCGTACACGTAAGAATAACCCGCCAGATGGAATGGCCCTTCCACCAAGCGGGGCACTCAACACAACTCAACTCTTCTTCGCATCAAGCCCAAAGCACCACGTGCTGTGCGTGCGCGGCTAATCGAGCCCCCACGAAGAAAAGGGGGACCCTCATAGCACTCTAAGACCACGCCGCCCTAAATGCCGACTACAAAAGTTCCACCCTGGCCTCGGGTTCGCACCTGCATATGCATGCATCAAATGGAAAACCCGAATTAAGTGTGGCGATTTGGACGAGATGCGAATCGAATCAAATTGAGGGGGGCGCCCATACACGCCTCCCAAATGCGGTTAGTGCGCTCATCATGGATCAGTAGACAAGACCCTTTTCCTAATTAGGGTCGACACTAGCAGGCCTCAAAACCACGCCGGGCCTCCTGCCGGTGCCTTAACATCAAATTATTATTAACCACAACATTAACATGATTGTTGTTTAAACATAGAGCCCTAGAACATAATAAAATATGGTAACAGAAAGTAACGGACAACAGACTCGAGCAAAACAACCCTAAGCATGCTAGTAAGACACGGGCAACAAGCAATGGGGTTTTAGGTGTGGAGGTGAGGCTATATCAGGGTTAAAGGATAACATGTGATAGGATCGAACATAAGCAACGATTCATAAGGCTAGCAGAATAGACAACGGAAAGTATCGGTATCCAGTGTGGAAAGGAACACAATGATTCATGTGAGTGAATACTTGCCTGCAAACTCAGCAGCCTGGTACTGAGCTAGTTCCTCAGAAGGGGTGTCGTAAGTCTCGTCTGTCTCAACGTCGTCGTCTATTCGAGAAGAAGCAAACAAACAACGCAGAGAGACAAACAATCAATAACATGGCATAATGCACAAACATGGGATAATGCATGACCATTTAATTGATGCATCAGAAATAAGCTAGTTGACTTGGTAACATAACATAATTAAATGGACCCACATGCAATTTGGATTGCATATGGAAAGCCCATGAATTATGGTTGGATTAAATGATCTACAACTAAACAACATGTGAAAGTGGATTAGCATGATGCATGGATGATGAAAACAGAAAGGAAACAAGAATAGATTGATTTTGATATGAAGTTTACCAAGTTAGGAAAAATTGTTTATTAAGTTATGAAAATTTGCTTAAAGGAGTACACAAAGCATTTGTTGGTTTCATCAAGTTTAATTGTTCAAAACAGAACAAAGTTCATATTTGAAAAGAGCACAAAATTTTAGGTGGAATACATGTTTCAATTATTGAAAAAGGAATTAAAATGAATTACTTATGAATTAAACAAGTTTAAACAAGATTTAATTGGATTTAAAACAAGTATTAATATTATTTGAATTTTATTTGTTCAAAGCATTAAATAAAATTCATATTTGATAAGATTATAATTTTCTGGTTTGAAAACATATTTTATATGTTCAAAAAGAATTTAATTTGACCAAGTTATGAATTTAGCAATTTTAAATGAATTAAACAAGGTTTAAATTATTTAACCCATTTTAATTATTCAAAACATGAAACAAAGTTTATATTTGGAAAGGTGGTGCAATTTAGCATGGAAAACATATTTTATTTGTTGAAAATGGATTTAAAATGAGCAAGTTATTAATTTGGCAATTTTAAATGTATTAATTAAGAAACAGTTGTTTACAGCAATTTAATTTATTTAAAACAGAACACAAAGTTGATATTTGCAAAGTTCATGAAAAATGGAATGGATAACATATTTAGTTTGTTGAATTTGGAATTTTTATGCCCAAGTTATGAATTTTGCAAAATTAAGTGAATTAAACAAGGATTCAAATATTTCACCAATTCAAGATATTCAAAACAGTAAACAAAATTTATATTTAGGTAGATAATTTAATTTGGAGTGGAAAACATATTTAAAATGTTGAATTTGGAGTTGGAATGAAATAGTTATGCATTTTTAGAGTTTAGGTATTAATGTGCCATTTGTTTAGTATCGAGGGACTTACAATTTATTTACAGGGACTAAGAAGAAAGCTAGCAGGGACTTGTGTGCGATTAGGAGATTGTTCTGGACCTGGAAAAATAAAATGGAAAAGAGGGGTTTAATCCCGCGGGGGTGGGATTCGATCCCACGCCCTCGTGGGCGCGCGCAGCGAGCTGTTGCCACTGCGGTGGCTGCCGTTCTGTTGACAGGTAAGGGCTCGGGGGTGGTTAAGGTTCAGATAGCGGGAGGTTTAACTGAACTGCAAAAAGTTCAGCTTTCTGAACTTTCTGTCAGTTGCGCGGTGGCCGCCGGCGAGGCTCCGCTCGCAGCTGCTGTGTGCTCGTGGTGATGCGCTGCTCATGTGCGTGTGCTAGTCGCGATGAAACAGAGAGGGAAAAGGAGGAGGGTGCCGTGTGCTCACCGTGGGGTGGCAGAAGGAGACGGTGGCGCTCGAGCTCGGTGAAGGGGTGGCCGGCGGCGAGATGAGGACGGCGGCGGCGCGGCAGGCCTTCCCCGTCCCCGTGGAGGTGTCGATGGGGAAGAGTGAGCCACAGGGATCTCATTCCCGGCCCTAGCTCGCTCGGAGGGAGTTCATGCCGCCGGTGATCGCCGGAGAGGGATGTGGTGGAGCTCGGTGGCGTTCGGTTCAGAGTCAGAGAGGTGGTGCAGGGCCTAGAGGAGGGGAAGACGGCGGCGGTGAGAGGGAGAGAGGAGGGAGAAGGGTTAGGGCAGAAGGGAGCCCTCGGGCTAGGGTTAAATGGACGAGGGAAAGAGCTCACGGCCGTTCCTCCTCGGTGCCTGTCGACGTGGGTGCTGTGGATGTCTTGCCGTACAAGGTAGGAGAAGGGAGGGGGTACCAGGCCGGTGGGGAGATGGTGGGCTGGCCTGCCCCCTCTCCCTCTGGTTTTGCTTTTTTTTCTTTCTTTCTCTTTTTTTTTGTAGATTTGAATAAGGAAAGAAAAGGGTTAGTTTTTAGGGTTAGAAAATTAGGGAGAATTTTGTGTAGTGTAGTTTTTGTAACAGCACCAAAATGCCAACTTTTGTTTTCTCAAACATTTCAAATTATTTGTTGCTGTTTGTAAATTTACTTGAATTTAAGTAATTTTGATATTAGATGAATAATGGTGACTAAATTTAAAAGTTTTTGATTTCAAATTAATTTGAAACAAAGGAGTGTTTTGTAATTTTCATAAATTTCAAAATGGTTGCTGTTTGGGAATTTTATTGAATTTGAAAATGTTTTGGGTATTAAATGAATTATTGATAGAAACAAATCAATAGTTTGAAATTACAACTTTAATGGAAACAACTAATTGCTTTGATTTGAATATTCATTTGGAAATTGTAACATCACAAGTATGAAACAAATATTTGAAATTTGGTTTGAAATGCAAATAGAAAAACAAGGGAAAACAAAGGAAAACAGAGGAAAACAATTGGAAAACAAATACAAAACTTAAGATGCCATGATGCAAAACATAAAATAATAGAGAGCAAACATTCTAATGGATGTTTTTCATACTTGGGATGTTACAGTAACCCGGAGAAAATTCAAGCAATCCTTACAATGAAGGAGCCAACCAATCTTCGCGGTGTACAGCAGCTCGCAGGACGGCTAGCCGCTCTAAGTAGATTCATCGCAAGATTAGGCGAGCAAGCATTGCCCTTCTACAAGCTGCTGAAGAAAACGGATAAGTTCGAGTGGACACCTGAAGCAAAACAGGCATTCGCATACCTAAAGCAAGAACTAGAGAGTAGACATGTCCTGGAAACGCCACAAGAACGGGAGCCACTATACTTATACCTAGCCGCAACAAATCAAGTCATCAGCACGGTGATCGTGGTCGAGCGGCTGGAAGATGGCAAGGCGTATGGAGTTCAACGACCAATTCATTATATCAGAGAGGTCCTCTCACCGTGCAAACAGCGATACCCCCACTACCAGAAGCTCGCATACGGAGTCGTACTCACAACCCGAAAGGTAAAACATTACTTGCAGGAACATACCGTCACGATGCTAAACAACACATCACTCGGTACTATCATGAACAACCCCATGGCGTCTGAAAGAATTGCGAAGTGGAGCATCGAGTTAGGCGCCTGAGACATCATATACGCAGGGCGCAACTCTGTAAAATCCCAGGTCGTCACAGAATTACTGTGCGAGTGGAGGGAACTGCAGACACCAGGACCCCAGAGTACACGAGCAACTGGATCATGTACTTCGACGGGTCGAAAAGGAACGAAGGAGCCGGAGCCGGAGTTATTCTCATCTCCCCCAGGGGTGATAATCTGCAATATGTTTTGCGATTGGACTTCCCACCCGAGGACCCAGCATCCAACAACGACGTAGAATACGATGCCCTCCTTCACGGCATGAAAATGGCGATCGCTTGCGGAGCCACCCGATTGATGATATATGGAGATTCCAACCTCATCGTACAGCAGACGATGAAGGAGTGCGATGCTATCGCAGATAACATGATTGCCTACCACGACATGTACAACCTACTAGAAGGAAGTTTCAAAGGGTGCGAATTGAAACACATTGCACGATCCAGCAATGAGGAAGTGGACAAGCTGGCAAACATGGGGCCCACAAACACACCCATACTGCCAGGAATTTACTTTGAAAGAATGATCAAGCGTTCAGTCAAAGTCAAGAAGCCAGCGGGAACACCCGCAGCAGCAGAAACATCAGTCAGCCCACAAGCCGCCCTCATCGAGCTCATACATAATATCTCAAGGCAAGTTTTTCTGGTCGAGCCAGTCTAGACGCAGAAATACCTCGACTACTTGTCCAAAAAACAGCTCCCAACAGACCTTTGCGAGGCTCGACAAATAGTGAGACGTAGCACCCGAAGATGGCAAAGAGCTGCTCTAGGACAAATAGTGATCAACAGAGAGCTATACAAGCAAAGCATATCTGATCCAGGACATACATCAAGGAGATTGTGGTCACCACGCCAGCTGGAGAGCAATCGTGGGTAAAGCCTTGAGGGAAGGATTTTATTGGCTCACCGCAGCCAGAGACGCCAAAGATCTAGTCGAAAGATGCAACGCCTGCCAGAGGTTTGCACCCAAGCCTCACGCCCCTGCCATTATCCCCATCGCCTAGCCCTCTGCGCAATGGGGGATAGACATGGTAGGGCCACTACGCAAGTCGACACCTGGAGGATATACGCACCTACTCGTAGCAGTTGAAAATTCACAAAGTGGATAGAGGCTATGTCAGTCACCTTCGTGCACGCCCAGTGCGCCGTCAAATTCCTCGACTCCATCGTGTGCAGATTTGGCATACCACACAACATCATCACTGACAACGGCAGCAATTTCACGGCGAAGGAAACACAGGAATTCTGCGAGAAAATGGGAATCACCCTCAGCTTCGCCTCGGTGGCTCACCCGCAAACTAACGGTCAAGTCGAGCGATCCAACGGGTTAGTCTCAGCTGGCCTAAAAAAGCGGCTACTCGATCGCCTGAACCCAGCAGCAGGGCATTGGGCCGAGGAGTTACCATCCGTACTGTGGAGCCTCCGCACAACGCCAAATCGGTCAACAAACTACACGCCATTCTTCATGGTCTACGGAGCCGAGGCCGTCCTACCCAGAGACGTCAAATTCAGTGCTCCACGGGTCGTCGCATACAGCGAAGAAACCTCAAACAGGGCACTCGTAGAAGTCGTGGACGCACTCGACAAAATTCGAGACATCGCACTCGCAAGATTCGCGGTATACCAGCAGTCACTGCGCAACTACCACAGCCGTCGTATACGCCACAGATCATTCGTGGTAGGAGACCTGGTGCTGCGGCTAAAGCAAAAGGAAGGACACAAGCTCGATCCACCATGGGAAGGACTCTTCATAATACACGAAGTTATCCCAGGCGACGCTTACCGATTGAAGAACCCGGAGACCGGTGGAATCTACTCCAACCCGTGGAACGTTGCGCATCTCCGCAAGTTCTACCCTTAAGATCGATTTACCGATTTGACCGATTCGGCAGGGGCGTGAGGCTTGGGGCATGCCAACACGTAAACGTGTGACAACCATTCTCTACTATCCATCGTCTGCGCAAACCATCCCATAGAAATCAGGACACTTCCGTTGACGTACTTCATAACATACACACATGGTACGCCAACGGCATTAGAACAACTGATATCACAACATATCTCTAAGACACAAAAGATTGAAATAAGTTGCAAATGGCTCTCACTAGAGCAGAGATAGCAAATACAATCATCCAGAGGACACATGTCCCAACAATTCATCAGTACAACACAGCGGAAGCATCCAAAATGTCTGAGTACAGACAAGATCCAAATAGGCCTAAGAGGCCGGAAACGAAAAGATGGAGCCCATCCACGAAGTCTCGGATCCTGCCCGGGTCCGCTATCTACTCGTCAGCAGCCTCGTCATACTCCACGTAGTAGCCACCATGGGGATCCTCGGAAACGTAGTCTGCGGAAACCACAGCCCCAAAGGGGTCAGTACATAAACATACTGGCAAGCAAGACTCACAAGATGCCAAAATGTACCCGTCAACATCAAGCACAGATGCTTTGGGTTCAACGGAAGAATAGGTGATACAAAAGATGCGGCAGCGGGCTGGTCTAACCAACTACAGAAACATGCTACAACTTCCGGCTAACAAAAAGGGGATAAGATAGCGTATCGTAACCAACTATAACTAACCTCAAACAAACCCATCCTGGATCTCGCCCCTTATCCAAAGAAGCAATCCGAGGATAATTCACACAGTTGGATTAGTGATGGTTCAAGTTATTGTGTCAATAAGACTATTGCTAGTCCTTTAAGTTGTCCTGAGTACTTGTTAGCCAGTACTTTCACCAAGTAGTCCATAACCGCGGAAAACACGGCATCTCGAGAAGATTTATCCCTGCAGGGTTGCACCAATTTGGCCGTACACGTATGAATAACCCGCCAGATGGGATGCCTCCCACCAAGCGGGGCACTCAACACAACTCAACTCTTCTTCGCATCCCAAAGCACCTTGGGCGCACGGCTAATCGAGCCCAGAAGAAAATGGACCCTCATAGCACTCTAAGACCGTGTCCCCCTATATGCCGACTACAAAAGTTCCACCCGGGTACCAAGGGCTCGCAAGATCATGCATGCAGCAAATGGAAAACCCGAACCAAATGAGGCGATTTGGACGAGATGCGAATCGAGTCAAATTGAGGGGGGCGCCCATACTCGCTTCCCACATGCGGGTAGTGCGCTCATCATGGATCAGTAGACAAGACCCTTTTCCTATTAGGGTCGACACTAGCAGGCCTCAAAACCACAAAGGGCCTCCTGCCGGTGCCTTATCATCAAATTGTTATTTAACAATAGCATTCGCATGATTGATTGATTAAACATCGAGCCCCCAGAACATAATGAAATAGTAACAGAAAGTAACGGGTAACAGACTCGAGCAAAACAACCTAAGCATGCTAGTAAGACACAGGCTCAAACAAAAGGTTATAGGTATGGAGGTGAGGCAATATCAGGGTTAAAGGATACATGTGATAGGTTCGTAACAGAAGCAACTAATTATAGGGCTAGCAGAATAGACAACGGAAAGTATCGGTAACCAATGTTGAAAGGAACATGATGGTTCATGTGAGTGATAACTTGCCTGCAAACCCAGTAGCCTGGTACTGAGCTAGATCCTTAGAAGGGGTGTCGTAAGAATCGTCGGTCTCAATGTCGTCGTTTATCCGAGAAGAAGCAAACAAACAATGCAGAAAGATAAACAATCAATAACATGGCATAGTGCACAAACATGGGATGATGCATGACCATTTAATTGATGCATAGAAATAAACTAGTGGACAAGATAACAACATGATTAAATGGACCCACATGCAATTTGGATTGCATATGGAAAGCCCATGAATTATGGTTGAATCAATTGTTTTACAACTAAGCAACATGTGAAAGTGGATTAGCATGATGCATGGATGAGGAAAACAGCAAAATAACAACAATAGAATCAATTGGAAATAAGGTTTACCAAGTTTAGAATATCATTTATTAAGTGTTGGAATCTTGGTTTCTTAAAGGTGCCACACAAGAATTTGTTGTTTTCACCAATTTTAATTGTCCAAAATAGATAAAAAAAGTTATATTTGAAAAGAACACAAGATTTTGGGTGGATTACATGTTTCACTTGTTTGAAAAGGATTTCAAATAAATTATTTATGAACTAAACAAGTTTAAGCAAGAATTAAATGAATTTAATTCAAGTTTGAATTTAATTGAATTTTTATTTGTTCAAAGCATTAAACCAAATACATATTTCAAAAGTTTATACTTTCATGGTTGGAAAACATATTTTATATGTCCCAAAAGAATTTTTTTTGATCAAGTTATGAATTTAACAATATTAAATGATTTAAACAAGGTTTAAATCATTTAACCAATTTTAATTATTCAAAACATGAAACAAATTTTATATTTGAAAAGGTGGTTTAATTTTTCATGGAAAACATATTTCATTTGTGGAAATTGGATTTAAAATGAGCAAGTTATTATTTTGGCAATTTTAAATGCAATAATTAAGAAACAGTTGTTTTCAGCAATTTAAATTATTCAAAACAGCAAACAAAATGTATATTTGGAAAGTACATGAAAAGTTGATTGGAAAACATATTTAGTTTGTGGAATTTGGAATTTTTATGCTCAAGTTATGAATTTTGCAAAATTAAGTGATTTTAACAAGTTTTCAAATATTTCAACAATTTAAAATATTCAAAACAGTAAACAAATTTTATATTTGGATAGAACATTTAATTTGGGACAGAAAACATATTCAAAAAGTTAAAATTGGAGTTGGGATGAATTAATTATGCATTTTACAAATTTGGGGTGCAATCTGCCATTTTTTTATGAACTAGGGCTTGGAAATAAATTTACAGGGGTTTAGAAATATTTGTCAGGGGTCTAGATATTATTACCAGGGGCATGGATGTGATTACAGGGACTGTGATGTACCAGAACAATTAGAAGCAAAAAGTTTGGGTTAAAAGAGGGAGGGGGGACTCGAACCCAAGCCCTCTGCCTCCTGCGCCCCAGGGAACAACCAGATGGGCTGCGCTGCGGTTGTTGAAAGGAAGGGACTCGGGGGTGGTTATGGATTCAGCAATCGGTACTGCACTCAAATCGGTAAATAAGCAGCAAAAAGGGGTGGGGTGCTGGGACTCGATCCCAGGACCTGAGGGTTCGCTGCGCGCAAGGTGCGCTGCCAGTGGGTTGTGCTTGTGTCGTTGTGATAGGAGAGGTTCGTGGGTGGATAAGGTGTTGGACGCGCGCTATTTTCTGAATCTGTAACTGAACCTGCAGGGATACGCTCGCTGTAACTTAACAGAGGAAAAGGGCGGACGCCGGCGGCCATCTCCGGGGCGGTGGCCGCTGTGGGGCGGCGTGGGGTGGCCGGAGATGGAGGAGATGAGGGAGTGGAGTAGAGGGAAGGAGGGGAACCTCACCTTGAGCGATTGGAGGCGGTCGGAGGTGCAGGTCGCAGGGGCGAGGCAGGATGTGGCCGGCGATTGGAGGCGACGGCGGCGGCGCTCCGGGCAGTAACCGGCGGGGGTTCCTTCAGCGAACTTGGAGCTGGGAGGGTGCCGGTTCCATTCCCCTCACCGGAAGGACCTCGAGGTGGCCGTAGGGCGGCGATCACCGGCGGCCAAGGGGCTGTCTTTCGGTGGGTTTCAGAGTGTGCAACGTTTAGAGAGAAAAGGAGACAGGGAGAGGAGAGGGATGGAGGTGGAAGAAAGGGAAGATGGCGGCTGGGGAGGGTGAGTAGGGCTAGGGTTAGGCTAGCAGTGGGGAAAGGCTTGGTTTTAAGGTGGAGAGGAGCTTGGTACGGCAGAGAATCAGAGGAGGGGGAGGTGATCGTGTGGTGTTGGAGGGGATCGTACAGAGGGAGGAAGACGACAAGGGAAGGGGGGTACTGGGCCAGAAAGAAAATAGGTGGGCTGGGGGAGAAATTGGGCTTTGGTGGCCTCTCTCTCTCTCCTTGCTTTAATCTTTTTATTCCATTTATTATTATTTTTTTTGTAGAAAACCAAATGGAAGGAAAAGATAAGTTGTTGAGTTGGTAAAATTTTGGAAAAAAATATGGTTAGTTTATTTTTTCAATTAGCAACTCAAAACTAACTTTTGTTTTCCAAGGTTTTCAAATTTAATTGCTGTTGGTTAATTAAACCAATATTTGAAAGAATTTCTAATATTAGCAAACATTATGAAACAAATCATTTCAATAGGGTGACCCCTATGGTTAAGTTGATTAAAATGAGTTGATTGGTTTAGATAATGTTTATAAGTTTAAGGTGGTTCTGTTTGATGCATTTGATTTGAATTTGAAGGTGATTTGGAATTTAATTGATTGAATTAATTGTTTGATTAAAACCAACAATTTAATCAGTGAGCATTAGGGAAAATTTGGAAACAAAAGAGGTTTTGATTTGCATTTCTTTATTTGAAAAAAAAGGTTGTAACATGACAAGTATGAAAACAAAGTATTGGAAATTGTTTGATTTTCATTGTGAAAACAATTAAGAACAGATGCAAAACAAATAGTAAACAAGGCAAACAAGGAAAATAAATATGATGCCATGATGCAATACTTTAATAACAAGAAATCAAACATTCTAAATGGTAGGTTTTCATACTTGGGATGTTACAATACCTCATCAAACGCGAAAATCCATTCGCATAAAATTCCTGACACAAAATTTCTTTCGTATGGGCATATCGAGGCGCGAAATTCTTTCGCATAAGCTCCCTGACACGAAATTTCTTTCGTATGGGCATATCGAGGCACGAAATTCTTTCGCATAAGCTCCCTGACACGAAATTTATTTCGTATGGGCATATCAAGACGCGAAAATTCTTTCGCATAAGCTCCCTGACACGAAATTTCTTTCGTATGAGCATATCAAGACACGAAAACTCTCGCATAACTACCTACACACGAAATATCTTTCGTATAGGTACAACAAGGCCTCTAGACACGAAAGCTCTTTCTTATGGGCAAAATATTACAAGTGCAAAGGTCTCTTTTGCATAAGTACAACAAGAAGGAAAATCTTATCACCCAAAAACTCTCAAGATGACACTCGCGAGTGTGCAGTTCCTGCCACTCTGACACACAATGTATTTACACATCCTTGCCCTGGATCGTTCGGCCGACTAGGCACATCCGGATGCCGTATTCTTTCGAGTATGAAGGTAAGACCCAAGGATCTCTCTTATGGGCCTGGAATCGCACTCAAGCTGCGTCCTCTGGTAAATTTCCGTGTCAGCAACACGAAGAAAAATCCTAGCGGACGCGCCGGGTACCCCTATAGGTTAAGTTCGACTCGGTAAGGCCTCCACGGCCCAGTCGCAATGATCACCTCACCGGATTCGAATCGGAGGTCTCGAATTTGTGTAGGCCAGCGCTGTTTTTTTCCTAGATGCAACTAATTGGCCCTGAGCTTTCGGGAGAGCCAAGCAACTGAGCCATATCCTTCTGCGAAAACAGCCAAAATACTGGCACATTCATCACTCTATGCTCGAGTACAAGAAGCGCATCGCGCACAGGGTATGCACCATCTAAACACCAAACAATTGAAGCAATCAATCGAAAGCAATCAAGATGAACTTTGAGCGTCTACCTAACAGATTCTCAATCGAGTAAACGCTCGGGGGCTACTGACGAGGGGATGAATCCTGGACCTATCGGATGAGGCTACCCGGTCCAAGGCCCAAGATCTACGCCCGAAGGGAGATGCCATAGACAGTTCTAGAAGGCCCAATCAAGGCCCACCCGAAAGGCCTTGATGGTCAAGAAAGGAAACTTGTAACCGACTTAAGGTTAGGGTTCGTATCCCCTCCCCCCGGGTGCGGTTTGAGACCTGGCCACCTATATAAGGCCAGGAGAACCACCGGGAGGGGGGCCAAGCAATACCACACCACCAAAGCCTTGAGATTGAGATTTTACTCTCGACTCGAGCATCCCCCATTGTAACTGATCTATTGCTAATACATATCGACAGAAGCAGGAGTAAGGGTTTTACCTCTACGAGGGCACCGAACCTGGTAAATCGTGCCCCTGCTAGCCGACGATTTTCACCAGTGCCTACACGTTCTCCTAATCAAAACCCTATCGGTTCACCCGAGGGACTTGTTGAGATGCATATTCGATAGTAAGGGTATAAATTAAAAAAATAAGATAAGAAATAGTAAATATTCGCCTGCGAAATCCTTATTAAATTAGAATACTTTATCTTTATTCAATAAAGGTAAAAAAACCTAACTTTTTCCTATTATCTATTAATGTGTATGTATCCCTAATATTTTGGAATCTACTTGCCTAGGACTTCCTTGAGACTACCACTTCCAAAAAACAGGGAAATCCATTATCCAAATAGTACTTAAAAGGAAATCCAGATCACTTGGAACTACCACTAAAACTGGCCGGCACATTAAGATTCCCTCTATGTTTGTTTTCCTTCATTGCACAAAACTATAGAGAGGATTTGGATTAGAAGACTCGGACGATCACTTGTTTGGTTATCGACTTGTCATCCGCTTTGTTCTCAGCCATAAACCAAGCAAACATACTCTAAAACGATTGGACACTTGGACGATTATTATGTTCATTTCTTCGTAGGATGGAAATTTAAAACATCCTTTACCTAAACCACAACATCCGTAAATAAAATTCCCAATCATGAAAGTTGTACGAACTGCCAAGACGAAGCTACTTTATATAAGAATTTCCAAAATATCAACTGTGTGCGACGAATTACAAGAAACTGTGATCTGACGAACGTAAGGGTGGGAAAGTGTAGCCTACGGGTTTTTATGGTGGAGGTGGAACTTGTGTTTAAAATAAAATAAAAACTCACATAATGAAAGTTAAGTGGGATGGTGAGATGAAGGTACTCTCCTCAAACAGATATAAAGAAATATTGACCTTGCACCATGAATTTCTAAAAATCAGTATCCACAATATACTAAAAATTGGGGATCTACGGTTAAAAAAAGTTAGAATCAAATGTGGCAATGTAATACCTCGTCAATAAGAACCTTCTTTTTGTAAGAGACCAAGTGTTGGTGTGAGAAAGAGAGAGAGAGAGAGAGGGGGAGGGGAACTGGTCTCGGAGTGCATAGGCTAGATCACTCGAGCAAGCTAGATCCACCAATTTCGGTTTATGTCCATATAGGGTTATAAAATACCTGTGATATGTTAGCATGCTTCCTCAATGCAAATTTCTTAAATAGGGTATCCCAAGCAATGCAAACAACTTTTTTATTGGAAATTAAAGAAGTATCAAGTAGCAAACATCTCAGACGAGTTAAAACAAAATATCCTCCCGGGTCGTCTGTGCGAGGGCGACTCCGGAGGCGCCGCCCCTAACCCTAAAAACTCCTCTCCCGGAACCTCTCTCCGGCCGTTGCCGCCGCGGCGTCGACGGTGGCGGCCACACCCTGCCTCCTATGGCGGCGGGCGGGCCTCCTCCGTGCGCTGTACCGGTGCTTCCCTCGTGCGATAAGGTCGGCCCAAAAGGGCGGATGATGGCTGTCCGGCGGGGCGGCGGCGTCCTCCGATGGGGGATTTGTGGATCCACGACAGGGAGGCGTGGAGGAGCATGGGTCGGGCGCGGCAGGAAGATGACGGCGGCGCGATGCCCTAGTGGCGGCGCTGATCCTTCTGATCCTGCACGGGGCGGAAACTGTTGGTGACGGTGCGGAGCCCTAGCGGCGACACAGCTCATCGCGGTGCTACGGCTCGGCTGCAGGCCGGCATGGGCGGCACGTGCCCTTGGCAGCGACACTACTCCCCATGGTGACGCGGTTTCGAGCCCGATCTGTTCGTTGCTCCCGCCGGGAGCCGCGCGGTGGTGTGGGGACTGCTGGTTCGGCATGAATAAATGGTGGAGGTCCTAAGGTTTCACATCATGCGAGGACAAAGATATGCCTGACGTATGTCCTCTTTGATCTGGCTGGAGTGGCAGGTTCTGGAAGGCTCCGCCGGCGAATTCCCATGGGCTATGCCTGGAGTTTGCTGGATCGGGTGGGATTCGTTCGCGTTGGAGGAACGAGTGCGAAACTCTGCTCTGTTGCCATCATGGACACATTCATGGTGAAGTCAGAGGTGGGAATGTCATGGAAGACGAGATTGGAGGACTAGCAAGGGGTTCAGAGTCTTTGCGCTGTTGAGGAACTTGCTTGGAGTTTCAGGAATCGTAGCGGCGACATGTGGGGGCGACAACACAGGTGAACCAAAGTCCTACCTTTCACGGTCTAAATCCAAGGTCTGGCCTTAATTGGTTGTGCCTGACAGTGGTCTTGTTGGAGACATTATTTTAAGAGTAAGGATTATCTTTAGGGTGAAACCCAAGGTCTGGCCTTAATTGGTTGTGCCTGACACTGTTCTTCTTAAAGACGTTGCTTTTGAAGAACTGAACATCAGGTGTTGTTTTGGTGGTGATTGTGCGGCTACTGTAAGGACTGTAACTCTGTAGCGGGACTTTTTTTTTCATTTCTTCTTCTTATTGTCTTTCGGCTGTGTGCATCCGCAATGGCTTTGGTTATTGCGTTGTTGCAGAGGCTGGCTGTAATTTATATCCCGTGATATTAATATACTCCCTCCGATCCATATTAATAGGTCCTGAAGTGGATGTATCTAGCAATAAAACATGTCTAAATACATCCACTTCAGCACCTATTAATATGGATCGGAGGGAGTACATTCTTTATCTAAAAACAAACATGTCAGACCAATACAATTCAAGAATTGCAAAGGGTGGCTACAGTGAAGCAACAAAGACATAAGACACATATGACAATTTGATTGCAAGGATGGTCTGTCTAAAAATCTGGATCAGCACCGCAATCTCATTTGGGGTTCGAGAAGTTAAAACACATTAAAGAGAGCTATTGGTGCGGCGCACTTTTTAGGTCGTAGCAGAAGGAACATTTGCAAGTTTTGTAAAACCTTACAACAAAACACATGTACAGTATTAATACTGAGTTGGAAATTACCTATACAACGTCAAATAATTGGACACTTTACTATGTTTTTCAGAAATGAGAAAAGCTGTGAATCGATTAATATGACCAGTTGTTACGTATGTTGTACTCACTCCTTTTCAAATTAATAGTCACAAAGTTTGACAAAAATAAATATATGTTTTGAGACAATTAATTTGAAACGGAGGGAGTATATGGAGGAAAAAGTCCATTTTCAACCTTAAACTCGTAGAGGTTAGACAAATCAAACCCTGAATTCGAAATCCTTGTCATTGGCACCCTGAACTTGTGAATCCCGGTCTAAATTAAACCTTACACGTGTTTGGTGTACCGGGAATGCAACGATCTGGACCGGGATTAAAGGCTACTCTCACCGACATGAGGCCCCCACTTGTAAGACCCTTCTTCCTCCCCACACTCCCCATCCTCTGTCTAGATCCTGCTGGCCGTACCTTTCACCTAGGACCTGGCCGGTGTTAAGCATTAGAAGATTAATCCCAGAGCAAGACTTCACAACGGAGCGTGCTCCTCGGATGCCTGCAGCTTGTATGCTACTCGCCGCACCTACCGTCTTCGTCGAGGCCACCCGAGCGAGCTCAATGCGCACTCTTCATGCCTCGGCTGCTCCGCTAGAGAGCGTTCTGCTACTCTGTCAAGCGTTCTGCAGGACAGCGCGGCGCACGCTCTATACGCTTGAGCTGCTCTTCTCTTTGCCGGCCGCCGAGCTCAACCGCGCTGGCGCAGACTACCCAGAACTCGTGCGGGTCAGGCTCCTGCCGCTCCTCTCCTTGACCGACAAAGGACGCGTACTAGTGCTTGCGTCTCTCCTCTGCCAGCCGGCGAGGTGCGCCTTCCGAAGCTCATCCTGCGGCGGCGGCTCTTCAATTCGAATCGTAACTGTCATCTCCTCACATGGCCGTGCAGCTCAAGCCATACTGCCACGACTTCCCGCTGTGGTATCGTGTCGATGCAGAATTCCAGATTGCTAAGCTGACATGAGCGCTTGATACTACCGTGCGCGCTGGGAAAAGCATTGCCACTCGTATGTTGGCCCCCCCATACTATCTGTGCCATCCATTTGCTCCAGCTGTTGGAGATTCGTGCTAAGGATTTTTATAAAGCAGCCCTCCCACCAGATTCTTTTGTCACATTGCAGATTTGCTCATCGCCCCTTGTAGTTTTAGTTTTTTTCAAATATACATTTTTCAGTCGTCTCCACTCATACTTCTGCGTCAAGTTCTGAAGAATTCTCACAGCAGAAAATCTCATTCTGCAATTATTCTTTTTTTTCATCTCACCCTGCCGGTCCCTGTTTGTTCTTCTTATAGTTCATAATTTGCTCATGCATCTTTTTCATACAAAACAGTGACAAAAAAATTAGTACTACTGTGCATGATCTCGTCTGCGTAGAGGAGCTGAGCCGTCTAGAGTTGATCGAGCAAAGATTTGTTCTCCGCTGACGAGCCATGAACAAGAACGAAAAATCCGATCAACGAGGTAATCCAGCGGCACGACCAGTTCGCCAGCGCCGGTACCCTTCCAGAGCATGCTCCGCGCGCCGCCGCATGTGGTCCTCGCAGCACAGAAGCTGGTGCACTGCCGCCACCTTGGCGCTATTCAGCTCCTCTTCTAACGCACACTTCGCCGCGGCGAGCTTGGCCATCGCCTTGGCCACCTCTTCCACCCCCTCCATGGCCGCCGCACCTGCTGCCCGCTTCGCCGCTGTGAGTTCGGCCTTCGCCTTCACCACCTCCGCCTCCGCCGCGGCGAGCCCGGCTTTCGCCTTCGCCAGCTCCGCCCCCGCCACGGCCAGCTCGGCATTCGCCTTCTCCTGCTCCGCCTCCCACTTTGCCGAGGCTAGCAGCTTCTCCTCCAGCTCCAGCGCACCAACCGATCGTTGCATTTGCTGCCGGTGGCATGGCTCCCGTGTAGGCTCCCGGCCCGTGATGACTCTGTCGAGCGTGCTGCGGATGTTCTGCACTGGCTTGGGGGAGAAGCCCGGCGGTGGCGAACATACACCGGGCAGCGGCGTGCTCAGCGAAAAACGAAGCGGCCCCTCCGCGCCGTTGGCTTCATGTAGACTTCTCTTTTTCCCGTACGAAGGGGGCGACCCTGGTGCGTCGCTGCTCGGCTCGTCTTTCACCTTCTTCAACGACGCGGCCGCCTTCTCAACCAGCATAGTCTTCATCATGTCGTTGACAGATGGATTCATACCTGGCACACAACACCGACATCGGCATCAGCTCTCCATGAAACAGAGGAAACAGAGGGTTTTCAATCGATGTCCAGTTACCTTGGGGGCTGGAAATAATACATGCAGAAGAAGAAGGCGTCGGCGGCAGTGCGGTGGTTATCATGGCGGCTGCAAGGTTGCTGTTTGAGAGATGCTTTCGGAGATCGACGGCTGCGTCCCCGTAAGCACGAAGCAACTTCGCCGCCGATTCGTTTTCCTCGCTGTTGAGCACCGGATTTTTGATGGAGCTTCTTGACGGCTCGCCCCACTCCACGGGGCAAGGCCACGGCTCCGGCGACGAGAGGAAGAAGAATTCGTGTTTCCAGTACTTGAAGGAGATCCAATTCGAGTGGGGCATCCCCGTGAAACGCAAGCCGGAGCTGTGCCTGGATTGGAAAAAGTACCAGGCTTTTCTCTCTCTTTGGATTATGCTAGACAGCTTGAAGAAGTGCTGGAACACCGCGAGCGACGGCGGCACATCGACGGAGCGACAGAGCACCACGAAGCCCGCCATGATGCGCCATCCGTTGGGCATGAGCTGGGCCGGCGCGATGCCGAAGTGGACGAGCGCCTCGCAGAAGAAGCCGTGCAGCGGGAAGCGCATGCCGGCCTCCAGCGCACGCGCGCACACGCAGATGGCCCCCCGCGGAGGCGTCGAGTTCGCACGCAGGTCGCCGGCAAGGAGCGCGGTGAACTCCTTGGGGACGCCGTGCTCCTTGCAGATCGCGTCGACCTTGTCTTGCGTGCGCAGGAACGAGGCGAAGTCCTCGGGGCGTCCGCGCCCCGTCTGCCGCCTCGACGGCACAACGGCGGCAGCATCTAGGACGATGGCGCTGGCGACGCCGTGGTCCGGGTCGGTGATGGAAGAGGAAGGCATCGCGCGGGACGGTGCTCCTGTCCGGCGTGGCGTTTGCCTTCCGCTACCTCGCCTCCTGCGCCTGCGGCCACTCCTGCTGTCCTTTTTTGCTCTGCAGCGGAGAGATGAACGTTGAGACAAAGTGTAAAAGATACTGTACTTTGCTTTTTTTTTTCGGTTAACACTTTACTTGTTGCTTGGCCTTCTTTCAGGTTTTTAAAGGCCATCTCTAGAGGCTCCCCAACTTCTGCCCGACGCCATCCAACTTGAGCATCTCTAGAAAAGAAAAAAGAATTATACGAGACATGTTCTACAAATTTAACCCTGTTGACCAACTCCAGCAATTGACACGTAGGCATATATAGTAGTTTAGATCTAAAAATAGACATTTGAATTTCGTTTCTCTCTCTCTCCTACCTATGTGTCAAATGTTGCAGTTGGTCCACAGAGCTGAATTTGTAGACTAGGTCTCGTATAGTTACTTTTCCTCTAGAAGATACTAGAATAACGTTCTGTTGGCTAGTAAACAATGTCAAGGAATATGTTTTCAGTTTTTACATATTTCCATCAAGGTTGGATTAATTAGTGTGACAACGAAAACTTCTTATGCTTATTTTTTTAGGATAAACTTATTGGTGATCCTCCGAGTTCCATACCTAAGGAAGGAATTTCAAACATTTCTATCTATAAACATTCAGACTTAAAAGACTTAAATTATGACAAACTGAATAAATTAGAGATCCCTACAACAACAACAAAATAAAAAAATAAAAAAATAGAGCTGCTAGAAAACAAATTTGCAAGAAAAGCACTTACACATGCACTTGATGGCATGCAATCTTTTAATTTGTGGAGCAGATTTTTGTACGTGCAACCAATAGAAATTGGAGAGCATGTCAAAATCATGGATAGCAGGTAAATATGAAGGACATAAGATATTAAGAAATTCTGACAATGTGAGACAGAGTCAAATATGATGGAAAGCTGAGTACAATTCTATTGTGATCATCTCCGCAACAAAAAAAAAGCACCTCCTAGATTTAAAGAAGAACCGCATGTATTATGAAGTTATTGAGCCTTTATGCATCACATGATTTGCTACAATAACCTAAGACGTACCTCCCCATCATAATGGTCAAACCATAAAATTTTAGGGAAAAATCAAAACTATCATATATTCAAAATGGTAGCGTAGAACTTTGCTTCCACATGCTAATTGATGTCGGTACACCTATGAAACCATTGTATCTACACTGAACTAAATCCAATCTACTATATACACATGTTTTTAGGTAGGCACATGGTTGTTAGATCAGATAAAGGATGGGACCATATTTTTTTTCTACTCATACACCACCGAAATTGGTTATTCATAATTACAGTCTAGGTCCTTATATTTTTTTCCAGCACACACCATATTTGTTCAATATTTGATGTTCCAGGAATATCTTGATGCCAAATTTGTTGAACAAAAAACAAGAAATATGGGATTCCACACCAGCTAGCATAGAAAATCTCGGTTTGGATCAGAATCTCCGTACACCTTCGTATATGTGTCCGTGATCCCTTTACATCTTCTATGTATGTACACCTATGCCGCATGAAAATAATTGAGTTCATGATCTATTTTTACTAACAGTATTCAAGACAGTTTTTCTCACATCTAACAGAGACAAAATCCTAGATCAACGGAGAGAAAATGAATTAGAAATTTCCTCTCGTTAAAGCTTCGCATCAATTGAACTACCAAAAAAAGAAGAAAAATCAGATTAAAGATCCATGGGATTCACTACTTTCCTATTCGATCTTGAGCAGAAGCACCGGATTTGTGTACACAAGCTCACTAACTGCAATGAAATATGGAGCAGGGGATCACCGTGACGCCGATCTATAGGAGGGGTTCGTGCTCCGGGCAGGGGCCGTCGTTGTCGTGCCGATCTAGAGGAGGATACTTTGGGTCTGGGTTCGGCGGCCTGGGGAGAAGGGGTCATCAACTCACGCTGATCTATAACAGTATAACAAACAAACGCCACATTTAGTTCATAAAAAATTCAAGACAGTTTTTCTCACATCTAAGAGAGACAAAATCCAAGATTAGCGAAGAGAAAATGAATTAGAAATTTCCTCTCGTTAAAGCTTCGCATCAATCGAACTACCAAAAAAAGAAAGAGAAATCAGATTGAAAGATCCATGGCATTCACTGCTTTCCTATTCGATCTTGAGCAGAAGCACCGGATTTGTGTACACAAGCTCACTAACTGCAATGAAATATGGAGCAGGGGCTCACCGTGACGCCGATCTATAGGAGGGGTTCGTGCTCCGGGCAGGGGCCGTCGTCGTCGTGCTGATCTAGAGGAGGATACTTTGGGTCTGGGTTCGGCGGCCTGGAGGAGGGAGAAGAGGTCATCAACTCACGCCGATCTATAACAGTATTATAAACAAACGCCACATTTAGTTCATAAAAAAATCAAGATAGTTTTTCTCAGATCTAAGAGAGACAAAATCCAAGATCAACGGAGAGAAAATGAATTAGAAATTTCCTCTCGTTAAAGCTTCACATCAATCGAACTACCAAAAAAAGAAAGAGAAATCAGATTGAAAGATCCATGGCATTCACTACTTTCCTATTCGATCTTGAGCAGAAGCACCAGATTTGTGTACACAAGCTCACTAACTGCAATGAAATATGGAGCAGGGGCTCACCGTGACGCCGATCTATAGGAGGGGTTCGTGCTCCGGACAGGGGCCGTCGTCGTCGTGCCGATCTAGAGGAGGATACTTTGGGTCTGGGTTCGGCGGCCTGGAGGAGGGAGAAGGGGTCATCAACTCACGCCGATCTAGAGGAGGGGGCGCATCAGGGATGCGCTCCGGGGTAGGGGCACCGACCTTTCCGTCCTCGGTGACGCGGCGCCGTCACATGCTTCGCCTGATGGAACGGTTGTGGATGCAGAGCATGTGTGAGAGAGGTGATGATAAATAGAGAATGGAACGCGTACGCCCAGTCGGAATCGCCACGTCCCACCACGACCATGGACGAACCAACCAACGCCACGAGCAAGGTGGGCCCAATGACGGGTGTACCAGATGCATCCTCACACGTGCGGGTGGACCCACGTGTAGAGAAAGTAAAATGCCAATTGTATGTGAACACATCATGACATGTGGGGAACGACGTTTGGTCGTTGTGGCAGCTACGGATTGGACGACGGCGGAGAGTAACCACATGCCTTTAATTCTCCGCGTCCGACATTTGTTGATTCGTTTTTGTGACGCGTGATTCATGTTGTGACAGATTTTTGTGTGTGATGTGGAGGCCATGTGGTGTGGGCCGCAGGTGGGGCCTTTTTTTGACGTGTGCCGTGTACGTGTCTTGTCGCTAGAGCAACTAGACGTACGTGTTGAGGATGAGTTTGTTTTTGCGCGATCACAATAGCCGGGAGGACAAAACAGACAGGCACCAGCCAGCCAAACCAAAAACGCGCACCAACCAGTCGACGGATGGGCACTGGCCAAAGAAACAGTGCGCACGAGGCAATCCAGCAACCGACAAACAGACCCAATCCTAGGACGTATCAGGAAGCACAATTTCATGCTTGGTTAGAGTATTGATAGATATTGCAAATGTGTCACATGTATCCCGTGGTTAGGTGTCACTTCAAACTCGTTTTGCACGTCTTGGTTGCTCGGCGCAGAACAGAAACCGTAAAATTGAGCTACAAATTTAAAAGTTTCGACAAATGCGGGAGATGGATACATTCAGACTCGCATTCATGCCACAGACGGCGGTGCGAGAACCTAGTCTACGTGCTCTAAGGCGTGACGACGCCATCATCCGAGCTACTAGACATCCCACTCCTCGTCGGAGTCGCCGATGTCAATGACGATGCCCTTGAGCTTCTTGGAGCTCCCGCACGGTGCGCCATCTTCGTGGAGCTCCCGTACGCTGCGCGCAAGCACAATTGCGGGGACCTCCTCCATGACCGCTTCGGGGACGAAATCACCAGGGCCAATGCCCGTTGGCATACGCGGGGGGGGGGTCGAGTGCCTCGAACTCATCGTCCTCCTCCGTGTTGGGATGCAGCAGCGGTGTGCGGGGGCGCTCGACGAGCTCCCCTCACCGGAGAAGCATGGTGGCACGCGGCGCGCGGGCGGCTGCATCAGTGGCGCGGGCGGCGCGGGTGCCAGCAGACCATGGAGGAGGTGGAACTCCTCCATCTCGTGTCGGGAGAGAGAGGGCGGCGTGAGAGCGAGGGGACCGGCGGTGAGTAGTTGGTACACCGACGCGCAACGCGCTTCTGTGTGGCGTCGACGGTGACGCAACGGCGACGCTCCTCTTCCAGGTGCAGTGGGAGGTGGTCCATGGTGGCTACTACGCCATAAATCGGCGGCTCGAGGCGAAGAGGGAGGGGACCGGCGGCGAGAAATTGGGTGCAATTTGTGGGGGCGGCGGCGGAAACATGGGTTTGGACCCGCATACCACTGTCCGGTCGGGTTAAATAGCGGCCGAGGGAGGGATTATGCTGCATCCTCTAAAAGCTTAGCGGACCGGCCAGCATTTGCGCGTTCTGTTCTGGCCACCAAACTGGCCCCGGCCAGCAAAGTCACCAGAACTTTGCAATTATGGCATTTTTTCCGTATCTACAAGAGATGCTTTAGGACATCGTTGTAGGGGTGATCGAATGCCTGTCCCACACACTGGAGGACGTCCCTCCCAGCGGTACATCCTAACTGGCCCTCCCAATTAGTAGACATTCACACAAATACCTTTGGTGCCGATGCTGTTGTAGCGTTCCCACATTTAAATAAAATAGAAATACCAGTGTTATTGTGCTACTCCCAGGATCAATTGCTAGCACCACAGTACAAAAAGAAATATCATGCAAATACGTCAAATTCTATTACATCGCATGATCCAGTCTTACAAAATAACATTACAACTTGCATAGTCTTAGAAGACTAGCAGGATACAAAGTATTACATCGGAAAACATAATATAACATTGAGTCCATCTTCATGTGGCAACGGAAAAACATGTTGACGGTAGACTCGAGATCCTAAACGAAATCCTCACTCGTCTTCAGATTTATCTACATGATGGAATATGCAGCCACAAGGGGGTCAATACAATTTAATGTATTGGCAAGTAACACTACGGTGGATATAAAGGGAAAGACTAATACTACATGCTTATCTGGTTGGGTGGAGTTTTGGCTAAGTTTGCATAAAGCCAGTTTTCTCCTATCTCTTTTGTAAAACAATCTTTTATTTTCAAAGGGTGGCAACATTGGATTAAGATCCAAACACCACAACTACTGTTCACTTGGTCTAAATTTTACTTATTGAAAATGGTGTTGAGATTCTTCCGTCCATCCTTGTCCAGCTGCTCGAAGTCGTCTATTTCCGGAGACACGGTTATGATCATAGTTTCTAACTCTGTAGAGGTTGTGCACTTTCACCCTTTGTCTTAAATTAGCCCAAACATCCTATACACCTGAAGTGCATCATGGAAAGGAGATAATTGAGACGAGATCTTTCAGAAGAAGAAGTTCAACCCACCGGCAAAACCCGTTCCACCTATAATTATGCTACATCTGTTTGTCAAGTCTGGGCTGAACTCTCACAGCTTAGTTGATCAAGACAGAACCCATATATCAAAAGTTTGCACGGTAAGCTACTAAACTTAGAGGGACATATTAATCTCTTTATTCCTGGGTGGTCATCCACAAGTGATAATCTCAAGTGGAATAACCCTTAGAAAAGGGCCCTGAGGCAACACTCAACATAAACCAATCACATCCAAATTCCACCGAGGTGTTTCATTAAATGTTATACTTAGAATTTTCCACAACATCGAGTAAAAACAATTTTTAACATTGCATAGAATCTACTAAGTTAAATAGCTAGAAGTAATACGGTAAAAAGAGATGGCTACACACTACTAGGATAATAGCATAGCTTAGTACTTAGTAAAATTTCCTATCATGCATACTACTAGAAAAACTCTAATAATGCATATAGAAAATAATAGGTAGTCGATGGTGTGTTCTTGCCTTGTTGAAGTTGGTGAAGAAATCACACTCTCTTCACAAAAGATCGTTGCTCTCCGTACAATCTATTCATTGAAAACACAATAACAAAGTAAACAAGCATACTAGCAATCAAACATACAAGTGAATGGATTCAACCAAGTTGGCTAGGACAAGGTTAAGGTTTGATTTTGAAAGATTCATTTTCTCTTGGTTCCATACTTGTTAAGGAAGTTCCAAGGGTTTACTTGGGATGGACTAGGTTGAGTTTGATCTGATCTAACTTTATTATAAACATACTTGTCGAGCAAGTTCCAAGAGTTCACCAAGGGTGATCATATCACTTCTTCAACTAAAGTAGCACATAAAAATGTGTAACATTTAGTCATTTTCATCAAGACATTTGAGTGATTTATGCGTGTGAACACACGTTCGTTGCGAGAACCCGAGAGGAAGGTATGAAGAGGGCAGCAGGAAGTTTCCCTCAGAAAGAAACCAAGGTTTAATCGACCAGTAGGAGGAAGGAGTAACTTTAGAAGGTTGAAGCAGCTGAGATGGCAGGGCGCACTACCGGTTCAGAAGCAACGTGGAACCTACACAACACAATCAAATAACTTTTCCCCAACGAAGCAGTGAGGTTGTCAATCTCACTGGTTTTGCTGAACACAAAGAGGTTAAACGTATGGTGTGGAAAACAGTAGGAAAACAGTAGGAACATTATGAGAGCAGTATGAAAGAAGTATGAAAGCAGTAGGTGTTTTATCAGTATGAGGAAAAAGGACCACAGTTCACTATTGGTTTCTCTCCGTGAAAGATAAATAACATGTGTGGTGAACAAATTACAGCTGGGCAATTGACAGAAATAAAGGCTGCACCATAGTGTATATGCAAGACATAAATATTACTATGTGATTCATGCGGGCATTACAACAAAATACATAGACCGTTATCTAGCTGCATCTATGACAAAAAATCCACCCTTCGAATATCATCCGAACAAACGTTGGGTATTAAGTTGCAAGCAACAAATAATCACAGTAAGCAAAGTGTGTAATGTAAAAAATAACATCATCCTTAGACAAAGCATTGTTGTTTTCTCCCTAATGGCAATAGCACATCCTCCATCCATCACGTTTCTGTCACTCGAGCACAGATGAAAAGGAGGCATGAACCCACTATCGAGCATAAATACTCCCTCTTGGAGTTACTAGCATCTACTTGGCCAGAGCATCTACTAATAATGGACAGGATGCAAGATCATAATTAACATATGCATGAATATAACATGATAGATTGATAATCAGAAGACATAGCATTCAACATTCATCAGATCCCATCAAACACAACATGTAGCATTACATAAAGATGATCTTGATCATGATAGGCAGCTCACAAGATCTAAACATGAGGTACAGAGTGGAGAGAACAACCATGTAGTGTAACACCCGGGGGATTTCCCTCAAATAGAATTGCTTGTTTTCTTTTTGCATGCATTGCGTCATGCATCATATGCACCTTTGTTTTCAAACCAATTTAAAACTTCAAACATGTTCCAAATGGTTTCAATTAAAATTGCAAACAAACCATTCAAATTGTAATCCACAAAGTGAAAATTCAAATATTAAAATGTTTGGTTATTTCAAAACCCTTTTATTAAAACCCTATTTTGCTAATTCCAATTTAAATTCAAATAATAAACCTTGCTCCCAATCAATTACTCAATTTAAAGTCAAATTCACTTGAAATTCAATCAAATTCAAACAGCAACAAATATTTAAAATTTTGAAAAAGAAAAGTTGGTGCAACTAGGTATTTTCCATAAGGAACTCATACAAGTTATCACCATAATTTTAGGGTCCCAAAAACCCCTTCTATTTTCTTTCTTATTCCTTTTCTACAAAAAAAAGGGGAAAGAAAAAGAATCAAAATAAAAGCTGCTGGGGGAGGCAGGCCCAAAGGCCCACCTACAACCCCGAGCGCTCCAGCCCACCTCCTTCTTCCTCTTCGTCCGTACAGGAGTCACGCAGGAGGCGTGAACCTCCCCCTCCCCTGCTGTCACTTTCACCACTACCTCCTCCCCATGGTCCCCTCCACCCTCCTCTTTATCTAGCCAAGAAGAACACCAAACCCTAGCCTCTCCTCTCCCCTCTTTCCCTTCCGCCGCCATCAGATCTCCTTGCCTTCCTCCTCTGTCAATTTCTTCCACTCAAAACTTCTGTACCACAAAAGGAACACCGGAGCTTCTCTCCGAGGCCCCATTGCCATGCTCGCCCTCGAGCCAAGATAGCTGCAGGAATCAAACCGCCGTGATCCCCTCATCCTCTACGCAGAAGATCGGAAGACGGAGCATCCCCAAGACGTCGCCGCCGAGCTCTTCTTCCTCCTCTGTCCATGCGGACGCCATGGTCGTCTACCGACCGTTTCCTCCGTCCACGCATCGTGCGACCAACCCAGGAGCCTCGTGGTGAGCCTCCGTCCCTCGGGACACCTTCTCGCCCTTCTCCCCATGCTCTGCGTGTCCTCCGTCGAGCGGCACGGTCGTCGCCGTCGTGTTCTGTCCGTCGTTGATCCGCAGGAGAACGCACACGAAGCTTTGTTCAGTTTCGTCAGAAAATATCCGTGACTTTAACCTTCTTGTGGCTTCAGATCTGTATACCTACAGAAACAGGCACATAGCCCAGTGGCTTGGTACTCCGTCCGCCACCCGGGAGGCCCGAGTTTGAATCCCCATCGGAGCCTTTACCTCCCCTTTCTTTTCCAATTTCATGCGTGTGAGCCGGCACACTTGATTTCGCGTCAGTTCTGTATCTATTCACAAGCACACACCCATCCCAGTGGTTAGGGCGCTGGTCTGCGCGCACGAACACGGAGTTTGAATCCTGAGGAATGCAATTCCTCACCTTTTTTGCATCTTTCCAGCGTGGCGCCATGGGGGCCACCTGTCATCGTCTCTGGCTAGGGTCCCCTTCGGTGTTCATCGTCCCAGATCCAGATCCGATCTGGGATTCTCGCACCGAGCCCCCTGGCCTTCCTGTTTTCGCATCGGATCCCTCCCACTCTCTGTTTCTACCACGAACAGGTCCCTACGTTTTCCAAATAACACCCCAATATTCAAATGCACATAACTAATTCATTTTAACTCCAAATTTGAAAAGTAAAATATGTTTTAAAATCAAAATTCTCTGTACTTTTCAAATATACAATTTGTTTACTGTTTTTCCTAATTAAAAGTGGTGCAATAATTCAATGCTTTAATTAAGCCTTTTAAATTGCAAAAATTCATAATTAAATATTAAAAATTCCAAATTTGGCAAATGAGATATCACATTGAAGCTAATGTTGTATACATTCTGTTTCCATCATCCACCATGCCATTTAATCACTTCAACCTAATGCTTGCTTGTAATTCACTTAAATAACTATGCATGCACCTAGGATTTTCCAAATGCAACCTTATCTTTGCATTTGGGCCCATTTAAAATGTTTCATCATGTCTTGTATTTATTTTGATGCACCCTTTAACTTGTCATGCATATAAAATAGGATCATGCTGGATCTTTTGCCGTAGAAGTAATTGCTGCATCCGTTGATTCTTTTAGTGCTTTGCTTCTTCGCGGATAGGACGTTGAGATGATGTGAGCAACGACAAGTTCTGCTACCTCTCCAAACTGGATTCCAGGCAAGTATACTCACTTGCTACCTACGTTGCCTTTCCTCACTTGTTACCGATTCTTTCCGTTGTCTTTATGCTAGCCTAGTATTTTCGATGCTTGTGTTCCGATCCCATCAAATGTTTACCCTGCTGCCACGATATTGCCTTACCTCCACACCTATAACCTTGTTGTTTGTTGGCCTGTGTCGTACTAGCATGCTTAGGTTTGTTTGCGCTCTAGTCCTGTTGTCCTTTGTTCTATCACCTGTTTAGTTTGATAGTTGGGTTTCAACTTAATCAACAACATGTTAATGCTTGGGGTAATAATAATTTGATGATAAGGCACCAGCAGAAGGCCCGGCGTGGTTTTGAGGCCTGCTAGTGTCGAACTTAATTAGGAAAAGGGTCTTGTCCTCCGATCCATGATGAGCGCGCTAACCGCATGTGGGAAGCGTGTATGGGCGCCCCCCGCAACTTTGATTCGATTCGCATCTCGTCCAAATCGCCACACTTAGTTCGGGTTTTCCATTTGCCGCATGCATATGCAGGTGCGAACCCTTGGCGCCAGGGTGGAACTTTTGTAGTCGGCATTTAGGGAGACACGTTCTTAGAGTGCTATGAGGGTCCCCTTTTCTCCGTGGGGCTTGATTAGTCGTGCGCTCAATTGCATGTGGTTCTTTGGGCTTGATGCGAAGAAGAGTTGGGTTGTGTTGAGTGCCTCGCTTGGTTGAAGTGCATTTCCATCTGGCGGGTCATTCTTATGTGTACGGCCAAATTTGTGCATCCCTGCAGGGTTAATCTTCTCGAGAAGCCGTGTTGTCCGCGGTTATGGATGACTTGGTGAAAGTGCTGGCTAACAAGTACTCAGACAACTTACACTTAACGATGATAACTTGACTAGTAATATAGATTACCTCCACCATAAAAATGAATGTCACCTTAATCAACAGTGTGAGTTTCCTTGGGTTGCTTCCTTAGTAGGGGGTAACACTGGATGGGTATTGTTTGGTGAGTAGTTATAGTTGGTTTTGTCGCGCTATCTTATCCCTTCTTTTAGCCGGATGTTGTAGCGCGTCTCTGTAGTTAGTTAGTGCAGCCCGCTGCCGCTTCTTTGCAATAATCCCTTCCTTCCGTTCTACCCAAAGTATTTGTATCTTGTGATGATTGGTTACGCTGGTATCTTGTGAGTATGGTTTATCCACTTGCCAGTACTTAATAGTACTGACCTACGAATCCATTTCGTGGCTTCATATTCCACATTGCAGTCAACAGGTTTGAAGTCTGACGATGTTAGCTTGGAAATCCCTCCGGCTTGGCCTGGGCAGGGATTGGACGCCATCGGTTATCTTCAGGACTCTTAGTCCAATTCGTATCTTGTCCGTAGTCGGACACTATGTTGTTTCTTCCGCTGTTATTTGGATCTTTGTATTGTATCAGTTGTATCCTTGACTCGTTTGAGTCGTCTTGTATATACCTCCTCTGTTGTTGTTGTGGATTATTCGTGAACTGTTGTAATGTTATCACAAGTGGCAACCTGGAATCGGTTATTATGTGGATTTTGGCGGAAATGCTGAAATCTGCATAGTGCCTGATCTCGGGGCGTCACAAATGGTATCAGAGCATTGTTTCCGATTCCCGATATTGTTCCGCTACGAATGGTTATCGAAGCAACGGGTCCGCAAAGCCTGTAGGATAACCTTGCTAACGGTCGTGTTTCTAGAGTGTCAAAAACTATTTGTGCAAAACCTGTTTTAGAAACCTCTCGAGAGGATTCTTGTTTATTCCTTTCCTCTATTCTACTTCTCCTCCTACCTTATTTGTTTTGGAGTCTCCTCTCTTATCTATCTTTCAAAGCTTAGGATCCTACGTAGGTTGGACGTTCTCTTAGCCTTTAAACCTAATAGGTTCGATCTTCGGAAGATCTCTCAACGGAAGAACATCGTCATCTACGGGAGTAAGAACCCCTTGTTAGTGGTGTCGAGAAGATCAACAAGGTGATCGAAGACTCGATAGTACAACTTCTTCCCTCTCCCGTGGTTGTGAGCGGATTGCGAGGGCGCAATCCCTTGTTAGTGGTGTCGGCTGTAACACCCGGGGGATTTCCCTCAAATAGAATTGCTTGTTTTATTTTTGCATGCATTGCCTCATGCATCATATGCACCTTTGTTTTCAAACCAATTTAAAACTTCAAACATGTTCCAAATGGTTTCAATTGAAATTGCAAACAAACCATTCAAATTGTAATCCACAAAGTGGAAATTCAAATATTAAAATGTTTGGTTATTTCAAAACCCTTTTATTAAAACCCTATTTTGCTAATTCCAATTAAAATTCAAATAATAAACCTTGCTCCCAGTCAATTACTCAATTTAAAGTCAAATTCACTTGAAATTAAATCAAATTCAAACAGCAACAAATATTTAAAATTTTGAAAAAGAAAAGTTGGTGCAACTAGGTATTTTCCATAAGGAACTCATACAAGTTATCACCATAATTTTAGGGTCCCAAAAACCCCTTCTATTTTCTTTCTTATTCCTTTTCTACAAAAAAAAGGGGGAAAGAAAAAGAATCAAAATAAAAGCTGCTGGGGAGGCAGGCCCAAAGGCCCACCTACAACCCGAGCGCTCCAGCCCACCTCCTTCTTCCTCTTCCGTACAGGAGTCACGCAGGAGGCGTGAACCTCCCCTCCCCTGCTGTCACTTTCACCACTACCTCCTCCCCATGGTCCCCTACACCCTCCTCTTTATCTAGCCAAGGAGAACACCAAACCCTAGCCTCTCTCTCCCCTCTTTCCCTTCCGCCGCCATCAGATCTCCTTGCCTTCCTCCTCTGTCAATTTCTTCCACTGAAAACTTCTTTACCACGAAAGGAACACCGGAGCTTCTCTCCGAGGCCCCATCGCCATGCTCGCCCTCGAGCCAAGATAGCTGCGGGAATCAAACCGCCGTGATCCCCTCATCCTCTACGCAGAAGATCGGAAGACGGAGCATCCCCAAGACGTCGCCGCCGAGCTCTTCTTCCTCCTCTGTCCATGCGGACGCCATGGTCGTCTACCGACCGTTTCCTCCGTCCACGCATCGTGCGACCATGCCGGGAGCCTCGTGGTGAGCCTCCGTCCCTCGGGACACCTTCCCGCCCTTCTCCCCATGCTCTGCGTGTCCGCCGTCGAGCGGCACGGTCGTCGCCGTCGTGTTCTGTCCGTCGTTGATCCGCAGGAGAACGCACACGAAGCTTTGTTCAGTTTCGTCAGAAAATATCCGCGACTTTAACCTTCTTGTGGCTTCATATCTGTATACGTACAGAAACAGGCACATAGCCCAGTGGCTTGGTACTCCGTCCGCCACCCGGGAGGCCCGAGTTCGAATCCCCATCGGAGCCTTTACCTTCCCTTTCTTTTCCAATTTCATGCGCGTGAGCCGGCACACTTGATTTCGCGTCAGTTCTGTATCTATTCACAAGCACGCACCCATCCCAGTGGTTAGGGCGCTAGTCTGCGCGCACGAACACCCGAGTTCGAATCCTGAGGAATGCAATTCCTCACCTTTTTTGCATCTTTCCAGCGTGGCGCCATGGGTGCCACCTGTCATCATCTCTGGCTAGGGTCCCCTTCGGTGTTCATCGTCCCAGATCCAGATCCGATCTAGGATTCTCGCACCGAGCCCCCTGGCCTTCCTGTTTTCGCATCGGAGCCCTCCCACTCTCTGTTTCTACCACGAACAGGTCCCTGCCTTTTCCAAATAACACCCCAATATTCAAATGCACATAACTAATTCATTTTAACTCCAAATTTGAAAAGTAAAATATGATTTCCAATCAAAATTCTCTGTACTTTTCAAATATACAATTTGTTTACTGTTTTTCCTAATTAAAAGTGGTGCAATAATTCAATGCTTTAATTAAGCCTTTTAAATTGCAAAAATTCATAATTAAATATTTAAAATTCCAAATTTGGCAAATGAGATATCACATTGAAGCTAATGTTGTATAAATTCTGTTTTCATCATCCACCATGCCATTTAATCACTTCAACCTAATGCTTGCTTGTAATTCACTTAAATAACTATGCATGCACCTGGGATTTTCCAAATGCAACCTTATCTTTGCGTTTGGGCCCATTTAAAATGTTTCATCATGTCTTGTATTTATTTTGATGCACCCTTTAACTTGTCATGCATATAAAATAGGATCATGCTTGATCTTTTGCCGTAGAAGTAATTGCTGCATCCGTTGATTCTTTTAGTGCTTTGCTTCTTCGCGGATAGGACGTTGAGATGATGTGAGCAACGACAAGTTCTGCTACCTCTCCAAACTGGATTCCAGGCAAGTATACTCACTTGCTACCTATGTTGCCTTTCCTCACTTGTTACCGATTCTTTCCGTTGTCTTTATGCTAGCCTAGTATTTTCGATGCTTGTGTTCCGATCCCATCGCATGTTTACCCTGCTGCCACGATATTGCCTTACCTCCACACCTATAACCCTGTTGTTTGTTGGCTTGTGTCGTACTAGCATGCTTAGGTTTGTTTGCGCTCTAGTCCTGTTGTCCTTTGTTCTATCACCTGTTTAGTTTGATAGTTGGGTTTCAACTTAATCAACAACATGTTAATGCTTGGGTTAATAATAATTTGATGATAAGGAACCGGCAGGAGGCCCGGCGTGGTTTTGAGGCATGCTAGTGTCGAACTTAATTAGGAAAAGGGTCTTGTCCTCCGATCCATGATGAGCGCGCTAACCGCATGTGGGAAGCGTGTATGGGCGCCCCCCGCAACTTTGATTCGATTCGCATCTCGTCCAAATCGCCACACTTAGTTCGGGTTTTCCATTTGCCGCATGCATATGCAGGTGCGAACCCTTGACGCCAGGGTGGAACTTTTGTAGTCGGCATTTAGGGAGACACGTTCTTAGAGTGCTATGAGGGTCCCCTTTTCTTCGTGGGGCTTGATTAGTCGTGCGCTCAATTGCACGTGGTTCTTTGGGCTTGATGCGAAGAAGAGTTGGGTTGTGTTGAGTGCCTCGCTTGGTGGAAGTGCATTTCCATCTGGCGGGTCATTCTTACGTGTACGGCCAAATTGGTGCATCCCTGCAGGGTTAATCTTCTCGAGAAGCCGTGTTGTCCGCGGTTATGGATGACTTGGTGAAAGTGCTGGCTAACAAGTACTCAGACAACTTACACTTAACGATGATAACTTGACTAGTAATATAGATTACCTCCACCATAAAAATGAATGTCACCTTAATCAACAGTGTGAGTTTCCTTGGGTTGCTTCCTTAGTAGGGGGTAACACTGGATGGGTATTGTTTGGTGAGTAGTTATAGTTGGTTTTGTCGCGCTATCTTATCCCTTCTTTTAGCCGGATGTTGTAGCGCGTCTCTGTAGTTAGTTAGTGCAGCCCGCTGCCGCTTCTTTGCAATAATCCCTTCCTTCCGTTCTACCCAAAGTATTTGTATCTTGTGATGATTGGTTACGCTGGTATCTTGTGAGTATGGTTTATCCACTTGCCAGTACTTAATACTGACCCACGAATCCATTTCGTGGCTGCATATTCCACATTGCAGTCAACAGGTTTGAAGTCTGACAACGTTAGCTTGGAAATCCCTTCGGCTTTGCCTGGGTAGGGATTGGACGCCATCGGTTATCTTTAGGACTCTTAGTCCAATTCGTATCTTGTCCGTAGTCGGACACTATGTTGTTTCTTTCGTTGTTATTTGGACTTTGTATTGTATCAGTTGTATCCTTGACTCGTTTGAGTCGTCTTGTATATACCTCCTCTGTTGTTGTTGTGGATTATTCGTGAATTGTTGTAATGTTATCACAAGTGGCAACCTGGAATCGGTTATTATGTGGATTTTGGCGGAAATGCTGAAATCTGCATAGTGCCCGATCTCGGGGCGTCACAAATGGTATCAGAGCATGGTTTCCGATTCCCGATATTGTTTCGATACGAATGGTTATCGAAGCAACGGGTCCGCAAAGCCTGTAGGATAACCTCGCTAACGGTCGTGTTTCTAGAGTGTCAAAAACTATTTGTGCAAAACCTGTTTTGGAAACCTCTTGATAGGATTCTTGTTTATTCCTTTCCTCTATTCTACTTCTCCTCCTACCTTATTTGTTTTGGAGTCTCCTCTCTTATCTATCTTTCAAAGCTTAGGATCCTACGTAGGTTGGACGTTCTCTTAGCCTTTAAACCTAATAGGTTCGATCTTCGGAAGATCTCTCAACGGAAGAACATCGTCATCTACGGGAGTAAGAACCCCTTGTTAGTGGCGTCGAGAAGATCAACAAGGTGATCGAAGACTCGATAGTACAACTTCTTCCCTCTCCCGTGGTTGTGAGCGGATTGCGAGGGCGCAATCCCTTGTTAGTGGTGTCGGCTGTAACACCCGGGGCTTTCCCTCAAATAGAATTGCTTGTTTTATTTTTGCATGCATTGCCTCATGCATCATATGCACCTTTGTTTTCAAACCAATTTAAAACTTCAAACATGTTCCAAATGGTTTCAATTAAAATTGCAAACAAACCATTCAAATTGTAATCCACAAAGTGGAAATTCAAATATTAAAATGTTTGGTTATTTCAAAACCCTTTTATTAAAACCCTATTTTGCTAATTCCAATTTAAATTCAAATAATAAACCTTGCTCCCAATCAATTACTCAATTTAAAGTCAAAGTCACTTGAAATTCAATCAAATTCAAACAGCAACAAATATTTAAAATTTTGAAAAAGAAAAGTTGGTGCAACTGGGTATTTTCCATAAGGAACTCATACAAGTTATCACCATAATTTTAGGGTCCCAAAAACCCCTTCTATTTTCTTTCTTATTCCTTTTCTACAAAAAAAAGGGGGAAAGAAAAAGAATCAAAATAAAAGCTGCTGGGGGAGGCAGGCCCAAAGGCCCACCTACAACCCCGAGCGCTCCAGCCCACCTCCTTCTTCCTCTTCGTCCGTACAGGAGTCACGCAGGAGGCGTGAACCTCCCCCTCCCCTGCTGTCACTTTCACCACTACCTCCTCCCCATGGTACCCTCCACCCTCCTCTTTCTCTAGCCAAGGAGAACACCAAACCCTAGCCTCTCCTCTCCCCTCTTTCCCTTCCGCCGCCATCAGATCTCCTTGCCTTCCTCCTCTGTCAATTTCTTCCACTGAAAACTTCTGTACCACGAAAGGAACACCGGAGCTTCTCTCCGAGGCCCCATCGCCATGCTCGCCCTCGAGCCAAGATAGCTGCGGGAATCAAACCGCCGTGATCCCCTCATCCTCTACGCAGAAGATCGGAAGACGGAGCATCCCCAAGACGTCGCCGCCGAGCTCTTCTTCCTCCTCTGTCCATGCGGACGCCATGGTCGTCTACCGACCGTTTCCTCCGTCCATGCATCGGGCGACCACGTCGGGAGCCTCGTGGTGAGCCTCCGTCCCTCGGGACACCTTCCCGCCCTTCTCCCCATGCTCTGCGTGTCCGCCGTCGAGCGGCACGGTCGTCGCCGTCGTGTTCTGTCCGTCGTTGATCCGCAGGAGAACGCACACAAAGCTTTGTTCAGTTTCGTCAGAAAATATCCGCGACTTTACCCTTCTTGTGGCTTCATATCTGTATACGTACAGAAACAGGCACATAGCCCAGTGGCTTGGTACTCCGTCCGCCACCCGGGAGGCCCGAGTTCGAATCCCCATCGGAGCCTTTACCTCCCCTTTCTTTTCCAATTTCATGCGCGTGAGCCGGCACACTTGATTTCGCGTCAGTTCTGTATCTATTCACAAGCACGCACCCATCCCCGTGGTTAGGGCGCTGGTATGCGCGCACGAACACCCGAGTTCGAATCCTCAGGAATGCAATTCCTCACCTTTTTTGCATCTTTCCAGCGTGGCGCCATGGGGGCCACCTGTCATCATCTCTGGCTAGGGTCCCCTTCGGTGTTCATCGTCCCAGATCTAGATCCGATCTAGGATTCTCGCACCGAGCCACCTGGCCTTCCTGTTTTCGCATCGGAGCCCTCCCACTCTCTGTTTCTACCACGAACAGGTCCCTGCCTTTTCCAAATAACACCCCAATATTCAAATGCACATAACTAATTCATTTTAACTCCAAATTTGAAAAGTAAAATACGTTTTCCAATCAAAATTCTCTGTACTTTTCAAATATACAATTTTTTTTACTGTTTTTCCTACTTAAAAGTGGTGCAATAATTCAATGCTTTAATGAAGCCTTTTAAATTACAAAAATTCATAATTAAATATTTAAAATTCCAAATTTGGCAAATGAGATATCACATTGAAGCTAATGTTGTATACATTCTGTTTTCATCATCCACCATGCCATTTAATCACTTCAACCTAATGCTTGCTTGTAATTCACTTAAATAACTATGCATGCACCTGGGATTTTCCAAATGCAACCTTATCTTTGCATTTGGGACCATTTAAAATGTTTCATCATGTCTTGTATTTATTTTGATGCACCCTTTAACTTGTCATGCATATAAAATAGGATCATGCTGGATCTTTTGTCGTAGAAGTAATTGCTGCATCCGTTGATTCTTTTAGTGTTTTGCTTCTTCGCGGATAGGACGTTGAGATGATGTGAGCAACGACAAGTTCTGCTACCTCTCCAAACTGGATTCCAGGCAAGTATACTCACTTGCTACCTATGTTGCCTTTCCTCACTTGTTACCGATTCTTTCCGTTGTCTTTATGCTAGCCTAGTATTTTCGATGCTTGTGTTCCGATCCCATCGCATGTTTACCCTGCTGCCACGATATTGCCTTACCTCCACACCTATAACCCTGTTGTTTGTTGGCCTGTGTCGTACTAGCATGCTTAGGTTTGTTTGCGCTCTAGTCTTGTTGTCCTTTGTTCTATCACCTGTTTAGTTTGATAGTTGGGTTTCAACTTAATCAACAACATGTTAATGCTTGGGGTAATAATAATTTGATGATAAGGAACCGGCAGGAGGCCCGGCGTGGTTTTGAGGCCTGCTAGTGTCGAACTTAATTAGGAAAAGGGTCTTGTCCTCTGATCCATGATGAGCGCGCTAACCGCATGTGGGAAGCGTGTATGGGCGCCCCCCGCAACTTTGATTCGATTCGCATCTCGTCCAAATCGCCACACTTAGTTCGGGTTTTCCATTTGCCGCATGCATATGCAGGTGCGAAACCTTGGCGCCAGAGTGGAACTTTTGTAGTCGGCATTTAGGGAGACACGTTCTTAGAGTGCTATGAGGGTCCCCTTTTCTTCGTGGGGCTTGATTAGTCGTGCGCTCAATTGCACGTGGTTCTTTGGGCTTGATGTGAAGAAGAGTTGGGTTGTGTTGAGTGCCTCGCTTGGTGGAAGTGCATTTCCATCTGGCGGGTCATTCTTACGTGTACGACCAAATTGGTGCATCCCTGCAGGGTTAATCTTCTCGAGAAGCCGTGTTGTCCGCGGTTATGGGACTTGGTGAAAGTGCTGGCTAACAAGTACTCAGACAACTTACACTTAACGATGATAACTTGACTAGTAATATAGATTACCTCCACCATAAAAATGAATGTCACCTTAATCAACAGTGTGAATTTCCTTGGGTTGCTTCCTTAGTAGGGGGTAACACTGGATGGGTATTGTTTGGTGAGTAGTTATAGTTGGTTTTGTCGCGCTATCTTATCCCTTCTTTTAGCCGGATGTTGTAGCGCGTCTCTGTAGTTAGTTAGTGCAGCCCGCTGCCGCTTCTTTGCAATAATCCCTTCCTTCCGTTCTACCCAAAGTATTTGTATCTTGTGATGATTGGTTACGCTGGTATCTTGTGAGTATGGTTTATCCACTTGCCAGTACTTAATAGTACTGACCCACGAATCCATTTCGTGGCTGCATATTCCACATTGCAGTCAACAGGTTTGAAGTCTGACGACGTTAGCTTGGAAATCCCTCCGGCTTGGCCTGGGCAGGGATTGGACGCCATTGGTTATCTTTAGGACTCTTAGTCGAATTCGTATCTTGTCCGTAGTCGGACACTATGTTGTTTCTTCCGCTGTTATTTAGATCTTTGTATTGTATCAGTTGTATCCTTGACTCGTTTGAGTCGTCTTGTATATACCTCCTCTGTTGTTTTTGTGGATTATTCGTGAACTGTTGTAATGTTATCACAAGTGGCAACCTGGAATCGGTTATTATGTGGATTTTGGCGGAAATGCTGAAATCTGCATAGTGCCCGATCTCGGGGCGTCACATCTAGCTACTGATATGGACTCGTAGTCTAGGGATGGACTACTCACGCATCACTTCAGAGGAGGGCATGGTGGTGTAGACCCCTCCGGTGATAATTTTACCCTCCGGCAGGGTGCCGGGGAGAGCTCCAGAACCCTCCCGATCTCGGGATGAAGGTGACGGCGGCCTCGGGTGTTTCTCGAGAAAAAGTGGGATATATCTAGGGTTTATGTCTTGGGGCGATTAAATAGGCGAAAGGGCAGAGGCGGTGGAGGCCTGGGGGCCCCACACCACCCCCCGGCGTGGCCAAGGGGGGCGCACCGCCCTATGGTGTGGGCCCCCTGAGCCCCCCTTCAGGTCTCTTTGGGGCTCCGTCGAACCTTCGGGAATTCTAAGACTTCCGGGCTTCGAATTTGCCAATTCCGAGAATATTTCCAGAACAACTTTTCTAAAACTAAAAACATCAGAAAACAGAGAACTGGCTCTGTGGCATCTTATCAATAGGTTAGTCCGTAAAATCGAAAAAATCACATAAAGTGTATAGCAAATATGTGGGAAACAATAAGAAAACAACATGGAACATCAGAAATTAAGGATAAGTTTATGTCGTATCAGTGATCTATGTTAGTCTTTCCATTTTGGGTTAAGGTAGGTCTAGGTTCAAATAACTTCATATCAATAGAGAAAATAAGATAAGGCCTTGGGATTTTCCATTTGGGTCAATGGTTGGACAAAAACAACTTGTTATTCTTCAACTTGTATATATTTTCTCCAAGTCTTCACATGCTTGTTTTCTTGATGATCATATTCATGCTTCTATTGTAGTTTTCCTGATTGTTGAGAAGCCTCTCTTGAACTTGATAATTCTTCATGGTTATCACTCCACTAGTTGTTTTAGGTATGGGATGCGCACAAACTAAGGGTTGATCTTGATCACATGTGAAAATACCACTAAGTCAAAAAGAAAAGTAGAAGAGAAGATATGAAGAGAAATGGCTTGGTCTTCTTTTTGATCTCTTCATGAATTTTCACTTCCTTGAGTTTCTTCTAGTTTTGGAGTCCAAGTCTTTTCTTCAAAATTTCTTCCATGATCTTCCTTGTAGCTCTTCATGTTGCCACTAAGTTGATAAAGAAGTCCCTTCTTGTTCTTGAGTCATGATTTCTATTTTGCTAACTTGATGAATTCTTTAAGCAAGAATAGGAGAGTGGAGTCGTAGATAGAAAAAAATGATACTAGTGTTTAAGGTTCACTATTTGGTCTTATATGTGAATGAAACATACTAGGGACTTGGTCTTGGATTCAAAATAGCCACATCATCAAAGAAAAAATAGAAACAATTTCTATGGCATAACAACTATGTGTACCACTATAATGGAAGTTTGGCTAAAATTACATGGCCACGGTCCAAGGGTGTCGAAAATGTTTAGGCACTTATGTCTTGGGTTCAAGGTTACCAAATGGAGGAGTTTTTCTTAAGGGAACAAATTCTAATTATTTATAGAATTAAATCTATGTCAAAATACTCAAATAGACAACTTAATTCTAAATTGAAGTTTAATTTGTTCAAAAATAATTTTGGGACAGAGGATATGAAAGTACACAACTTAAGGTTTCCAAACATATTTTACTTGCAATTTTTGGATTTGTAGAATTTGAATCATGCCAAAATTCATTAAAACAAGCACATATGAATTTGAACAAATTTTAAATGTTAAAATTTAAATTTTGTCAGTGCCAAAAGTTACCACATGTCGTGGGCTTTTCAAAATGTCCAAGTTTTCCAAATTTGCCTAAGTGGTTAAAAAGTTATAACAAATGTAAGCTAGGGTGTCTTTTCTGCAAAATTACACGGCTAATCTGTTTAGAAGAAAATAGGTGATCCGGGGGATCTAAAAGGGGAATCCTGATTGGTGAAAACCGCTTTGGCCGGATCGGGGCTATCAGAGATGGATCTAAGTGGTGATGGATGGTCCAGATTAAAAGTATCGTTTAGATAAATTTCTAATCGCAGCCGCCCACACAGATCTAACGACCAGGGATGGGCTAGGGCTACCTCGCTGGTGGAGTTCACCGGAAAATGTCGCCGCAGTGGTCGGGGATGCAGAAAATCGATGGCGGGGCAGCTCCGGTGGTCTCCTGGCTCTGGGAAGACGACGACAAGACGCATCGCAGCACAGAGAACTCAAATGTGGCCACGACATGCTCGGGAATGGCCCATGTGAACGCCACGATGTAGAATTCCCGTGGCAGGTGAGTGGCGGCTCCGGTGAGATTGAGGGAAAGAGGGAGGTGCTGAAAAAACAAAGAGAGGCATGAATGGATGCGCGGGGTCAAGTGGAAGAGGGAGGTGCTGAAAAGGGGCAGCGATAATCTCTGGTTATGCGGGAGATGGAGGAACACGGCCGCGGCAAAGGAGATCTCCGACGAGCAATTTTGCCAGAGTGGGAGTGTAATTGGCAGAGAGGTGAGAGGGGAAACAAAGAGGAGGCATGGGGATATAAAGGGGTGGGCTCGGGGTGGCGTTTAATGGCCTGAAACGGCTGCAGTCAACGCGAAATCAAACGGCCAGAAACAATTATTCTTCACTTGAGCAAGGTTGAAGACGTCTGAGTCATTGATGACGTCAGCTGGTGGGACCCGCTTGTCGGTGACTGAAACAGAGAGATCGACGGGGCGAGCTGTGCGGTGTCGTTGCTGGGCCTCTAAGCGCTTCACCGCGCGCATGATAGAGGCTTTGCTTGCTCGGGCCGGCCCAATACATTTTTTCCTTTTTCTTTTAGTTTTCTTTTCTTTTCTATCTTTTGTTTCCTTCAATAAAGCATATCTTTTATTTTATAAATCCAAATGAGTTCAAATTTTTTTATATGGTTTTGTAAGAATAAGACCTTTAATATGAAAATATTTGTGTGCTATTTCAACACACTTAAAATAATTTTATTTCTTAAATATGATTAAATTACTAATAGCTACTTAATGACATTTTTCAAAATGGAAACTAATTAATTAAAGAAATGGTCAAATAAAATCAAGGGTTGTCACAAATGAAATTATTGTTTTCTCTATGTTTCTAGCCCATTTTAAACCAAGAAGAGTTTTATCAAAACATTTTACTTCTTAATACTTGATTTGGTTATTAAAAAATGATGTAGTTCAATTTGGCTTTGAATTTTTTTATTAATTTCAGTAATTTAAAAATGAATTATATTTGATGGATAGAGTTGAAAACATTCATTTGTACAGCATATTTTTAGTGAAACCATTTAAAAATCTTTAAGGTTCTCCATGGAGAAATAAATAGTTTGAAATAATAAAACTTATTTTGAATAGGCTTCAGGGTTTATGGAATAGAGGTATAATGGATTTTTAATTCCAATATCATTGAAAATAAAATAATGTTTTCTTTTGTTCTTGCATTTCATTTGGTTTTTGTGGCTTGCATTAACATGAAAACAAAAGTTTCAATTTTTTAGTGACTTCTGCACTTTCCAAAAATCAAGGATGTTACAGCAGTCGAGGATGGCAGCCTCGCCGACGAGGTGTTCCGGCACATCGGTAGAACTAGGCATTGCATTCACATATAGTTCATATATTACAATGGAATTTTAACTAAAAACCGATCTAAACGCCGAGAGGAGGTGGCGCGCTAGGGCTAGTATCAACGTCGTTATTCGCCGCGTGAGAGGGTCCAAACTCACCTTCGTCGATTCCATACGAATGTGTGTGCGAGCGCCTCTTCGCCCTGGCTTCTAGGGCCCGCCAGTACTCCTCTGCCATTGCTGAACACGCACGAGCATGGAGGCCCCTTTGCTCGCGGGCAGCGCTCAACGCACTACGGATGTACGCCGCCTCCACCGCCTTCTTTCCGCCTCCGCCTCCTCGAATCAGCGCCTCTCCCTCTCCACCCCCATCGCGAAGTCCTCTTTTGCCGTCGCCGCCTTGGCCATCGCGTAGGCCTCTCTAGCTGCCCCGTCGGCAACAGGCACGAACTCCGTCCTCTCGCTCTCCTCTCGGCTTGCCCTCTCTAGCTGTTGTGCTTTGTCGACCCGGCGGAATGCTTCTTCCACCCGGAGAAGGTGAGCTTGCACTACGTCATAGCCGAAAATCCTACACGGTGCCGACGAAGGAAGTTGCATGTTGGGAAGGTGTTCCACGCGGCCACTTGGTCCTGCCAGCCGTATGATGGCCGCAGTGTTGATACCGGCTTCGCCTCTGGTTCGTCTTCGCTCGGCCAAATCGACACGTCATCGATCTTGTCGCTCCTTGCGTCGTTGATGGTGAAAGAGATCCGAAGCCTTCCTGGCATGTTGTCGGTGGGGTGTGTGGCACTGGGTTTGGTGTCGGTGGGATCGGGACGAGCACGACAAGGGCGACAACAAAGTGAGCTTCTTTATATAGTCGGCTGGAAGAAGCTGGAAGCAGCGGAAAACTGTGGAAAACTCGGGAAGCTCCGGAAAAACAACGGGGAACGCGGTGGCGCGCACAGAAATCGATGTGTAGTTGCCGGATTTGGTGCTGACGCCACATCTCCGCCGTGCGCAGGAAGTCTGCAGCGCCATTAACGTCGACGTGACTGTTGTGAGGATGAAAAGCCAGGCCCGGCTATCATCCTCTGCATGGGGACATGTCCAAGGCTAGTCCGGCAGCACCTAGTCCGCTGCCAAGGTTGGAGGCCCATTGGGGGTGTCGGACCAAAAATATTGTAGGGCCCACCGTTGGGGGGTTGCCGATGGGGCTCGATTTTCTGTCCGGCGCCCCAATGGGCCTTTGGGGGGCTGCTCTGGGGTGTGCCAATTGAGATGCTCTAAATCACAGAACCGGGTCTGATATCTATGCAAAAAAATACTTCGGAAAAAAGAAAAAAACTATTACTCTTGAAGTAGACATCCTTGCCAATAAGATGAATAATGAGAAAAGAAAATCCGGAAGTTGCGTGCCATATGGTTGCTAAGTACATTGTGTGAATTTGTAGTAAGAAACTGAAATAATAGTTATAAATGTGCTATAGGACGAGGATTTATATAAAAAATCATGTTAAAAAATGACAATCTGCAAATCATGAACGAAAGAACTCAAAATAGTGCCTAGGTGTATAGAGTAATTCGAAAGATAATAGTAGAATTAGAAAATGGTTATATAAAACTACCATATCATCAAAAATCATCCTTATTAATTACTCGTCTAATAAAGTTTTAGTTTGTGGTTTTTTCGCTTTCACTTTTTCTTTTCCTACTATTTAATGTTTTATACAGAAGGATGCATAAAGGCTGCCTCTTGTATAAGAGTGCACTTCTTCTCTTTTTTACTTATTTATGTACGTCACATAGGCAAAAATTTCATATAAATTGACTTAAATACCACTATTATACGTGCTCTGATATGTCATAATTTTAGCAAATATTCACTTTATAATTTTTTGGCATATTTCCTAAATTGTTTCAAAACACTATAATATTGAAATACCAACTCTCAAAAGTGTTCATGAGTACACCTAGTTTGAAAAATCCTTGGAGAAAATTAATGGTGATACATGTAATATTCGTAAGTTCAACTTCAAAGTTCCCTAAATAGTTCCCCGTGTTTCTTTCTCGCGCAAAACAAGAATCTCATCCCACTTCCTCTTTTTTATAATACTAAAATAATTAAATCTTCATTTCAATTTTAGCTCTCATCTAAAATACTTATAAACAATATAATTAGTAATTGCAAGACATTGTGTTACTTTTGGTCTCAAATAATATAATTAAACGTTGTTTCAGCTTACAATTTTGGTACTATTAATACATGACCTTATTCCGAAAAATGATCCCATGCCATAACCACACCTCACGCTGAATCCATGGTAGTTTGGGACCCACATATCGGCAACCAAATATCAGGAAACTATAGGGATAGCTACGTCACAGGATCCGTTTCCCCTTATTTCTGTTAGTTGATTCATGTAAGTTGTGTGCGAGTGCGTGGGCATGTTAATTTTATGCAACCCTGAGACCGCAGTCAGGATTTTCCTTTTATATTTTTATTTTTGACATGGGTGCGAGTGTCCTTGAGCAACAGTGTTCGTGTGCAAAAGACTATAGCCAAGGCACTAGGGGACCTAGGATTTTCCCACGGGGTATGCCGCATCAAAAGATTATTGGCTACTTGGATAATATGCATTTGCGAATTCAATAAATATTTATAAATTTGCATTGTAACATGGTATAAAATCAATGAATAAAATGTGCATAAATGAAATTTACCATACTACTTGCCTGGCCGGTGGCGGTGGCATATGGTTCACATTTTCTTCGATCAATCTCTCTTCTTCCGTGTGCTCTTCCGTCGAAGTTCTATCTGAGCAAGGATTTAAAGCAGTGACAACCTTATTTGCTGCGTGTTTCTCAAAAAGATATACAATCTCTCCTCTTCTCTTCATAACTGAAAACATAAATTAAAAATATGATTAAAGTATGGCATGTTTTAAAAAACTCACATAAGATGCATAACCAAAATTCATAAATTACCATGCAACGACTGCAACCTGGCCTCGCTGGGATACGGACGCGGCGAAAGACTCTCTTGCTGGATAGTGGTTTGCAGTTGTCGGCGAGGCTTCACCTATAATCCAAGCAAACTATTTAAATTTAACATGACTCTATCCGGCTAGAAAACTCATATATTCAGACTACATCTAACATTAACTCATACTGTCGTACATTCAGAATACATCTACAACAGAAAAATTTATAAGAAAGTAGCTCATTGTTTCCCAGGTCACTAATTGTTTGCCTATGTTTAGAGTTGCAATCTGAATCCAGAGTTACTAGACAGCGGACGGCCGGACGCGACGTACACCAGGTCTCCGGCTCAAACTCTAAGGACATCTCCAGCGGGGCTGCTCATTTGCGGACCAAATTGGTCCGCATTTTGTCCATTTGAGCAGCCGTCCGTGGCCGTGTCCGGGCGGATTTGGGCCCTGCACCCAGCGGGGCTGCTCATTTGCTAGCCTCGGTCCGAAAAAAAGTACCAAAATGCCCTAGATAATAACAAATAATATCGGCGCATGCAAAAAGGGCCACGGTTTCAGGCCATGCCGGCCGCGTTCAGGCCATGCCGGCCAAGGTTCGGGCAAGGTTCAGGCGGCCAGGTGAGGCCATGCCAGCCCATGGCCAGAATGTACAAAAGCGACGCCGGCCGCGTGTTCAGGCCGGCGCCGGGTACGATCGGGGGCGCAGCGCGATCACTCCTCGCCCTGCATGTACCGCTGCTGCTTCTTCTCGAAGTAGGCCTTCTTCCTCGGGGTCAGGCTGCTCAGGTCCATGGCCATGATCTGCGCCTCCTGTGCGGCCAGAGCGATCTCGACCTCCTTCCTCTTGTTCTCGGCCTCCATGGCCCTGGTCGAGGCCTCCATGGCCCTGGTCTTGGCGTTCTCCTCCTCGATCTCGAGCTTCTTCGTTTGCACGATGAAGTAGTTCTTCGTGATCTCCTCGCGCTCCCGCCGCATCTTCTCCTCCCTCTCGTCCTTCTTGTCGCTCGTCTTGTCCTTCTGCGAGATGAACCCTTGGAGGGTCTCTTGCAAAGCGATGGTCGTGGCGTCGCGCTTGAGGTCCAGCTTGGAGTTGCTCCGGCCCCTTGGCGTTCAGTTGTCGCGCCTTCGGCCGGCTGGCCCGTGGCCATTGGCGGCACCCCGTCCGGCATGACCGCGCCTTTCTTGATGGCGTTGTGGAGCTCCTCCACTTTTTGTTGTCCTTCATCTTCTTGTAGCAATGGGCGAAGTTGAAGGACTTGCCACCATGCTCGGCCTTGTACAAGGTCAGCGCTTGGAAGACCTGCACACTCGACAGTTGGACACGGGGACAATGCATATGAAGGACAGGACGTGTGGTCACTCACCAGGTCGCCGAGGGTGGCGCCACTTTGAGGCCGGGCCATGGCGTGCTCGAAGGGAGCGTGAACTTGCTGCACTCTTGCGAGATGAGCCCGAACCTCTTTTGGATAGATAGCTCGCTCCGGGTGGTGACCATGGAGTACGGTGGCAGGACGGCCCGCTCTTGGTAGTTCCGGTGCATCCTCCTCCAAGGCGTTGCCCTTCATCTCGGCCCCGACAATGGTGTTCTGCCCCACCTCAATCCATGTGTCCACGAGGCACTCGTCCTCCGCCTCGTGAACCCAACGCCCCGCTTCACGATCCTCTTGGCGGCCTTGGCCTGCTGGGTCAGCTCGTCCATGAACATGGGCATGTCGTCGATGTGGGGCCACGTCGTCGACGGGGACCTCTCCTCTTCCTCGTACAGCTCGTCCCCGGGTGGACGTACCTCGCCTGGCCGTCCTCGCCTATCATGTTCGACATGAAACCCCTCGACCTCCTCCCTTGTCATGTCCGTGGGCTGCGTCTCCATGTCCTGCATTTCGTCGAACAGGTTGCGGGGCTCCGGGCGAACGGACGGAGGGGGCGCCAGCGGCTTTGCTCGACGGGGCAGTCGACATGCAGGACACGGCGCCGTGTTCAGGTCGATGGAGACCCTGGCGGCGAGGAGTCTCCATGTCCACCGAGAAGAAGGGAGGCGGCGTCGGGTCACGGCCTGGCAAGAAGCCGTTATGCCGGCGCGGGCGATCCGTCGTCGGCCGCACGCTCTGGAGGGTGCTCGCGGCCGGGCCGCGAGGCATTCGAGCTGCAGGCTTGCACCGGAGTCGCGTCATGGTGGGTGTCGGCTGCAGGCCCAGCATGATTATGGCCGCCTGCGCCGCCATCTGGGCGAGCTTTTTCTGCTCGTCCTCCTTCGGGTGCGGCGGCGCCTCCTTCGCCCTCCTCCTCCGGTCCGCTCTCTTCGCCGATTGCTCCGTCGTCTGCGCCAGCTCGGCCGCGTCCTTCGTCTTCTTCACCTTCGGCTTCTGCGGCGGCAGCGCGGGCCTGGTTCGGGCCGGGACCAGCTGGTCCAGGGTCACGGAGGTGTAGATGGCGGTGGCGGTGGTGGCGGTGGCGGTGGCGGCGGCGGCTCCTTCTGCGTCGGCCATGGCTAGGGCAGCGGAGTGGATGAGGGGTGGGAGAGGAAAGGGCAAATGTTCTCAGTTTTTGTGTGGGCCACGACGGGGGGTTCGGGACACAAATTGTTGTCCCAACGTGTCCGGAGGCTGCTCAAAACTGGACCAAATTTGGGTCAGATTTGAGCATCCGGGGACAAAAAAACGGACCGCAGTCCGTATGAGCAGCGCCGCTGGGGCCTGGTTTTGGCCCAGGCTGCTCAAATCAGGCCGGTCCGGGCCAAATGAGCAGCCCCGCTGGAGATGTCCTAACAGACCAAAGTAGGAGGAAATAGGAAGAGTGGCGGACCTACAGGCGGCAGGTCGGCAGCGGCAAGGGCGTAGCCCGGCGGCCGTCACGTACGTCCTGGCGGCGTGGCCGAGGCGCTAGGCGTTGGGAGAGAGAGATTGGTCGATGCCTCACGAGAAGGACGAGAAGACCTGGTGGAACCGCCTTCTGTCTGGTTCAAAAAAAAAAAACTGCCTTCTGTTTCTTTTCCGTACTGATCGGGATCGCTCCAAGCCAGCCTAATCTTTTATTACCGATATACATATACGTGCATGGTCTGGGACGCAGGGTATGCCGTGGCATACATGGCATACCCTGTAGGTCCGCCATAAAAGCATAGGAAGGAAAAACTTTTTGGGTATCTTTCGATTGAATTGATTTCATTTTAATTTTTAGATCATAATATACAAAAACAAAATACATGATCAATCACGGAAGTAGGGTTACCAAATATTTATGCCATCTATTCACATGTCCTCCGTTTCATAGGAACCTCGACTTTAGCACAAACTTTATTCTATTTTTTTTTAGAGAAGTCCAATACAATTGAAATCTATATCTTTGCTGCTTTCTTTTTGAAAATCCTGTGAAAATGACGAGTTTGCTTCCTTGCATAATCGAAAGACACATCTTACAATATTATTGTCTTTTTTAATCATATAAAAATATCATAAATTGCATAATATTCCTTTTTTCTGTTTATATGTTCTAAAATCCCCCTGATAGAAACACTTCTTTCGAATATGACAAGGCACAAACTAGTGAAAATGGAAACAAAATAAAACAACCAAATTGTATTGTGTTGGATGTATGCCACAGAGACAATAAAATACATCCATTTCATGATTAATATATTATGTTTTTATGCTATAACTGCTATGGTCGCTGAATCTGAGATTTAGAGGAAAACACATATGTACGTGCAGAGACATCAACACACCATTATAACAAATTGTCATGTCTCATAGAAAAATTCATTAATATTAGATGACCATGTTTTCCTAGTCATAGAAATTTGTGATGTCCATATTAATGGAGGCATATTGTTGTTTCAACATTGTGGCTGGGTATACCCAAATAGTTGATATACTACGAGATATGTTTTAGCAATTCTATAAATAGTATCATCACAATATGGTTATTGTGTTTTCCTCCTTTGACCATGAGAATGTACGGTATTGATCACTGGAAAGTTTACTTTGGTGTAGTCAAGTATCACAACGTAAATTGGGTGATCAAAAAAGCTATTACTAGATATTCTCGAAGGTGTTTGATGGCGTAGAATCACACACCCGTTGGGAGACCCCGAAGAGGAAGGTATGATGTAGTCTAGAAGCAAATTTCCCACAATAAAGGAACCAGGGTGATGAATCCAAGAGGATTTCAAAGTCAATAAAGTAGATTTCTTGTTGCCTAGCGCTTCAAGAAGCATGGACCAGCATACAAAACACAAACTCTCTCTTGCTCCAACTTTTAGGAAGGTTGTGAATATTCCCGTCTTGCTGTGAACAAAAGGATTAAACGTATTGAGTTTATTGAGATTAAAATAAGAACGGACAACGAGAACACAATGGTGAAAGGAAAGTAAGCAAGGTTGTAATCAATTTAAAGGAATGTACGAGGGGGCATAGTTTCATTAGTGGTGTCTCTCCATAAAGCAATAAACATGTTGGGTAAGCAAATTACCATTGGGCAACTGACAAATCATGAGGGCTTAACAATGCTATTATGAAAATATATAGCTCACGGATTCTAATCATGTAGGCATTACGTCAAGGTATATGCATATCTATTCAGCATGCATCCATATCTAATAGTCCAGCTCAAGAAAGCTATCCAACAAATCCCTTGGTATTAAGTTGCAACAACGAAATGATTCCCTTTGAGCAACATACAGATGCATGAAGAAACATACTCAATATAAGCAATAATTTTCCACCCGTGTCGACATGAGATGCTCTAACATGTGCAAACAATATCCCGATTAGTTTGGAGCGAACCAAATGTCCGTTGTAGATCATTTCTACAACTCTCTTGTTATTTTGCAAAGAGAGATATTTTGAAATTTTATGGGTTGAAGATGAACGGACAACGATGTCGCCTAGAGGGGGGGGGGTGAATAGGCGATTAAAAAATTTCCGGTTAAGGCTTGCTAAATGCGAAAATAAACTAGGTGTTTAAATTAACAAGCTCACAATATAAATATTATAGGGTCAACTAGGTGCACCAACAACTTATGCTAAGCAAGACAAGTAACAAGGTGATAGCAAGATATATAACTTCAAGCGCGAAGGCTATCACAATGTAAATTGCATAAGTAAAAAGCTCGGGTATAGAAATAACTGAGGCACACGGAGACGATGATGTATTCCCGATTTCCTCCCACAAGGGGAGTACGTCTTGTTGGAGGGGTGTGAGCTCGCCACAAGAGGCCTACTCAATGCCACAAAATCCTCACCCTATTCTCCGATGAACCTCGCCACAAAGGCCTAGTTCACCTTCAACTATTGGCAACCTTCAATCTCGAGGCACACATCCACAACTTAATTGGAGGCTCTCGATGTAACCACAATCTTGGAGAACGCATCCACAACTCAATTGGAGGCTCCCAAGAACACCACAAGTCGTCTAGGGTCCAATACCCAAGAGTAACAAGTCCACAAACTTTCACTTCCACGCATCCTCGTGGAGAGAGCAAACCGATGCAACCGATGCAAATGGCAAGAGCACAAGTGCTCAAATCCTTCACTCTCAAATTCCAACAAAGCAATAAATGCTTATGGGGGAATAAGAGAGGAAGAACAAAGGATGAGAAACACCAAGAACTCCAAGATCGAGATCTACTAGGTTTCCCTCACTAAGAAGGAAGATGGATTGGTGGAAATGTAGATCTAGATGTCCTCTCACTTTTCCCTCAAAGATATGCAAGAATCATGGGAGGGATTGAGAGGGGGAAAGCTCCCTCAAGGTAAATAATGGTCCGAGAGAGAGAGAGAGAAAGAGAGAGAAAAGACTTGGGAAAATTAGGGACCTTTGGGGAAGAAGGCCCCTTAAATAGGTGCCCAGAAATCTGCCCGTTAGGGCCATTTTCGTGCATTCCTGGTAGTACTGGACGGCACCCGGTAGTACCGGGCGAAAATGCGCCCCAAACCAGTACCAGTACTAGAAAACGCGGTAGTACTAGCCCCGTCCGGTAGTTTGGGTCGGTACTACCGACCTTGGCCCGGTAGTTCCGGAAGAGGCAGAACACCAATACTAAAACGATCATAACTTTTGCGTCTAGACTCCGTTTTCGATGATCTTTGGCTCGTTGAGTTTGCAACAAAAAGATATACAAGATGTGCAAAGAAACATCATTGCCCAAAAATGGAAATTAAAACCAAATGTAGAAAGTGTTAACCCCTCTAAAGGGAACAACCGGTAAAACCTCCATCACCGAAAATGCACATAACTTTTGCGAATGAACTCTGATTTAGGTGAATCCAATTGGGTTGGAAACATAAAAATAAGGAGTATAGAAAAAAAAAGGAATGGAGAAGTTACCACACATATAAGGTGTGAGAACATTCTCAAAGCTGAACCGGATAATTTTACCATCGAAAAATGCAACAAGTTTTTCTTACCAAAAACCGTTTTCGATAAACCTTGGCTTGTCAAGATGATCAAGACAAGCACCAAAAACCAATAGAGATAAAAGACAAATAAGAACCAAGAAAGATGATATGCAAGAATGCAAAGGTTTGAGCTCTCCGCAACGATTCGATCAAGTTACTCACTTGAGAGCCCCTCTTGATAGTACGACTATTTATTCTATAACCCGGTCTCCCAAAGGCATGAGACCCGTAAAATAGAAAACCTATCAAGATCATACATTTGCCTTGAGAATTACACTTGAGCGAGATGATTAAGATCTTGACTCTCTACAGTTGGATCCTCTTTCTTGATCGTGCTTGCTAGCACATGCTCCGTTTGATGAAGACTTGCAAGTTGCGCCCCCATACACCATTATGGGAGAGACCCTTCTCGACAAATCTTCACAAGGCCACAATATCCAAATGGGTGGCAAGCATCAAGCATAGGATTTCTTCGAGATGATTCACTTGAGCTTCCACGTCAAGTGCACAGTCCCCTGACTAGCAAGTCCAAGGCCCCTCATATGCATACATTCACGATCCTAGGAAGATCAGTCGTGAACAACATACGATGTTGGTACACAGATAACATTATCCATTACACGAATAACAGAGTCTTACATAGATGGTCCATGACCAAGTCTTAACAACTGCCACGTCGTATTCTGGCCAAGTAAATAGCCAGGGACGAAATTAATTTGAGTACATTTAAATGTACTCTGCAAGACATCCTTTATGAAGCTTAATAGAATGCAAGTATGCTTATATGGTGGAGTAGGTAGGCTATACATAGGGTTCACTATCCATGATGAATGGAATATACATCATGGTTGATTTTGACATCTCCATATCATTGTTGAAGAAGATACTTAAAAATAAAATAATATGGATTCTCTTGTAGATATCACATATCCGAGAGGTTTTGTAAAACTTTGCTTAAAGAAGGTTTTCTCTTTGCAAAACTTCTTGTAAAACTCCTTCCAGCCTTCCTTCATAAGTACCTCACAGGTACAAGTCCTTTCTCCAAAACATCCTTTTTGAAAACATTGACACAATACTAGCTACATGGCCATTCAACTATCCATATCCGAGGACGCGGCTATTCTGAATAGATTTACTCTGCAGAGGTGAACACAATCCACAAGATCCAAATCATCTGCCATGAATCACTCATGGACCATTCACAACAGGATGCCAACATCAGATAATTGATCCTATCTTTCCACTATGGTCAAGCTAGTATATGACTATCCCTTCAACTGGGTTTGTTCTCCCCAGCACCGTGTCACACATAACCATGACAGGATACCCAACTGTTACATCCGGAGGGAAATTAATCCCACACTTTGCATGTCCCGTATCTCCCTCCTGGCGACACTTCGGTTCAGAGAATCACATTCTCTATAGAATTTGGGATAGAACACACACTAACACGAACAAGTTTCTAGATAGGCCTATTGCCCATTTTGAGGTAGAGTGGCAGTACGTCTTGGTTGTCCAGTGAAGACTAGGTTATGTGTCTTTTCTAAACCATTTCAAAAACAATCTTCTTTGCCTCCTCTAGTGAACAAGGCTCCACCTTTTCACTTAGGGTTTTTCCTTGACGCATTTGTTTACAAAAGCACATTTTAGGGTGTACACTTAGGGACATCAACATTATTAAAGTTGGTGGTATTTATATACCATATGGTGGCTAAGGGCTTGGTAACACCAAGTCTAACTATTGGCAAAGTGATAGTTACTAGTAATACTAATAGTAGTATTAACCACAACAAAAATAGTTTTATTAACCATATTTTTGTAAACCTTCAGAAGTAAAACATGCATAATAGATAATGATAAGTATAATAACAACAAGCATTAGGATGCCTTGCCTTGGTACTGGTTCAAGTCTGTCTCTTGAAAATAGCAAGAGTGGAAATAGGCCTCTTCTTCTCCGACACAACCTTCCTCGTTTTCTAACGTCATAAAAAGAAATAATGACACACAATCATAACCAACTAAGGAAAACAATGGTACTAAGAAATACATACAGCAAGCAATGCACAAAACAATTTATCACTCCACAATCCAAAGGAAAACACACATAAGCAAAAACTAGACGACTAGGAATAAGCCTATGGTGGAGAAATTATATTTCTCACCAAAATGAAATGGGACCAGTGGGTGTTCCACTAGTTTTACAAGGCATTTGAGGGTCACAATGCCTCAGGTTGGACTTGTGGAAAAATAATATTCCACTAAACGTTCATCACAACACTACACATACTAGTGAAAACAATAGGGCGCAAAATAATTAAGACAATGCTACACATGCTTATCTATAAAATAATATGCAACCTAACAAAGGTGATAACATCCTAAAATCAGTACCAAAATGGTACTGGACACATCATATCAACATAAAAAATCTAGGAACTAAACTAAAAAACACAATGCCTACATTTCTATTTAAATAAAACTACTAGAAAACAATACTAGACTATTCCTTGTTTCTATTTGTTTCCAAACAAGATCAAACTTCCTAACATACTAGTACTGTAATAAAACATCAATATAACAGAGAGTAACACATCTACACATGCTAGAAAACAAGATTCTAAAACACAAACATTTAATCAAAACTATTTGCACAAGATTTAATATAAACAGAAAAGTGCTGAATCTAGATATGCATGCCATAAATAATCAAGAGCTCTAAAAATTACACAAATCTAGGATTAGATATATCTAAACATACAAAAACTCATCCAGTTGGATTCACATCAAAAATCATCATTAAACACTCTATAAAAATCCTAGAAAAGCCTACTGGACATTTACCAAAATGGATGGCATTTTCTATAGGAAACTCTCCTTGATGTGAGACCAAGTGCTACTGATATATCTACTCAAGGGCTACTCAAAACAATTTAGTTTGAAAGATTTGGATTCATATTTTGAAAGTTATGCTCAAAATGGTTTCACAGACAGTCTCTGCCTTTTTAATTACTATTGCAAAATGAACCGCACAATCTAGATCTACAACTTGGATGTGGTTAGGTAAATGATAAGCTACCGCCATGATTTTTGGTTTGAATAAACTCGCATTATTTCTGTTTTTCCTAGGCCAAAATCTAGGGTGCATTTTCTCTGGCATTTTTAAAAGGAAAAAGAAACACATTGCACAGGCTGGATCTTAACGCGCGCGGACCATCTAACGCGCGAAGAGTCCCAGCGCACGCGTGCTCTCTGCACTGCGTGGCAAAGTGGACGGTTCAAACGGAGCTGTAGATCTCACGATCTATGGTCCATGACCATCGCCTTTCTCTCATCTCTTTCTCTCTCACCGGAACACGACGGTGGGGCAAAGGTGCTCAATTGCTCACCCTGGGGCATTGCAGAGCTGTGGCAAGGGGTCGAGGTTATTACAGGGACTCGGGGCAGTGGAGGGGTGTGGTCGTTGGCGGTCGCGGGAGCTCTAGTCGACGCACGAAGCAGCTCGGCCGCGGCGGCTCCTACGACGGTGGCGTCTGTCCTGCTAGAGAGCGGGCAAACAGGAAGGTCACGGAGGGCCAGGGACTATGGGGAACTCGTCGAAACAGAAAAGGAGTGGTGGAGTGGCTCGAGGTGAGCTGCACCTTCTCGGGTGGTGCTCAGTGGCCGACGGCAAAAATTTACCTCGTGGAGCTCACTGGGAGCTTCCGGGCTCGTTTTCTCGGGTGGAGGTGAGTGCGGTGGGTGAGTGGAGTGTCGTGGAGGGATGGTGGCGTGCGGGATGATTTATCTGCGTGGCGCCGTGGTCGGGGACGTGTGCGCGCTCTCGGCCTCGTCGCGATGAGCACGTGCGCGTGCTCCCGGGCGGCCCTCGACATGCAAACGGTCGCCTACGAGTTCTAGAAGGTAGAGGGGTGCCTGGGGTGCACGATGGCGTTGACGTGAGGCGCAATAGTCGTGCAGCGTGGCCACGGTGCGCACGCACTGTGTGCCCGCGGCTGCTCGCTCCCCGTCTTTCTCTTCTATGTCCCCTCTGTTCTCACCCCTCTCTCTCCCTCTCTGGTCAAACAAGAAATGAACCAACATCATCCAATGCGCGTAGAAACATAGGGATAGGGTTTAGGCAAGGTCTCATTGTCAAATTTGCACAAAAACAAACAAATTCATCCACTCAAACTTCAGTCATTTTAACAGTTTCAGAAAATTCAGTTAAAATGACTTAGCCATTTTTGCTAAGTGTGGAAACAGATAAAATCATCCAAATGTTCGTTCTGTTTTCAACGATCAAATGGATTCCATTTTTTTCCAACTTGGAGATTGTTAAGCATGATTTGTACTTTCAGAAACATTCTTTGGAAACAATTTTGGAATAGTGGAAGGCCTTGAAAACAAAGTGGAAAAAGTACAAGTTTCTGTCTTATTTTTCTTCCACAAAATCAAGCATGCAAATGATTGTTTTCACACTCCATAATGAAACCAAGCTTATAGATTTGTAGTCCATATATCAGAGAACAACTTTATGCCAAGAAAACATAAAATTGACTATTCTAACATATTGAAAACAAGTGCTAGATATTGATACTTGGCTAGTTTTTCAGGGATAATTCCAAATAGAAACATCAAAAGAAAACATCCAAAATTTCTATTGCCATTTTGTTTTCTTGATTCAAACAAAGCCAAATAATATTGTTAGGTTGAAATCAACCTTGATACAATACTTGGGGTAAAACTTATTCAGAGCATCAGATGAAAACATCACAGAAACACAAGTAATCATCAGATGAAAATTGATATTTGTTTTAGAAGAAAAGTTGCTTGCATTGCATAGATAATCATGGTCTCATACATATGTTGTACACACAAAAATATTACAAAACTTTTTGTTGGCTCTAAAATTGTCCTTCCTTAGCTACATTAGAAGTGGTCCAAAATCTGGGGTGTGACAGATCTTCCCCCCTTATAAGAATCTCTCCCCGGGATTCGCATGTCTAGTCCTTAATGAAACCAGGGAACTCCTTCCTGATATAATCCTCACTCTCCCAGGTAGCTTATTCCTCATAGTGATTTGTCCACTGAATCTTAAGGAATTTGAAAGCATTCATCCTGGTCGCATGAACATTCTCCTCAAGAACACGCAGGGGTCTATCACGGTAGGTGAGGTCATCATTCAGGTCAATGGTCCTGAAGTCAACATCTCGGTAGGTGAGATCTTTCTTAGGTACATGAAGACACTTCTGGAGCAAAGACACATGAAAGACATTGTGAAACGCAGACAACTCTTCAGGCAATTCCAACTGATAATACACTTCTCCATGACGGGCTAGTATCTTAAAAGGGCCAATATATCGAGGTGCACGCTTTCCCTTGACATGGAAACGATGCATCCCTTTCAGCGGCGTAACACGAAGGTACACGAAATCTCCAACACTGAAAGAGACGTCGCGATGCTTTGTGTTAGCATAGCTCTTTTCGCGAGATTGAGCTGCCTTGAGGCGATCATGAATGTTCTTCTGTGGCACGTAGTGTGTCTACTCCAAAGACTTGACTGACTCCAGTCTCAGTCCAGTTCAGTGGGGTACGACACTTGCATCCATATAGGGCTTCAAAAGGTGCCATCTGTAAGCTAGACTGATAGTTGTTCTTGTAGAAAAACTCCGCAAATGGCAGGCAATCTTCCCACTTGACTCCATAAGATAAAACACAGGCACGGAGCATGTCCTCCAATATTTTTTTCACACGCTCTGTCTGTCCATCAGTTTGTGGGTGATAGGTAGTGCTAAAAGCTAACTTGGTTCCCAAGGCTTCGTATAACTTCTTCCAGAATCGAGATGTGAACTGTGATTCTCGATCTGACACAATCCTGCTAGGCCGCTAGGGACTCCATGCAGGCTAACTATCTGAGAAATGTAGAGATCAGCAAGCTGGTCTCCATGATATGTAGTCTTGACAGGAATAAAGTGTGCAACTTTTGTGAGCCTGTCAACGACAACCCATATTGCGTCGTTTCCTCGGCTTGGACCTTGGAAGTCTAGTGATAAAGTCCATCCCAACTTCATCCCATTTCCAAACAGGAACTTTCAGCGGTTGTAACAATCCAGTGGGACGATGGTGTCCAGCTTTTACCTGCTGACATATATGACATTTGGCTATAAACGATGCAATGTCTCATTTCATTCCATGCCACCAGAAATTCTCCTTCAGGTCTTGGTATATTTTGGTTCCTCCAGGGTGAATAGAGTATAGAGCCTCATGAGCCTCAGTCATGATAGTCTTCTTTAACTCCGATTCGGCAGGAACGCAAATACGGCCTTCATACCACAAGACTCCTTCAGAATCAACGGTAAAGCTACCAACTTTTTCCTTCTCTAAACGGGCCTTAGATCATAATCTTTGATGAGCTCAATCCAATGGCGTTTCCTCATACCGAGTTCACACTGAGTAAAGATGTACTTCAAACTCTTATGATCTGTGTATATTTCACATCTTTTCCCAATCAAAAAGTGCCGCCATGCCTTGAGGGCATGTACAACTACGGCAAGCTCTAAGTCATGCGTGGGGTAGTTCAACTCATGAGGTCTCAACTAGCATGAGAGATATATGATATAACCTTCCCTTCTTGCATGAGAAAACTTCCAAGACCAAGCTTAGAAGCATCACAATACACATCGAAACTCTTGGCAACGTCCGGTATAATGCGTACCAGTGCAGACACCAGTTGATCCTTCAAATCTTGGAAACTCTCTTCACACTTGTCCATCCATACAAACTTACTATCCTTCTTGAGCAACTGAGTGAGTGGTCTGGCTATGCTCGAGAATCCTTGAACAAACTTGTGGTATTATCCCGCTAAACCCAGAAATGATCTGACTTCACTCGGATTGGTCGGAGCATTACGCTTCGCCACAGACTGAACCGGTGTAGGGTCAACAAAAATCCCTCCTTCATATACCACATGTCCAAGAAATCCGACTTCCTTCAGCCAGAACTGACACTTACTGAACTTAGCATACAGTTGATGCTCACGAAGTGTTCCGAGCACAGTTCTCAGATGTTCTTCGTGTTATTCCTCACTCTTGGAATAAATAAGAATGTCGTTGATAAACACTACGACAAACTTGTCCAAATAATCCATGAACACCTTGTTCATAAGATTCATGAAATAGGCAGGGGCATTGGTCAGACCGAAAGACATCACGGTGTACTCATACAACCCGTAACGAGTGGTGAAAGCGGTCTTGAGAATATATATATCACAAACCTTCAATTGGTGATAAGCAGTGTGAAGGTCGATCTTCGAGAATATTCTAGCCCCATTCAGATAGTCAAACATGTCTTCAATTTTGGGCAACGGGTATTTGTTCTTGATGGTAACATCATTCAACTTGCGTTAGTCCACACATAAACAAGTGGTACCGTCCCGTTTGTCCACAAAAATGACAGGTGATCCCCATGGTGACGCACTAGGGCGAATCAAACCTTTTCTCAACATGTCATCCAGTTGTTTCTTCAACTCATGTAACTCATTCGGATTCATCCGATAAGGCTTCTGTGCTATGGGTCCGGTTCCAGGTATTAACTCAATAATAAACTCGATATCCCGATCTGGGGTCATACCGGGTAATTCCTCTGGAAAAAAATCAGGGTATTCACATACTACTGGAACTTCTTCAAGTGTGGGATTGGCTATACTTGTGTGGCATTGAACCTTTGATGAAGGCTTGGTTGCGGTGTATGCAACTTTATCTCCATCACTAGTGGTCATATAAATGGACTTCTTGGTTCAATCGATAACACCCTTATACTTGGTCATCCAGTTCATACCTAATACTACTTCTATCCCTTGGGATCCCAGTACTATCAGGTCGGCATGAAATGTTTTCCCTTGTATCTCCACGGGTACTTCATTGCAAACAAGGTTGGCTTTGGTTTTATCTCCGGGTATTTGTACTAACATAGGATTGTTCGTACGGGTATGCTTCATACCACTTTTCTTAGCAAACGGCTTAGTGGCAAAGGAATGTGATGCACCAAAATCAAATAGTACCGCAGCTGGTACAGACTTGATAGGAAACATACCTATCACCATGTCTGGTGCCTCCTGTGCTTCACCGGCAATGACATGATTTAGATTACCCAGCATCACATTCTGCCTCCTCATCATTGGACCTTGGTTCATCTTAGTTGACGTGGGCTGAGATGAAGCAGTATTATTGATAGCGCACTCACGAGCAAAGTGTCCTTCCTTCCCACAGACAAAGCATCCTTCATTGGGCTTCGGGTTTGGCTTAGCAGCACAATTGAAGTTGTTCCCATTTCCATTTCCATTGCCTCCAGGCTTCGATGCATAAGGTGCACGGCTGTTGTTGTGGTTGTTGTGGTGGTTGTTGTTGTGGTTGTTGTGGTGGTTGTTGGGCCTTGGTGCATATTGGTGATTCGGGCGAGGTGCATAAGCAGGCGCCCTTGGTGGTGGTGGTCTCGCATAAGGAGCAGGGTGAGTCCTTGGTGCACTAGGTCCTCCTTGAAACGTCATCTTTCTCTTTCTGTTGTCAAAAGCATTCTGCCGCTTGTGCTCCATCATCATAGCGACATCAGCAAGTGATTACAGATCCTGGAATGGTATCAAAATAGTGTGCACTACTACTCATCGTGCAGTCCATTTAGGAATCACTCTATTTCTTCGCCTTCGTGTTAACTTCTTCAGGTGCATACCGGGACAGGGTTGTGAAATCCTCCCAGTACTTAGACATAGTCATCCCTCCTTGTCTCGGATTCAGGAATTTGTCCCGCATAATGTTCATCACACCCTGGGGGATGTGGTACTTGCGAAACCTTGCAACAAAGTCCTCCCAGTCAAACACATGGCCAGCAGCAACAGTTGCTCGAGTTGTCTCCCACCAAGTCCAGCAACCAAGTCCTTGCTGGACCAGCAAGAAAATGAGTCGAAAACAACACTTTGTCATTCTCCTCCACTTACGCTACTTCCAGGTTGTTAGCAATTGTGCGGAGCCAATCATCTGCATCCAGTGGCTCCACGATGTTGGAAAAGATCGGAGGATTGGTCTGTTGGAAATCCTATAGCTTCGATAGAGCACCATTTCCATTGCCATTGCCATTATTATTGTTGTTATTGTTGTTGGCACTCGCAGTGGCCAACTGCTGCAGGGCAGCAATTGTGGCGGCGCTCTCAGCTCGTGTGGCCTGACGGTCGTCCATCATCAGGGCCAACAATGCCTCCACCGATGGTGGGGGTGGTGGCGGTGGTTCCCGACGCGGCGACATGCTGTAATGAAACATGTGTAATGTTGGGGCGCGTAGAGGTAAACGAAAAACTTTTCCTACGCGGTACTCCCAAGATCTAGCCGAGGTAGAAGGCCACGAGTATTACCACTAGACGCGCAGGTGCGGATTATCGATGTAGCGCGTCTGGTCGGGGCAGTGCAGTCCCACGATCCGGTCCGGCCGATCCAATCCCTCGAACGTCGAAGTGCTGAACGTACAGCACCTCTGCCGGTATCCACACGTACGAGGAGGAGCTCCGACGGCGGACTGCTACCGGCGGCGGCTGGACTGAGTGGGGCTAGGGTTCCCAACGCATGAGTGCACTAACTTGCCCGCTGGGCAACCTGCGCCCCTCTTTATATAGCGTACGGTAATGGGCTGCACAACACTTGTGGCCCATTCCCTCTGTGAGTCCGACTCACTAACTCAGTCCATTTCCGGTTCGGGTCCAACCCAACCAATGCTTGCTCCCGCTCTTAAGTGTGCGACCCTGCAGGCTCATGGCGACATGGACACGATGGAGTCCAACTCCCAATCGATCAATCGGTAGCGGCTCCTAGCAGAACGTGCCGACTCCCAAGTACCATTGAGTCATGACGACATACCTTTCAATGTGATATTCATCTTAGTCCTTTTTTGCCTCACGATATACCTTGTCGAGCTATAGGCGATTTATCGTCATCCCTTAAATAGCTCAACTCTCTTCTCGATCCGTGATATGATTCATCTGACTAACTCTTAGTCAACCGACACAGTTAACACTTAACTGAGTCGCGCATGGCCATGCTTCCTGAATCATATCACTCGAGAGGGCCCAGAGAATATCTCTCCATTCGGAGGGCAAAATCCCATCTTGATTATCCACATCACGCAGCTTGCTTCTCATTCGACCCGAACTCTGCCTTTAGTTGCCTTGTCACAGAACAACGTTTGACAGAACCTAAGTCGGTGATCCACAACTCGGATTGTGCGACAACCTCAGGTCTAAGGATTACATTGATTGAGACATGCAAATGACGACTTGATCGTTGCATCTCAATGTGGGTCAGTCCGACTTGCTAAACTCTTTAGCCAAGTCCGTGAACGTTGGAATGGCATCACCATGCCCATGACAAGTGGAACTGTGTCATCAGCCAACACTCACATTAGTCTAGGGTGTGTGTCCAGCACAACCTAAATGACCAAGGACAATCTAGTATGAACAACATGAATATATAGTTCCACAATCGAATCACATATTCAATGACATATATCAGATGTTCAATACAAGGACAATTTAATAACTTTATGAATACAGTGGAATAACATCATACATGATTGCCTCTAGGGCATATTCCCAACAGTCTCCCACTTGCACTAGAGTCAATCATCCTGGCATCATATGCCTAGGCATCTAATGCCCATGCCTCTCGTGTGCGCCTCATGCTTAGGCTGTGGTAGCGCCTTGTCAACGGATCTGCAATGTTTGCATCCGTGTGTACTTTGCATAACTTGATATCACCTTGTTCGACAAACTGGCGAATGAGGTGGTACCGCATGAGTATATGTTTGTTCTTCTGGTGTTGTCTAGGTTCCTTGGCTTGTGCGATAGCACCATTGTTGTCACAATATACGTCCAAAGGATTGGACGCGCCCTGAACCACACCAAGATCAATCAGGAGGTTCCTGATCCAAACAGCTTCCTTTGCCGCCTCTGAGGCAGCAATATACTCAGCCTCTGTTGTAGATGCAGACACCGTATCTTGCTTGGAACTCTTCCAGCTCACAGCTCCTCCGTTCATTACGAACACGTATCCCGATTGCGAACGAGAATCATCCGAGTCGGTGAGATAACTCGCATCCGTGTAACCCTTTAACACTGAATTCCTCATCACCTCCATAAACTAGGAACATTTCCTTAGTATTTCTCAAATACTTAAGGATGTTTTTAACCGCTGCCCAGTGGGCTTCGCCAGGGTCAGCCTGGTATCTGCTCGTAACACTTAGAGCATAGGAAACATCTGGCCTAGTACAAATCATGGCATACATGATGGATCCGATTGCCGAAGCATACGGGATCACACTCATCCGACTTCGCTCATCAGTCGTCGAAGGACACTGAGTCTTGCTAAGTTTTATGCCATGGGACATCGGCAAGAATCCCTTCTTGGACTCTTGCATTTTGAATTTCTGCAAAACCTTGTCCAGATAAGTACTCTGACTCAATCCAATGAGTCGCCTGGATCTATCTCTATAGATCCTGATTCCTAATATGTAAGTTGCCTCACCCAAATCCTTCATTGAGAAACTCCTTTCCAATGACTCTTTGGTTTCTTGCAACATCATGACATCATTTCCAATCAGCAATATGTCATCCACATATAAGATTAGAAAGTTTACTTTGCTCCCACTAAACTTCTTGTATAAACAAGAATCATGATCGCTCTTGATGAAGCCAAACGATTTGACTACCTCATCAAAGCGAATGTTCCAACTCCGAGATGCTTGTTTCAACCCATAAATGGATTTCTGAAGTTTGCATACCTTGTCAGCGTTAGCTGGATCGACAAAACCTTCGGGCTGTATCATATACACGTCCTCAGTTAAATTTCCATTAAGGAAAGCCGTCTTGACATCCATCTGCCATATCTCATAGTCGAAATAGGCTGCTATGGCTAACATGATCCGAATTGATTTAAGCATCGCTACGGGCGAGAAGGTCTCGTCGTAGTCAACTCCTTGAACCTGTCGGAACCCCTTCGCGACAAGTCGTGCTTTATAGACGGAAATATTTCCATCCATATCAATTTTCTTCTTAAAGACCCATTTGCACTCGACGGGTCTGCACCGTCAGGCATATCAACCAAATTCCAAACTTGGTTTTCATCCATGGACTTTAACTCGGATCTCATGGCTCCAAGCCATGACTCGGAATCAGATCCCACCATCGCTTCCGAATAAGTTGCCGGCTCATTACTGTCTAACAGTAAAACATCTCGAGCACTCTGTAATCTGGCAGATCTCCGTGGTTCAGGTGCTGTTACCGGTGTAGGTACCACGACCGGCTCAGCCTCCAAGGCGTTCGCCGACTCGCCCCTAGCCGTTCTTCTCGAATTTCTTCGAGTTGCACTGTGCTCCCACTGACTTCCCGACTGAGAAACTCTTTCTCAAGGAAGACACCATTCCGAGCGACAAACACTTTGCCCTCTTCCCGGTTGTAGAAGTAGTACCCCAAGGTTTCCCTCGGATACCCCACGAAAATACACTTATCCGACTTGGGCGTGAGCTTGTCCGACTGAAGTCGCTTGACAAATGCTTCACAACCCCAAATCTTTAGAAAAGACAAACTTGGCTTTTTACCAGTCCACATCTCATGTGGTGTCTTCTCTACTGACTTTGATGGTACTCTGTTTAGTGTGAAAGCTGCAGTTTCTAGACAATAACCCCAAAATGATAAAGGTAGATCTGTCCGACTCATCATTGATCGTACCATGTCCAACAAGGTCCGATTTCTCCGTTCCGATACACCGTTTCTCTGCGGTGTACCCGGCGGAGTGAGTTGAGGAACTATTCCACAACTCTTTAGATGGTCATCAAACTCATGGCTCATGTACTCGCCTCCACGGTCCGACCGTAGAAACTTTATTTTCTTGCCGAGCTGATTTTGTACCTCATTCTGGAATCCTTGAACTTTTCAAAGGCTTCCGACTTGTGTTTCATTAAATAGATATATCCATACCTACTCAAATCATCAGTGAAGGTAATGAAGTAGTCATAACCACCTCTGGCTGTCGTGCTCATTGGTCCACATACATCACTATGTATTAGTTCCAACAAGTCGGACGCCCTTTCACAACTCCTTGCAAAAGGTGTCTTGGTCATCTTGCCTAGTAGGCATGATTCGCATGTCTCGAATGACTCTAAGTCAAACGAAGTTAGAAGTCCATCATCATGGAGCTTCTTCATGCGCTTCCAACTTATATGACCAAGCCGACAGTGCCAAAAGTAAGTCATATTCAGATCATTTGGTTTCAACCTTTTAACATTTATGTTATAGACCGATTCACTATCAAGATTTAAAATAAATAACCCGTTCTGAACGGTGCAAAGCCATGAAACATATCTTTCAAATAAAGAACAACCATTATTCTTAATATTCGACTCATAACCTTGTCTCATCAAACATGAGGCGGAAATAATGTTTCGACTAAGCGCTGGAACATAATAACAATTATTTAGTTCCAAAATAAATCCTGAAGGTAAATGAAGTTGCATCGTGCCGACTTCCAACGCAGCGACTCTCGCTTTGTTGCCGACCCGAATGTCAACCTCTCCTCTTGCCACGCTCCTAGTTCTTACCAGTCCCTGCAACGAGTTGCATATGTGAATAACTGATCCGGTATCATATACCCAAGAACTATTAGGCGCATCAGCAAGATAAATGTCTATAACATTACACACAAGTGTACCTGAGTCGGAAGTCATACCTCCACTCTTGGCCTTGTCAGCCAAATACTTGGTGCAGTTCCTCTTCCAGTGGCCATCCTGCTTGCAATAGAAGCAATTGGCTCCGGCTGTAGGAGAAGGCTTAGTCCTTGAGGGAGCACTCTGGACAGGGCCATGGGCGCTACCTCCTGACTTATCCTTCTTCTTCTTAGTCCAAGAACTCTTCTTGAACTTAGCCTTATTCTGCACCATCAACACTTGACTGGTGCCTTTCTTGATATCAGCCTCTGCCGTTTTTGAGCATCCCATGTAATTCAGTGATACTCTTATCCATACCATGCATATGATAGTTCGAGATGAACGGACCATACGCACTAGGAAGAGAGTTCAGAATTATATCAGTGGCGATCTCTTCTTTAATTGAGAAGCCCAAGCGATCCAAAGACTGTATGTAACCAATCATCTTGATTACATGCGGACACAGTGGATCGCCGTCTTTCAGCTTACAGCCAAGCAAAGCTTGAGAGACTTGATACCTCTCAGTCCTTGCTGAGCCTGGAACATACTTTTGAGGCTTTCGATCATATCGTAGGCCTCAACATTTTCGAACTGCTGCTGCAAGTCCGTTCCATGTGTGCAAGCATAAGACAGCTAATCTCCGTAGACTCATCTCTAGCCTTACGGTAGGCATTCATGACAGCGACAGTCGCATCGTCATCAGGCTCATCTGGAAGTGGAGTTTCTAGAACAGTTCTTTCTTGTCATGCTTGAGGACTATCCTCAGATTACGATACCAGTTGGTGAAATTAATTCCATTAAGCTTATCTTTCTCTAGGATTGACCTCAACGCAAAAGTGGACAACTGAGGAAGGTTGTTAGGTGCCATTGATCTACAACAGAAAATACGCAAAAACACTTAAGACATGTATTCATAAAAGAGTCATATTAAACGTTTTAATACTTATGCTCCCACTAGAACCAACATCCCTCCGATGGTTGCTAAGTGATTCAGGACCCTAAATAAGCAAGCCGACTAGTGAGCTTTAGCATCACCGCTAGCCGTCAAGTGATCTAGGTAGGCAACACCTTGCCAATCGTATCTCTATACGACTCCTGTTAGTTGGGTGACATCACATGCCCCGGCTCCCAACCTACCTCGCCCCGAGCCCCACAACCGTTGTGATGGACTCGTCTAGATTACCAAGTGCTTCTGCTTGTAAGAGTCCGACTCGAACCCACCTAACCGGAAAGAATTGGTAGCACCTCAATTTCATGAGCCCACTACCAAGAATGTCCGACTTGTGATGGTGCAGCACTGGCGGGGCGACCGACTAGACCTTCTTTGAGGGATTAAAGAATCTACCAACTATCCAAATAGAGGTAAATAGAGACATAACAATAACACAAATAAAGCAATTATAATGTGAAATGGTATGGCTCTCTTCATGGTGATCTCCATCTCCACGAAGCTTGTAAGTCGACTCGTGCCAACTCTTGTCACGTGCCATCTTACTCCATGTAGCCGACTGTACATCAACTTGCATGCCACCGGGTTCTCCAACAAGCTACCACTACTAGTAAATCAAAATTTACATAGAGAATCCGACACGCAGGCCGGTATACAATAAAATGACAGCACCTAGGCTCCAGCCGGCTGACAAAAACATGATACGCAGATCATGTATGGATTACACACATCACATGCACATAAGCCATACCATTCACAACTTCCTGCAAAATCAAGTTATGCATAGATACGATATCTACCGCGTTGTGAAACTCGCAACGACATCTAAGGCGCTACGACAGGACGACGGCGGTCCCGCTAGCCGGATAGCGGCGGGGATCGAAGGGGCAGCGCCCCTCGCGGGTGCGGGCAGCGCCCGTTGATTTCGAAAAACGCAGATCTCATCTGCATTCCGATCATGGATTTCTTCATCGGATAAAACGATTTTACCCGAATCTGATCCGTATTCCGATTCGACCAAACTCTTTGATCTTCGATCACCGCAACTGATTTATGTGTCACGGTATACCCCGATGCGGAAACCGACCGGTAGGGGTTAAGTGTTCCACGACCTAGCATATGATCACGGAAACCTGATCATCCATTAACCCCGAGTACTATTGATCCAATCAACCTTGTACAAAACCGATCTATCTCAAGACCGACCACCAAAACAGCAATTAGATCACATCTAAACGCTAACTACATATCACATATGTACGGATCTCGGGCCTAATACAGAAGCTACTGCTCTGATACCACTGTTGGGCGCGTAGAGGTAAACGAAAAACTTTTCCTACGCGGTACTCCAAGATCTAGCCGAGGTAGAAGGCCACGAGTATTACCACTAGACGCGCAGGTGCGGATTATCGATGTAGCGCGTCTGGTCGGGGCAGTGCAGTCCCACGATCCGGTCCGGCCGATCCAATCCCTCGAACGTCGAAGTGCTGAACGTACAGCACCTCTGCCGGTATCCACACGTACGAGGAGGGAGCTCCGACGGCGGACTGCTAGGTCCGGTGCGGCGGCTGGACTGAGTGGGGCTAGGTTCCCAACGCATGGGAGAGTGCACTAACTGCCCGCTGGGCAACCTGCGCCCCTCTTTATATACGTACGGTAATGGGCTGCACAACACTTGTGGCCCATTCCCTCTGTGAGTCCGACTCACTAACTCAGTCCATTTCCGGTTCGGGTCCAACCCAACCAATGCTTGCTCCCGCTCTTAAGTGTGCGACCCTGCAGGCTCATGGCGACATGGACACGATTGGAGTCCAACTCCCAATCGATCAATCGGTAGCGGCTCCTAGCAGAACGTGCCGACTCCCAAGTACCATTGAGTCATGACGACATACCTTTCAATGATTCATCTTAGTCCTTTTTGCCTCACGATATACCTTGTCGAGCTATAGGCGATTTATCGTCATCCCTTAAATAGCTCAACTCTCTTCTCGATCCGTGATATGTGATTCATCTGACTAACTCTTAGTCAACCGACACAGTTAACACTTAACTGAGTCGCGCATGGCCATGCTTCCTGAATCATATCACTCGAGAGGGCCCAGAGAATATCTCTCCATTCGGAGGGGCAAAATCCCATCTTGATTATCCACATCACGCAGCTTGCTTCTCATTCGACCCGAACTCTGCCTTTATAGTTGCCTTGTCACAGAACAACGTTTGACAGAACCTAAGTCGGTGATCCACAACTCGGATTGTGCGACAACCTCAGGTCTAAGGATTACATTGATTGAGACATGCAAATGACGACTTGATCGTTGCATCTCAATGTGGGTCAGTCCGACTTGCTAAACTTTAGCCAAGTCCGTGAACGTTGGAATGGCATCACCATGCCCATGACAAGTGGAACTGTGTCATCAGCCAACACTCACATTAGTCTAGGGTGTGTGTCCAGCACAACCTAAATGACCAAGGACAATCTAGTATGAACAACATGAATATATAGTTCCACAATCGAATCACATATTCAATGACATATATCAGATGTTCAATACAAGGACAATTTAATAACTTTATGAATACAGTGGGAATAACATCATACATGATTGCCTCTAGGGCATATTCCCAACATGTAAGACTATGCAACAAGGCTTCTTTGTTTTAAAAAGAAAAAGTAGGCAACAAAAAGTAGTTTTGTGAACAACAAAAGACAAGTGATACATCGCAAGTAAATTTACAAGTAGAAAAATCACAAAAATTAATAGAACACAAACATATCTCATTCATCACATAAAGTCTTACAATCACACATAACACAAACACAATCTCATACTACAAGCTAAGCTTCAAGAGCTACAACAAGGGGTGCGACTCATGAAGACATCGCAAAGAAACTAGCAAAACAACTAGCACAACATCAAAAGCGCCAAGTTACTACATCTAGTCCTGGTCACTGTCTCCATCGAAAAGGATCTCATCGGGATCCTCCTCACTCTCAAGTAGTTTCTCATCCTCCTGCTCGATCTGGTCTCTCATGTCAATCCCAACAACATCTGACAGAACGTCATCGTCAACTGGGAGATACTAGTTCTCCATACGGAGCTCGGTGATCTCCTCTTCTAGCTCCTCGAGAGTAGAGCCTCGAGTAGCCAGGTCCTCTCTAGCGGTCTTCAGTCTCCCACGCATAATCACGTTGGCCTCCTGAAGTGCCTCAACCTTCTTGGTGAGACGATTACGGCCCAAGCGAGTGGTCCGTAACTGTCCCGCCAAGGATCGGTGTAACATCCCAAATCTTACATTTGGAATGTTTTGCATTTAGAGCATATGCATAGCATAGCATGGTTTCAAAACTTTCATTTGAGTGTTGCACTTTAAACCCCAAAACAAAATCGTGTTTTAAAAAGCTCAAAATCCTTCTATAAGGCGTTTATAAACTAAAGGATAATTGAATATTTTATTTTGCCTAAGATTACTTAATAATAGTCAAATCTGATAGAGTTTTAAATTTCAAGATTTTAGAAATTTGTTTGACTCGATTCCGAGTTATATTTTAAAAGTTATTAGCATTTTAGTTTTGGAAAAAAAAAACCTGCGAGCTCGCATGGGCCGGCCCACGAAGCTGCCCAGCGCACCAACGTGGCAGAGCACGTACATGACTCCCCAAATCCCGTTTTTCCTGACCAATCTCCGTTCAAACTCGCATATCTCTTCATCGGAGAGTCCAAATTCGATTCCGCTTCTTTCTACTTGTTCCCTACTCCAAGGAGCAACTTTCCACCGACCTATCCACCTATAAATACCCCAGCCCCGGCCGTGAGGTCGCCCCAAACTCGAAACTCCAATTTTAGATCTGTTTCGTGATATTTTACTCGCCACGGTCCGTGAGTTGTTCGGTTGATGTTCAAGCCTTCACGATAGTTTTAGAAATCGTCGATACCGATCCATCCCAAGAAACCTCACCTATTTTCATCCACCACAGCCGGAGAATTTCGCAATCTACTCTCTCAGATCTGAAGCGGTAAACGTTGAATTACTCTTCAACCGTTTGTCCGTTTTTGCTCAAATTTCTACTGTAGTTGCATCTCATCATTATCTACAACTTTCGTTCTTTGAGTTTTTCGATTTGAGCTACATATCTATTTCTATAATTCCGATCTACTTTTACCCACCGGAGTAACTCGAATTTTCAAATCTATACTTCGTTCTTATTCATCCAAAAAGTTGTCGTTGAGTGTTTTAATTGTTTTTTAGATCTATTCAAGAAAAATATCATTAACTTGTGTAGATGCATAATTCAAGTTAGATCTTGCATGTTCTTAATCTAGCACTATTAAATCATTATAATTGTTTTAGTTATTTCCTTGCAACAAAGACACTTTTCTTGCATCATGCATCTCGTTACTAATCAGAGAACAATTATAGATCTATTCTTGCATCACTAAGATTTCATGCATGCATGTGTTGCATATTGTTGTCTTGTTGCTTATGATTGTCGATTGCAACGTGTAGATTACAACGATTACAACGATTGTGGTTGCGAGGAGTGTTTGAGCAGCTGCACGTGTTGCCAAGGCAAGTGACACACATGAACCCATTATTTTACTATATGCATTAGAGTTTTATAGTAGCTATACATGAGTAGGAGTTGAGTGTTATAGCTATGCTAGTTATTATTAGAGATTGCTCCATTAACACCCAAGTGGAGTAATCACATGTTACCCTAGATTGTAGCATCCTTATGGTAGGCAAACATCGTGGTTGTAGATTGCTTAGCCATGCTCTAGCTATCCGAGGATGGGATCATTATTATGTTATGATGGAAATATTTATTTTAATTGCCTATGAAAACAACATGATAATTAATTATCCACTGGGCGGATTGCTAGAGAGTCATCAGAGTACAAAGTTTGGTGGGGACCGTCGCCTAGTATATTGAGATATTGTTTACTTTCCTTATGTAGTTGTTATTCCGTGCAACCATGTTTCATATTTGTATGGGCTAGACATAAACTGTAGGTTGTGGTGACTCGAACCCAACGTGTCCAGAGATGTAGAATAGTGGTAGGATGGTCCGGCTCGTGATGGGTTTGGGGATCTACTCCTTATGGTTTATGGCTTGATCTTCTTTCCTTCCGTGGTACTAGTGGTGTATCATGGTGTTTGGGGTCGATTAGGCAACATGGGTAAAGGGCACAAACCTCACGAGGGTTAAAACTAAGATCTTAGCCGTGTTCCATTGGTTAGGGACAATTCAACAACTAGATGGGAAACATGACACATATCGTTCATCCTTGTTTTGTTAATTATTAATAATTTGACTATGGGTTATTTGGAGAAGTGCCTGATGGTTTTTCAGTGTGCTAATCCAAAGGGTAGGAGCACTTTTCTTCAACCAAAGTGTCCAATTATGTGAAAAATTTAAATTCTAATAAATGATAGGACAAATGCCTTTATGCAAAATAGCCTAGAAACTCCACAAGCCAAATATGAATGTAGAATAGCACTTGCCATTTATATACCACCATAGTGTCACTTGCCATCATTGCTCAGAATGATCTGACCTCCTTTTTGGGCGCTGCATATTCCAACGTGCAGGTTATTCGGATTCGGAATAGCTTTTCGTAGGTTTTCGAGGCTTCACATCAACCTTTGTTCGCCTGTGGCTTACAAACAAGAAGATGGAGGTCTACTGCTGCTTTGCTGTTTGATTAATATTTATTTGAGCTAGCACTTCGCTATGCAGTTTGTAATAAATTACTTTACTCTGGATAATTTTGATAGTTTTCAATATATTTGTTTACTTTGGATACTATCTATGATGTGTGTGCTGGTGAACGGTCCAGGGGCCAGTACTACACACAAAAGTATGGCTCGTGATGGGCTGTACTACTACAATCGGTTCCTCGCGGTCTCTGTCTCATGGTCAACCATCAGCTTCCCCGGGTGGGTAGTCCGGATGCGGCACTCTGCAATAGTGGTGTGATGCATAATCCTCAGATCATCCAGACTGCGCTGGGTGTGGTGGAGAAGTATCTCCATGTCCTCTAGGTGAGGACCCATTCCATCTAGCTTCTGCAGCACTGGGAGAGGTATTCCCATCTCATCACGCCTCCCAAGAAACTCGAACCAAGTGCCAAGGAACACGTAGTCTCTCAGGTAAGCCAGGCGTGCTATCGCCTCCTGGATCACTCGAACTGCGCCCTCCTGCCAGGAGCGCTCAACAGTAGTGAAGACAAAGGTCTCCGCAGAAGGTGATGTCAGCGGTGGGACGGATGGTGCACTCCGCAAACCAGTCACCCTCTAGCGGAGAAGCAAACATAAGTCCTCCTCGCAACTCTGGACCTAGGCGGTCAATCAGCTCATTCATCTCCACAAGCCTCGACTCGATTAGTAACGATACGTCGCGTGCCAGTCCTAACTGACAGGCCTCAGTGAAAACGACATCCATCTACAAAATTTTAAGTATAGTCTAAGTTAGGCCACAGTATGCAAAGTTTTAAGTTATGCAAGAAGTAGCTTAATGTAAGTAGAGTTTGATAACACATAGGAGATGGGGTATATAGAATATTTTGGCACTTAGTCATATAGGTAACTTAGTTTTATAAAGAATCTTTTGGGAGCACTAGCTAACGCCCTTACTAACTAAGGTCTCCTACGGTCAGGATATATCTGATACCAACTTTGTAGAGGCCCCTGATATGCGTACATTCACGATCCCAGGAAGATCAGTCGTGAACAACATACAAAGTTGGTACACATATAACATTATCCATTACACGAATGGTCCATGACCAAGTCTTAACAATTGCCACACAAGGCAGGCAAATAACACACACACACAGAGCAGAAGATCACAAAACACAATGTGGTAGCACCAGAGTCACGCCTTAACCTACAGGCTGCTGACCCAGAGACAAGCCTAGTTCGCTGCTTAAACTACATGCTGCTCCTCGTATTCTGGCCAAGTAAATAGCCAGGGACGAAACCAATATGAGTACATTTGAATGTACTTTGCAAGACATCCTTTATGAATCTTAATAGAATGCAAGTATTCTATATGGTGGAGTAGGTAGGCTATACATAGGGCTCACTATCCATGATGAATGGAATATACATCATGGCTGATTTTGACATCTCTATATATTTGTTGAAGAAGATACTTCAAAAGAAAATAATATGGTTTCTCTTGTAGATATCACATATCCAAGAGATTTTGTAAAACTTTCTTTAAAGAAGGTTTTTTATTTGCAAAACTTCTTGGAAAACTCCTTCCAGCTTTCCTTCAGAAGTACCTCACAGGTACATAGTTCCTATTTCAGTACCTCACATGTACACGTCTTTTTTCCAAAACATCCTTTTTGAAAACATTGGAACAATACTAGCTACATGGCCATTCAACTATCCATATCCGAGGACGCGGCTATTCTGAATAGATTTACTCTGCAGAGGTATACACAATCCACAAGATCCAAATCATCTGCCATGAATCACTCATGGACCGTTCACAATAGTATGCAAACATCAGATAATTGATCCTAACTTTCCACTATGGTCAAGCTAGTATATGACTATCCCTTCAACTAGGTTTGTTCTCCCCGGCACCGTGTCACACACAGCCATGACAGGAGACCCAACTGTTACATCCGGAAAGAAAATTAATCCCACACTTTGCATGTCCCGTATCTCCCTCCTAGCGACAATTCGGTTCAGAGAATCACATTCTCTATAGTATTTGGGATAGAACACACACTAACACGAACAAGTTTCTAGATAGGCCTCTTTCCCATTTTGAGGTAGAGTGGAAGTACGTCTTGGTTGTCCAGCGAAGACTAGGCTATGTGTCTTTTGTAAACCATTTCAAAAACAGTCTTCTTTGCCTCCTCTAGTGAACAAGGCTCCACCTTTTCACCGAGGGTTTGGTAACACCAAGTTTGACTATTGGCAAAGTCATAGTTACTAGTAATATTAATAGTAGTATTAGCCACAACAAAAATACTTTTGTTAACCATATTTTTGTAAAACTTAGGAAGTAAAACATGCATGATACATAATGATAAGTATAATAACAGCAATCATTAGGATGGCTTGCCTTGGTACTGGTTCAAGTCTTGCTCTTGAAAATATCAAGAGTGGAAATATGCCTCTTCTTCTCCAACACTTCCTTCCTCGTTTTCTAACGTCGTAAAAATAAATAATGAAACACAATCAGAACCAACTAAGGAAAACAATGGTACTAAGAAATACATACAGCAAGCAATGCACAAAACAATTTATCACTCCACAATCCAAAGGCAACAATCAATAAACACACATAAGCAAAAACTAGACTACTAGGAATAAGCCTATGGTGGAGAAATTATATTTCTCACCAAAATGAAATGGGACCAGTCGGTGTTACACTAGTTTTCCAAGTCATTTGAGGGTCACAATGCCCCTGGTTGTACTTGTGGAAAAATAATATTCCACTAAACATTCATCACAACACTACACATACTAGTGAAAACAATAGGGTGCAAAATAATTAAGCAATGCTACACATGCTTTTCTATAAAATAATATGGAAGCTAACATAGGTGATAACATCCTAAAATCAGTACCAAAATGGTACTGGACACATCATATCAACATAAAATATCTAGGTACTAAACTTAACAACACAATGCCTACATTTCTATTTAAATAAAACTACTAGAAAACAATACTAGACTATTCCTTATTTCTATTTGTTTCCAAACAATATCAAACTTCCTAACATACTAGTACTGTAAGAAAAAATCAATATAACAGAGAGTAACACATCTACATATGCTAGAAAACAAGATTGTAAAACACAAACATTTAATCAAAACTATTTGCACAAGATTTAATATAAACAGAAAAGTGCTGAATCTAGATATGCATGCCATAAATAATCAATAGCTCTAAAAATTACACAAAGCTAGGAGTATATATATTTAAACATACAAAACTCATCTAGTTGGATTCACATAAAAATCATAATTAAACACTCTACAAAAATCCTAGAAAAGCTAACTGGACATTTACCAAAATGGATTGCATTTTCTATAGGAAACTCTCCTTGATGTGAGGCCAAGTACTACTGATAGATCTACTCAAGGACTACTCAAAACAATTTAGTTTGCATTATTTGTATTCATATTTTTAAAGTTATGCTCAAAATGGTTTAATAGACAGTCTATGGCTTTTTAATTACTATTGCAAAAGTAAACCACACAATCTAGATCTACAACTTGGATGGGGTTAGGAAAATGATAAGCTACTGCCATGATTTTTGGTTTGAATAAACTCACGTTATTAATATTTTTCCTAGGCCAAAAGCTAGGGTGCATTTTCTCTGGCATTTTTAAAAGGAAAAAGAAACACAGCGCACGGGCTGGATCTTAACACGCGCGACCCATGTAACGCGCGAAGAGGCCTAGTGCACGAGCGCGCGCTGCACTACGCAGTAAAGTGGCCGGTTCAAATGGAGTCGTAGATCTTACGATCTACGGTCCACGACCATCGCCTTCCTCTCATCTCTCTCTCTCACCGGAACACGACGACGGGGTAGAGGTGCTCGATTGATCACCCTGGGGCGTTGCAGAGCCGTGGCGAGGGGTCAAGGTCGTCGCAGGGACTCGGGGAAGTGGAGGGGTGTGGTCTTTGGCGGTCGCGGCGGATCTAGTCGACAGCGCGAAGCAGCTCGGCCGTAGCAACTCCGACAACGGTGGCGTTTGTCCTACAAGTGAGCGGGCAAACGGGGAGGTCAGGGATGGTCCAAGGACTACGGGGAAATCGTCGAAACGGAAAAGGAGTGGTGGAGTGGCTCGAGGTGAGATGCACCTTCTTGGGTGGTGCTCGGTGGCCGGCGGTGAAAATTTACCCCGTGGAGCTCACTGGGAGCTTCCGGGCTCGTTTTCTCGGGTGGAGGTGAGTGCGGTGGGTGAGTGCAGTGTTGTGGCGAGATGGTGGCGTGCGGGATAATTTATAGGCGCGACACCATGGTCGGGGACCTGTGCATTCTCTCGGCCTCATCGTGGTAAGCACGGGCGCGTGCTCCCGGGTGGCCCTCGACATGCAAACAGTCGCTTGCGGGTTCTCGAAGGTAGAGGGGGCATGGGGTGCACAACGGCGTCGAGGCGAGGCGCAGCAGCCGTGCGGCGTGGCCACAGTCCGTGTGCTGTGTGCCCACGGTTGCTCCCTTCCTATCTTTCTCTTCTCTGTCCCCTCTATTCTCACCCCCCTCTCTCCCTCTCTGGTCAAACAAGAAATGAACCAAAAGCATCCAATGCGATTAGAAACATAGGGCTAGGTTTTAGGCAAGGTCTCACTGTCCAATTTGAATAAAAACAAGAAATTCATCCACTCAAACTTCTATAATTTTAACAGTTTCAGAAAACGCAGTTAAAATGACTTAGCCATTTTTCCTAAGTGTGGAAACAGATAAAATCATCCAAATGTTCATTCTATTTTCAAGGATCAAATGGATTCCAATTTTTTTTTCCAAGTTGGAGATCGTAAAGCATGATTTGTAATTTCAGAAACATTCTTTGGAAACAATTTTGGAATAATGGAAGGCCTTGAAAACAAAGTGGAAAAAGTACAAGTTTCTGGTTTTTTTTCTGTTTTTCAAAATCCCTGTTTTTCTGTCTTATTTTCCTTCCACAAAAACAAGCATGCAAATGATTGTTTTCACACTCCATAAATCAAACCAAGCATATATATTTGTAGTACATATATTAGAGAACAACTTTATGCCAAGTAAACATAAAATTGACTATTCAAACATATTGAAAACAAGTGCTAGATATTGATACTTGGCTAGTTTTTCAGAGGTAATTCCAGATAGAAACATCAAAAGAAAAATCCAAATTTTCTATTGACATTTTGTTTTCTTAATTCAAACGAAGACAAATAATATTGTTAGGTTGAAATCAACCTTGATACAATACTTCAGATAAAAATTATTCAAAGCAACAGATGAAAACATCACAGAAAACACAAGTAATCATCAGATGAAAATTGATATTTGTTTTAGAAGAAAAGTTGCTTGCATTGCATAGATACTCATGGTCTCATACATATGTTGTCCAAACAAACATATGTAAAAAGTTTTTGTTGGCTCTAAAATTGGCCTTCCTTAGCTACATTACAAGTGGTCCAAAATCTGGGGTGTGACATCAAGCTTGATGACGAACACCGCTTGACGGCGACATAGACCATGGGCTATATGAAATCTCTCTTTTGGTGCATGCCCATGGAAATATACCTAACCACACATAGGGATACCACACACATATAGCATGGGTTAGTTCACAAAGCTATATGGACCAATTCTTACCATACCATGAGATACATAATCCACTTGGTACATCTTGTAGCTTTGTGTGTTGATCACAAGCATGATCAACCTTGTATATTGGCTTCTCACTACAAATGATGGTGTATTGAAGATAATCATGAGATACATGATCCACTTGGTACATCTTGTAGATTTGTGTGTTGATCACAAGCATGATCAACCTTGTATATTTGCTTCTCGCTACAAATGATGATGTCTTGAAGATAATCATGAGAGATCACCTACTCCCTTTCTTCAAGACACACTATAAATATGCACAACTATATACATTGACAATCTTCATATAAAACTTTGAATATAGCAATGGCCATCAAGAAAGATAATAGAATTAAACACATGAACTCCATTAATTCCTATGGACAAGATCTACAAGGATAACTCAATGCAAACATTAGTCCATAAGGATTGTCATTAATTACCAAAACCACATATGGGGGAACCATGCGCTTTCAGAAGATTCTCTTCACAATTGTCTACCATCAAGAATAAACACAATTTGCTAGATAGTACTTGTGTTGTATTGGTGTTCATGATCTTATGGTTGCACTTTGCCGAATATTGCCGTCCACAAGCCCCGAGAATACCGGAATACTTTGAAACATGTTGATGTTATTATGAGATCCTAGATCATGTGATTCCACAACTTCAAAGATGACTGTGCACTCTACAACATGCCCTTGATATTTCCTTGGCAAGCAAATGGACATGGATTCCATTCTCAATGAATTTAATCAATGAATCCGTGTGTCCCAGTAAACACTCTTGAATTTCCAATAATCAAGAGTCAGGTTGTTTCCGCGACAATTGGTTATCTCAAGTATTCCATGCCAAACAACTTCAACAACTTTTTACAAAAGTTGTATGTGGACCATCACTACCCTAGAATACGTAGGAACACATCTAAAAGTACGGTATGGTCAACTAGTGGGGTGGTGGTGAATAGGTGACTACCAATTTTTAATCTTCCATTTTTAATTGGGCTGAACAAGTAGAACACAAGGCTACCTAGATGTGAAACTAGGTGAAACAAACTATGTGATAAGATACAAAATACGCAACAGAAGAAATATGTAAAGAACAAGATAACGACAAGTGTAAACAAGGAGACAAGGATATGTTTACCTTAGTTCCTTCCAAAAGGAAGTACGTCTACGTTGGAGAGGTGTGGAGCCACATAGGCACTCCAATAGCACGGATGTGCACACCTTATTCTTCTTGAGCTTCTCCGGTGAGGCATATTCTCGTTTCCACTATGAGGCCGACTTGAAGGAGTTGACCAAACCTTTACACAAGGTTGAGGCTACTCCACAAGATGGTTGGAGGCTCTCAACGATCCGAAGCTTCTTGCAACAAGGTGGAAGCTCCAAGCACTAGGGTTTCTCTAGGATGACAAGGAAACTAAGAGATCTACAAGATTCCAAAGGGGGCTATCGGGGAAATCAGTTTTGGCACAATGAATATGTAGATCTAGGTCCTCTCCACCAAATCCTTGAAGGGCATAAAGTTTGGTTCGTTGAGTAGAGAGATCTAGGCATTTAAAGCATGGTATTCATAGAGGATAGAGAGGAATGGACGAGATAGCTGTCCCAAGGTAGGAGACAACTATTTATAGGTTTCTCCAAAATATGGCCGTCTTGTAGGGCCGGAAATTTCTGGGCACACGGGCCGGATAATTCCAAAAGTCCGGGGGCGGATATTGATTGATCCGGGGCCCGGAAAGTTCTGGCCCAAATTTCCGCTCCTAAACAGAGAGTAGGCAGGCGCAGCGCGTCGTCTTCATGTTGATCTTCATAGGCCGGATATTTACACATGAATATTCTAGCCAGAAATATGCCCCAGTCCAGAGAGCAGGCAATTCTTTGACGCGCTGATTCTTTGAGGTCGTGCATCAACAGGCCAGAAATTTCCGGGGGCAACCCGAAATTTCTGCCCCTTAAACTCCAGAATATTCTGCACTCCTGCTGAAATTTCTGCCCCCTGTTTTTGTTGATTCATCTTTTCCAACATGGGAAGATTCTTCTATTTGATTCATATAACATCTCCAACTGTGAACACTTAAAAAACATCAGAGGGGGATACATGTGTTGTATCACCAAAACTGGATTAGAGGAGACATGAGCTTTCAATCTCCCCCTTTTTGGTGAGTGATGACAACACATGTATTTGCAATAGATAAACATTTGAAATGAGTAGGAGCAAATATCACAGCTGATAATAACAAGGAGAGACAGGCCTCCTAACAAACATAAGGTTCACAAATAACATGAATTTAAGAGTTAACGAATAAAACGAAGGGCACAAGTGAAAGAGAGAACAAAGCTGAAAAGAACACAACTTCTTCCCACCCATGCAAATCCCGATGCCTAAATCTTCTCCCCCTTTGGCATCAGGTTACCAAAAAGGAAAAAAGAGAAGTCTAACGCCCCATGGATCAAGCTCCCTAGTCCTCGGAACCATCTTATGGGTTGTCCTCTGGGTCACCAGTAGAGTCCTCACTAGCAGTCTCCAGATCATCATCATCAGGCACGCTAATGTCCCAGTCAACATCCCTGTTTTTCCAGTTGCGATACGGAATCCGAGAAGGAGGAGGTGGTGGAGCATCGGGAATGTTCATCGTAGTCATGATGACACTCTGGTTGGTGAGAATCCTGGGACACTCAATGTAAGCATTGTAATTCTTCTTGTGAATGCAATTTTTTATGCAAAGCACCTTCTCGATAGCACGCACCACCCAAGATCTCTTCTTGGTTCCCTTCCTAGCAGCAGCTCTCTTCATGCGAGGATGACGGTAGCCACTCCCAGTAGCACCAACATCATGTGCTGCCTGCTGACTGTGGGCACTCTTCTTGTACAACAAGATATCCTTATGTGGCTCATAGTCTGACTCAAGACTCTCATCGGCAGGATACTTGGACTTGATAAGGCTCATGATGAAGGGAGCATAGGGAGGCATCTTACGGTCAAAACAACATAGTGGATCTCATGGAAGATGAAATCCATCACATCAACTTTGTGTGCCTCCAGGTCCTCCATATCACCCTCGGTGTCGCAAAGAAGAAGAAATGAGGAGCTACTAGCCGATCACGCCTCTTTTGCCGTCAAAGTGCCTATGGTACCAGTTCATATTTGGTTACCCAAAGTCAGATAAGCATGATGCATCAAGTTCACCGGACCACCACAAATCTCATCATTGTTGCAAGCACTGGGAACAATGGACTCAAGGAACATACGCAGAAGGATTTCATACAAGGGATAGAGCCCCTTAGCAGAGCCAACGATACCAGTAGCACCATATAGTTCACATATCTTCTTCTTGTCATACTCCACACCATCAACGTGCATCTGTGCTCCCCGGGGCACCGAGAGACCATCAAAGGGGTAGTCAAGCACAGTAGCAAAGTCACGGAAGGTAGCAGAAAGCTGATGTCGTTCGGACATCCAATTCATACCAATATCTTCTGAGTCGTCGAACATCACAATGGCAAAGAACTGCTGGATCATAGGGATGTTGTAAGAGCACTAAATCTCCATCAGATGATGCAGACCGAGAGCTTCCACGACATTCAATACATTACCAAAGTACTCAGGACGTGTTACCATATGCTGAAAGTTGATCTGTTTCATAGGACAGATGGGCTTGCTCATCGTGGTGTACACTTTCTTGAACAGAGACTCTTGTTCTACATGCCAAAAGAAGGAATCAATCGTAGTGTCTCGTGGAGCGTTAGTAAAAAGGTCCTTGTTGCGCCAGGTCTTGAACTCAGCCACTGACATTTTCTAGAGATCAAGTGTGTCCTTGCTCTGCTTCTTGGCTGCAAGACAAGCTACCCTCGTCTCATCACAAGAATGCTCATAATTTCTCCGCTCTTCGCGCCGACGCTGCCGGTTGATTGTCTCATCCTAAAGAACCCCTTCCTCATTTCGAGTAAACCTCATGTACCTCTTGCGACCACTAGTGCCCTTAGGCTGGGAGCTCGAACCATTTGCACAACAATAGATAGAGAGGGGAAACAGGAATAAAACGATAAGACTCATGTTAGTTAACAAGAGGGGGAAATTCCAGGTCACGCGCACGGAAATTTCTGGGGGCCGGATATTTGCCCCGGAAAATTCCACCCTAAATTTCTAGACGTGTCCAGAGAGCGGGCACATGAGGAAATCTTGCGGAATTTTCCGGGCAAGTATCGGGACGCCATAAATTTCCGGGCGCATGTCACAGAAATTTCCGAGGGACGGTTTTTTTGGATGGAAAATTCCGCCCAAAATTTCCTGACGTGTCCAAACAGCGGGCACGCGAGGAAATTTGTGTGTGTGGGCGGGGGTCTTCTGGGGAAAGTACCAGGACACCGGAAATTTCTGGGCATGTGGCCAGAATTTTCGGGCTGCTAGAGGAAAGAACTCTAAGGGGAAAACAATGGACACGGACATGAGCGAATTTTTTATTTTGAAAAACGGAAAGCATGTTTCCTGAGATAAGGAGGGGGCCTAGGATAGAAAAACTCGAACTGTTAAGAGATGCATAAATGAGCTTACAAGGATCAAAAGAGAAAAGCCAAGCTCAAGTAACAATCTCAAGACGAAGATGCAAAGAGCTCGAAACACAAAAGCAAAAGAAAACGGAAAGACAGAACCACAAAGAACCAAACTCCTCAAGAGAGAAGGTTGGTGGCTGAAGCCACAATGTTTGAGTGTGTGCCTTGGCACCGTGAAGATATGTCTTGGGCCCAAAAGCACTACTCACATTGAAGCACACTATATAAGTCACAAAATGACTAGATATGCATGAAAGCTTGATTTTCGCATAATAAGAGGAGAGTTGACTCACGAATTGAACTACGCTCCCCTATGTCCATGCCTACATCTAAACCAAATAACATGTATAATAAATGTACTTATGCAAGGTATCAAGTAAGTTAGATGAATTAATGACATTTAGTTCATTCCTCAAACCCTGAAATCTTGGTTCATCAAGGGTCTTCGTGAAGATATTCGCAAGTTGGTCCTTGGTAGACACTTAAGAGAGATCAATATTGCTCTTCTCAACATGATCCCGAATGAAATGGTGAAGAATCTCAATATTCTTGGAGTGAAGAACGGGGTTGTAGGAGATTTTGGTTGCACTCTCTTGTCACATAGAAGAGACACTTTGTCAAAATTGACACCGTAATCCCTTAAAGTTTGCCTCATCCATAGCAATTGAGCATAACAACTTTCCGCGGACATGTACTCGGCTTTGGTTGTATAGAGAGTTATGCAATTTTTCCTATTGGAAGACCAACACACCAAGGAGCGACCAAGGAATTGGTAACCCTCGGATGTGACTTCCTATCCGTCTTCTCTCCCGCATAATCCGCATCCTAATACCCAATGAGCTGAAAGTTTCAACCCTTGGGATACCGAAGACCAAAATTTGGGGTATGAACTAAATATCGAAAGATTCGTTTAACCGCTTCCAAATGACTTTGCATCAGAGAGGCTTTAAACCTTGCACACTTACCAACACTATATATGATATCCAATCTAGATGCACAAAGGTAAATCAAAGAGCCAATCATGGAGTTGTATACCTTTTGATCTACCTCTTTACCATCCAGATCGGGTTTCAAGTCAAGGGTTGTGGACATTGGAGTCTTCATAGGCTTGGCTTCATGCATGTTGAACCTCTTGAGCATGTCTTGGGTATATTTGGCTTTCTTGATGACGTTTCCTTCGTAATGTTTCTTGATTTCAAAGCCAAGGAAATAATATAATTTTCCCATCATGGACATCTCAAACCTATCGGTCATAAGCTTGCAAAACTCTTCATTGAACTTGGTGTTAGTAGACCCCAAAAATCGATACCATCCACATAGTTGGCATATGAATAAGTCACCTCCAACCTTCTTGGTAAAAAGGGTGGGATCGAATAAACCAACATTGAACCCGATATCTACTAGAAAATCTTTAAGGTTCTCGTACCATGCACGTGGAGCTTGGTTAAGTCCATATAGGGCCTTATCGAGCTTATAGACGTGATTGGGGTGGTTGGGATCCTCAAAACCCAGAGGTTTCTTGACATATACTAACTCATTAATGAGATCATTTAGGAAAGCACTCTTAACATCCATTTGTTGTAAATTCAAGTCATGATGAGATGCATATGCAAGCAAGATACGAATGGATTCAAGACGAGCTGCGGGAGAAAAGGTTTCACCAAAATAACACCTTCCACTTGAGAAAAAGCTTGAGCCACCAATCTCGCCTTGTTATGAATGACGATGCCATATTTGTCTTGCTTGTTCTTGAACACCTACCTTGTGCCAATAACATTCTTGCAATCCTTTGGTCTTAGCGCTAACTTCCAAACCTTGTTGCGCTCAAATTTGTTGAGTTCATCATGCATGACTACGATCCAATCTTCATCTTTGAGAGCTTCATATACTTTCTTGGGCTCAATAAGAGAGACAAAAGCACGTGCCTTGCTAAAATCCGCCAATTGCCTTCTAGTGACAACCCTTCCTCGACACTAAAGATATGATAAAGAGGAGAAAGTGGCAGATCCAAGGAAATGAGAACTTTGTCTTATGTCCCCAACATTGTCTTGAGGACTGGACACATCTTTTCTTTCAATGTTATTTCAGCTCCAGAATTTGGAATTACTTGCAGATACAATGGAGTTATAACAATGTTATGGCTAATCTTTCACAAGCTAAGAAGGCTTTCAATGGCCCATGTTTTACTGAGATACTAATTTTGGCCTTTTCAGAATATTTGGAAGCTGAGGAATGGAATTATTTTCAAATCTGAGAGGCATTCTTTCAGAGGTTGAAAAATTGGGTTATGCTAGATCTCACCTTTCTTAAGCATAGGTTGAATTCTTCATTGGCTGAGCAATTATCATCATGGCTTAGTTCCCTTTTCTAGTTTGTGATAGACTGCCTTAGCCTATCCCCGCTGTATATTTGTACAGATCTGTAAACTCTTTTTTTGTGGCAATAAAGGGCTGTGGGGGACTCCCCTGCAGTAGAAAATGTTTCAAAAAAAACTTGCCCAAGAATCATGTCCTCCGTGTGACCTAGCTGATGGCTGACGTTGGTAAACCCCAAGAGAAAGGTTGTGAAGAGTGAGGCGGCAAGTTTTTCCTTAGAAAAGAAACCAAGGTTGAATCGAGCAGTAGGAGGACAAGCAATTTCTGAAGGTTGATGCGGTTGATGTGGTAGGGCGCACTACCGGTTCAGCAGCAACGTGGAACCTACACAAACAATCAATTCACTTTGCCCAAACAAAGTAGTGAGGTTGTCAATCTCACCGGTTTTGCTGAACAAAAAGAGGTTAAACATATGGTGTGGAAAACAATATGAAAACAACAGTAGTAGTGTGAAAAAAGTGGAAGCAGTGTGAAAATAGTGGAAGCAGTGGTTGTATTATCAACATGAGAAAATGGATCGGGGTCCACAGTTCACTAGAGGTGTCTCTCCATAAAAGATAGCTAACATGCGTGGTGAACAAATTACAGCTAGGCAATTGATACATAATGAAACATGCATGACATGACGATTACTATGAGATTCATGCGGGCATTACAACATGATACATAGACCGTCATCCAACTTCATCTATGACTAATAATCCACCCTCCGAATATCATCCGAACAAACGTTTGGTATTAAGTTGCAAGCAACAGATAATCACAGTAAGCAAAGTGTGTAATGTAAACAATGTAAACAAAGTAAACATCGTTTTTTCTCCCTAATGCCAACAACACACCCTCCATCCATCACGTTTCTGTCACTCGAGCACAGATGCAAAGGAGGCATGAACCCACTATCGAGCATAAATACTCCCTCTTGGAGTCACTAGTACCTACTTGGCCAGAGCATCTAGTAACAACAGAGAGCATGCAAGATCATAAATAACATACACATGAAGACAACATGATAGATTGATAATCAAGAGACATATCATTCAATAATCATCGGATCCCAACAAACACAACATGTAGCATTACAATAAGATGATCTCGACCATGTAGGGCAGTGATACGTCCAAAACATATCTCCTTTTCCGAACACTTTTCTTATTTTTTTTCATCTAAACTTGTGAGTTTTGGATACCACTAACATGGACTAACGCTGTTTTCAGCAGAATTACCTTGTTGTGCAGAAAAATCAACTTCCGGGAAATTTCCTAGAAAAGACCCCATTGAGCTTATATCACCAGAAGACCCCGGGAGCCAGAAGAAAACCTGGCTGGGGGCCAGGAGAGGCCTAGACCACCCCTGGGCGCCGCCTAGGCCGCGCCGCCAGGTGGTGTGGGGGCCACCTCCACTCCCTCGGGCTCCCCTTTCGACTAGATATGTCCCGTAAACCTAAAACGCGAGGGGGTTCGTCATATTCCACAGAAACACAACAGAGCGCCGCCACCACCTCGAAACTCAATTTGGGGATCAGAAGTTCCTGTTCTGGCGCCATGTCGGGACGGGGATTCGGAGGAGATCATCGCCATCAACACCGCCACCTCTTCTCCATCAACCATCCATGATTCCCCCGTCCATGTGTGAGTAAACACTGTTGTAGGCTGAGAGGGATGGAAGGGATTGGATGAGATCAATCATGTAATAACTCTAGATTGTTAGGGCATAGTGCCTAGTATTCATTGTTATTGTTTTCTACCGTTGCTGCAACTTGTTATGCTAAATTGTTGTCACTAGGTCCCGAGTGCCATGATCTCATATCTGAACATGTTATTGTTTCATGAGTATAATTATGTTTCTGGATCATATCTGCAAGTTGTTTACACATGTCATTGTCCGAAACCCGAGGCTGTGATGGCTGTGATGTGAGGATCACGCGTTTTCACGTAGTGTTAATGCTTTTCTCCTGTGCTTTATTAAAAGGAGGACCTTAATTACCAGTAGTTTCCCTAGAGGCCCCGCTGCCACGGGCAGGTACGACAAAAGATGTTGTGCAAGTTTCTCATTGCGAGCACGTATGACTATATTGGAACACATGCCTATGGTTAGCCTAGAACTTGGATGCTTTATTATTATTATTATCTGCAATGTCCATGTTTAGATTATTACATGACCTATGTTATCCATGCAACGCTGTGAACACACGTTCGTTGGGGGGCCTAAAAGAAACTAGTAATAGATGTGCAATCGATTATGACAAGAACAGAAATAAAGTGTTATTGCATTCATTGTCGTATAGAACCAAACATTCGGGATTTAATTTAAGAACTTAATAAATTGTTATTATGTTCTAGTCTTTTGTGAGAACAAATGAGATTGTTCAAACTATGACCATATTCCATAATTGATGGATATGTTAATAAAAATCATGTTGGTAAAGTAAACATCTATAAGACTGAATGTTAAACGTTGCAAGACGTAAAAGAGTTTCACTTAAAATTGTGACATCACCATTTTAGTTCATATCGGAAAGGAAAAGATGAAGGAACTCCATATTGATGGACTTCCGGAGTCAATTTGTTTTGAATAAATTGACGCTTGTGAGACCTCTTCCAAAAGATGAATAGAATTCCGTTCTTAGGCCAAAGTAGAATGGACGACTAATTTAGTGGAGATTATACATATTGATGTATATAGTCCATTATGTGTAGTCATGTATGGTGGATTAATTTTTCCTTCATAAAATTCTGTCGATGATTTGAGTAGATATGTGAGTATATCTATTTAAAGAGAACATAGTTTGCCATTTTGAATTGGTTCAAATGGTTGTTAATATGAAGTAAAAATCATTGTAACAAGATAATCAAGTATTTATGATTGGATCATAAAGGATAAAGTTTGAGTTACAAGTTTAGCAAAACATCTGAGAAGTTGCAGAATCGTTCTATAACTTATATTACTCGAATTACCCCACATTAGTTTGGAGTGTTCGAGAGACAAAATAAAACCTTGTTTGACATGGTAAGAATAATAAAATTGCCATTATAATTTTTGTAGTTTATACATTAAGGACAACCGCTTTTCCACTGAAAAGAGCACCATCATAATCCGTTGAAATTGACAACATATAAGATATGGTTTGGGTAGTGACCCGAATTGTCATTTTCTTAAGTTTTGGTATGCATAGCATGTGTAAAAAATTTACAACCAAAATAGGATAAATATATGTTTATAAGGTTATCCCAAATAAAACATTGGGTATTTCTCCTATCACCAAACCAAAAGACAAATGTTGTTTGTCAGAAAGGGTTGATTTCTCGAGAAAGTAGTACTTGCGAAATAAGTGAGTGCTAGCACAGTACAAACTCAACGAGATTAGAGAATCTTTGTTATCATGTCAAGAGTAGCGCAGCACTGGAAGTTGTTCCGGGGATTGCTATTTTGACAAAGTAGAGGACACTACATGTGTTGTAGATACTTCGGATGAGTTTGCGTACTGAACCACAAAAAGTCCTAAAACTTTGTGCTTAGACCAACTTGTGGATTAAGAGTAAAGTGTTGTTTTGACAACAAAAGGACCTGGACCTTATAAAGGAAGCACATGATGGCCCCTGACTTCGTAACATTGACTATGAGTCATTATATCCGCCATAGTATCCTTGTATGAATATCAAGTATGTGACTTGGTAGTCCTTTCGATAGGCTTGATGCCTAACGATAGCAAAAGGTCTATATAGCGACAAAGACATGGATTTTTACATCCTTGAAAGTTGTACTTATCGAAAAGTTGTTTTCGACGAAGTTCAAAGAGTTGACTTCTACAAGATTTTGATCTTCCGTAGTGATGCTTAGTCTTTGCGGATAGTTCTAGCAAAGTTACATATTATGATATGGATGTTGAATAACAAAACCAACTCTCCTCTCGAGGAAGTTTGATCAAGGATGTGTACTTGACACAGTCTGAGAGTTTTGTAAAATTCAAAAGGTTGCTAGAAAGGTATGCACACTTCAATGGTTGAAGTGAGCATAACGAAGTTGAAATCTTTGCCTTAATGAAGTTATCAAAAGAGTTTGATTCCATCATGAACGATAAAGATGCTTGTAGAGTTACAAGAAATTAAGTGGGAGCGCTATGACATATTCCAATACTTTATGTAGATGACATATGGTTGATTGGAAAATATGTATTTTAAATTAACACGGTTAAGAAATTCATATTGATGAAAGGCTTAGAAGATATTGGGCATCGATATCTATAAGAGACGGATTGAAGCGCCTGATATGATTGAAGCCAAATTACATAGATGAAATATTGAAATAAGTCAATATCAAAATGACAAGAAGGAGTTCTTGTCACATGGAAAATAATTGAGCAAGATTCAAGTGTTTTGACACATGAAGAGCATAATTGAAATTGAGATTTCTATGTCATGTTTCCATGCTATGTACACAACCAGATGAGTCCTATGCTATAAAATGTTATAGCAGGATAATCCATATGATGATTAGACAAGAGTGGGAGAGATCCTTGTGTCATTTTAGAAATGCAAAGGATATGTTTTCCTATGAAGTAATGACAAAATATTAGTTGTAATATGTTACACTAATAGTCTTGTCATTTATTCAAGTAATTTTATCTCAATTAAAATATGTGATGAAGGGTAGCACAATAGTCTGGAAGAAAGTTCCATGCTAGATTTGAAAGAGTTTCAAAATTAAAATATATTGTGACAGATACTACAACAAAGGCTAAAGTATATCGTTGTGTTGAGAACTGATAATAAGCGTATTTTGTGTCAAGGAGTTCTTTATTGAACTTGGTGAAATTCCAAGAATTCTGACACTATGAAGCTACATTTTCACAATGTTAGTAACATTAGTTTAAGCTGAGGAATTAAGGTATCACCGGAACTTGGTAAATTTCCAAGAATGCTAACACTATGAAGCTACATATTCACAATGTTAGTGACATTAGTTTAAGCTGAGGAATCAAGGTTTCACCGATTGACCATATATATACAAAGCCATCTCATTAGAGAATGAGTGATGCGTGTAGACGCAAAGAACATGCAAATACAATAGGACCTGAATAGTTCAGATCTTTTTGATGATGTTTACCACATGCAAATCATGGTAATAACACTGGAACGCCATATGTGTTAATTGCTTACAGACTAGATTATTGACTCTAGTGCAAGTGGGAGATGGAAGGGAATATGCCCGAGAGGCAATAATAAAGTGGTTATTATCTTATTCCTTGTTTATGATAAATGTTTATTTCTCATGCTAGAATTGTATTAAACGGAAACGTTGATACATGTGTGTTTAATAAACAAACAATGGTTCCTATTAAAGCCTCTCTGTTAACTAGCTCGTTGATTAATAGATGATCAAGGTTTCCTGATCATGAACATTGGATGTTGTTAATAACGAGGTCATATCATCAGAAGAATGATGTGATGAACATAGACCCAATATCAAGATAATAATACAATTAAGTCATTTAGCTTATATTGTTATATCTTGCATACGAAGTAACTTATTCCTTAGACCATGAGATCAATATTAGGAGGGGTGGAAGCTCCCTCTCCCACACACACACATTTGTGTCATCTCTTCCTCCCTCCTGTCGCTGCTCTACTATTTGTTCGTGCGCTTGGCGAAGCCCTGAGCAATGTTTTTCTCCACCACACCACGCCGTCGTGCTGGTGGAGTTCTGAGGGATCCTTTACTTCCGCCTCCCCGCTGGATCGAGGGAACGGAGTTCGTCATCAACCGTACGTGTGACCGATCACGGAGGCACCGCCGGATTGCGGTGCACATCTTCTCGCTATCGGGATCGGTGTGAGTACGACTACGCCAACAACGAGATTTGATCTCGTAACGCTTTGTGTCTTCGAGGGTATGTGTTCTCCTTAACCCTCTCTTTGCACTTCGTCTCCTAGATTAGATCTTGGCCTTTCGGGTGTCTCTCGCTAGGAAATTTTTTGTTTTCTACGCAACGACCCCGTCAAGTGTTACTGAAAACGTACTATTTTCGATGAGGATCAAGCTAACCTTGGAGCTATCAAGCAATGGAAGATTTTTCCTACCATGAGAGTTTCTTTAGAAATAGCATGGTGTTTTCCTTCAAGGATGACAACAACAAGATGGAACATTGCCAAGGATATCAAAAGACCAAGTTGAGAGTGAACCAAAGGCTTTTGATTGACCAAAAGAGTGACCCCTCAGTGTCAAAGGTAGTTCAACATACCTATGTTGGTCTACAGCTCTACCGCGAAGGAAAGTTATACTCAAGATGTCGCACCCTGGCTTCTAAGGGATACTCATCGTACGAACTGGATAGCAGGTGCTTGGATTATGGGGCATAGCTGCTCCCACGTCCCAGCTTCCTGGTAGGCCTGCGCTTATGCGCGACAACACAAGCCCTGCTATTCCACCGTCGATGTAAACTATCCACTAGAAGTCATAGGCACTACTGTCGACGTACTTCATATCAATCACGCACTGTACGTCAACAGCTTTGAACGAATGATGATCACAACATATCTCTATGACACAAAAGATTGAAATAAGGTTGCAATTGGCCTTCACTAAGGCAGAGATAGCAAATACAATCATCCAGAGGACACATGTCCCAACATAACATTCATTACATCAGCGGAAGCAATCAAAGGTGTCTGGGTACAGACAAATCCAACAGGCTTAAGAAGCCGGAGAAAATAAAGAAGACGAAGCCCATCCACGTAGGTTCTGGATCCTGCCCTGGCCCAGCTAGCTACTCGTCTGCAGTCTCGTCAAACTCCACGAAGTAGCCATCCTGGTGGTCATCGTAACCGTAGTCGTAGTCTGCGTAAACCACAGCCCCAACGGGGTCAGTACAACCAAGTACTGGCAAGCAAGACTCACAGTTCACCAAAGTATAGCCCGTCAACACAAGCACAGATGACTTGGTTCAATGGAAAGAAGGGGTTATATAATATGCTGCAAATGGCTGCGCTAACCAACTACAGAGATTCTATCATATCCAACTATCAGAAGGGGATAAGATCGAGTGTTGTAACCAACTGAAAGATAACATCAAACAAACCCATCCTGGATCTCGCCCCTTATCCAAAGAAGCAATCCGAGGATAACTCACACAATTGGATTAAGATGAATCAAGGTATTGTGACAATAATCCTATTACTAGTCAAATTGATAATCATGGGGTGTGAGATAGTGAATCATTAGGTTTAAGTTGTCCTGAGTACTTGTTAGCCAGTACTTTCACCAAGTAATCCATAACCGCGGAAAACACGGCTTCTCGAGAAGATTATCCCTGCAGGGTTGCACCAATTTGGCCGTACACGTATGAATAACCCGCCAGATGGGATGCCTCCCACCAAGCGGGGCACTCAACACAATTCAACTCTTCTCCGCATCAAGCCCAAAGCACCTTGGGCGCACGGCTAATCGAGCCCAGAAGAAAATGGACCCTCATAGCACTCTAAGAACGTGTCCCCCTATATGCCGACTACAAAAGTTCCACCCTGCGCTGGGCTCGCAAAAACATGCATGCGGCAAATAGAAAGCACGAACTAAATGAGATGATTTGGACGAGATGCGAATCGAATCAAATTGAGGGGGGCGCCCATACTCGCTTCCCACATGCGGGTAGTGCGCTCATCATGGATCAGTAGACCAGACCCTTTTCCTATTAGGGTCGACACTAGCAGGCCTCAAAACCACACAGGGCCTCCTGCCGGTGCCTTATCATCAAATTATTATTAACAGTAATAACATTAGCATGATTGATTGATTGATTAAACATCGAGCCCCCAGAACATAATAAAGATATAGTAACTGAAAAGTAACGGGTAACAGACTCGAGCAAAACAACCTAAGCATGCTAGTAAGACACTGGATCAATCAATGGGTTGTAGGAGGGGTGATGAGGCAATATCAGGGTTGAAGGATTCATGTGATAGGTTCGTATCAGAAACATCTACCACTAAGGCTAGCAAGTATAGACAACGGAAAGTATCGGTAACCAGGGTTGAAAGGAACACAATGGTTCATGTGAGTGATAACTTGCCTGCAAACTGAACAGCCGGGTACTGAGCTAGATCCTCAGAAGGGGTGCTGTAAAGGTCGTCAGCCTCAACGTCGTCGTCTATTCGAGAAGAAGCAAACAAACAAAACAGGAATGTAAACAACCATGTTCATGGCATTGTGCACAGTCAATATGATGCATGACAATTAAATGGGTGCATCAAAATAAATTGACTAACAAGATAGCACAAATTAAATGGACCCATATGCAAGGGTTGCATATGGAAAAGGATCCATTGAAATAAGTGGAACAAATGATCTACAATTATTTATTATGTGATAGTTGTTATCATGATGCATGCATGATGATGATGACAAGATAACAACAAATAACAATAAATAACAATGATAGATGCAAAGGAAAAGGAATAAAACAAGTTTAGAACTTATTTATAAGTTTGGAAAATTTTGGTTACTTAAACATGCCACACATACAACTATTGTTTTCACCAATTTAAAGTGTGCAAAACAATTAACAAATTTTATATTTGAAAAGAACATCAATTTTTAGTTGGATTACATGTTTCACATTTTGAAATTTGAATTAGGATGAATTTATTATGATTTAAACAATATTAAACAATTTTTTAATTGAATTTAAAACAAGCTTAAATATTAATTGAATTTTATTTGTTCAAACCATAAATTCAAATTCACATTTGAAAAGTTCACACTTTGGTGGTTTGAAAAACATAATTTGCATGTTCAAAATATTTTATATTAAGCAAGTTATGATTTTATCAATTTTAATTGAATTAAACAAGTATTATTTAGGCAATTTAAATTATTCAAACAATGAAACAAATTTTATATTTGAATAGAACATTCAAAAAGGTGTGAAAAACATATTTTATTTGTATTATTTGGAAATAGTATGAATTATTTATGATTACATTTGAATTATTCAAATTTGAAATCTAAATATATTTTGAAAACTCAAAACAGAACACAAATAAGTTATTTGGAAAGATTATTAAATTTGGATCAGAATTCATATAAAGTTTGTATTTGTTGGAATTATAAAACAAAAGATATTGAATTTTGAAGTTTTGTTTTAAATCTGTTTATTAAAAAGGAATTTGGAATTTTGAAATTCGCACTGGAACGTTTGTTACCCAGGTGGTAGCTAGCCACTGTCTCTGCCCCGTGGGCCTAGCCAGCGCTTGCGTGGCCACGGGGGTCGCTGACAGTGGGCCTGCTCGCGCTTGGAAGGCAAAAAGGAGCAAAAAAAATTGGGGCGCTCAGGCCTCGAACCCGCGCCCTGTGCCAAGTTCAGATAGCGCGCAACCAGCTGCGCTGCGATGCAGTGTTTGACAGTGAAGGGGATGGTTTCAGGTTAACGTTCAGTTCGAAACAAAGACTGAACTTTTCTGACGAACAGAACCTTGCTCGTCTCGTCAGAACAGAAACTCGCCGGAGGGAAACGGCGACGATCTAGCGCAGGACTACGCGGCAGTGATGCACTGCGTTGCAAACAAACGGACGCACGTTCTACTCGGGATGCGCAGGTGGCAGGAGAGGGAAGGGGAACTGGGAGCTCACCGGGATTCGCCGAGTTGCAGAGAAACAGAGGGCTCGACGGCGGGGTTGCAGTGGACGGCGGGGACGGCGTGGTTGAGCTCCGGGGGTGGTCAGGTGTCTAAACGGGAGCGGGGAGAGAGGGCTTTTGATTCCCGGGGGTAGATGGCTAGATAGAGGAGGGAGGTGGCGGCGCCATCGGGTTCTTCAGAGGGGTGGCCGCCGGTGAGGTGGAGCAGCGAGGAAATCTCGTCGGGGAAGAAACGATCGGCGGCGCGGAGAGGGGAAAAGGGAACCTAGGGGGTCTAGGGTTAGCTGGCGCTGCCCTAGGGCTGGTTATATAGGGTGGAGAGCGAGGTGGCGGCCGCCGGAGTCGCTCGGGGTCGCGGTGGCGCTCGGGATGCTCTGCCGTACTTCAGAAAGAAGATGGGCACGCATCTCGAAGCGGTACGGGGGGTTTAGTTGGGTTGGGTCACGCGCGCGCGTAGGCTTAGCGGGCTGGGCTGCTTATCTGCTGCGCGCGCGCTGCAGTTTTGTTTCTTTTTTATTTTTCCTTCTGTTTTTTTTTGTAGCCTTGCTTTTGGATAAAAAAGATAGGTTTTTGTTGATAGAAAAATTTGGAAAAATTTGGATAAGCTCCTTAGTTGAAATGCAACCACTTGGTAGTTTTGGTTTTCCAAATTTCAACTGTTTGCTTGCTGTTTAAAATTAAACCCAATTTAATTGAATTTTGCAATAATTAATATTAGAAAATAAAGCCATTTTCAATAGGGTTTCCCCTAGGGTTTAGAATGTTTTAAGGAATTCCAATTAGTGGTGTACTTCAAGGATTCAAAAGATTAATGATTTGAGAATTGGTTTGAGTTGGAAAATGATTTGGAAAATAATGGATTAATTTGGTTAATTGAATTAAGCAACAATTTAAGAGTTGATCCAATAAGAAAACAATTTGGAAGCATTTGATGTTTTTGATTTGCAAATCTTTATTTGAAAGATTGTAACAGACAAGTGTGAAAACAGAAGTTGATTGAGTTTGGCTTTTATTATGAAAACAATGCAAACAGAAATAAATATGGGGATGATGCCATGATGCATTGCATAAATTAAACAAAGAAGTAAAACAACTAGGGTGTTTTCATACTTGGATGTTACAAAACGCCCCCCTTGAAGGAATCGCGCCCCGAGATTCCCTACTGAGAAATGAACAGGTCCGGATACTTCTTGCGAAGATCCTCTTCGGTCTCCCACGTTGCCTCTTTATCAGAATGATGCGACCATTGGACTTTCAAGAACTTGGTGCTCTTGTTGCGAGTCTTACGCTCGGTCTCATCGAGAATACGAATAGGGTGCTCCTCATAAGATAGATCATCTTGCAGTTCAATGGAATCATGATCAACTGCACGATCTGGATCTTTGAAACACTTCTTGAGTTGTGACACGTGGAACACATCGTGCACTTTGGAAAGTTTTTCTGGAAGTTCGAGACGATAGGCATTTTCTGCACGTCTTGAGAGGATGTTGAAAGGACCAATGTATCTTGGTGCCAGCTTTCCTTTCACACCAAAACGATGAGTGCCTCTGAGGGGAGTTACACGGAGATATGCCTTATCACCAGGTGCATAGACCATATCCCTGTGCTTGCTATAATAGCTCTTCTGACGAGACTGAGCAATCCTGAGATTGTCACGAATGATACGAACTTTCTCCTCGGCTTCCTTAACAATGTCAGGGCCTAAAAGTGAACGTTCACCAGCTCCAGACCAATTGATTGGACTCCTGCATCTGCGACCATACAGTGCCTCAAATGGTGCCATGCCTAGGCTTGCCTGGTAGCTGTTGTTGTAGGAGAATTCAGCATATGGAAGGCAATCCTCCCATTTCATGCCAAAGGAGAGACCACATGCTCTGAGCATATCCTCGAGAATCTGATTGACTCTTTCGACTTGCCCTTGAGACTGAGGGTGATAAGCTGTGCTGAACAGAAGTTTGGTGCCCAAAGCTTCTTGAAAGCTTTTCCAGAAATGAGAAGTGAAGATACTTCCACGGTCTGAGCTTATTTCCAATGGAACACCATGAAGAGGTACAACCTTTGCTGTATAGAGCTCTGCTAACTGGCTAGCTGAGATAGTTTCCTTTACAGCAAAGAAGTGAGCAACCTTAGTGAGACGATCAATAACAACGAAGATTGCATCGTTGCCCTTTCTGGACTTTGGAAACCCAGTAACGAAGTCCATTTCAATCATGTCCCACTTCCACTCAGGAATTTTTAGAGGTTGGAGTAGACCTGCTGTTTTCTGATGGACTGCCTTAACACGTTGACAAACGTCGCATTCAGAAAAGTATTGAGCAATTTCACATTTCATGCCAGGCCACCAATACAGAGTCTTGAGATCCTGGTACATCTTTGTACTTCCAGGGTGAATGGATAGAGGAGTTTCATGAGCCTCCTTGAGAATGATATCCTTGAGACTTTGAATCTGAGGAACTGCAATGCGTCCTTCAAAGAACACAGTTCCTTTGTCATCAATTGAGAAGGACTTGAATTTATCATTGCCTTCCTTGATGTGCTCTACAATCTTCTTGATTTCATTATCACGAAATTGTTCAGAACGAATCTTGTCCTCGAGAGTTGGACTGGCTGTCAAGCTAGCAAGGTATCCTTCAGGGACAAGACCAAGGTTCAGCTTCTGGAATTCTTCATGAAGTGGAGGTTGGCTTTCCATGATCATGAGATTATTGCAATAGGATTTGCGACTGAGAGCATCGGCCATAACATTAGCCTTGCCTGGAGTGTAAGAAATGGTGAGATCAAAGTCTTTAATCTTCTCAATCCATCTCCTTTGCCTGAGGTTTAGATCTGGCTGAGTGAAGATGTATTTCAGACTCTTATGATCGGAAAGATTTCAGTTTTGTTACCCAACAAGTATTGTCACCATTTCTTGAGGGCAAACACAACTGCTGCAAGTTCAAGATCATGAGTGGGATAGTTTTGCTCATGTGTGTTCAACTGACGTGAAGCATAAGCCACAACTTGACGTTCTTGCATAAGAACTGCTCCTAGGCCTTGGAGAGATGCATCACAGAATATCTGGAAAGGTTTGGTAGTATCTGGGCCAACCAGAACTGGGGTGGAAGTGAGTTTAGTCTTCAGGAGGTTGAAACTCTCATCACATTGTGGAGTCCAAACGAACTTTTTGTCCTTCTTTGTGAGATCAGTGAGAGGTTTGGCAATCTTGGAAAAGTTTTGGACGAAACGACGGCAATAGCTAGCCAAGCCAAGAAAACTTCTGACTTGCTTCACCGTCTTAGGGGGTTTCCAGTCAACAATTGCCTTAACCTTTTCAGGATCAATGGCAATGCCTTTGGCAGAGATGATATGACCAAGATATGCAACTTCTGTAATCCAGAACTCACATTTGGAAAACTTGGCATACAGACGATGCTCGCGAAGTTTCATGAGAGTGAGACGAAGGTGTTCTCCATGCTCTTCTTCGGATTTGGAGTAGACTAGAATGTCATCAAGATATACCACAATGAACTTGTCGAGGTATTCATGGAAGACAGAATTCATGAGTCTTGAGAACGTTGCCGGTGCATTGGTGAGACCAAAGGACATGACGGTGTATTCATAGACCGTACCGAGTGGTGAAAGCTGTCTTAGGAATATCTTCCTGTCTGATCTTTATCTGATGGTACCCCATCCTCAAGTCCAACTTTGAGAATATTGAGGCTCCAGCAAGTTGATCAAAAAGATCATCGATACGAGGAAGTGGATACTTGTTCTTGATTGTTTTCTCGTTGAGAGGACGATAGTCAACCACGAGTCTTTTTGTTTGATCCTTCTTGGCAACAAACAGAGTTGGGCAACCCCAAGCGGAGGAACTAGGCTGAATGTAACCTTTGTCCATGTACATATCGATTTGCTCCTTCAACAATTTCAGTTCAGGAGGAGCTATCTTATATGGATGCTTAGAGATTGGAGCAGTACCTGGCTCAAGCTCGATCACGAACTCAACTGCTCTGTCCGGGGGCATCCCTGGAAACTCTTCTGGAAAGACGTCAGGGAACTCACAAACCACCGGAACATTTTCAATTGCAGGAAGGGGTTTGGCATCGAGGTTGAACAGCTGAACAGAACTTGATCCATATGGAGAATAGACTATCTGGCCTGAAGTGTGGGAGAGAGTTATTGACTTTTGAGCACAGTCAATTTTAGCTTTGTGGGTCTTCAACCAATCCATACCCAGAATGACATCAATGTCAGAATTTCCCAGCAACATGAGTGAAGCAAGGAATATGCGACCTCCAATTAGGATCTCATTGTCCATGCTTATCTTGGAAGTCAACATTTGCGGTCCCGGAGAGTGAACAGTCATTTGATTGCTTAGCGGAACCAGAACTAGGTTGTATGCTTTTGCAAAAATCTTTGACACAAAGGAATGCGATGCTCCAGTATCAAACAACACTTTAGCTGGAATAGAGTTTACGGGTAATATACCGAGAACGACGTCAGCAGCTTCCTCAGCTTTGTCGGCCTTGATATGGTTCACCCTCGCGTTCCTCCCGACAGGCCTGTTGTTGGAGTTGAAGGCTTTAGCCGGGGGAGCACGAACCATTTTCTGGTTGGTGTTGGGGCGAGGAGGTAGGGGTAGCTGCTTCTGAGTGCACTTATCAGCATAGTGTCCAGTATCCTTGCACTTGTAGCAAGTGACGACACGAGAAGTACCTGGCCTTGGCTGCCCCATTGGAATCCTCTGACCCTGCATCTGAGATGGGTTGGGTGGGCGGGGACCAAAGCCTGGAGAAGCTTGGGCATTTGGAGCCCGAGTGACAGCACCATTTGGCACCCAGATGCGGCTTCTGCGGAGGGGTGGTCATGTTGGAGGAGGAACCACCCTCACGCGAGTGCTTACGGGACTCTTCGAACGCCTTGCCCATTCTCCTCATTGAGCGCGGTGTTCACGAGCTCCACGAAGTCCTTGCACTTGATGTTGGTGAGAGCGTACTTCAGTTCCGGGTTAAATCCTCGGCGGAACCTTGCCATCTTCTTGGCTTCAGTGGACACTTCGTCACCAGCGTACCGAGCGAGACGATTGAACTCGTTCTGGTAGCCGAGGACGTCCAGCTTGCCTTGTCTGAGAGAGCATAATTCCTCACGCATCCTTTCCATGAGACCATCTGGGATGTGGTGCTTCAGGAAGGCATCCTTGAAACATCCCCAGGTGATAGGATAGCCAGCTCTCATGGTCTGGTAGTTCTCCCACCAAGTAGCTGCCTGACCCTTCAGTAGGTAGGTGGCATACTTGACCTTATCTTCCTCAGCAACATGAGCTATCTCCAGAGCCCTGTTGATCTCCCTGATCCAGTCATCCGCATCCAGAGGCTCACGTGTTGCCACGAAAGCTCTCGGCCCCACGCTCAGAAACTCCTTAATGCTGACTCGAGGAGCATTCTGGTTGTGGTGCTGGTTAGCCTGGATCTGGGCCATCTGTGTCACCACTTGGGTCATCTGAGCTAACAGTTCCCCCATTGGTGGTGGCGGAGGCGGGTTGTTCCTGGTTGGAGGCATCCTGAACAGAAATTCATTTTAGCACAACAACAGAAAAGGATAGACTTGGTAACCGAAAGATAGATTATTCCGACGCATGAATAGATAACCAACAGGTACATCATCACATGTTCCAATACATCAGAATATCCAATAGACCAATACATGGTTCGAATGCCAAAGGATAACTAAACATAGCTATGAATGGATACAACGGTACTCCCATGCTCATCACGCAGGACGTCGGTGAGTAGTACGACGAGAGATACGGTGCGGAGGAATCCCCCGGAAGTAGGTATCACGACGATCCCTGTAGATAGGAACTGCTCTAAGAGCAACTCTCGGTGTGGTGAAGTAGAAAGCGTCGTGTCCCTGTGCTCCATAGCGGGGAATCCCTGTGTAACCAGCTCCGAGGTCGAGAAGTGGGCCTCTGATCGGCTCGTAACCTCCAGCATCTGGCAGAGGAAAACCCAGTGTCTGCTGGAAACGCGCAAAGCGCTCGTCTCCAACGAAGTCTGTGGTGTACGTCGCCAGACGCGTCAACGCGAGGTAGAGCTGCTCCCTGACTGAGGCCAACTCCTGAGCAAGTGTGGAAGCAACGGCGTCACTGTGCCTCACGAACTGGGCAGTGGTGTGCAGCCTGGAGCTATCATCCTCGTAGGTATCCAGGTTGCGGTGGAGAGTGAAGTGAACTCCCGCCGACGTGATGTAACCACGGGGGATGTGACGATAGATAGAATCGTCAAACCCCCAGTAGTCAGCACGGAGGACGGTGAGACTCACGTAAGCGGCCTGCTGCACAGCCATATCCACTGTGGAACCTACTGCCTCGTAGCGGTGGGCAATGCTCCTGCCATCATCCGACAGAATGTAGACGATAGCCCGGTAGCAAGTCTGGTCAAACTCTTGCTGCTGCTCATAGACCTGGTACTCCGGTGCCCAACGGAACCCCAGATAGGTAACCATGTCTCTCAGCATCTCCGGATAACCGGCGGTGCTCTCACAGCGAGTCATCCGAACCACCTGCGGGTAGAACCTGAGATCCATCTGCAGATGATTTGGGAGGTTTTGATTAGACTCCGGTAGAAGAACAAGGATGTGGAAAACAACAACAAGGTTCAACAGACGATTAGGATGTTGAAAAGAACATGATATCGAAGCAACATCGGGAAAACGAGACCAAAAGTCCTGAGGTACTACAGAGAACCCAAAACACGTGAAATCCTAACTTGAAAGTTTAGGTGAGAACAGAAAACAACGTTGCACTTCCTTACCAGAAAAAGGGTGGGTGGGTGGGGAAAGAAGAAAAATGGCAGAATTCCTACTCTCACGTTTCATTTTTCCTGTATAGCTACAAAATAGTTTCTAGACTCAACTGCGACCAGTAAAAAGGGATCCTACAGGCAGACAGGCTCTGATACCATTTGTCGCACCCTGGCTTCTAAGGGATACTCATCGTACGAACTGGATAGCAGGTGCTTGGATTATGGGGCATAGCTGCTCCCACGTCCCAGCTTCCTGGTAGGCCTGCGCTTATGCGCGACAACACAAGCCCTGCTATTCCACCGTCGACGTAAACTATCCACTAGAAGTCATAGGCACTACTGTCGACGTACTTCATATCAATCACGCACTGTACGTCAACAGCTTTGAACGAATGATGATCACAACATATCTCTATGACACAAAAGATTGAAATAAGGTTGCAATTGGCCTTCACTAAGGCAGAGATAGCAAATACAATCATCCAGAGGACACATGTCCCAACATAACATTCATTACATCAGCGGAAGCAATCAAAGGTGTCTGGGTACAGACAAATCCAACAGGCTTAAGAAGCCGGAGAAAATAAAGAAGACGAAGCCCATCCACATAGGTTCTGGATCCTGCCCTGGCCCAGCTAGCTACTCGTCTGCAGTCTCGTCAAACTCCACGAAGTAGCCATCCTGGTGGTCATCGTAACCGTAGTCGTAGTCTGCGTAAACCACAGCCCCAACGGGGTCAGTACAACCAAGTACTGGCAAGCAAGACTCACAGTTCACCAAAGTATAGCCCGTCAACACAAACACAGATGACTTGGTTCAACGGAAAGAAGGGGTTATATAATATGCTGCAAATGGCTGCGCTAACCAACTACAGAGATTCTATCATATCCAACTATCAGAAGGGGATAAGATCGAGTGTTGTAACCAACTGAAAGATAACATCAAACAAACCCATCCTGGATCTCGCCCCTTATCCAAAGAAGCAATCCGAGGATAACTCACACAATTGGATTAAGATGAATCAAGTTATTGTGACAATAATCCTATTACTAGTCAAATTGATAATCATTGTTGGATAGTGAATCATTAATTAATGTCCTATACAGCCGAGTACTTGTTAGCCAGTACTTTCACCAAGTAATCCATAACCGCGGAAAACACGGCTTCTCGAGAAGATTATCCCTGCAGGGTTGCACCAATTTGGCCGTACACGTATGAATAACCCGCCAGATGGGATGCCTCCCACCAAGCGGGGCACTCAACACAATTCAACTCTTCTCCGCATCAAGCCCAAAGCACCTTGGGCGCACGGCTAATCGAGCCCAGAAGAAAATGGACCCTCATAGCACTCTAAGAACGTGTCCCCCTATATGCCGACTACACAAGTTCCACCCTGCGCTGGGCTCGCAAAAACATGCATGCGGCAAATAGAAAGCACGAACTAAATGAGATGATTTGGACGAGATGCGAATCGAATCAAATTGAGGGGGCGCCCATACTCGCTTCCCACATGCGGGTAGTGCGCTCATCATGGATCAGTAGACAAGACCCTTTTCCTATTAGGGTCGACACTAGCAGGCCTCAAAACCACACAGGGCCTCCTGCCGGTGCCTTATCATCAAATTATTATTAACAAAAAACATTAGCATGATTGATTGATTGATTAAACATCGAGCCCCCAGAACATAATAAAGATATAGTAACTGAAAAGTAACGGGTAACAGACTCGAGCAAAACAACCTAAGCATGCTAGTAAGACACTGGCTCAATCAATGGTTGTAGGAGGGGTGATGAGGCAATATCAGGGTTGAAGGATTCATGTGATAGGTTCGTATCAGAAACATCTACCACTAAGGCTAGCAAGTATAGACAACGGAAAGTATCGGTAACCAGGGTTGAAAGGAACACAATGGTTCATGTGAGTGATAACTTGCCTGCAAACTGAACAGCCGGGTACTGAGCTAGATCCTCAGAAGGGGTGCTGTAAAGGTCGTCTGCCTCAACGTCGTCGTCTATTCGAGAAGAAGCAAACAAACAAAACAGGAATGTAAACAACCATGTTCATGGCATTGTGCACAGTCAATATGATGCATGACAATTAAATGGGTGCATCAAAATAAATTGACTAACAAGATAGCACAAATTAAATGGACCCATATGCAAGGGTTGCATATGGAAAAGGATCCATTGAAATAAGTGGAACAAATGATCTACAATTATTTATTATGTGATAGTTGTTATCATGATGCATGCATGATGATGATGACAAGATAACAACAAATAACAATAAATAACAATGATAGATGCAAAGGAAAAGGAATAAAACAAGTTTAGAACTTATTTATTAAGTTTGGAAAATTTTGGTTACTTAAACATGCCACACATACAACTATTGTTTTCACCAATTTAAAGTGTGCAAAACAATTAACAAATTTTATATTTGAAAAGAACATCAATTTTTAGTTGGATTACATGTTTCACATTTTGAAATTTGAATTAGGATGAATTTATTATGATTTAAACAATATTAAACAATTTTTTTAATTGAATTTAAAACAAGCTTAAATGTTAATTGAATTTTATTTGTTCAAACCATAAATTCAAATTCACATTTGAAAAGTTCACACTTTGGTGGTTTGAAAACATAATTTGCATGTTCAAAAATATTTTATATTAAGCAAGTTATGATTTTATCAATTTTAATTGAATTAAACAAGTATTAAATTATTTAGGCAATTTAAATTATTCAAACAATGAAACAAATTTTATATTTGAATAGAACATTCAAAAAGGTGTGAAAAACATATTTTATTTGTATTATTTGGAAATAGTATGAATTATTTATGATTACATTTGAATTATTCAAATTTGAAATCTAAATATATTTTGAAAACTCAAAACAGAACACAAATAAGTTATTTGGAAAGATTATTAAATTTGGATCAGAATTCATATAAAGTTTGTATTTGTTGGAATTATAAAACAAAAGATATTGAATTTTGAAGTTTTGTTTTAAATCTGTTTATTAAAAAGGAATTTGGAATTTTGAAATTCGCACTGGAACGTTTGTTACCCAGGTGGTAGCTAGCCACTGTCTCTGCCCCGTGGGCCTAGCCAACGTGGCGCTGAGCCAGCGCTTGCGTGGCCACGGGGGTCGCTGACAGTGGGCCTGCTCGCGCTTGGAAGGCAAAAAGGAGCAAAAAAATTTGGGGCGCTCAGGCCTCGAACCCGCGCCCTGTGCCAAGTTCAGATAGCGCGCAACCAGCTGCGCTGCGATGCAGTGTTCGACAGTGAAGGGGATGGTTTCAGGTTAACGTTCAGTTCGAAACAAAGACTGAACTTTTCTGACGAACAGAACCTTGCTCGTCTCGTCAGAACAGAAACTCGCCGGAGGGAAACGGCGACGATCTAGCGCAGGACTACGCGGCAGTGATGCACTGCGTTGCAAACAAACGGACGCACGTTCTACTCGGATGCGCAGGTGGCAGGAGAGGAAGGGGAACTGGGAGCTCACCGGGATTCGCCGAGTTGCAGAGAAACAGAGGGCTCGACGGCGGCGTTGCAGTGGACGGCGGGGACGGCGTGGTTGAGCTCCGGGGGTGGTCAGGTGTCTAAACGGGAGCGGGGAGAGAGGGCTTTTGATTCCCGGGGGTAGATGGCTAGATAGAGGAGGGAGGTGGCGGTGCCATCGAGTTCTTCAGAGGGGTGGCCGCCGGTGAGGTGGAGCAGCGAGGAAATCTCGTCGGGGAAGAAACGATCGGCGGCGCGGAGAGGGGAAAAGGGAACCTAGGGGGTCTAGGGTTAGCTGGCGCTGCCCTAGGGCTGGTTATATAGGGTGGAGAGCGAGGTGGTGGCCGCCGGAGTCGCTCGGGGTCGCGGTGGCGCTCGGGATGCTCTGCCGTACTTCAGAAAGAAGATGGGCACGCATCTCGAAGCGGTACGGGGGGTTTAGTTGGGTTGGGTCGCGCGCGCGCGTAGGCTTAGCGGGCTGGGCTGCTTATCTGCTGCGCGCGCGCTGCAGTTTTGTTTCTTTTTTATTTTTCCTTCTGTTTTTTTTGTAGCCTTGCTTTTGGATAAAAAAGATAGGTTTTTGTTGATAGAAAAATTTGGAAAAATTTGGATAAGCTCCTTAGTTGAAATGCAACCACTTGGTAGTTTTGGTTTTCCAAATTTCAACTGTTTGCTTGCTGTTTAAAATTAAACCCAATTTAATTGAATTTTGCAATAACAATTAATATTAGAAAATAAAGCCATTTTCAATAGGGTTTCCCCTAGGGTTTAGAATGTTTTAAGGAATTCCAATTAGTGGTGTACTTCAAGGATTCAAAAGATTAATGATTTGAGAATTGGTTTGAGTTGGAAAATGATTTGGAAAATAATGGATTAATTTGGTTAATTTAATTAAGCAACAATTTAAGAGTTGATCCAATAAGAAAACAATTTGGAAGCATTTGATGTTTTTGATTTGCAAATCTTTATTTGAAAGATTGTAACAGACAAGTGTGAAAACAGAAGTTGATTGAGTTTGGCTTTTATTATGAAAACAATGCAAACAGAAATAAATATGGGGATGATGCCATGATGCATTGCATAAATTAAACAAAGAAGTAAAACAACTAGGGTGTTTTCATACTTGGATGTTACACAAGACAATCTCAAATCAATCTAGACTCCAATCTAATGAAAATAGACTACCCACAAAAGTTTCTTTTAAGGGTGGTATCCCACCCAGTTGTTCTGGAACCCAGTTATCCAAAACCTAATCTTTCTTTCTAGCCTTCCCAAATCTCGGGACGGGATTTCTTTTAAGGGTGGTAGTCTGTAACATCCCTGATTTTTGGAAAGTCCAAAAATCACTAAAAATTGAAACTTTTTATTTTCATGTTATGAAGTCACCCAAAAACCAAATGGTATGCAAGAAACAAAAGAAAACAATACTTGTTTCCAATGTATGTGGAAATGATAATCCAAATTGCCTTAATTCCATAAACCCTAAAGCCCATTTCTAAAATAAAATATGATCCCTCATGTGAATAAAATATATTTGGAAACCTTGGGATGTGTACTTTCATACCCACTGTCCCAAAATATTTTTTGATCAAATTAAAATTGAATTTAGAATTAAGTTGTCTATTTGAGTATTTTTGACATAGAATTATTTCTACAAATAATTAGAATATGCCCCCTTAAGCAAAATTGATACTTTTGGTAGCCTTGAAACAGATACATCTTTGCCCAACCATTTTGGACACCCTTGGACCATGGCCATGAGTTTTGACCAAAAACCCAACATAGTGATACATCCATTTTCACCATGTCTAAGGAATTGTTTTTCAACCGTTATTCCTTGATGTTATGTCTATTTGGAGCCAAGCCAGGTCCTTAGAATGTGTCAATCACATATAGTACCAAGTAGTGAACTTTAGTTTTCTATCTACTTCTCCACTCCCCTTTCATGCTTCAAGAAATCATCAAGTTAGTAAATTGGAGATCAAGACTCAAGCACTAGAAGAAAACTTCATCTTCAACTTAGTGGCAAAATGAAGAGCAACAAGGAAGATCAATGAAGAAGTTTTGAAGAAAAGACTTGGACTCCACACATATAAGAAAACTCAAGAAGTACAAGTGTGGAGAAATTCATAAGAAAACATCTCCCTCTGTCTTTCTATCTTTCTACTTATTTCTTTCCAAATTGACTTAGTGGCATTTGAGCCCATCCCATACCTAAACCAAGTAGTGAAGTGAATATCATGAAGATTTAACAAGTTCAAGAGAATCTTCACAGCAAGGAAGAAACTACAATAGAAGCATGAAGATGAACTTCACGAAAACAAGCATGTGAAGACTTGGAGCCATCCACACAAGTTGAAGAATGATAAGTTGTTTTGTCCAACCATTGATCCAAATGGAACATCCCAAGACTTTAACTTGTTATCTCCTTTGTTATGAAGTTAGTTGAACCTAGACCTGCCCTAAACCAAAATGGAAATACTAACTTAGAGTACTCAAATGTTTTGATGAAAACAACTAAGTGTTACACTTTATGATGTGATACTTTAGTTGAAATAGTGAGATCACCTTGGTGAACTCTTGGAACTTCCTCGACAAGTATGGTATTAATAAAGTTTGATCTCTTCAAACCTAACCTAGTCCAACACAAGTGTTTTCTAGGAACTTACTTATGAATCCATCATAGTATGAATCTTTTCAAACTCCAGCTTTAACCAACCCTGGCCATAGTAGAAAACCATAAACCTTCTATGGTTGCTACTTTGTATGTTTTCTTCATGTGTTTGTATGATTTCTAGAATGATTGTTTATTTTTTTATTGTGTTTTCAATGAATAGATTGTACGGAGAGCAACGATCTTTTGTGAAGAGAGTGTGATTTCTTCACCAACTTCAACAAGGCAAGTAACACACCATCAACTACCCATTATTTTCTATATGCATTAGTTGATTTTGAGTAGTATGCATGATAGGAAATTTTACTAAGTTATATTATGCTATGCTATATCCTAGTAGTGTGTAGCCATCCATATACCTTGTTATTTTGAAGCCTTGGTACTTAGTTGATGCTTAGCCATGCTACAGAAATTGTTTTACTTGATGTTGTGGAAATATTCTAAGTAACAACTTCAATGAACCACCTGGTGGATTGGTAATGCGGGGCTGTTGATAGTTGAGTGTCTCCCTGAGGGGAGTTCACTTGAAGGAATGCCACCCAGGAACAAAGTGATTATGATGTTCCCCAAGTTTAGATTGCTTCCAGTGCAGCCTTTAGTCATATGGGCTCTGTCTTGATTAACTAAGTTGCGAGGGTTCAGCCTGGGCTTGACAAGAAGATGTAGCATAATTATAGGTGGAACGGGTCTTGCCATTAGGTTGAATTCTTGCTTCTGAAAGATCTCGTCTCAATCTTCTCCTTTCCTTAATGCACTCAGAGTGTATAGGATGTTTGGGCTGATTTTAGTCTGAAGGTGAAAGTGCACAAACTCTGCAGAGTCAACAAACTAAGATCTTAGCCGTGTCCCCGGTTATGGACAACTATGAGCAGCTGGACAAGGATGGACGGAAGAATCACATCACCATTTTCAATAAGTAAAATTTTGACCAAGTGAACAGTATTGTGGTGCTTGGATCTTAATCCAATGTTGCCACCCTTTGAAAAGAAAAGTTGTTTTACAAAGATGATAGGAGAAAACTGGCTTTATGCAAACTTAGCCAAAACTCCACTCAGCCAAATAAGCATGTAGTATTAGTCTTGCCATTTATATCCACCATAGTGTTACTTGCCAATACATTAAATTGTATTGACTCCCTAGTGGCTGCATATTCCATATTGCAGATATTTCTGAAGACGAGTAAGGATTTCGTTTAGGATCTCGAGACTATCGCCAACATGTTTTGCTTGTGGCACATGAAGAAGATGGGCTCAATGTTGTTCTATGTTTTTCCGCTGTATTTCTTTGTTTTCTGCTAGTCTTCTTAGACTATGTAAGTTGTAATCCTATTTTTGTAAAGACTGGACCATGCGATGTAATAGAATTTTGATGCATTTGCATGATATTTCATTTTGTACTATGGTGCTAGCAATTGATCCAGGGACTAGCGCAATAACACAGATGTTCTTACATTATTTAAATGTGGGAACGCTACAACTCACGAGCCACAGTGGGGCTGTATGATGGCGATGCCGATTGTTTTGTTCTATCTCCGTCATAAAAGGTTTGATACAACTTCTTCCGATCATTTTTGGTGGATACTGGGACATACGTAATGACACCACGCGAAGGTCTCACGTCATTTTGGGGTTTTTTTAATTTTCTGGAATTTTCTCAACCGGTTTCAGGGAAAAGTCAAGACAACATAAAATGTTTGATACAAGGTTTATCTCCGACATAAAGGTTTGATATGTTGTTACACATCACCAACAACATCCCTATCTAGTCTTCTGAGTTTTCTTCGTGTGTTTCCCTTTATTCCTATTGCGACGCAACCATGTACAATCTTCGTTATTTAACACTATGCTTGGGTCAGTTTTCACCTTGAAGGGTGGAATATCATCAAACTTATTGTAATCTTATGACATGTCTGTCTTGTCCTCCACTCCCACTATGTTTCTTTTTCCTGAAAGAACTATGTGTCGCTTTGGATCATCATATGATGTGTCCTCTTGCCTTCCTTTTCGTTTTTCGGTTTGGTAGACATGTCTTTCGCATAGAAAACCTGAGGCACTTCACTGTCCAGGACGAATGGTTCGGTGTCGTACCCTAAATTCTTTAGATCCACTGTAGTCATTCTGTACTGTGGGTCTACGTGTACCTCGTCTTTCAGGTTGAACCATTTGCACCGGAACAAAGGGACCTTGAAAGTAAGTCCATAGTCAAGTTCCCATATCTCCTCTATGTACCCATAATATGTGACCTTTTTCCCATTGTCGTCTGCTGCATCCAAGAAGACACCACTGTTTTGGTTGGTGCTCTTTTGATCTTGGGGAATCGTGTAAAATGTATTCCCATTTATCTCGTACCCTTGAAAAGTAAATATACTAAAAGATGGTTGCTTGGCCAACAAGTATAGTTGTTCTTCAACAGTGAAATTAATGAGACGTGTTTGCAACCAACCGTCAAAAGTCTTCATGTGTTCTCCATCACTCCAATCTTCACGTTGCTCCGGGTATTTCAAGCGTAAAATATTCTTGTGTTCCACTATGTACGGGGCCACCAAGCTGGAATGATATAGAACTGTGTAGTGTGCTTTATGGAAAGAATATCCGTTCATAAAAATTGTTGCTTTCTTCCCTAGAGTGCCTTTTCCACGCAGTCTCCCCTCATAGTGCGATTTAGGAACACCGATCGGCTTTAGGTCAGGAATAAAGTCAACATAAAACTCAACGACATCCTCTGTTCCATAGCTCTTGGAGATGCTGCCTTCTTGCCTAGCACGGTTATGAACATATTTCTTTAATACTCCCATGAATCTCACAAACGGGAACATGTTGTGTAGAAATACAGGACCGAGAACGACAATCTCTTCGACTAGGTGAACCAGGAGGTACGTCATAATATAGAAGAAGGATGGTGGTAACACCAACTCGAAGCTGACTAGACATTGCACCACATCCTTCTGTAAATTTTGTAGAGTTAGTGTATTTATCACCTTCTAAGAAATAACATTGAGGAACGCACATAGCTTAACAATGGGTACTCGAAAAAAATTCGGCAGAAGCCCCCTCAATGCAATTGGAAGTAATTGTGTCATAATAACGTGGCAGTCATGAGACTTTAGGTTTTGAAACTTTTTCTCTGCCATGTTTATATTCGATGAGAATCCATACGGGACCTTGATACTGCTCAGGACTTCAAAAAAGATCTCCTTCTCTTCTTTGGTAAGAGCGTAGCTGGCAGTACCTTGATACTTCTCTGTATTCAGGTTGTCCCGTTCGTGCATATGTTGCTGGTCCTACCGTGCATCTCGTGTATCTTTTGTCTTCCCATGAACGCCCAAGAAGTTTAGCAGGTTCACGCAAAGATTTTTTTTCACGTGCATCACTGAAAGTACAAGGATGCCGGCTAGAGGGAGGGTGAATAGGCGCTTTAAAATAATTACGGTTTAGGCTTGAGTAAATGCGGAATAAAACTAGCGTTTAATTTATCCAGCACAAAACCTACACAAGATAGGTTTACCTATGTGCACCAACAAGATATGCTAGGCAAGATAAACAACTATGAGATAGCAAGATAGATGACTTCAAGCACGATGGCTATCACAAAGTTAAATGCATAAGTAACGATCTAGAGTATAGAAAAAAACGAAGCACAAGGAGACACCAATGTGATTACCGAAGTTCCTTTCCAAGGGAAGTACGTCTTCGTTGGAGAGGTGGGGAGCCACCTAGGCGCACGGATGTGCACACCTTATTCTCCTTGAGCTTCTCCGGTGAGGGAGATGCTTGTTTCCACTATGAGGTCGACTTGAAGGCGCTGACCAAACCTTACACGGCGTTGAGGCTATCTCCACAACTCAATTGGAGGCTCTCAACAAAACTTCTTGCAACAAGGTGGAAGCACCAAGAACTAACCGTCTAGGTTTCTCAATACACCAAAGAGGAACAATTTCTCCGGTTACCAAGCGCCAAGAGTAACAAGCTCACGAACTTCTCTTTCACGAATCTCGTGGGGAACTCAAACCGATGCACCTAATGCAATGGAAAGAACACACAAAGTGGTCAAGAACTTCTCTCCCAAATACCACCAAAGCAACTAATTTTATGGAGTGAGGAAGGAGGAAGAACAAGGAAAACAACAAATGAATCCCTAGATCTAGATCCAATAGGTTCCCCTCACAAAGAGGAGGGATTGATTGGTGAAGTGGTAGATCTATATCTCCTCTCTCTTTTCCCTCAAGTGGAAGCAAGAATCATTGGAGGGATTGAGAGATAGAAAGATTTTGGAGGTCAACAATGGAGGTCAAACTTGCCCAAAAGGTTGGGGAACCATTGGGGAAGAAGGCCCCTTAAATAGGTCACCCAAATATCCAACCGTTGGGGGCAAAATCGCGCAGGGGCGGAACCTCCGGTGAAACCATAAGAAACTCCGCCCCAAGGATGAGTTAGAACACCAAAAGGGCTGGAAAACTGCCCAGGAACCGGAACCTCCGGTGGTTTCACCGGAGGTTCTGCCAACATCATCCCGAAAGAGTTTTCGGCGGAGCCAGCACCGGAACCTCCGGTGCTGGAAAAAACTGCAGAACACCCGATACGAAAACGGTCGTAACTTTTGCATCCGGACTCCGTTTTCGATGTTCTTGGGCTCGTTGAAATTGCAACAACGAGAACTACAAGAATATGCAGAGAACCATAATAGTACAAAATGTTAATATAAAACCAAATGATGAAAGGTTTGCCATATCAATAAAGGACAACCGGTACAAACCTGCAACAACAAAAATGCGATAAGTTTTTCATACGAAATCCATTTTTGATGAACTTGAGATTGAAATAAAGAACATGAGAATATATAAAACCTTACATGGAGAACACCCAAATAAGAACAAAGAAGGATGATGCCAAGTATGCAAAGGTTTGAGCTTTCTACGATAGATACGATCAAGATATGCATTCAAGATCCCCTCTTGATAGTACGGTTATCTATCCTATAATCCGGTCTCCCAACTAGCATAATGAGACCGGTAAAATAGAAACCCTATCTTAGTCATACCTTTTCCTTGCGCAATCCAAGTGAGCTAGATGATGACGATCTTAATCACCTCAAGTTGGACCACCTTCCTTGATTGCGTTTCGCTTGGTGAAGACTTGTAAATTGCTCCCCCATAAGATAATATTAGAGAGTTTCTCACATGACCATATTCACTTGACCATAATCTCCATATGGGTGGAAAGCTTTGCACACCTACTTGATCAACCTAGTATCTTCTCTTTATTCATGATGATGATGACTCGAAGGTAAACATGAATGTTCACACAATCCCCTTCTTCAAGACACGCTTGTAATATGGTCAATAGTAGCATGACAATTCTTCTCTCTCTCTCTCTCTCTCTCTATATATATATATATATATATATATTCATTAAGTGATGATCTTGATGAGCTTCTCACATGACCATAATACCCATATGGGTGGAAAGCTTTGCACACCTACTTGATCAACCAAGTATCTTCTCTTTATTCATGGTGATGATGAATCGAAGGTAAACATGAATGTTCACACAATCTCCTTCTTCAAGAACTACTTGTAATATGTTCAATAGTAGAATGACAATTCTTCTATTGATCATATAGATATATTCATTAAGTGATGATCTTGATAGCATCCTACCTTGAATCGAACACATGGAGTTCAAGTGGTGCCAATGGACAGACCTATAATAATGTCTCAATGCAAACATTAGTCCATAAGGATTTTCATTAATTACCTAAATCATACATGGGGGAACCATACACTTTCAATCTCCCCCATTTTGGTAATTGATGACAATCCCTTTTACGAGGGTTTATATAATGAATTAAGAAAACATGCAAAGCAATACACATGGATGCATGAGAATGGAAGGCAAAAATGCTTAAGAGCAAAACCAAAGCATTAAACTAAATTCCCTTAAACCCTCTAAACTTCTACCCCATTGGCATCCATTGCCGAAATGGGCGGAAAAATGTAGAAGGCCAATATAGTAAGAGCTCCCCTACAATTTTTGCATTTCTCATAATATGAGTGAAAACAAATGCATATTCAATGACGAATAGACGGGGGGGGGGGTCAAACTATATTGAGGATCCAAAGATTGAAAATAAGATTATATTCCTTTAACACTTCTTCCAAGAGGAGGAGCACAAACAAAGGATCCAAAAAACCAATGGAAACAAAGATTTTATGATTTTAGTAAAATAGTGTTCTAAAGAACATCATGAAGCTCCCCAATGTTCATGCACTATTTAGAGTTTGTTTTTGCATTTGAATATAAAGTGCACAAAGATGGAATCATCACTCCCCGAATATCCTCTAAAACACAAAACAAGTGCAAGAGAGCATAAAAAGCAAACTAGGCATAGCACTTGAAGAAAATAAATGAATGATTGAGCAAAAAGATACCAAATGAACGGAACACCATGATACAAGGCTCAACCATACATAAGGAAACCAACATGCCCACCAAGGTAAGCATGAGGGAAAAAAACTCAAAAACAAATGAGTGCATAAGATGAAATAATATAAGACAAGCACTCATAAGGAAAATACTTTCCGGAGTCACCAAAAATGAAAAGGGTATAAGAAGGGTGGACTCCAAAGGAATATGATACCAAAAAGAGATGTAACTCCTCTCATGCGTATAAGTTTCTAAGTGGACACGAATCATGATAATATGTATCCACAAAGAACCATGTACACACAAAATAGTTACGAAAGTGAAGAACATGATATCCAAGAGAAAGTCATAAATAGACCAATAAGATTTTTTTTATTGAAAGAATAGCACATAGCTCAATTTTATCTTAATAGGGGATAAATTAATTTCCAAGACAAACACACCAAAGACATCACAAATACCAATAAGGGAAAAATAGATAGTTGCAATGCTTTGGAAGAAAGGGAGAATAATTTGACAAATAAAGAATTTTCATGCCAAGATGCAACCTACACAAGGTTGAATACAAGAATACTATGCATGAGAGATACTTGTTTCCAAGATAGCATTGGAGATGTTGTTGTGGGTAAGAGTTAATCTATCATCCTAGCTTGACTCCGATAAGATCATGGTGACAACACCTTCCTTGAGAATGAGGCAAGCATCCAATTCATCTCAAATGTACCTAAAACACATTTAAGGACAAAATGGTCCCTAAACACATTGGGTCCAAAGTAGTTAGACAAACTACAATACATAGAATAAGATCCACATAAATATGTGCATATAGATATGAAATTAAATTTCATGCATATCTTAGGCGATTTACGATTCGGTGGAGTTTACCCTATATATTGCATCAAATAAAGAAAGCATGCCATAAAAAATACTTTAGTAAATATGCATGCAAAGATTTTCAAGAACCAAAAGACAAGTGAAAACGAGATCACAAAGAACCAATTGACACTTCAAAGAAACCAATTAAAATTTACAACAAGAAATGAGATATTGAACTCCCCAAAGAGAATAAAAAGAAAGATTCATTAACGAAAAGAAGTCCAATATCCAAAATAGATCAATTTGAAAATAAAGCAATGAGTAAGATAACCAACTCCCAAAAAGAGCACGGTTCCAACAACTAAACCAAACCCTCAACACTTTTCATAATGGCACAAAGTACCAAGACGAAAAAGGTTTTTCTTCCAAATAGACACGTCATCGGGATTAAATACCAATTGATAAAGATCTAAAGAAAAATAGTGTTCTAAATAATATAGGAAAGCTCCCCCATGATTTGTGCATTGATTATAATTTTGTATTTGAATACAATATGCACACAAGTGGGATCCTTGCTTTAGCTTAACCAATAAGAACACCAACCAAATATGAGTAAACCAAAGGGATTCTCAAAGGGAAAGGAAGACAATGGGAGTGAGGACAAAAGAAATTACTTGGAAATAAATATGGAAAAGAAGAAATATCCCAAGTAAATATGATCAATACATTATACCAAAAAATATTATCACTTGTCAAGGACAAGGAAAGGAGTTATTACTCGCTGGTATGCTTCATACATATTCATGATCATATTCACAAAACAAAAGCTTACGAAAAGGATAGGAATGAAAACACCATGCTTAAATAGAGATTTTTTGGTGGCTTCAATAGTCGAATGATCATGCAACGCAATGGTTAATACATCAAGAAGCCACCGGTTCCCGAGAAGGTAAATACTAGTTCTAATTTGTGGAAAACCGCACCAAGAAACTCTCTCACAAACAATATACCAAAATATGAGCAAATAAAATCATTTAAGAAAATTGAAACTTGTTTGAGCACACATGCCACATAGGAACAAGATAATTAACAATATCAATTCTATGTGGAAAAACCTTAAATGTTCACATTCTTTAGGCTTGTAATATGCACAAAGAATATTACTCCCCCATAACATTATAATCCGTATCTTCTTAGCAAGAGGCAAACAAAGACCAACTTGAGATAATTAATAGACATTAGAATTTGAATTTCTCATGAGTATGACATACGACATAGAGACTAGATAATATTGAAATATGAACACTATGTGGTATTCCTCATGTACACACATTTTAGGATTGTGAAGTGCCAAAGGCATATTACTCTCCCAAAATGGTATAGTCCATTAATCACTCAAAAGAGCCAAATAAGATACACACAAGATGCAATTAGGATCAAAGCAAACTCATACATACATTTTGTGCGAACCAACAAACACATACTAGATTACTCAAGGATAAGTAAGTAGTAAGCACAAAATATACAAAATACAAGCAAGGTAAAAAACCAATACATGCAAAGGGACAAGCAACTTTCAATGTATATATATATAATGTAATAAATACAAGTTACCGCAAGAAGGATCGTGGAATATGAGATAGAGACGTGATAATCCAAATGACTTGGCTTAAGGAAAATATACGTGATGAAGATCTCTTAATTCTTCATGATATAGCCAAGTCTCCAATGCCCTCCAATAACACCTATTGATCAAGTTTGAGCTTGTTGGTCCCCAACCAAGTTGGTTCCTAAGAGGTTAGTCACAATAGGCTTGGCAACCCAAATGGTTCTTTTCTTGACACCACTTTGAGTACCAACATATTTGGCAAACACATTGCCCACATTATCCTTCCGAATGGAATACACATCATCAATTATGATAGGGTTGGATAATGTACCATTAGTGCATGAAGAAGCAATATGGCCCTTTTCACGACATAAGTAGCAACAACGACTTCTTCCATTCTTATTAGTTGATTTATCAACTTGAGAAGCATTAGCTTGAGTCTTCATGGGAAGAGGCATTTCTTCAACTTGAAGTTGAGATTGAGGTTGAACTTGTGGCCGCTTCCCTTGTTGCTTCTCGCTAAGTTTCTTCTTCTTCAAAGTTGTAACATCCCAAGTATGAAAATCTCCCCCCTAGATGTTTGTTTCTTGTTTTATTTTTGTTTTGCATCATGTCATCATATCTATTGCCTTTTGTTTGCATTTGTTTGCATTGTTTTCCAATTGTAATTTCAAACCAAATTCAAATCATTATTGCTCATACTTGTTATGTTACTTCGTGTCAAATAAAAACTACAAACAAACAAACAAATTGTTCCCCTAAAACTTGGTTTCAAAAACTTTAAATTGGTTAAGTGGCATTTATTTCTTTTTATACCACAAATGGCTCAATTCATTTAATTTTTCAAACAAGCAACATATTTAAAATATTTGGTAAACCAAAGTGTGGACTTGTTGCTATCACCATATTTCAACAATACAATTTTCCCTAAATTTTATCTAGCCTAAAAACCATCTCTTATTTCTCTTTTTCCAAATCTGCAAAAAAAAGAGTAATAAACAGAAAAAACAAAAGAGAAAAGGAGGGGAATAGGGCATGCAGCCCAATTGGGCCAGCCCAAGTGCCCTTAGGCCTGGTACCCCCTCTGTTGTCTTCTTCCTCCGTACTTTGTACGAATCCCATCCATGGTGGCCACGTAACAGTTACAGAGGAGGGGACGACGATCCCGTGCTCCACCTCCCCCCTTAAGAACTCGAGTTCCCTCCCTCCTAGCCCTAATTTTCTCTCCACCCTTCTTCCCCTCGCGCCGCAGCTCCTCCTTTCCCCTTCCTCTCCTCTCTGTAGCTCCACCGAGACCACCATCACCGCCGACTCCCTCCGGCGAGCGCCGCCGCCACGGTGCCCGCCCGGCCGCGCTTGGGCCGGGAACGGAAAGGGGCCGCCGCCCTCTACCTCGCCGCGCCCTCCATCTTCCTCGAAGACCACCGGAATCGCCGCCGCCATCCAAGTTCGCCGCCGGCCGCTCCTCTGCTTCGACCGCTCCCTCCTCTGCAGCGAGGTGAGCGCATCCTATTTCCCTGCCTTCCCTCTCCTCCGGTTCCCTCTCCTCGCATGCCGGCCGCCTCCGCCCCGCCCGAGCGCCGCACGCACCAGCGCGGCGGACCGCCGCAGCGATCGCCGGCGGGCATCGCTCGGCCGCACTCCCTGTCCGCTCGCATCTATCTGCTTCCTGTACCTGCACGACTGAACAAGTTCAGTTAAAATCTTATCTGACGGAAAAACACACAATAACTTGCAACCCACCCTTACCTTTACAAAACCGAGCAGCGCCGCAGTGGCCAGCGCGCATGCAAACGACCAAGGGGTCGCGGGTTCGAGCCCCCCCCCCCCGCGCATTAGCCACACCTTTTTTCAGTTTTATTTTTCAGATCTACACAGCACTCCATATTTTCGCACAGGTCCTTGGATATTATTTATTCTAGGTCCCTGCAGATTTGTTTTAAGTCCCTAGCTGTGAATAAATGGCAGATTAACCACCAAACTTTAAAATTGCCTAACTAATTATTACAACTCCAAATTTAACATTTTTTTAATATGTTTTCAATACCAAATTTAATACTCTATCTGTTTAAGCCATTTGTTTTCTGTTTGAACATTGCAAATAATTTCAAATTTCAAATTCAAACTATTCCTTTCACATTTGCAAAAAATCCATAACTAATTCATTATTAATCCAAAACATGCAAATAAATATGTTTTCCATACCATTTTGAACCACCAATTCAAATATAAATTTGTTTTCATGATTTGAATAAATTAAATTGCCTAAATAATTTAATACTTGTTTAATTCATTTAAATTTGATAAAATCATAACTTGCTCAAAATAAAATAATTTTGAACATGCAAAATATGTTTTCAAACCATCAAAGTGTGAACTTTTCAAATGTGAGTTTGAAATTATGTTTTGAACAAAAAAACTTCAATTTAATTCAAACTTGTTTTAAATCCATTTAAAACTTGTTTATATTGTTTAATTCATATTAAATTATCCTAATTCCAATTTCAATATTTGAAACATGTAATAAATAAAATTTGATGTTCTTTTCAAATATAAAATTTTGTTATTTGTTTTGAACACCTTAACTGGTGAAAACAACAAATACTTGTGTGACACCCTTAAGGAACCAAAATTTTCTAACTTAATAATAATTTCTAAATTGGTAAACCCTATTTTAAATTGGTTCTATTGTTGTTATTTTGTTGTTTTCCTCATCATGCATCATGCTGATCCACTTTCATCTGTTGATTAGTTGGAAAACAAATAATCTAACCCAAAATTCATGGCTTTTCATATGCAACTCAAACTTGCATATGGGTCCATTAAATTGTGTTACCATGTTAGCTAGTTTATTTTGATGCAACCATTAACATGACATGCATCATCCCTGATTGTGCACTATGCCATGATATTGATTGTCTACCCTTTTGCATTGTCTGTTTGCTTCTCTCGGTTTAGACGACGATGTTGAGACCAACGATCCTTACGACACCCCTTCAGAGGTTTTAGCTCAGTACCAGGCTACTGGGTTTGCAGGCAATTATCACTCACATGAACCACTGTGTTCCTTTCAACATTGGCTACTGATACTTTCCGTTGTCTATTTCTGCTAGCCATATGTATCGTTGCTTCTGTTACGATCCTATCACATGATACCCTGAAACCATGAATTGCCTCACCTCCAGTCCTATAACCCCGTTGTTTGAGCCCGTGTCTTATAGCATGCTTAGGGTTGTTTCTGCTCGAGTCTGTTACCCGTTATTTTCTGTTATCATATTTCTATTATGTTCTATGGGCTCGATGTGTAAAAAACAACCTGTTAATGCTTGGGTAATAATAATTTGATGTTAAGGCACCGGCAGGAGGCCCGTCGTGGTTTTGAGGCCTGCTAGTGTCGACCCTAATTAGGAAAAGGGTCTTGTCTACTGATCCATGATGAGCGTGCTCACCGCATCCGGGTGTGGTATGGAACCCCCTCGGCTTTGATCTGATCCGCAGTTTGTCCGAAGAGCACACTTAGTTCGGGTGTTCCATTTGGCTCATACGCATAAATGGGTCGCTCCATGGTTACTGATGATGATGACGCACACATATAGGGCGAGGCCTGTAGTGCCGGGGTGTTGTGTCCTGCGGGAGTTTTGCACACCTGCGCTGAGTATTCGGCTGCGTGGCTGGGACCTTATAGCTCCGTGGCTCCTAGGACAGGATGTAGTGATGGTTCGAGTCGTGTCGAGTCCACCTGAGTTTTAGTTGGTGGCTTGAGTGTGTACGGGTACTGGAGCACACCCTGCAGGGAATCTTCTCGAGAAGCCGTGTTGTCCGCGGTTATGTGACGACTTGGTGAAAGTACTGGCTAACAAGTACTCAATTACTTACACCTAACTATAATAACTTGACTAGTAATAGGTTTATTGACACAATAACCTGAACCATCATTAATCCACCTGTGTGAGTTATCCTCGGATTGCTTCTTTGGATAAGGGGCGAGATCCAGGATGGGTTTGTTTGGAGGTGAGCTGGTATTTGGTTACGACACGCTATCTATCTTCTCTCTCTGTTAGCCGGAAGTGGTAGTAACTCTGTAGTTGGTTAGAGCAGCCAGTTGCCGCACCTTTTTATATCCCTCTCTTCCGTTGAACCCAGAGCATCTGTGCTTGGTGTTGACGGGTTACACTTTGTGAACTGTGAGTCTTGCTTGCCAGTACGTTGTTGTACTGACCCTTTGGGCTGTGGTTTACGCAGACGACGATTCGAGGATCCCCATGGAGGCTACTACGTGGAGTACGACGACGCTGTTGACGAGTAGATAGCGGACCCGGCAGGATCCGAGACTTCGTGGATGGGCTCCGTTTCTTTTCATTGCCGGCCTCTTAGGCCTATTTGGATTGTCTGTACTCAGACACCTTGATTGCTTCCGCTGATGTAATGAATGTTATGTTGGGACATGTGTCCTCTGGATGATTGTATTTGCTATTCTCTGCCTTAGTGAAGGCCATTGCAACCTTATTTCAATCTTTTGTGTCTTAGAGATATGTTGTGGTATCATTCCGTTTAACGTTGTTGACGTACCATGTGTGATTGGTATGAAATACGTCGACAGTAGTGCCTATGGTCTCTAGTGGATAGTTTACATCGACGTGGAATAGCAGGGCTTGTGTTGTCGCGCATAAGCGCAGGCCTACCAGGAAGCTGGGATGTGGGAGCAGTTATGCCCTAATCCAAGCATCTGCTATCCAGTTCGGCACGATGAGTATCCCCTAGAAACCAGGGTGCGACAAATGGTATCAGAGCTGTCTGCCTGTAGGATCCCTTTTACTGGTCGCAGTTGAGTCTAGAAACTATTTTGTAGCTATATAGGAAAAATGAAACGTGAGAGTAGGAATTCTGCCATTTTATTTCTTTCCCACCCACCCTCCCTTTTTCTGGTAAGGAAGTGCAACGTTGTTTTCTCTTTCTCATCTAAACTTTCAAGTTAGGATTTCACGAATCCTGGTTTCTCTGGGATAGTTATATCTACTAGACCATAGGAATGGAGGTGGTTGTGACATGATTTATCATGTTGCCTACTCAGATTGAGAACGGTGGCAAATAAGCCCCGGAAGCAGATCCTCTATTCCTTAAGCAGTAGATATTGATCCTTTAGAAGCCGGATGGGTTTTCTCCGTAGTACCTCAGGTGTTTTGTGGTCTCCTGTTTCCCAGTTGTTGCTTCGATATCGTCCTTCATAAATCTTCTCTTCCGTTGTAACAACTTATCTGTTGATCCGTTGTTAACCTCCATCCTTGTTCTATGCTACCTTCTTACCGTCTGAAGTAATCCTTTTAAGCACTTATATTGGATTTTGTTATCCGGTTTACTGTGTTAATCTGGTATCCTCTTCAGGATGGAAAGTGGTGACGAAGAACCCACACTGCCACCCGAGATGGGGAAAGTGCTGTCTCAGATGACACAAGTTATAAAGCAGATGCAGCAGAACCAAGACTTGGGAGTAATGGCAACGCCGCGTGTCTATTCGGGAGTTCCTTGAGCTCAATCCGCGCACGTTTGATATCTCCTCCGAGCCATTGGATGCTGATGACTGGCTCCGTGAAATGAACCGTACTCTTGTGGTAGCTCATGTGGCTGACGAGGACCGTGTTCCTTACGTGACCTACCTTCTCCGTGGACAATCCATGTCTTGGTGGGAGAATTTCCAAGAAATGAGAGGTTCTAGTGTGGCAATCACAGGGAGGATTTCAAGCAAGCTTCCGTGCGCCATCACATTCCCGATGGGCTCATGGAGAAAATGCGTGAGGAATTCTATCTTTCACACAAGGCAGTCTGGACGTTCTCGAATACCAAAGAGAGTTCAATCGTCTGGCTCGCTATGCCGGAGATGAGGTCTCCACGGAAGCGAGAAAGATGACAAAGTTCCGCAGGGGTCTCAACCCGGAACTCAAGTATGCTCTCACCAACGTCAAGGCCAAGAATTTTGAGTACCTCATCAACATCGCTCTAAATGAAGAGCATGGGCGCAAATTGGTTGAGGAATCTCGTAAGCACTCTCGTGAACAGGCTAGTCTCTCAAAAGCTTTCATGCCACCACAAAAACGGAGAGTTTGGGTTCCATATACCACTCAAACACCGCCCATCTGCTTGCCAAGCCCGGCAGGATTTCTTGCCCTCCCTCCCACCCAAGTGGTATCTTCAGGAGGTGCTCCATCTCAGCCAAGTCCAACAGCTCCTCGTTCTGCGAGTACGTGCTTCAAGTGCGGTCTATCAGGACACTACTCCTACAAGTGCCCGCAGAACAAGCTACCATCACTACCTATCGCTAATGTCAATCATGTGGTGGTACACACTTCTTCGCCTAGGCCCCGCAACAGGAACAAGTCTGTCTTGAGAACTGTGAGGGTGAACCATGTCAAGGCCCAGGGAGCAGAAGAATCTCCAGAGGTTGTAATGGGCACACTTCTTGTGAATTCATTTCGTGCTAAAGTTTTGTTCGATTCTGGTGCTTCACACTCTTTCATCTCTCAATGCTTTGCAAACAACAGTGAAATCAACTTCGAACAGTTGTCTATCCCTCTCCTAGTGAAATCACCGGGATCTAGCTGGCAAAGCAATAAAGTTAGCCAGAACATCGAGATCACAATTGGAAACCTTCCATTCCAGGCATCTCTGATAGCTCTCCACTCTTCAGATATTGATGTCATTCTGGGGATGGATTGGCTGGTAGCCAACAAAGCAGTCATTGATTGTCCTGCCAAGTCTGTCAAAATCACACACCCTTCTGGCCAGATAGTCTACTTCCATGCTGAAAATCCAGTTGTTCAACTCTACACGCTCAATGCAAATCCTCTACCATCTATTGAAACTATTCAGGTGGTTTGTGATTTCCCCGATGTCTTTCTAGAAGAGTTGCCAGGAATGCCTCCTGACAGAGCTGTTGAGTTCGTCATCGAACTTGAACCAGGCACTGCTCCAATCTCTAAGCATCCATACAAGATAGCTCCTCCTGAACTGAAGTTGTTGAAGGAGCAAATCGATATGTACATGGAGAAAGGTTACATTCAACCTAGTTCCTCCGCTTGGGGTTGCCCAACTCTGTTCGTTGCAAAGAAGGATCAAACAAAGAGACTCGTGGTTGACTATCATCCTCTCAACGAGAAAACCATCAAAAACAAGTATCCAATTCCTCGTATCGATGATCTTTTTGATCAACTTGCTGGAGCCTCAATATTCTCCAAGCTGGACTTGAGGATGGGTTACCATCAAATAAAGATCAGAAAGGAAGATATTCCTAAGACAGCTTTCACCACTCGGTACGGTCTATATGAATACACCGTCATGTCCTTTGGTCTCACCAATGCACCAGCGACCTTCTCTAGACTCATGAATTCTGTCTTCCATGAATACCTCGACAAGTTCGTTGTGGTATATCTTGATGACATTCTTGTCTACTCAAAATCCGAGGAAGAGCATGGAGAACATCTTCGTCTCACTCTCATGAAACTTCGCGAGCATCGTCTTTATGCCAAGTTCTCCAAATGTGAGTTCTGGATTCCAGAAGTTGCTACCTTGGTCATGTCATCTCTGCCAAGGCATAGCCATTGATCCAGAAAAGGTTAAGGCAAATGTTGATGGAAACCTCCTAAGACGGTGAAGCAAGTCAGAAGTTTTCTTGGTTTGGCTAGCTATTGCCGTCGTTTCGTCCAAAATTCTCAAAATTGCCAAACTCTCACTGATCTCACAAAGAAGGACAAGAAGTTCGTTTGGTCTCCACAATGTGATGAAAGTTTCAATCTCCTGAAGACTAAACTCACTTCTACACCAGTTCTGGTTGGCCCAGATACTACCAAACCTTTCCAGATATTTGTGAATGTCTTCTCAAGGTCTAGGAGCAGTTTTATGCAAGAACGTCAAGTTGTGGCTTATGCTTCACGTCAGTTGAACGCCCATGAGCTCATTATCCCACACATGACCTTGAACTTACAGCAGTTGTGTTTGCCCTCAAGAAATGGAGGCAATACTTGTTGGGTAACCGCACTGAAATTTTTCCGATCAAAGAGTCTGAAATACATCTTCCACTCAACCATATCTAACCTCAGGCAAATGAGATGGATTAAAAGATCAAAGACTTCGATCTTACCATTTCTTACACTCCAGGCAAGGCTAATGTTATGGCCGATGCTCTCAGTCGCAAGTCGTATTGCAATATCTCATGATCATGGAAGCCAACCTCCACTTCATGAAGAATTCCAGAAGCTGAACCTTGGTCTTGTTCCTCAAGGTTATCTTGCGAGCTTGACCAGCCAGTCCAACTCTCGAGATAAGATTCGTTCTGAACAACTTCGTGATGCTGAGATCAAGAAGATCACAAATAACATCAAAGCAGGCAATGTGAATGAGTGCTTTCAATTGATGACAAGGGAACTGTGTTCTTCGAAGGACGCATTGCGGTTCCTCGAGTTCAAAGTCTCAAAGATGTTAGTCTCAAGGAGGCTCATGAAACTCCTCTCTCCATACATCCTGGAAGTACAAAGATGTACCAGGATCTCAAGACTCTGTGTTGGTGGTCTGGCATGAAACGTGAAATTTCTCAATACGTTTCTGAATGCGACGTTTGTCAACGTGTTAAGGCAGTTCATCAGAAAACGCCGTCTTCTCCAACCGCTGAAAATTCCTGAGTGGAAGTGGGACATGATTGAAATGGACTTCGTCACTGGTTTTCCAAAGTCCAAAAGGGCAACGATGCAATCTTCGTTGTTATTGATCGTCTCACTAAGGTAGCTCACTTCTTTGCTGTCAAAGAAACAATCTCAGCTAGCCAGTTAGCAGAACTCTACACAACAAAGATTTTCCGCTTCATGGTGTTCCATTGGAAATAAGCTCAGACCGTGGAAGCATATTCACTTCGCATTTCTGGAAGAGTTTTCAAGAAGCATTGGGCACCAAACTTCTGTTCAGCACAGCTTATCATCCTCAGTCTCAAGGGCAAGTCGAAAGAGTCAATCAGATTCTCGAGGATATGCTCAGAGCATGTGGTCTCTCCTTTGGCATGAAATGGGAGGATTGCCTTCCATATGCTGAATTCTCCTACAACAACAGCTTCCAGGCAAGCCTAGGCATGGCACCGTTTGAAGCACTCTATGGCCGCAGATGCAGGAGTCCAATCAATTGGTCTGGAGCTGGTGAACGTTCACTCTTAGGCCCTGACATTGTTAAGGAAGCCGAGGAGAAAGTTTGCATCATTCGTGACAATCTCAAGATTGCTCAGTCTCGTCAGAAAAGCTACTATGACAGCAAGCACAGGGATATGATCTATACACCTGGTGACAAAGCATATCTCCGTGTAACTCCCTCAGAGGCACTCATCGTTTTGGTGTGAAAGGAAAGCTTGCCAAGATACATTGGTCCGTTCAACATTCTCTCAAGGCGTGCGGAAAATGCCTATCGTCTTGAACTTCCAGAAAAACTATCCAAGGTGCACGATGTGTTTCACGTGTCACAGCTCAAGAGGTGTTTCAAAAATCCAGATCGTGCAGTTGATCATGATTCCATTGAACTGCAAGATGATCTATCTTATGAGGAGCACCCTGTTCGAATTCTCGATGAGACCGTTCGTAAGACTCGCAACAAGAGCACCAAGTTCTTGAAAGTGCAATGGTCGCATCATTCCGATAAAGAGGCAACGTGGGAGACCGAAGAGGATCTTCGCAAGAAGTATCCGGACCTTTTCACTTCTCAGTAGGAATCTCGGGGCGCGATTCCTTCAAGGGGGGGCGTTTTGTTACATCCCATGTATGAAAATCTCCCCCCTAGATGTTTGTTTCTTGTTTTATTTTTGTTTTGCATCATGTCATCATATCTATTGCCTTTTGTTTGCATTTGTTTGCATTGTTTTCCAATTGTAATTTCAAACCAAATTCAAATCATTATTGCTCATACTTGTTATGTTACTTCGTGTCAAATAAAAACTACAAACAAACAAACAAATTGTTCCCCTAAAACTTGGTTTCAAAAACTTTAAATTGGTTAAGTGGCATTTATTTCTTTTTATACCACAAATGGCTCAATTCATTTAATTTTTCAAACAAGCAACATATTTAAAATATTTGGTAAACCAAAGTGTGGATGTTGCTATCACATATTTCAACAATACAATTTTTCCCTAAATTTTATCTAGCCTAAAAAACCATCTCTTATTTCTCTTTTTCCAAAGCTGCAAAAAAAGAGTAATAAACAGAAAAAACAAAAGAGAAAAGGAGGGGAATAGGGCAATGCAGCCAATTGGGCCAGCCCAAGTGCCCTTAGGCCTGGTACCCCCCTCTGTTGTCTTCTTCTCAGTACTGTGTACGAATCCCATCCATGGTGGCCACGTAACAGTTACAGAGGAGGGGACGACGATCCCGTGCTCCACCTCCCCCCTTAAGAACTCGAGTTCCCTCCCTCCTAGCCCTAATTTTCTCTCCACCCTTCTTCCCCTCGCGCCGCAGCTCCTCCTTTCCCCTTCCTCTCCTCTCTGTAGCTCCACCGAGACCACCATCACCGCCGACTCCCTCCGGCGAGCGCCGCCGCCACGGTGCCCGCCCGGCCGCGCTTGGGCCGGGAACGGAAAGGGGCCGCCGCCCTCTACCTCGCCGCGCCCTCCATCTTCCTCGAAGACCACCGGAATCGCCGCCGCCATCCAAGTTCGCCGCCGGCCGCTCCTCTGCTTCGACCGCTCCCTCCTCTGCAGCGAGGTGAGCGCATCCTATTTCCCTGCCTTCCCTCTCCTCCGGTTCCCTCTCCTCGCATGCCGGCCGCCTCCGCCCCGCCCGAGCGCCGCACGCACCAGCGCGGCGGACCGCCGCAGCGATCGCCGGCGGGCATCGCTCGGACGCACTCCCTGTCCGCTCGCATCTATCTGCTTCCTGTACCTGCACGACTGAACAAGTTCAGTTAAAATCTTATCTGACGGAAAAACACACAATAACTTGCAACCCACCCCTTACCTTTCACAAAACCGAGCAGCGCCGCAGTGGCCAGCGCGCATGCAAACGACCAAGGGGTCGCGGGTTCGAGCCCCCCCCCCCCCCCGCGCATTAGCCACACCTTTTTCAGTTTTATTTTTCAGATCTACACAGCACTCCATATTTTCGCACAGGTCCTTGGATATTTATTCTAGGTCCCTGCAGATTTGTTTTAAGTCCCTAGCTGTGAAATAAATGGCAGATTAACCACCAAACTTTAAAATTGCCTAACTAATTAATTACAACTCCAAATTTAACATTTTTAATATGTTTTCAATACCAAATTTAATACTCTATCTGTTTAAGCCATTTGTTTTCTGTTTTGAACATTGCAAATAATTTCAAATTTCAAATTCAAACTATTCCTTTCACATTTGCAAAAATCCATAACTAATTCATTATTAATCCAAAACATGCAAATAAAATATGTTTTCCATACGATTTTGAACCACCAATTCAAATATAAATTTGATTTCATGATTTGAATAAATTAAATTGCCTAAATAATTTAATACTTGTTTAATTCATTTAAATTTGATAAAATCATAACTTGCTCAAAATAAAATAATTTTGAACATGCAAAATATGTTTTCAAACCATCAAAGTGTGAACTTTTCAAATGTGAGTTTGAAATTATGTTTTGAACAAATAAAACTTCAATTAAATTCAAACTTGTTTTAAATCCATTTAAAACTTGTTTAATATTGTTTAATTCATAATTAAATTATCCTAATTCCAATTTCAATATTTGAAACATGTAATCCAACTAAAATTTGATGTTCTTTTCAAATATAAATTTTGTTATTTGTTTTGAACACCTTAACTTGGTGAAAACAACAAATACTTGTGTGACACCCTTAAGGAACCAAAATTTTCTAACTTAATAAATAAATTTCTAAATTGGTAAACCCTATTTTAAATTGGTTCTATTGTTGTTATTTTGTTGTTTTCCTCATCCATGCATCATGCTGATCCACTTTCATCTGTTGATTAGTTGGAAAACAAATAATCTAACCCAAAATTCATGGGCTTTTCATATGCAACTCAAACTTGCATATGGGTCCATTTAAATTGTGTTACCATGTTAGCTAGTTTATTTTGATGCAACCATTAACATGACATGCATCATCCCCATGATTGTGCACTATGCCATGATATTGATTGTCTACCCTTTCTGCATTGTCTGTTTGCTTCTTCTCGGTTAGACGACGATGTTGAGACCGACGATCCTTACGACACCCCTTCAGAGGTTTTAGCTCAGTACCAGGCTACTGGGTTTGCAGGCAAGTTATCACTCACATGAACCACTGTGTTCCTTTCAACATTGGCTACCGATACTTTCCGTTGTCTATTTCTGCTAGCCATATGTATCGTTGCTTCTTTTATGATCCTATCACATGATACCCTGAAACCATGATATTGCCTCACCTCCAGTCCTATAACCCCGTTGTTTGAGCCCGTGTCTTACTAGCATGCTTAGGGTTGTTTCTGCTCGAGTCTGTTACCCGTTATTTTCTGTTATCATATTTCTATTATGTTCTATGGGCTCGATGTGTAAACAACAACCTGTTAATGCTTGGGTAATAATAATTTGATGTTAAGGCACCGGCAGGAGGCCCGTCGTGGTTTTGAGGCCTGCTAGTGTCGACCCTAATTAGGAAAAGGGTCTTGTCTACTGATCCATGATGAGCGTGCTCACCGCATCCGGGTGGTGGTATGGAACCCCCCCTCGGCTTTGATCTGATCCGCAGTTTGTCCGAAGAGCCACACTTAGTTCGGGTGTTCCATTTGGCTCATACGCATAAATGGGTCGCTCCCATGGTTACTGATGATGATGACGCACACATATAGGGCGAGGCCTGTAGTGCCGGGGTGTTGTGTCCTGCGGGAGTTTTGCACACCTGCGCTGAGTATTCGGCTGCGTGGCTGGGACCTTATAGCTCCGTGGCTCCTAGGACAGGCTGTAGTGATGGTTTGAGTCGTGTCGAGTCCACCTGAGTTTTAGTTGGTGGCTTGAGTGTGTACGGGTACTGGAGCACACCCTGCAGGGATGAATCTTCTCGAGAAGCCGTGTTGTCCGCGGTTATGTGACGACTTGGTGAAAGTACTGGCTAACAAGTACTCAGACAACTTACACCTAACTATAATAACTTGACTAGTAATAGGTTTATTGACACAATAACCTGAACCATCATTAATCCAACTGTGTGAGTTATCCTCGGATTGCTTCTTTGGATAAGGGGTGAGATCCAGGATGGGTTTGTTTGGAGGTTAGCTGGTAGTTGGTTACGACACGCTATATTATCTTCTCTCTGTTAGCCGGAAGTGGTAGTAACTCTGTAGTTGGTTAGAGCAGCCAGTTGCCGCACCTTTTTATATCCCCTCTCTTCCGTTGAACCCAGAGCATCTGTGCTTGGTGTTGACGGGTTACACTTTGGTGAACTGTGAGTCTTGCTTGCCAGTACGTTGTTGTACTGACCCCTTTGGGGCTGTGGTTTACGCAGACGACGATTCCGAGGATCCCCATGGAGGCTACTACGTGGAGTACGACGACGCTGTTGACGAGTAGATAGCGGACCCGGGCAGGATCCGAGACTTCGTGCATGGGCTCCGTTTTCTTTTCATTGCCGGCCTCTTAGGCCTATTTGGATTTGTTTGTACTCAGACACCTTGATTGCTTCCGCTGATGTAATGAATGTTTTGTTGGGACATGTGTCCTCTGGATGATTGTATTTGCTATTCTCTGCCTTAGTGAAGGTCATTTGCAACCTTATTTCAATCTTTTGTGTCTTAGAGAGATATGTTGTGGTATCATTCCGTTTAACGCTGTTGACGTACCATGTGTGATTGGTATGAAGTACGTCGACAGTAGTGCCTATGGTCTCTAGTGGATAGTTTACATCGACGGTGGAATAGCAGGGCTTGTGTTGTCGCGCATAAGCGCAGGCCTACCAGGAAGCTGGGATGTGGGAGCAGTTATGCCCCATAATCCAAGCATCTGCTATCCAGTTCGGCCCGATGAGTATCCCCTAGAAACCAGGGTGCGACAAAAGTGCATGATCGAACATGATTCCCTTAAACCTTACACTTGAAGCAAACAATCTTGGCCAAATTCTTGACTTGTTCATGGCCCTTCTTATTGTCAACCTTGGACTTGTTCTTGTGATTGGAAATGAATCCAAGTCCTCTCTTGTCATTGGGGGATTTTTGGACACTCAACATATTGTCAAGTGTGGACTTCCCTTTATGACACTTCTCCAAGTATTCTTCAAAGAAGTGACTTGGGCCTTGAGTTCTTTGATTCCCTCTAAATGGTTAGTATCAACACAAGAGCTAGAGGAAGTAGATGCATAATTATTAGAGCAACAAGGTAAGGAAAGCAATTCATCATAAGATGTGGGAACATTATGAGAGGATGAATTACTAGGACTAGCACAAGGCAATATAGCATTTAGAGTAGATATTGTGCCTTTGTCCACATGAGGCTCACAAGATTTTACCTTAGTTAAAATAGCCTCATGAGATAATTTTAGCCTCTCATGGGAGACTAGAAGATCCTCATGAGAGCTTGAGAGCTTTTCATGAGTTTCTTCCAATTTCCCATAATTACTAGTTAGCAACTCAAGTTGAGCCCGTAGCTCAACATTCTCCTTTAATATGGATGCTTCACAAGAAATAGATTTAGTAGCACAACCATCATCATTTTTAGCTTTGAGGTCATTAGAAAGAGAAAGAGATAATTCATTTTGTCACTTCTAAGCTTACAAACTCTAATAGCATAGGTTTCTTCTAGACTATATAGTTTCTCTTCAAGAGAATATCTAAGGAACCGCTCTTTATCAAAAGCCTTTTCAAGCTCTTTGTGCTTGATAGAATGACTACCACTATGACTTTCCAAAGTCACGATGGTATCCTCCTTTTCATCTATAAGCAAGTTAGCCTTATCAAGTTGCTCTAGGAGAGCATTGACATTTTCTTTGGTCTCACCAACAAGGTTTGATAACCATAAGCCTAATTTCTTAGACTCGTCATCAACCTCCTTACCAACATCATCATCACTACTATCATCATAAGATATATTGGGTTTCAAAGTGGAAGATACCTTTGAATCCTTGACCATAAGGAAAAATGTGGTAGATGATGATGAATCATTACTTGAGGCACCACTCAAGTCCATATCTTGTTCCATAGAGAGTTGAGTTTCCTTTAAATTGTTAGCCATACAAATACTAGAGGAAGCACAATCATTTTTATCATGGGAACAAGATAAAGCAAGCATATCATCATGAGATTTAGTCAAGCAATGACGGCATGATATGCAAAGACCATCGACATGTAACATCCCAAGTATGAAAATATCCCTTAGAATGTTTGATTTCCTGTTTAATTAAAGTATTGCATCATGTCATCATATTTATTTCATTGTTTGCATTTGTTTTGCATCTGTTTTATTCTGTTTTCATAATTGAATTTCAAACAAATTCAAATGATGTGTTTCATACTTGTCATGTTACAACATTTTTCAAATAAAAGTTCAATTCAAACAACCTTTTGTTTCCAATCATTTCATAATGAATCAACTAATAAAATAGTGGTTTTATTTCAATTAATTAATCCCAAATTGCTTTCAAATTCAAAGCATCTTCAAACAGCATCTCATTTGAAAATTATAAAAATACCGAACAAATTCTAATCACTTTTGTTCTATTTAATCAATAAGGGTCACCCTAATAAAAACATTGTTTCCAATATTAATCAATTAATTATCAAATTATTAAAAATTCAAACCAACAACCTTCAAACAGCACCAACTTGAATATATGAAAATCTCCAAAACCAATCAACTCTTTTGTTCTAACTAAATAATAGGGTTCACCCTATTAAGATGTTGTTTTCAGTAATATTCATTTAATAAGAAAATTCATTCAAATTTGGTTTAAATCCTAAACAGCAGGTAATTTGAAAGCTTTTGGAAAATAAAAGTTAGCAACTAGTTGCTATGATAAAAACTAAGCTAACCATATTTTTTCCAAAATTTTACTAACTTAAAAACTACCTTTTTCTTCCAATTTGTTTTCTGAAAAAAAAAAACAAAACAGAATTGGAAAAAGAAAAACTAACCTGCGCAGGGGGAGGCTTTCGGCCCAGCCCAGCTAACCAGCGCGCGTGGCCCGGTACCCCTTCGCTGCCGCCCCCGTCGTCTCTTTTCGGTACGGCGGACATCCGCGCGTGCCACGGCGGCAGCGCACGGCGCCGACGGCCGATCCGATGCCCGCACCCCTATTTAAGACCCCCTAGTCCCCCGGGAACCTAGCCCTAGCCCCTGCTCCCTTTTTCTCCCTCGTTCCGCCGCCGATTCCATCACGCGGCCACCTCTCCCATCTCTCTGCCGCCACTCGCCGGAGAATTTTTCTGAACCCGCCATGGCCACGTCCACCTCAACGCAACACCTACCCACCTAAGTTCGGGGATCGAACCACCACCTATCCAGCTCTCGTTTGGACACCACGGCTTCCCGGGAGATCAACCACATCACCGCCGCCATCCTCGCCACTGCCGCGGCATCGACCTCACCGTCGACCATCTCCTGAACCCCACGGTGCTCACCGCCCATCTCCTCCCTCTCCCACCTCTGTATCTGCTCCACGCACTGCACACGCCTCCCTGCACCACCAGCAGCAACCACGGGCACAGCACCAACGGCAGATCGTCGCCCGCGACCATGTATCAGTCAGCTAGGTTCAGACAGCGCGCGCACTTTCGAGTTTCAGATAACAAGTTGACACCTCAACCTGTCCGCGCCCTGTTAACTGACAGAAACGCACGCACAGCGCACTGGTTCAGAGAACAGCGCGCGCACAGGGAGATCGCGAGTTCGAGCTTTGGCTCGCGGGATAAAATCCCAACCCTTTTTTCGCCCCGCATCGCTGACAGGGAGGGCCCCCTGTCAGCCACACCCTAGCCACGCAACCGCACAGTCACCCTGGGCCCCCCTGGCAGTGCCTAGGGTAGGGTTCTGTGCGGTATAAAAACGTTTTAAACTTTTCTGTTTTCAAATCCAAGTCCTTTTATTTAACAGATTGGTCCCTAGTTTTAAAAACCTTATAACTTTTATTTTATAACTCCAAATAATGAAAATAAAATATGTGTGCTGGTCTAAATTTAATTATCTACCTATTTGTACCATTTGTTTCCTGTTTTGAATTTTCAAAATGCAATTCAAATTTGAATTCAAATAATTCAATTGCAATTTGCTAAAATCCATAACTAATTCATTCTTAATCCAATAAATGCAAATAAAATATGTTTTCCATGCTATTTCAAATAACCTTTTCAAATATAAATTTTGTTTCATGTTTTGAATAATTTAAATTGCCTAAATAATTTAATCCTTGTTTAATTCATTTAAATTTTGCTAAAATCATAACTTGCTCAAAATAAATTATTTTTGAACATGCAAAATATGTTTTCAAACTAGAAAAGTATGAACTTTTCAAATATGAATTTGAAATTATGTTTTGAACAAATAAAATTCAAATAAAAATTCACACTTGTTTTAAATTCATTTAAAACTTGTTTAATATTGTTTAAGTCATAATAAATTCATCCTAACTCCTATTTCAAAATTTGAAACATGTAATCCAACTAAAATTTGGTATTCTTTTCAAATATGAATTTTGTTATTTGTTTTGAATACTTTAAATTGATGAAAACAACAAATGCTTGTGTGACATGTTTAAGTAACCCAAAATTTCCAAACTTAATAAATATTTTCCCAACTTGTTAAAATCCTTTACCACTTGCATCTATTGTTGTTATTTTGTTGTTATAATCATGCATGCATCATGCTAAGCAAACTTTCACATGGTAGTCAATTATAGATCATTTGTTTCCACTTAATTCATGGACCCTTTCCATATGCAATCCAATTGCATAGGGGTCCATTTAAATTGTGTCACTTTGTCAACTAGTTTATTTTGTTGCAACCATTAACTTGACATGCATCATCCCCTGGTTGTGCACTATGCCATGATATTGATTGTTTATATTTCTGTCTTGTTTGTTTGCTTCTTCTCGAATAGACGACGACGTTGAGACAGACGATCTTTACAGCACCCCTTCTGAGGATCTAGCTCAGTACCAGGCTGCTGAGTTTGCAGGCAAGTTATCACTCACATGAACCACCATGTTCCCTTCAACATTGGTTACCGATACTTTCCATTGTCTATTTTGCTAAGCCCTATGTGTAGTTGTTTCTGTTACGAACCTATCACATGAATCCCTTAACCCTGATATTGCCTCACCACCACTCCTACAACCCCATTGATTGAGCCAGTGTCTTACTAGCATGCTTAGGTTGTTTTGCTCGAGTCTGTTACCCGTTACTTTCTGTTACTATTTTATTATGTTCTGGGGGCTCGATGTTTAATCAATCAATCATGCTAATGTTATTGTTAAATAATAATTTGATGATAAGGCACCGGCAGGAGGCCCTTTGTGGTTTTGAGGCCTGCTAGTGTCGACCCTAATAGGAAAAGGGTCTTGTGTACTGATCCATGATGAGCGCACTACCCGCATGTGGGAAGCGAGTATGGGCGCCCCCCTCAATTTGATTCGATTCGCATCTCGTCCAAATCGCCTCATTTAGTTCGTGTTTTTCCATTTGCCGCATGCATGTTTTTGCGAGCCCAGCGCCGGGTGGAACTTTTGTAGTCGGCATACAGGGGGACACGGTCTTAGAGTGCTATGAGGGTCCCTTTTCTTCGGGGCTTGATTAGCCGTGCGCCCAAGGTGCTTTGGGCTTGATGCGGAGAAGAGTTGAGTTGTGTTGAGTGCCCCGCTTGGTGGGAGGCATCCCATCTGGCGGGTTATTCATACGTGTACGGCCAAATTGGTGCAACCCTGCAGGGATAATCTTCTCGAGAAGCCGTGTTTTCCGCGTACTCAGGACAACTTAAACCTAATGATTCACAATCTCACACCCAATGATTAACAACTTGACTAGTAATAGGATTATTGACACAAAAAAAAACTTGATTCATCTTTAATCCAACTGTGTGAGTTATCCTCGGATTGCTTCTTTGGATAAGGGGCGAGATCCAGGATGGGTTTGTTTGAAGTTATCTTTCAGTTGGTTACAATACTCGATCTTATCTTCTTTCTGTTAGCCGGAAGTGATAGAATCTCTGTAGTTGGTTAGCGCAGCCAGTTGCAGCATCTTTTATATCCCCTTTCTTCCGTTGAACCCAAGGCATCTGTGCTTGGTGTTGACGGGCTACACTTTGGTGAACTGTGAGTCTTGCTTGCCAGTACTTCTATGTACTGACCCCTTTGGGGCTGTGGTTTCCGCAGACTACGCTTACGAGGATCCCGGTGACGGCTACTACGTGGAGTTTGACGAGGCTGCTGACGAGTAGGTAGCGGACCCGGGCAGGATCCGAGACTACGTGGATGGGCTCCGTCTTTATTTCAGTTTCCGGCTTCTTAAGCCTATTTGGATTTGTCTGTACTCAGACCCTTTGAATGCTTCCGCTGAGATGTAATGATGTTATGTTGGTACATGTGTCCTCTGGATGATTTTATTTGTTATCTCTGCTCTAGTGAGAGCTATTTGCAACTTATTTCAATCTTTTGTGTCTTAGAGATATGTTGTGCTATCATTCTGTTACAAACCGTTGACGTACCATGTGTGTATGGTATGAAGTACGTCAATGGTAGTGTCCTGATTTCTACGGGATAGTTTACATCGACGGTGAACAGTAAAGATTGGTTGTCACACATAAGTGTTGGCCTACTCGTAAGAGGTGCGGGAGCCGGTAAGCCCCGTAATCCAATCAAAATACTGTTCAGTTCGTACGGTGAGTATCCTCTAGAAGTCCGGGTGCGACAAATGGTATCAGAGCCTGTCTGCCTGTAGGATCCCTTTTACTGGTCGCAGTTGAGTCTAGAAACTATTTTGTAGCTATATAGGAAAAATGAAACGTGAGAGTAGGAATTCTGCCATTTTTCTTCTTTCCCCACCCACCCACCCTTTTCTGGTAAGGAAGTGCAACGTTGTTTTCTGTTCTCACCCAAACTTTCAAGTTAGGTTTTCACGTGTTCTGGGTTCTCCGTAGTACCTCAGGAGTTTTGGTCTCGTTTTCCCGATGTTGCTTCAATATCCTGTTCTTTTCAACATCCTTTTCGTCCGTTGAACCTTGTTGTTGCTTTCCACTTCAGTTCTCTACCGGCGTCTAATCAAAACCTTCCCCAATCATCTGCAGATGGATCTCAGGTTCTTCCCGCAGGTGGTTCAGATGACTCGTTCTGAGAGCACCGCCGGTTATCCGGAGATGCTGAGAGACATGGTCACTTATCTGGGGTTCCGTTGGGCACCAGAGTACCAGGTCTACGAGCAGCAGCGAGAGTTTCACCAGACCTACTACCAGGCTATCGTCTACATTCTGTCAGATGATGGCATGAGCGTTGTCCACCGCTATGAGGCAGTAGGTTCCACAGTGGATATGGCCGTGCAGCAGGCAGCTTATGTGAGTCTCACCGTCCTTCGTGCTGACTACTGGGGGTTTGACGATTCTATCTATCGCCACATCCCCCGTGGTTACATCACTTCGGAGGGAGCTCACTTCACTCTCTACGACAACTTGGATGTCTACGAGCATGATAACACCAGGCTGCACACCACCGCTCAGTTTGTGAGGCACAGTGACGCAGTTGCCACCACACTTTCTCAGGAGTTGGCTTCAGTCAGGGAGCAGCTCTACCTTGCTTTGACTCGTCTGGCGACGTACACCACAGACTTTGTTGGAGATGAGCGCTTTGCACGTTTCGATCAGCCAGTTGGTCGTCGTCTACCAGATGCTGGAGGTTACAAGCCGATCAGAGGTCCACTCCTCAACCTCGGAGCTGGTTACACTGGGATTCCACGCTTTGGAGCACAGGGAGACGACGCTTTCTACTTCACCACACCGAGAGTCGCTCTCAGAGCAGTCCCGATCTACGTGGATCGTCGTTCTACCTATTTCCGTGGGATTCCTCCTCACCGTATCTCTCGTCGTACTACTCACCGCCGTCCTGCGTGATGAGCATGGGAGTACCGATGTATCCATTCCTAGCTATGTTTAGTTATCCTTTGGCTTCGAACCATGTATTGGTGTGTTGGATATTCTGATGTATTTGAACATGTGATGATGTACCTGTTGGTTATCTATTCATGCGTCGGAATAATCTCTCTTTCGGTTACCATGTCTATCCTTTCTGTTGTTGTGCTAAAAGGCATGTCTATCCAGGATGCCGCCAACAAGGAGCAACCCGCCTGAACCACCTCCGATCACGGAGCTGTTGACTCAGATGACTCAGGTCGTGACTCAGATGGCCCAGTTCCAGGCTAACCAGCACAACAACCAGAATGCTCCACGGGTCAGCATCAAGGAGTTCCTCAGTATGGGTCCGAGAGCTTTCGTGGCAACACGTGAGCTTCTGGATGCTGATGACTGGATCCGGGAGATGGCCAGGGCTCTGGACATTGCTCACGTTGCTGAGGAAGACAAAGTCAAGTATGCCACCTACCTACTGAAGGGTCAGGCAGCCACTTGGTGGGAGAACTACCAGACCAGGAGAGCTGGATATCCTATCACCTGGGGATGTTTCAAGGATGCCTTCCTGAAGCACCACATCCCAGATGGTCTCATGTAAAGGACGCGTGAGGAGTTTTGCTCTCTTAAGCAAGGCAAACTGGACGTCATTGGCTATCAGAACGAGTTCAATCGTCTCGCTCGATACGCTGGTGATGAGGTGTCCACTGAGGCTAAGAAGATGGCAAGGTTCCGCCGAGGTTTTAACCCGGAACTCAAGTACGCACTCACCAACATCAAGTGCAAGGACTTCGAGGAGCTCGTGAACACCGCGCTCAATGAGGAAAATGGGCGCAAGGCGTTCGAGGATTCTCGCAAGCACTCGCGTGAGGGTGGTTCCTCCTCCAACATGACCACCCCTCCGCAGAAGCGCCGCATCTGGGTGCCAAATGGTGCTGTCACTCGGGCTCCATATGCCCAAGCTTCTCCAGGCTTTGCTCCCCGCCCACCCAACCCAGCTCAGATGCAGGGTCAGAGGGTTCCTATGGGGCAGCCAAGGCCAGGTCCTCCTCGTGTCGTCACTTGCTACAAGTGCAAGGATACTGGACACTATGCTGATAAGTGCACTCAGAGGCAGCTACCTCCACCTCCTCGCCCCAACACCAACCAGGCAATGGTTCGTGCTCCCCCGACTAAAGCCTTCAACTCCAACAACAGGCCTGTCGGGAGGACCGCGAGGGTGAATCATATCAAGGCCGACAAAGCTGAGGAAGCTGCTGACGTCGTTCTCGGTATATTACCCGTAAACTCTTTTCTAGCTAAAGTGTTGTTTGATACCGGAGCATCGCATTCTTTTGTGTCAAAGATCTTTGCAACAGCATACTACCTAGTTCTGGTTCCACTAAGCAATCAAATCTCTGTTCACTCTCCGGGATCTAAAATGTTGACTTCCAAGATAAGTATGGACAATCAAATACTAATTGGAGGTCGCATATTCCTTGCTTCACTCATGTTGCTGGGAAATTCTGACATTGATGTCATTCTGGGTATGGATTGGTTGAAGACCCACAAAGCTAAAATTGACTGTGCTCAAAAGTCAATAACTATATCCCACCCTTCTGGCCAGATAGTCCATTCTCCATATGGATCAAGGTCTATTCAACTGTTCAACCTCGATGCAAAACCTCTTCCTGCAATTGAAAATGTTCCGGTGGTTTGTGAATTCCCTGACGTCTTTCCAGAAGAATTGCAAGGGATGCCTCCGGACAGAGCAGTTGAGTTCGTGATCGAGCTTGAGCCAGGTACTGCTCCAATCTCTAAGCATCCATACAAGATAGCTACTCCTGAACTGAAATTGTTAAAGGAGCAAATCGATATGTACATGGAGAAAGGTTACATTCAGCCTAGTTCCTCCGCTTGGGGTTGCCCAACTCTGTTTGTTGCCAAGAAGGATCAAACAAAAAGACTCGTGGTTGACTATCGTCCTCTCAACGAGAAAACCATCAAAAACAAGTATCCAATTCCTCGTATCGATGATCTTTTTGATCAACTTGCTGGAGCCTCAATATTCTCAAAGTTGGACTTGAGGATGGGGTACCATCAGATAAAGATCAGAAAGGAAGATATTCCTAAAACAGCTTTCACCACTCGGTACGGTCTATATGAATACACCGTCATGTCCTTTGGCCTCACCAATGCACCGGCGACATTCTCTAGACTCATGAATTCTGTCTTCCATGAATACCTCGACAAGTTCGTTGTGGTATATCTCGATGATATTCTCGTCTACTCAAAATCCGAGGAAGAGCATGGAGAACACCTTCGTCTCACTCTCATGAAACTTCGCGAGCATCGTCTATATGCCAAGTTCTCCAAATGTGAGTTCTGGATTCCAGAAGTTGCTTACCTTGGTCATATCATCTCTGCCAAAGGCATAACCATTGACCCAGAAAAGGTTAAGGCAATTGTTGATTGGAAACCTCCTAAGACGGTGAAGCAAGTCAGGAGTTTTCTTGGCTTAGCTAGCTATTGCCGTCGTTTCGTCCAAAACTTTTCCAAGATTGCCAAACCTCTCACTGATCTCACAAAGAAGGACAAGAAGTTCGTTTGGTCTCCACAATGTGATGAAAGTTTCAATCTCCTCAAGACTAAACTCACTTCCACCCCAGTTCTGGTTGGCCCAGATACTACCAAACCTTTCCAGATATTCTGCGATGCATCTCTCCAAGGTCTAGGTGCAGTTCTTATGCAAGAACGTCAAGTTGTGGCTTATGCTTCACGTCAGTTGAACCCACATGAGCAAAACTATCCCACACATGATCTTGAACTTGCAGCAGTTGTGTTTGCCCTCAAGAAATGGAGACAATACTTGTTGGGTAACCGCACTGAAATCTTTTCCGATCATAAGAGTCTGAAATACATCTTCACTCAACCAGATCTAAACCTCAGGCAAAGGAGATGGATTGAAAAGATTAAAGACTTTGATCTCACCATTTCTTACACTCCAGGCAAGGATAATGTTATGGCCGATGCTCTCAGTCGCAAGTCCTATTGCAATAATCTCATGATCATGGAAAGCCAACCTCCACTTCATGAAGAATTCCAGAAGCTGAACGTTGGTCTTGTTCCTCAAGGTTACCTTGCTAGCTTGACAGCCAGTCCAACTCTCGAGGACAAGATTCGTTCTGAACAACTTCGTGATACTGAAATCAAGAAGATTGTAGAGCACATCAAAGAGGGCAATGATAAATTCAAGTCCTTCTCAATTGATGACAAGGGAACTGTGTTCTTCGAAGGACGCATTGCAGTTCCTCAGATTCAAAGTCTCAAAGATGTCATTCTCAAGGAGGCTCATGAAACTCCTCTCTCCATCCACCCTGGAAGTACAAAGATGTACCAAGATCTTAAGACTCTGTATTGGTGGCCTGGCATGAAACGTGAAATTGCTCAATACGTTTCTGAATGCGACGTTTGTCAACGTGTTAAAGCAGTCCATATGAAAACAGCAGGTCTACTCCAACCTCTGAAAATTCCTGAGTGGAAGTGGGACATGATTGAAATGGACTTCGTTACTGGTTTCCCAAAGTCCAAAAAGGGCAACGATGCAATCTTCGTTGTCATTGATCGTCTCACTAAAGTAGCTCACTTCTTTGCTGTCAAGGAAACTATCTCAGCTAGCCAGTTAGCAGAGCTCTACACAGCAAGGATTGTTCCTCTTCATGGTGTTCCATTGGAAATAAGCTCAGACCGTGGAAGTATCTTCACTTCCTATTTCTGGAAGAGTTTTCAAGAAGCATTGGGCACCAAACTTCTGTTCAGCACAGCTTATCACCCTCAGTCTCAGGGGCAAGTCGAAAGAGTCAATCATATTCTCGAGGATATGCTCAGAGCATGTGGTCTCTCCTTTGGCATGAAATGGGAGGATTGCCTTCCATATGCTGAATTCTCCTACAACAACAGCTTCCAGGCAAGCCTAGGCATGGCACCATTTGAAGCACTCTATGGCCGCAGATGCAGGAGTCCAATCAATTGGTCTGGAGCTGGTGAACGTTCACTCTTAGGCCCTGACATTGTTAAGGAAGCCGAAGAGAAAGTTCGTATCATTCGTGACAATCTCAAGATTGCTCAGTCTCGTCAGAAGAGCTACTATGACAGCAAGCACAGGGATATGATCTATGCTCCTGGTGACAAGGCATATCTCCGTGTAACTCCCCTCAGAGGCACTCATCGTTTTGGTGTGAAAGGAAAGCTTGCACCAAGATACATTGGTCCTTTCAACATTCTCTCAAGGCGGGCAGGAAATGCTTATCGGCTTGAACTTCCAGAAAAACTATCCAAGGTGCACGATGTGTTCCACGTGTCACAGCTCAAGAAGTGTTTCAAAGATCCAGATCGTGCAGTTGATCATGATTCCAGAACTGCAAGATGATCTATCTTATGAGGAGCACCCTATTCGAATTCTCGATGAGACCGAGCATAAGACTCACAACAAGAGCACCAAGTTCTTGAAAGTGCAGTGGTCGCATCATTCCGATAAAGAGGCAACGTGGGAGACCGAAGAGGATCTTCGAAAGAAGTATCCGGACCTTTTCACTTCTCAGTAAGGAATCTCGGGCCGCGATTCCTTCAAGGGGGGGTGTTTTGTAACATCCCAAGTATGAAAATATCCTTTAGAATGTTTGATTTCCTGTTTAATTAAAGTATTGCATCATGTCATCATATTTATTTCATTGTTTGCATTTGTTTTGCATCTGTTTTATTCTGTTTTCATAATTGAATTTCAAACAAATTCAAATGATGTGTTTCATACTTGTCATGTTACAACATTTTTCAAATAAAAGTTCAATTCAAACAACCTTTTGTTTCCAATCATTCCATAATGAATCAACTAATAAAATAGCGGTTTTATTTCAATTAATTAATCCCAAATAGCTTTCAAATTCAAAGCATCTTCAAACAGCATCTCATTTGAAAATTATAAAAATACCAAACAAATTGTAATCACTTTTGTTCTATTTAATCAATAAGGGTCACCCTAATAAAAACATTGTTTCCAATATTAATCAATTAATTATCAAATTATTAAAAATTCAATCCAACAACCTTCAAACAACACCAACTTGAATATATGAAAATCTCCAAAACCAATCAACTCTTTTGTTCTAACTAAATAATAGGGTTCACCCTATTAAGATGTTGTTTTCAGTAATATTCATTTAATAAGAAAATTCATTCAAATTTGGTTTAAATCCTAAACAGCTGGTAATTTGAAAGCTTTTGGAAAATAAAAGTTAGCAACTAGTTGCTATGATAAAAACTAAGCTAACCATATTTTTTCCAAAATTTTACTAACTTAAAAACTACCTTTTTCTTCCAATTTGTTTTCTGAAAAAAATATAAACAAAACAGAATTGGAAAAAGAAAAACTAACCTGCGCAGGGGGGAGGCTTTTGGCCCAGCCCAGCTAACCAGCGCGCGTGGCCCGGTACCCCTTTGCTGCCGCCCCCGTCGTCTCTTTTCGGTACGGCGGACATCCGCGCGTGCCACGGCGGCAGCGCACGGCGCCGACGGCCGATCCGATGCCCGCACCCCTATTTAAGACCCCCTAGTCCCCCGGGAACCTAGCCCTAGCCCCTGCTCCCTTTTTCTCCCTCGTTCCGCCGCCGATTCCATCACGCGGCCACCTCTCCCATCTCTCTGCCGCCACTCGCTGGAGAATTTCTCTGAACCCGCCATGGCCACGTCCACCTCAACGCAACACCTACCCACCTAAGTTCGGGGATCGAACCACCACCTATCCAGCTCTCGTTTGGACACCGCGGCTTCCCGGGAGATCAACCACATCACCGCCGCCATCCTCGCCACTGCCGCGGCATCGACCTCACCGTCGACCATCTCCTGAACCCCACGGTGATCACCGCCCATCTCCTCCCTCTCCCACCTCTGTATCTGCTCCACGCACTGCACACGCCTCCCTGCACCACCAGCAGCAACCACGGGCACAGCACCAACAGCAGATCGTCGCCGGCGACCATGTATCTGTCAGCTAGGTTCAGACAGCGCGCGCACTTTCGAGTTTCAGATAACAAGTTGACACCTCAACCTGTCCGCGCCCTGTTAACTGACAGAAACGCACGCACATCGCACTGGTTCAGAGAACAGCGCGCGCACAGGGAGATCGCGAGTTCGAGCTTTGGCTCGCGGGATAAAATCCCAACCCTTTTTTCGCCCCGCATCGCTGACAGGGAGGGCCCCCTGTCAGCCACACCCTAGCCACGCAAGCGCACAGTCACCCTGGGCCCCCCTGGCAGTGCCTAGGGTAGGGTTCTGTGCGGTATAAAAACGTTTTAAACTTTTCTGTTTTCAAATCCAAGTCCTTTTATTTAACAGATTGGTCCCTAGTTTTAAAAACCTTATAACTTTTATTTTATAACTCCAAATAATGAAAATAAAATATGTGTGCTGGTCTAAATTTAATTATCTACCTATTGGTACCATTTGTTTCCTGTTTTGAATTTTCAAAATGCAATTCAAATTTGAATTCAAATAATTCAATTGCAATTTGCTAAAATCCATAACTAATTCATTCTTAATCCAATAAATGCAAATAAAATATGTTTTCCATGCTATTTCAAATAACCTTTTCAAATATAATTTTTTTTCATGTTTTGAATAATTTAAATTGCCTAAATAATTTAATCCTTGTTTAATTCATTTAAATTTTGCTAAAATCATAACTTGCTCAAAATAAATTATTTTTGAACATGCAAAATATGTTTTCAAACTAGAAAAGTATGAAATTTTCAAATATGAATTTGAAATTATGTTTTGAACAAATAAAATTCAAATAAAAATTCACACTTGTTTTAAATTCATTTAAAACTTGTTTAATATTGTTTAAGTCCACGTTTAGTGTGATTCGTCATGATGAAGGTCTGAACCTCCGTATTGCTGTCTTTGAATTTGAGGCATGGATCATGTTTTTAGGCTTCCCAATTGATTATCAAACAGAATATTATGTCAATAAAGCTGTCTCGTGCTTTGGTAAGCTTATTTTGTGGCACCGCCCTGGTGTCCGCAAGGCTCGTGTGCTTGTAAGGGCTTGGATTAATGACCCGGCGCTGGTTCCTTTCAGTTTGGGTATCAAGAGGATTGGCATTATTGGTGGTGTGGGACGAGCTTGGTATGTCCCGGTTTTTATGCTTAATGCTCGCCACACCAATTCCACTTTGGTGTCAACTGAGGAGGAGCTCCCGCTGCTGAATGCTTCTCCACACCCTATGTTCCCGCCGTTTATGTCTCTGGCTTTCCAGAATCAGGCAGTCCACACCTGGCTTCATCAGAACTTGCAGCAGGATGTCCCCGACCAGGAAGTTCCTAATAATTGGGCACAAGAGGCTCCAGCTCCAGTGACTATGCAAGCTAATGGCTGGCCATCTTGGCCTGCCAGTATTTCTAATTCTCCTAGACACCGTGGTATTAATATGAGGACCTTTACTGGGTACAGTGGACCTTCAATGATGGATGGTGTTGCTTCTGAAAATGCCTCCAGTGAGGATGGATTTGAAGTCTGGAATGCTCATGTTGCTCAAGTGGAGATGGCCGCAGAGCAGATTATCTTGGGCTCCCCTGATCCTGAGTCACCTGTTATTTTTGTGCAAGCTGGTGGTGCTATGTCCTCCTTTGATGTTCTGGTATGGCCATCTTTCCTCCATTTCCTTGGTTGGATGATGTGTCGTGTTTATACTCGCTGTATTCTGCCTGCTGGTTATGCTTATGGCTCTCTCGCTCTTCCTCGCTTGTTTGATGCCATCAATTGGGCTGTTGCGGATCTCTCACTTCATTTTCGCCCAGTTGGCCAGATGCTCTTCAGCCTAGATGATCTGCGTCTTGAGTTACCTGTGTGGCTCTTCCCTACTTTTCATCTTAGTTCCCATGGCTGCTTGGATTTTTCGATTGGGGTGGTGCCTCGCTGCTCTCCTTGCACAGATATTGTGCTTTTGCCTTCTGAACAGGTTGTGGCTACGTCGTCAGATATTGCTTCTCTGTCCATGTCTGAGTTGATCCCCTCTGCGGACCAAGCTTCTGGTTCTCGGGCTCGACGCGGCTCTCGCAAGATGGATCCCCCCAAGGTAGACAAACTGGTTCGCCGCTCCACTCGCAGCAACAATGATGGATACAAGCACGAGTCCCTGCCTTACACCTCCTCTCGCCGTTCTGGCAGTCAGGTTCCCAAAGCCACACCGCCGCCTATCATTCAGATGTCGGAACTCCAGCGTATTGGGATTGAGGAGTGCCATATTAGCCCTGAAGAACTGACGGAAGAGAAGCTCTTGCGCAAGCGGGAGGTCTGATCATCGTCGTTCTTTATTCTCGGTTTGGTCATCCTTTTTTTACAGTATCGTCTGGTGTGTCGTTGAACCTATTTCGATTACTTCCTCGTCCTAGTTTAAACAATGTCGAGTCATTCCGATCGATCTCTATATGCGAATCTTATCTGGCATTTCCTTTGTTGGAACATCCATGGTATTAATAGCCCTGCGAAATGGCCTCTTATCAGAGATAAAATTGAAGAAAGTGCCGCCTCTATCTTGTGCTTTCAGGAGACTAAACGCGATGATTTTGATTTACCTTTTATTAAATCCTTCGCACCGAAACGCTTTGATCATTTTGCGTTTGTTCCCTCTGATGGTGCGTCGGGAGGGCTACTGGTAGTCTGGGCTAGTAATAGATTCTCGGGTCAGGTTTTGCTTCAGGAATCTTTTGCACTTGTCATCCAGTTTACATCTTGTTCGTCTGCCGACAGCTTTATTCTCGTTAATGTTTACGGCCCGTGTGAGGGTATTGAGCGTGATAACTTTGTTGCGTGGCTATTTCACTTGGACATCGCCCTCGACTCTCTCTGGTTAATCCTCGGTGATTTCAACTTTTATCGATATTCAGATAGTCGTAATAAACCTGGTGCTAATCTAGAAGATATGGCCACTTTCAATGAGATTATTAGTCACCTGGGACTCATTGAGCTCCCTCTTAAAGGTTGCCGTTACACCTGGAGTAACATGCAATCAGACCCCCTGTTAGTGCAACTAGACTGGTTTTTCTCTTCCCCTGCTTGGACGCTAAAATTCCCAAACACCGCTGTGAGACCTCTAGCTCGCCCCACCTCAGACCATACGCCGTGTGTCATTTCTGTTGGTACCTCACTTCCTAAAGCTACTGTGTTTCGATTTGAAAACCATTGGATCAAAGTTCCTGGCTTCCTAGATGTGGTTCAACGCATTTGGGATATTCATTGCCCTGGGGATAGCGCTAGGCGTATCTCAGCTAAGTTCAAATTGCTTCGTAAAGGGTTACGTATCTGGAGCACCAGTATCTCTGTCATTTCTCTTATTATTGATAACTGTAACTCTGTGCTTCTTCGTCTTGATGGTTTGGAAGAACTTAGGCCATTGCATATCTCGGAATGGAATTTCCGCAATTTAGTTAAAAACAAATTGCTCTTTTTGCTTGACTGCCAGCAGACTTATTGGCGAAAGCGGTGTACTGTTCGCTGGGCTAAATTTGGTGGGGAAAACACTAAGTGTTTCCATTCAATGGCTACCATCCGTTTTAGACATAATGCGATCGCTTCTTTGACCCGAGATGACGGTTCACTTGCGGTTGATCATAATGAGAAGGCAGGTCTTATTTGGAGTTCGTTTAAAGCGCGCCTGGGGGTTTCGGTGCCGATTGATCCGCTCTTTAATTTCTCGAACTTCATTAAGCATAATGATGACCTTCATTCTCTTTCTGAGCCTTTTTCTCATGCCGAGATTGATAAAGCTGTCTCAGAAATGCCGGGTGACAAAGCCCCTGGACCAGATGGCTTCTCTGGTTTGTTCTTCAAAATCTGTTGGCCAATTATTCGTTTCGATTTTTATAACCTCTGTGAGGATTTTTGGGCAAACTCGGTTAATCTTCAGAGCATCAACGATGCTTTTATCACCCTGATCCCCAAGGGGCCTAACCCTTCTAGCTGCAATGATTACCGCCCTATATCCCTACTCAACTCTAGTCTGAAGCTTCTGACTAAGATTTTGGCGAATCGTCTTCAAGAGAAAATCCTCCACCTAGTCCATGTGAACCAATACGGCTTTCTCAAGCACCGTTCGATTCAGGATTGCGTGGCCTGGGCGTATGTTAATATTCATCAGTGCAAGCATTCTCGTAAGGAGGCAGTTATTTTAAAATTAGATTTTGCCAAGGCTTTTGACACCATCGAGCACAAGGCGGTGCTGGCTATTCTTCGCTGTTGGGGGTTTGATGATAGATTTGTTTCTTGGGTTTCTACGATTTTCTCTTCGGGCACTTCCTCCGTCCTTCTTAATGGTGTTCCCGGGAATAAATTTCCATGCCGGCGTGGTGTGCGCCAAGGTGACCCATTCTCTCCTATTCTCTTTGTGGCTGGAGCGGATCTTCTCCAATCTATGGTTAATCATCTTGCTGCCAATGGTGGTCTCACCCCTCCACTCCCTATCCCCGACATGGATTTCCCAATTGCTCAATACGCCGATGACACTTTGCTGATCCTTCAAGCCTGTCCTACTCAGCTGCTGGCACTTAAGGAACTCTTGCACTCTTTCGCTTCGGCCACGGGCCTGTCTGTTAATTATTCAAAGTCATGTTTAATGCCGATTAATATTGATCAAGATCGTCTTCATCACCTGGCTGCGACGATTGGATGTTCGGTGGGTAATCTCCCATTCACTTATCTCGGTTTGCCCCTGGGATCCGCACGTCCGACTGTGCATGACCTCTCACCCATTGTTGATCAAGTTGAGCGTCGTCTGAATGCGAGTGCCCGTTTCCTTGATTATGGCAGCCGGTTGACCTTCGTGAACTCTGTTCTCTCTTCTCTTCCAGTACACTACCTGTGTTCTCTTAAAGTGCCCAAGTCTATTCTGAAACTCTTTGATCGTGCACGCCGCCATTGCTTATGGGCCAAGGATTCAGATTCCACGCCACTCAATTCTCTGGCTGCGTGGCCACTTGTTTGTAAGCCTAAGAAACATGGTGGTTTAGGAATCTTGAATCTTGAAGTTCAAAATAAAGCCCTGCTTCTCAAACAGCTACATAAATTTTATTGCAAGGAACGTATACCTTGGGTACAACTAGTCTGGTCCCTTTACGACCCCTCTTGCCCTCCACACGCCCAATCAGTGCGCGGTTCTTTTTGGTGGAGGGATATCTTCAAGCTGGTGGAGATTTATAGGGGTATTACCACCACGTCTTTACATGATGGATGCTCCACTCTCTTTTGGAAGGACTACTGGATTGGTAATGAGCTGATTTGTGACCGCTTTCCTCGCTTATTCTCTTTTGTATTGAACGAGAATACCTCAGTTCACTCTATGGCTGCTCTACCAGACCTTTCCTCGGCCTTTTTTCGGCCATTGTCTTCACAGGCCTTCGAGGAATTGGAGAGTATCTCTTCTATACTCTCCCAGCAGCAACTCTCTCCCAATGCCCATGATGTGCGTGTCTTCCCTTGGGGTAATTCTCAGTTCACTGCATCCAAATATTATAACTTCATCTTCTCCCATTTACCACGCAACCCTTCGCTTTCGGATATTTGGCGTTCTAAATGTATGCCCAAATTAAAAGTCTTTGCCTGGTTACTTCATATGGATAGGCTTAATACTAAAGACCTGATGTTGCGTAAAAATTGGCATTTGGAAGAGGGCTCATGGTGTGTTCTCTGCTCTCTGGATATCCTAGAATCAAGGGATCATCTCTTCTTTTCGTGCCCTTTTGCACTGGCCTGCTGGAATTACATTCATATCCATTGGGACTGCTCGCGTCCAATCTCGCAGCGGTTCCTCTTTGCAAAAGGGGTTTTCACGGGACCTTGTTTCTTGGAGATTGTCGTGTGTGCTCTGTGGAACATTTGGAAAAATAGAAATGATCTCATCTTCAAAGGCGTGCCTCCATCCCTAGCGCGATGGAAGGTGAATTTTCAATATGATATCCTTCTTCACCAACACAGGATTCCTACTGCTCGGGTGCAACCCCTTTTAGACTGGATTTTTTCTATTTTCTCTTAATGGCTTGTAATTTTCTTTTTTATTTCTTCCCCCGCTAAAAACATCTTTGCCTGTTTGTAACTTTGTATTGTCTGCTTTTGGAAAGCCCCTGGCTTTCTCATTAATTTGAAATCTACACCGTAGGGTCTTTCCCTACGGTAACTTTTTCAAAAAAAAAATATATATATATTGTTTAAGTCATAATAAATTCATCCTAACTCCTATTTCAAAATTTGAAACATGTAATCCAACTAAAATTTGGTATTATTTTCAAATATGAATTTTGTTATTTGTTTTGAACACTTTAAATTGATGAAAAAAACAAATGCTTGTGTGACATGTTTAAGTAACCCAAAATTTCCAAACTTAATAAATATTTTCCCAACTTGTTAAAATCCTTTACCACTTGCATCTATTGTTGTTATTTTGTTGTTATCATCATGCATGCATCATGCTAAGCAAACTTTCACATGGTAGTCAATTATAGATCATTTGTTTCCACTTAATTCATGGACCCTTTCCATATGCAATCCAATTGCATAGGGGTCCATTTAAATTGTGTCACTTTGTCAACTAGTTTATTTTGTTGCAACCATTAACTTGACATGCATCATCCCCTGGTTGTGCACTATGCCATGATATTGATTGTTTATATTTCTGTCTTGTTTGTTTGCTTCTTATCGAATAGACGGCGACGTTGAGACAGACGATCTTTACAGCACCCCTTCTGAGGATCTAGCTCAGTACCAGGCTGCTGAGTTTGCAGGCAAGTTATCACTCACATGAACCACCGTGTTCCCTTCAACATTGGTTACCGATACTTTCCGTTGTCTATTTTGCTAAGCCCTATGTGTAGTTGTTTCTGTTACGAACCTATCACATGAATCCCTTAACCCTGATATTGCCTCACCACCACTCCTACAACCCCATTGATTGAGCCAGTGTCTTACTAGCATGCTTAGGTTGTTTTGCTCGAGTCTGTTACCCGTTACTTTCTGTTACTATTTTATTATGTTCTGGGGGCTCGATGTTTAATCAATCAATCATGCTAATGTTATTGTTAAATAATAATTTGATGATAAGGCACCGGCAGGAGGCCCTTTGTGGTTTTGAGGCCTGTTAGTGTCGACCCTAATAGGAAAAGGGTCTTGTCTACTGATCCATGATGAGCGCACTACCCGCATGTGGGAAGCGAGTATGGGCGCCCCCCTCAATTTGATTCGATTCGCATCTCGTCCAAATCGCCTCATTTAGTTCGTGTTTTTCCATTTGCCGCATGCATGTTTTTGCGAGCCCAGCGCCGGGTGGAACTTTTGTAGTCGGCATACAGGGGGACACGGTCTTAGAGTGCTATGAGGGTCCCTTTTCTTCGGGGCTTGATTAGCCGTGCGCCCAAGGTGCTTTGGGCTTGATGCGGAGAAGAGTTGAGTTGTGTTGAGTGCCCCGCTTGGTGGGAGGCATCCCATCTGGCGGGTTATTCATACGTGTACGGCCAAATTGGTGCAACCCTGCAGGGATAATCTTCTCGAGAAGCCGTGTTTTCCGCGGTTATGGTTAACTTGGTGAAAGTACTGGCTAACAAGTACTCAGGACAACTTAAACCTAATGATTCACAATCTCACACCCAATGATTAACAACTTGACTAGTAATAGGATTATTGACACAAAAAAAACTTGATTCATCTTTAATCCAACTGTGTGAGTTATCCTCGGATTGCTTCTTTGGATAAGGGGCGAGATCCAGGATGGGTTTGTTTGAAGTTATCTTTCAGTTGGTTACAATACTCGATCTTATCTTCTTTCTGTTAGCCGGAAGTGATAGAATCTCTGTAGTTGGTTAGCGCAGCCAGTTGCAGCATCTTTTATATCCCCTTTCTTCCGTTGAACCCAAGGCATCTGTGCTTGGTGTTGACGGGCTACACTTTGGTGAACTGTGAGTCTTGCTTGCCAGTACTTCTATGTACTGACCCCTTTGGGGCTGTGGTTTCCGCAGACTACGCTTACGAGGATCCCGGTGACGGCTACTACGTGGAGTTTGACGAGGCTGCTGACGAGTAGGTAGCGGACCCGGGCAGGATCCGAGACTACGTGGATGGGCTCCGTCTTTATTTCAGTTTCCGGCTTCTTAAGCCTATTTGGATTTGTCTGTACTCAGACCCTTTGAATGCTTCCGCTGAGATGTAATGATGTTATGTTGGTACATGTGTCCTCTGGATGATTGTATTTGCTATCTCTGCTCTAGTGAGAGCTATTTGCAACTTATTTCAATCTTTTGTGTCTTAGAGATATGTTGTGCTATCATTCTGTTACAAACCGTTGACGTACCATGTGTGTATGGTATGAAGTACGTCAATGGTAGTGTCCTGATTTCTACGGGATAGTTTACATCGACGGTGAACAGTAAAGATTGGTTGTCACACATAAGTGTTGGCCTACTCGTAAGAGGTGCGGGAGCCGGTAAGCCCCGTAATCCAATCAAAATACTGTTCAGTTCGTACGGTGAGTATCCTCTAGAAGTCCGGGTGCGACACAACACAAAAATGTAAAAAAAAAATTGTGCTAGTTGTGTCTAAGTCCAAAGATGAGGCATTGCAATAAGATAGAGATGAAGGATCATCAATAATAAGCTCACTATCATTATTGAAAAGCCTATCACTACTCACCATCTCATTAGTTTGTGGCTTACCACATGTTGGTGAAGTAGAAGAAGTTGAGAAGACATCACGACCGGAAATGGAGGGATAACAATCGTCCTCTTCAAGATTGGACACACCATATTTATCTTGAAGCTTTGTCCATAACTCATGAGAATTCCCGATAGGAAAGAGTGGTTTAATAACTACAAGGCTCACAAGAAGGAAAAACGCATTAATAGAAAGAGCATCGAGAGATAAGTTTTTCTCTTCCTCTAAAGTTGTATTTTGAGGATCCTTTGGAGGAGAAAAACCCATCTCTACAATTTTCCCCATATGTGGGTCCATGACCCGAAAATAAATAAGCATGCGAAATTTCCAAACATCATAGTTTGTGCCATCGAAATAAAATGTGGGATCATGCACTAATACACTAAGCGACATCATTACTCTCAAGGCGGTGAAGCCTAACAATGAGAGACCTCGCTCTGATACCAATTGAAAGTACAAGGATGCCGCCTAGAGGGGGGTGAATAGGCGCTTTAAAATAATTACGGTTCAGGCTTGAGTAAATGCGGAATAAAACTAGCGTTTAATTTATCAAGCACAAAACCTACACAATCTAGGTTTACCTATGTGCACCAACAAGATATGCTAGGCAAGATATACAACTATGAGATAGCAAGATAGATGACTTCAAGCACGATGGCTATCACAAAGTTAAATGCATAAGTAACGAGCTAGAGTATAGAAATAACCGAAGCACAAGGAGACACCGATTTGATTACCGAAATTGCTTCCCAAGGGAAGTACGTCTTCGTTGGAGAGGTGGGGAGCCACCTAGGTGCTCCTCAATAGCACGGATGTGCACACCTTATTCTATTTGAGCTTCTCCGGTGAGGGAGATTCTTGTTTCCACTATGAGGTCGACTTGAAGGCGTTGACCAAGCCTTACATGGGGTTGAGGATATCTCCACAACTCAATTGGAGGCTCTCAACGAAGATTCTTGAAACAAGGTGGAAGCCCCAAGAACTAACCATCTAGGGTGCTCAATACACCCAAGAGGAACAATCTCTCCGGTGACCAAGCACCCAAGAGTAACAAGCTCATGAACTTCTCTTTCACGAATCTCGTGGGGAACTCAAACTGATGCACCTAATGCAATGGCAAGAACACACAAAGTTGTCAAGAACTTCTCTCCCAAATCCCACCAAAGAAACTAATGCTATGGAGGGAGGAAGGAGGAAGAACAAGGAAAACAACAAATGAATCCCTAGATCTAGATCCAATAGGTTCCCCTCACAAAGAGGAGGGATTGATTGGTGAAGTGGTAGATCTAGATCTCCTCTCTCTTTTCCCTCAAGTGGAAGCAAGAATTATTGGAGGGATTGAGAGATAGCAAGCTTTTGGAGGTCAACAATGGAGGTCAAACTTGCCCAAAAGTTTAGGGAACCATTGGGGAAGAAGGCCCCTTAAATAGGTCACCAAAATATCCAACTGTTGGGGGCAAAATCGCGCAGGGGCGGAACCTCCGGTGAAACCACCGGAACCTCCACCCCCCGGATGAGTTAGAACACCAAAAGGGCTGGAAAACTGCCCCAGGCACCGGAACCTCCGGTGGTTTCACCGGACGTTCCGCCAACATCATCACCCGATACGAAAACGGTCGTAACTTTTGCATCCTGACTCTGTTTTCGATGTTCTTGGGCTTGTTGAAATCACAACGACGAGCACTACAAGAATATGCGGACAAAAAATCATAGTACAAAATGGGAATATAAAACCAAATGATGAAAGGTTTGGCCAATCAATAAAGGACAACCGGTAGAAACCTCCAACAACAAAAATGCGATAAGTTTTTCGTACGAAATACATTTTTGATGAACTTGAGCTTGACATGAAGAACATGACAAGATCTAAAACCTTACATGGAGAAAACCCAAATAAGAACCAAGAAGTATGATTCCAAGTATGCAAAGGTTTGAGCTCTATACGATAGATACGATCAAGATATGCATTCAAGAGCCCCTCTTGATAGTACGGTTATCTATCCTATAATCCGTTCTCCCAACTAGCACAATGAGACCGGTAAAATAGAAACCCTATATAAGTCATACATTTGCCTCGCGCAATCCAATTGAGCTAGATGATGATGATCTTAATCACCTCAAGTTGGACCACCTTCCTTGATTGCGCTTCGCTTCGTGAAGACTTGTAAATTGCTCCCCCATAAGCTAATATTAGAGAGCTTCTCACATGACCATCTTCACTTGACCATAATCTCCATATGGGTGGCAAGCTTTGCACACCTACTTGATCAGCCAAGTATCTTCTCTTTATTCATGATGATGATGGTGACTCGAAGGTAAACATGAATGTTCACACAATCTCCTTCTTCAAGACATGCTTGTAATATGGTCAATAGTAGCATGACAATTCTTCTATTGATCATATATATATATATATATATATATATATATAGGACTCCTCTTTTATACTCCCAGGGGTACATACTCCCGTGCCTTATTGGGTCCTTGGGTTTGGATATATAGAATATATCTCGCAAATAACTAATAACAAGAAACGAACCGAACCGTGCATGCAACCACTTTTCCTTGGCATGTGCATGCATGCGATCCTATAATTAAGGAAATTTATATCTAGCATGTGGCTAGCGAACGAACACCATTTTTAGACCGTAAGTATATGGCTTGATCCATGCTTCTGGTATGTATCAAAAAAAATCAGATCATATATACTACTTTATGAGAAAGTATATACCTTATTTTATTGCGAATACTACATTTTTGCGATGGAGTATGCCTCGTTATTTTTCCATGGATTACGTGCCACTCTAAAGGCAAGTATAGATTATATTCAAAAGGAAGTATGGACTAAAAAGAACTATATATGTACACATTATGTTGTGTGATGGAGTATATACCTCATTTTTTAGGTAGGGTATATAGCTTATTTTCTGCAATGGAATATATACCTCATTTTCGTAACATGTAGTATATACCACACTACTTGGCGATGGAGTATATCCAAAATTTTCGACGAGAATTTATACCATATGCTTGGAGTATGTTAGGACTTGGTACTATAAAATCAAAACGAGCACATCCTGGAAGAAAATTTATGGAGCTCGCATCTGCACTTTGGTTATACTTCCCCGTGTAAATGCTGAAACTGACCCACTAGAAAATTGGGTATGTCTACTAGTATACTGAAGATAACCAAGAACGGGTGTTATATTTCTTTTTCCACGTACATTAGCAAAACGATTGATGATACATACTGATGTTTTATTGGGCATATACTTCATTTGTAGATGAGGTATATACAGATCCAAAGAGAGGTATACGCTGCTCAGGAAAAGAAGTATAAGCTCTACTAGTTCGTAATGCATCAAACGCCGCATGCCGTCTGCGTCGTCTAGCCGCCGCTGGCTCCATCGTCTCCATCGTTGGGCCTCATGTTGTCTCGCTGAATGTCGCCGACAGTCACCGGCCGGATGTGCTGCACTATAGCTGCGCTGAATGTCGTCGACAGTCACCGGCCGGATATGCTGCACCATAACTGTGCCGCCACATTGCCGCCATCGTCTTATCGCTGCAGCTAGCTGGCCATCACGCAGCTGCATGCATATAGAGATTAGTTAGCAGGGCGACATTGATGCGTCACTTGTATTGAAAAGTAACTTGGATACATGCGTAGTACTAGATCTATGCGGACCTTCTCCATGAGTAATCGATCTAACTAATCAACAGCATGTAACAAGAGGTGATAGAGATTAGCGTGCCAATCTAACAACGCAAAATATTACCTAGCCGATCGATCCTCCTCCAACAACCTGTGTGCGATCGCGATGAAACTCATCGGCCCATCGTAAGGCTAGGACTGGACTACGTTGGTTGACGGAGTCGAGTCGGGAGGAGCCCTGGAGTTCGATCGAGGAGACGCTCAGCAGAAATATGGTCTTAGGTCTTCTCGCCGGCGGCGCCGTGTGGTACCTGATACGATCGCAAAATACCAGCGTCGAGGGATTTTTCAGCATATGTACTATAGCCATCACCGGCTGCATGCCTAGAAACATGGATATAGGTGCAACAAACTTTTCAAAAGCTACGTGATTAATTATCCACATATGCGATTAATTTTTTCCAATTAAAATATAATCGGGTTTCTGGTGGCTCCAACCCGGTAGGACGTGGGTAACAGTGGATAAAGGGAGAGAGTACATACACCTAGGGGTATAGACTCATTTTCCTATATATATATATATATATATATATATATATATATATATATATATATTCATTAAGTGATGATCTTGATGAGCTTCTCACATGACCATAATATCCATATGGGTGGCAAGCTTTGCACACCTACTTGATCAACCAAGTATCTTCTCTTTATTCATGGTGATGATGACTCGAAGGTAAACATGAATGTTCACACAATCTCCTTCTTCAAGACATGCTTGTAATATGGTTAATAATAGCATGACAATTCTTCTATTGATCATATAGATATATTCATTAAGTGATGATCCTGATAGCATCCTACCTTGAATCGAACACATGGAGTTCAAGTGGTGCCAATGGAGAAACCTATAATAATGTCTCAATGCAAACATTAGTCCATAAGGATTGTCATTAATTACCAAAACCATACATTGGGGAACCATACACTTTCAATCACGTCAATTGCAGAGTGAACCTCCAGATATTTTCCAATAGGGCACCTCCTAAAATATAGATTTCTTCTTCCACATGAGTACGTGTCCGTCATCGTCATTCGGAACAGGTTGTCCGCCAAGACCCTTTCCAAAGAGCACTTTTAAATCCTTGACCATATCATATATAACATCCCCAGTAGGGTGGGTAGGCTTCGTTCTGTTATCTTCCTCACCTATGAAATGCTTGCCTCTCTTTCTTACGTGATGTTGTTTTGGAAGAAATCGACGATATCCCAGGTACACATTCTTGTTTCCCAAATATATACTGTCAGTCTCACCTAAATAGTGTGTGCATGCATCGTATCCCTTGTTTGACTGTCCTGAAATGCTACTAAGAGCAGGCCAATCATTGATAATTACAAACAACAACTCTCATAGGTTAAATTCCTTTTGTTCGTGCTCATCCCAAACATGTACACCTTCTTCATGCCACAACTCTAAAATTTCTTCAACCAATGGCATCAGGTACGCATCAATATCGTTGCCGGGTTGCCTCGGTCCTTGGATGAGCACTGGCATCATAATGATCTTCTACTTCTTGCACAACCAAGGAGGAAGGTTATAGATACATAGAGTCACTGCCCATGTGATATGACTGGAGCTTTGCTCCCTGAAAGGATTAAAGCCATATGTACCTAGACCAAATCTTAAGTTCCCCGCGTCATATGAAAATGTCTTGAAATCTCTGTCGATTTTTCTCCACTGCGACCCGTCAGCGGGGTGTCTGAGCATCACGTCTTTCTTACGGTCTTTTTTGTGCCATCGCGGCAACTTGGCATGCTCTTTGTTTTGGAACAAACGTTTTAACCGTGGTATTATAAGAGCATACCACATCACTTTGGCAGGAACCCTCTTCCTGGGGCACGACTCGCCCTCAACATCACCAGGTTCATCTCGCCAGATCTTATACCGCAATGCACCGCATACCGAGCATGCATTCAAATTCTCGTACTTCTCACCGCGGTAGAGGATGCAATCATTGATGCAAGCATGTACCTTCTGCACCTCTAATCCTAGAGGACAGACAACCTTCTTTGCTTCGTACGTACTAAGGGAAATACGTTATCCCCTGGAAGCATCTTCTTTATTATTTTCAGAAACTCTTTAAATTCTTGTCAGCTAGACCACTCTCTGCCTTCCATTGTAGCAATTCTAGTGTGGTACCCAGCTTTTTCTGACCATCTTCGCAATTTGGGTGCAACAATTTGTTCTGATCCTCTAACATTCTCTCAACTTCAACTTTTCGTTTTTCCTTCCACAGTTTATCTTCGCATCAAGAATGGCCCGACCTAAATCGTCATCGGGCTCATCAAAAAAGAGATCTTCTTCATCTTCGTCTCCCCGCATTGTCCTATCACCGTGTTCAGTAAACATAGGATAGTTGTGATTATCCTCTTCTTCTTCGTTGTCTTCCATTATAACCCCTCTTTCTCCGTGCTTGGTCCAACAATTATAGCCGGGCATGAAACCGTTCTCAAGCAGGTGGACGTGAAGTGTTTTTGAGGTAGAGTAATCCATCATATTCTTACAGGCAGTACATGGATAACAAATGAAACCGTTCGACCGCCTGGTTCTCTCAGCCACGTGGAGAAAATTATGCATGCGAGTAATGAACTCAGGAAGGCGTCTTTCACCATACATCCATTGTCGGTTCATCTGCATTATATAAGTATGTAAATAACCGTTAATTACACTACTTCATGAATAGACGAGTGACCAAATTAATTAATATTCAAATTCATCACATTAAAAGAAAATTAGAGTACTGACCAAATGTAATACATATATTTCTCATAAAACATATACTGAAACTAACATACAACTATCTACAAAAATCCAAAAAAAATTGCGATCAAAATCGCAACTAAGGTAACTACTAAACAAATGACATAATGATACCAAGACTCTTGATTAATGACACATTTTCTAATCTTTTTAATATTCAAGCGCATTGCATCCATCTTGATGTGGTGATCATCGACAACGTCGGCAAGCTTCAACTCCAATTTCATCTTCTCTTCTAGGCATTGCAGACGAAGATCTTCACTTATTTTCAATTTTGCTTTCAAATCATTATTTTCTTTCTCAAATACATTTAGCATCTCAACAAGAGGGTCGGTAGGAATTTCCGGTTCAACTACCTCCTAGATAAAATATGCATGTCAAGTTGGTCGGCATAATTGTCATAAAACAAAATGAAACAAAATAGTTATAAAAGTATACCACATCCGAATCATAGACCGGATGAGGGCCGACAGGGACGGATACCAAAACCATGACACTATACATATAAAAAACAATCATACATGTAATAAAATTATAAAGTATTAACTATATGCATATCTATCACATAAAACTAAGTTTTTTTATAAAAATAAAAACATGAGGCTCACCGAGGTGGTGCTAGTCCAGGGACGATGCTGGCGCGACGGCGGTGAGGACGGAGACGATACTAAAAGAAACAAATCATACTTTAATTTGAGCTCAAATTGCATATAAAACGAATGAAATTCCTAACTTAGACATTTCATCGAACACCTTGTTAGCACTAAAAAAATGAAATGAGCTAAATAAGAAACACTGGAAGAAAGGATCGTTTTGCTAACCCTTGGATAGATGATTTCCATCAATCTTAACAAAATGGTAGAGAAAAATTGAGATTTGTTGGGGTGTGAGAGGAGAGAAATATTTGGAAATGTGTTGGAGATGAAAAATTGGAGAGCTAGCTAGGTATGCTCTATTACGTCCATTTTGCATCACCGTTTTATGTTGTTATTTTCTGTTATTCATCGATATATTTCATGTTATGATGCATCCCTTATGTTATTTTATCTTATTTTGCATGTTTCATAATTTTTGGAGAAGAAACACCGAGACCAGAAATCTGATGGAAAAAGCACCGTCGAGATACCATATTCCAGAAGATCAGAAGAAGAAGGGGGACACCGGGGGTGTCTTAGAAGTTCAGAGGAGGACTCCAGCCAGAAGGGGAGCCAGAGGGGGGCCACTAGGGGCCCACACCATGAGGTGGCGCACCCCTGGCCACGCCACCAGGTGGTGTGGCCACCCTGGCCCACCTCTAGTCGACATCTTTCGCTTACTTGACCCCCAGGGAACCCGAAGCCTCATACCATCATCGAAGAATTATTCCGTCGTTGCCTCGGGGCGGAAAACACCCGAGAGAGAAAAGCTCTCTCGCAGGGAGAAATCTGTCGGGGAAATTCCTCTCCGGAGAGGGGAAATCACCGCCATCGTCACCGTCATCACTCTGGGCATCATCAAGATCGTCATCGTCATCATCATCACCCCCAGCACCATCACCCTCATCATCCACCTTCATCCCGTTGTAACAATTAGGGGTTCCTATCGTTGTTTCACATTAGATCTCTCTGCCGGTGTGGCTTACTTGTTAGTAGAGTATGCTTGTGAGATTTACCGGTGTTAGCACTTTATTACCAGATTGTTATCATCCATTATATTACCTCTGATTATGATCCATATGATGTCTTGTGAGTAGTTTGTTTAGTTCTTGAGGACATGGGAGAAGTCATGATGTTAGTAGTGAAGTTATATGTAAGTAATATCTCGTGGTTCGGTATTTAAGTTGTGGTGCTATTCTTCTAGTGGTGTCATGTGAACGTCGACTACATGATACTTCACCTTTATGGGCCTAGGAGGATGCAATGTGTATCTGGCTACTAATTGTGGGGTTGCCGGAGTGACAGAAACCTAAACCCCCGTTAGGAAACCAATGCACAAGGGAACCTAAAATCCCGGAGTTTTAAGGTTGTGGTTAGTTTATCTTAATTACTTTCTTGTATTTGTGGATGCTTACGAGGGGTATAATCACAAGTATGTATTCTCCCTAGTTGGGCGGTGCATTAGCATAGGTTCACCCACACAAAACTTCACGAACCAAGGGATATTAATCAACCATAACGAAGCGAAAGCACTTGACGAAATTCCCATGTGTCCTCGAAAACGTTTGGTAGTCATAAGTAATACAACCGGCTTGTCCTTTGCTCTCAAAAGGATTGGGCCACTCGCTGCAATATTATTTACTGCACTTTATTTAATCGCACTTTATTTATCTGCTATATCAAAAACAACCAAAAACCCGTTTGCTAGTGTTACAGTGAATCCTCTATCCAACCTGCTTGTCAACATCTTCTGCTCCTCGTTGGGTTCGGCACTCTTATTTATCGAAAGTACTACGATAGACCCCCTATACTTGTGGGTCATCAAGACTATTTTCTGGTGCCGTTGCCGGGGAGTGAAGCGCTATTGGTAAGTGGAATTGGTAAGAGAAACTTTTACTCTGAGTGTTGTTTTTTTTCTGGCTGCTATTTTATTTTATTATGGAGAATACTTTTGGTTCTCTGTTTAGGGGTACTTCTACCGTTGCTACTAGGGTAGTTGCTAACCCGTCTTCTTCTAAATTAGATCGTTATAAAATACCTATGAAAATTGTTGGACCTGTTATGGATAACTGCTATTACGGTGATGGAACTGTTCATCCCGATGATAATTTGCTCTTTATACATGAAATATGCGAGTTATTCAGTTGTGCAGGTATTACAATGGATCAAGTTAAAAGGAAATTATTATCCTTATCGCTGAAAGGAAGAGCCGTTGAATGGTTCAAAATACTGAAGAATGGTGAAACTATTGGATGGGAGGAAATTGTTCCTCTCTTTTATTCTAAATTCTATCCTCCTAGTGAGATTCATAAAGACCGGAATAAAATCTATAATTTCTGGCCTCATGAGGGAGAGAGTATTGCCCAATCGTGGGGGAGAATGAAGTTATTAATGCTTAAATGTCCCCTTCATGAACTCCCGAGGAATATTGTTATCAATAATTTTTATGCAAGGCTTTCTCTTCATGATAAGGATTTCTTGGATGCTTCTTGTTCTAGATCATTCACACGCATGAAGGAAGAAACTAAATGGGATATTCTTGACCGTATTCAAGAAAACACTGAGGTATGGGAGAACGACAAATGTAGAAAGTCAGGTATAAATTATGATTATGAATGCATTAAATCTTTTATGGGAACCAATGATTTCTATGATGTTAGTGCTGTTTGTGGTCTTGATTCTCAAATCTTTGCAAACTATCTTAAAGCTTTTGCCTCCTATTTTTATATTGCAAAAAATAATTATCACAAGTACCATGCACCTTATAAAGATATTGTTCCTGCTAGTAACATAGAAGTGCATGCTGTTAATCCTGCTGTTCCTGAGCCGTATGTTGAAAAAATGCCTTTCCCTGCTAAGGTGAAAGAACACTCTATGGTGGCTTGTGTGGTTAGTAAGAGTAATAAGAAATCTATTGAATCTGATGAACAAATAACTGTTGAACCTGTTGTAGCAATAGTGAAAGATCTTGTTTGTGGAAATGTGGAGGATGAACATATTGTCTTCTGTGAGGATGCTTCTAACATTGTTTCCCATCCTCATAGACCTAAGAAAACTAGTGTTCCTGTGCTTTCTGTTAAGATAGGTGATCATTTCTATTATGGTTTGTGTGATATTTGTGCTAGTTCTAGTGCTATACCTCATGAGCTTTATAGAGAAATTATGCATGAAATTGGTTCTTGTGAGCTTGAAGATATTGATGTGGTTATTCATCTTGCTAATAGAGAGACTATTTTTCCGATTGGTATTGTTAGAGATGTGGAAGTTTTGTGTGGTAAGACTAAATATCCCACTGATTTTCTAGTACTTTGTAGGGCTGCTAGTAAGACTTGTCCTATTATTTTTGGTAGACCTTTCTTGAACACTTGTGGTGCTATTATATATTGTAAAAGAGAGGAGATTTTGACTAAATTTGATGGAAAATCTTATGAGTTCAATTTCTCCAAATTTGCTAGAGCACGTTATGAATCTAAACTGCCTAATGAGAATTTTAAAGTTGAACAACTTGCTTCTATTTCTCTTGCTCCTAACAATGCTTTGCATCAATATATAGAGAACCACGAGAGTGATGTTTTTATGGAAGAGAGAAATGAGATTGACGATATTCTTCTTCGTCATCCGGTGATACTGAAACACAATTTACCTGTGGAAGACTTGGGTACAACATTACCACCCAAGGAGGATCCTGTCTTTGATTTAAAACCTCTGCCTGATGATCTTAAATATGCTTATCTTGATGATAAGAAAATATATCCTGTTATTATTAGTGATAAAATTTCAGGTGAAGAAGAGGAAAGATTATTGGGAATTTTGAAGAAACACTATGGATCTATTGGATATATTCTTGATGATAGAAGGGAATTTCTCCTACTATATGTCAGCATGCTATTAATATTGAACCTGATGCAAAGCCAGTAGTTGAACATCAACGCCGTTTAATTCCTAAGATGAAGGAAGTGGTAAGAAATGAGGTATTAAAACTTCTTGATGCTGGTATTATTTTTCCTATTGCTGATAGTAGATGGGTGAGCCCTGTGCACTGTGTCCCTAAGAAGGAAGGAATGACTGTTCTTCCTAATGAAAACAATGAACTCATTCCACAAAGTGTAGTAGTTGGTTATAGAATGTGCATTGATTTTAGAAAGGTTAATAAAGTTACTAAGAAAGATCATTATCCTTTACCATTTATTGATCAAATGTTAGAGAAGTTGTCTAAGAAAACTCTTTTTTGCTTTCTTGATGATTATTCTGGGTTTTCTCAAATTGTTGTTAGGAAGAAAGATCAAGAGAAAACAACCTTTACTTGTCCTTATGGTACTTATGCTTATAGACGTATTTCTTTTGGTTTGTGTAATGCTCCTGCTACTTTTCAAAGATGCATGTCTGCTATTTTTCATGGTTTTTGTGAAGAAATTGTGGAAGTATTCATGGACGATTTCTCCGTCTATGGAACTTCTTTTGATAATTGTTTGCACAACCTTGATAAAGTTTTGCAGACATGTGAGGAAACTAATCTTGTTCTTAATTGGGAGAAATGCCACTTTATGGTTAATGAAGGAATTGTTCTTGGAGATAAAATTTCTGAAAGAGGTATTGAAGTTGACAGAGCTAAAGTGGAAGCCATAGAGAAAATGCCCTTTCCTAGTGATGTTAAAGGTATTCGTAGTGTTCTTGGTCATGCTGGTTTTTATAGGAGGTTTATTAAAGAGTTCTCTAAAATATTAAAGCCTCTTACTAATCTTCTTCAGAAAGATGTACCATTTGTTTTTGATGATGATTGTAAGGAAGCTTTTGAAACTTTAAAGAAGGCTTTAACTACTGCTCCTATTGTTCAACCACCTGATTGGAATTTATCTTTTGAAATTATGTGTGATGCTAGTGATTTTGTTGTTGGTGATGTTCTTGGAATGCACATAGATAAGAAGTTGAATGTTATTCATTATGCTAGTACGACTCTTGATGCTACTCAAAAGAATTATGCTACTACTGAGAAAGAGTTCTTACCTGTAGTTTTTGCATGTGATAAGTTTAGGCCTTATATTGTTGACTCAAAGGTTACTATTCATACTGATCATGCTGCTATTAGATACTGTGGAAAATAAAGATCCTAATCCCAGTCTTATTAGATGGGTGTTGCTTTTACAAGAGTTTGATTTGGATATTGTGGATAGGAAGGGTGCTAAAAATCCGGTTGCTGATAACTTGTCTAGATTGGAAAACATTACTTTTGATCCAATTCCTGTTAATGATAGTTTTCCAAATGAACAGTTGGCTGCAATAAAGGTAAAACCCCAAGATAGTCCATGGTATGCTGATTATGCTAACTTTATTGTTTCAAAGTATTTGCCTCCGACATTTATAGCTCAACAAATAAGAAAATTATTTTATGATTTGAGGCATTATTTTTGGGATGACCCACATTAATATAAAGAAGGAGTAGATGGTATTATGAGAAGATGTGTTCCAGATTAGGAACAACGTGAAATATTGAAGAAATGCCATAGTAGTGCTTATGGAGGACATCACGCTGGAGATAGAACCACACAGAAGGTTCTACAATCAGGTTTCTATTGTCCTACGCTCTTTAAAGATGCACGTAAATTTATTTTATCTTGTGATGAATGTCAAAGAGTAGGAAATATTTCTAGACGTAATAAAATTCCTATGAGTTATTCTCTCGTTATTGAACCTTTTGATTGTCGGGGATTTGACTTTATGGGTCCTTTTCCTCCTTCGAATGGTTATACTCATATTCTTTTTGCTGTTGATTATGTTACTAAGTGGGTAGAAGCTATACCTACTAAAAGTTCTCATGGTGAGACCTCTATAAAAATGCTTAAGGATGTTATTTTGCCTAGGTTTGGTGTGCCTAGATATCTTATGACTGATGGAGGTTCTCATTTCATTCATGGTGGTTTTAGAAATACCCTTGCTAAATATGATGTTAATCATAGAATTGCCTCAGCTTATCATCCTCAAACAAGTGGGCAAGTAGAATTATCAAATAGAGAAATTAAATCTATCTTGCAAAAGACTGTTAATAAATCTAGGAAGAATTGGTCATATAAGTTGAATGATGCTTTATGGGCTTATAGAACTGCTTTTAAAAATCCTATGGGTATGTCTCCTTACAAAATGGTTTATGGAAAAGCTTGTCACTTGCCTTTAGAATTAGAACACAAAGATTATTGGGCAGTGAAAGAATTAAAGAAAGATTTTAAACTTGCTGGTAAGAAAAGAATGCTTGATTTGAATCATTTAGATGAATGGAGATGTGAAGCTTATGAAAATGCCAAGCTCTTTAAAGAGAAAGTTAAACAATGACATGATAAAAGAATCCTTAAAAGAGAGTTTCATGTTGGTGAGAAAGTTCTATTGTATCGGTCTCGTCTCAGATCTTTTGCAGGAAAATTACTCTCCCGATGGGAAGGACCTTATATTATTGAAGAAGTGTATCGCTCGGGTGCAATCAAAATTGCTTCCCTCAAGGATAAAACTACGCAAGTGATAAATTGACAAAGACTCAAACATTATATATCTGGGGATTCCTATTATGAAGATGTGGATGTTATTCAAGTAATGACTCCGGAGAAGTTCATTAGGGGGAAGATTCCAGAATCTGCAGAGTCTGTTTTGGAATAGGTAACAGTTCTATTAAGAAAAAGTTCGCGAAATACCTTTTTAGTTAATTTTTGGAAAATATGAAAAATAACGAGCCGAAGAGGAGTTGAAGAAGGTGCCCAGAGGCACCACACCATCAGGTGGCGCAGGCCCACCCTTGGCCGCGCCAGCCTATGGTGTGGGCGCCTCGGAGCCTCTCTCTGACTCATTTTCGACCTGGACTTTCGTTTCGTTATGCATATTTTTTCTATATAATCCCCCGGACCCCTGAGGCCCGTATGTCGTTTTCTCGTAGTGTTTCTGTTTCGAGCTGTTTCTGCCAGGTTACATCTTCAAATCTAGAGCCACAATGTCCTCTCCTGGATCTCCCAAAGATAGTTTCTTTGAGAACGTTGACAACCCGTACAGGAACAGGTTGAAGATGCATCCCAAAGAATTGCTGCTCAATGACGGGGAGGTGCAGATTGAAGATGTTCGGGGCCCTAAAGGAGAAGGAAGTCTAGAAGCTAGGATTGAAGAGCTGGAGCAAGAAGTTTTTAGGTACAGGAAGATGGCAGAGCGTGATGTTGAGATCATCCACAGGATAAAGACAAAACAGGTCGCTGAATACAAGAAGGAGAATTTGAAGCTTTGGGAGGAGATTTTTTCACTCACCAAGACCACCAACGATTTGCAAGCACAACTCTATGATGTGCAGAACAAGAACTGTGAGTATGAGAACAGGTTTAAACGTATAAGCTCTGCTGCAAGTTTCAGGATATTGGAGACCAGGACATCATTTGTGGATGGAGAGCCTTTACTTTGGAAGACTGAGGATGAGAAGGATTAACCACCACCACCGAAGAATTGATTCGTCATTAGTATTGGCATCCCCTCATCTTGTTCCAAGCTTGGGGGAGTGCCGCGGTATCACCTTTATCTTTCACCCTTTTTACCCTTTAGTAGAGTCATATCATGAGTAGAGGAAATATCATATAGGATGGTTTGCAGTATGGAAGTTTTGCCCCCTAGTTGGTTATCATTGTATCCCTTGGTTTGAGTTGCCGTAATGAAATATTAATGAGAAGTTTCATCATCTACGTTTTCTACTTTATTTTAGTTTGCAATTTTTATTATGTGATTGATCTTGTTATTAGTATTGGTATCAATTCTGGAGCTTCTAGAGAATCTAGTTGGTTTTGCCAAACTTAGCTTTGTTCAGTAGCAACAATTCATTGAGACTTAAGTAGAAAAGAGGGAGTTGCATGTAGATATATTATTCCATGATCTTTCTTCTTTGTTAGCCCATAAGCTTAGTATTCTCAAATAAGTTTGTTTGCAACTTCAAGGAAGTTTGCATGATTGGCTTTATCATATATCTTTTTGTTTGTTTTAATTCGATTTTTATGCTTGCTACCCAACCTTGCTAGCCAAAAACCTGTACTGAGAGGGAATGCTTCTCGTGCATCCAAACCTTGAAACCCAAAACCTTGACATTTGTGTCCACCATACCTACCTTTATGTGGTAATTCACCGCCACTCCAAGTAAATTGCTCATGTGTTACCTTTAAAAATTTCAAAAGTATCCCTGTTTTGTGTTCCTATTTTAGCTCATGAGGACGCAAATAGAGAATCTTTATCTCACTTGTTGATTGGACTCACACACCTGAACTAGTGGCTTCATCCGCTTATCCAAATGCTAGAAGATCTGGCAGCGGGGTGCCCAGCCCCAATTAATAATAAGAAATTCTCTTCACTCCTTTTGCCCCTGATTTATCAGTCAAAGCATAATTGTGTAAACAAAAGAGAAAGAGGGATGATCTTCTATACGAGTTGCGTCCTTCAATGGGATTGTTGACATAGACATACACACCTCTCAAAATATAGACACTCCTCCACGATATGTGATTGTTGGCAAGCACCCGACGATTCGGCTAGCCATGATTTGTGTAAGATGGATGGGAGGAGTGTCTAACTTTTATACCTCTATTTTACAAAATAAAATCTCTAGCACATGAGTGATCAATGCTTCCCTCTGCGAAGGGCTTATCTTTTACATTTACGTTGAGTAAGTAAACCTACTTCTTCATGTCTGAGCAAGCATTTGAGTTGTTGTGATTCATCCAGCTACATGTTGATTTACTCAATCATGTTCTTTATTCTTCATTGTTTCTGCAAATGCTTTTATCTGCTTGAACACCACTTTGAAAGTTACCAATGTTTGCAAAGAGACCGTTATAATTGAGCATGATAAACTCTGCAATATAGCTCTAGTATAAAAGACTTTGATCGAAAGATAAGTACACAGTTAATTGTTCTCTGACCAAGAATGAAGTTTGCCTTCACCAATTGTGATTTACCTTTTGCACCTTTGTTGTTACTTTACTTGTTTCAAGTTTGATTATATGAGAGGAGTTGCTGTCTAAAATGACTTGTTCTTCGTAGATGTGATACCTCTTGTCCGTATTTTATTTTATCAACACCTCACTCCATAAACCTGTGGTTATGTTTACTGAATTCAGTTTCGCTTGGGGACAAGCGAGGTCTAAGCTTGGGGGGAGTTGATACATCCATTTTTCATCACTGTTTTATGTTGTTATTTTCGGTTATTCATCGATATATTTCATGTTATGATGCATCCCTTTTGTTATTTTATCTTATTTTGCATGTTTCGTAATTTTTGGAGAATAAACACTGGGACCAGAAATCCGATGGAAAAAGCACCGTCGAGATACCATATTTCAGAAGATCAGAAGAAGAAGGGGGACACCGGGGGTGTCTTAGAGGTTTAGAGGAGGACTCTAGCCAGAAGGGGAGCTAGAGGGGGCGACCAGGGGCCCACACCATGAGGTGACGCGCCCCTGGCCGCGCCACCAGGTGGTGTGGCCATCCTGGCCCACCTCTGGTCGAGACCTTTCGCGTACTTGACCACCAGGGAACCCTAAGCCCCATACCATAATCGAAGAGTTATTCCGCCGCCGCCTCAGGGCGGAAACCACCCGAGAGAGAAAAGCTCTCTGGCAGGGAGAAAACTGCCGGGGAAATTCCTCTCTAGAGAGGGGAAATCACCGCCATCGTCACCGTCATCACTCTGGGCATCATCAAGATCGTCATCGTCATCATCATCACCACCAGCACCATCACCCTCAACATCCACCTTCATCCCACTGCAACAATTAGGGGTTCCTATCGTTGTTTCACATTAGATCTCTCTCTCGGTGTGGATTACTTGTTAGTAGTTGATGCTTGTGAGATTTATCGGTGTTAGCACTTTATGACCAGATTGTTATCATCCATTATATCACCTCTGAGTATGATCCATATGACTTCTTGTGAGTAGTTCGTTTAGTTCTTGAGGACATGGGAGAAGTCATGATATTAGTAGTGAAGTTATATTGAAGTAATATCATGTGGTTCGGTATTTAAGTTGTGGTGCTATTCTTCTAGTGGTGTCATGTGAACGTCGACTACATGATACTTCACCTTTATGGGCCTAGGAGGATGCATTGTGTATTTGGCTACTAGTTGTGGGGTTGCCGGAGTTACAGAAACCTAAACTCCTGTTAGGAAACCAATGCACGAGGGACCGTAGAATCCCAGAGTTTTAAGTCTGTGGTTAGTTTATCTTAACTACTTTCTTGTATTTGCAGATGCTTATGAGGGGTATAATCACAAGTATGTATTAGTCATAGTTGGGCGGTGCATTAGCATAGGTTCACCCACACAACAGTTCACGAACCAATGGATATTAATCAACCATAACGAAGCGAAAGCACTTGACGAAATTCTCATGTGTCCTTGAGAACATTTGGTAGTCATAAGTAATACAACCGGTTTGTCCTTTGCTCTCAAAAGGATTGGGCCACTCGCTGCAATATTATTTACTGCACTTTATTTACTCACACTTTATTTATCTGCTATATCCAAAACAAGCAAAAACCCGTTTGCTAGTATTTACAGTGAATCCTCTATTCAATTTGCTTGTGCACACGTTCTGCTCCTCGTTGGGTTCGACACTCTTATTTATCGAAAGTACTACGATACACCCCCTATACTTGTGGGTCATCATGCTCGGGTGTGCTCGTGTTGAAGAAATAGGCTGGAAACCCTTTAGAAACGGTTCGTGATACGAACCGGTACTAAAGTTGCAACGCCGGCCTCACATCCGCGGCAAATTTGGTACGAAAACCTTTAGTACCGGTTCGTGCCACGAACCGGTCCTAGAGACACCGAACGAACCGGTGTTGAAGGTTTCCAGTGCCCTGTTCTGTGGAACCGGTACTAGTTCTACCTTTGGTACCTGTTCGTAATTGAACATGTACTAAAGGTAAAATCTTTTGGCTCTGTTTCTACTAGTGGAAATACATGTTGAGATGTAAAAACAAAAAAAATTGAACTCGAACATCACATCATTCTATGTGCGCACACCAAGTTTTATGGAAAACCGACATTTTCTCTCGCATGTGTACAGAAGGCATATAAAATATATCGTGAAATGCTCTTTTTAGCACCGATTTTTTTCTTTTTGTACGACATAAAAGCAACTTTGCGACCATATAGAATGTCGATATGTACACGCCATAATTTTTATCCAATTTTTATTGCCATTTTAAAATATGCTAAAAACATATTTAAAATACCGGAGCTTATTCTTCCGAGTACCAAAACGCAAAACCCCATCTTGATAGCTAAGCCGACGATGTGACTCATAGGTTTAGATAGACTCTCTTATGAACAATATATCTTAAATACATTTCAAAAGGTATAATAAATTCAAACAATTTTTTTATTGATGTACATACAAATATTCTATGACAACACACAGAGTTTCGCGAAAGAAAGACATTTCTTACTGTATGTTAAAAAAGATTAAAAAAAATCTCTTATAAAGCCACTTTGTAGCACCGCTATCTGTCTTTTTTTACACGGGAGACAAACTATGTTTTTTTTTAGCAGAACTTAGTCCACGGACATAAAATGTCCGGGTGTACACTCACAATTTTTATTTGAATTTTATTGATATTCTAAAAATGCGATTTTGACGTAATGGGTGCATGTACACCTAAGAGTGAAAACATATTTCCTGCTTCTTAATCTCTACTAGGAGCATCATATTGTGTAACCAAATTCCACTAAAAGAGTGTAAATCTATGATTAATCATCATTTTAGCACGAAACCAGTTACTAGAGATTTCTAAATCTTCGTCTACTCGTAATAAAATACCCCAAGACTGGCCTTAGTGAATACACAATATCAAAACTGCTCTTGTAGTAATTTGTCCTGTACAATAGGTACTTTCGAAATTCCGCTGAGTAGTAGTAGCAGCAGCTTCGTTTCGTCGGTCGACTCAACTTCTGTGCTGAAGATTTCTGTTTAGAGCGTCCCGAACAGCAGACTTGTCCTTTCTACGCGAAAAGAGATGCCGAGAAGGGTTCCGCTTTCTATCGTGGGCAGCGTGTGAGCCTGTCCAGCTGCAGACTGCTCATTTCCGTCTCAGCGCGTGAACTCTTGTACTACGTGCATGTGAGCTGCGTGCCCCGCTGCGCGACTGCTCATTTCCGTTTTTGCGCGTGTGGGCCATCGTGGTTGTGTCACCAAGTATAGACTGGTTGACAGCACCAACCTAGCAATTCCTACGGGCAATTGATTTGAACAAAGCGGCTAGCACGGATACGTGTCGACCACCCAGCACAGACTGGCTTCTCATAAGGTCACTAGGTGGGTCAGTAAAGCGATAAAGCAAAATTGATAGTACGAAATTGCATATTTTAAATAAATGATGATGTTTCGGACTTTCGGTGAGCACAATGGATCAATATTTGACTTTTAAGCTGAACTTCACACACACAGAGTAAATGCCTAATACAAACCATACGAAAATCCTTCCCCCCTCTAGCGCTTACTAATGTTTGTCGAATTTCTAAAATAAGGGGTTGTAAGACAAAGTGAATTGCTTACCAGCAATATCTAATCGTTAAGAATTTTTACATACTTTGTGGTACTCACTATCTTTTCTAACTATGCTAAAATCACCGGAAACCACATTTGGAGTCCGACCTCCATGCTGACCTTTTTTTGAAAAAAAAATCGATACTGGTAATTGAAAGTAAAAAAAAGGTACAAAAATTCTAGGTGTAGATATCATTTAAATCTACCATAGTGCAATATATCAATTCAAAATTAATTATTTTTTAGGCTACACAAAATTGACAAATCTAACACTTTTTGAAGCTCTAAAAATGTTCACTGTTCATCACACCCAGGTCCACCCACTTTTCAATTTTTTGCTGGGCCTAAAATATGACGATTTTTTATTGGTTTTTTTTTGCACACTAGTAGATTTTATCATTATGTACATCCAGTTTTGTTTGTCTTTTTTTTTTGAAACATTCAAATGCCACTTTTTATTTATTTTTCTTTCAGAAAATGGGCTCAAGAGCCAATGTGCACTCTCCTAAAATCACCTCCTATCATAAAAGATACATCATGATAGCCAAAGATATGAAAAAGTTCAATAAAGAAAGCTCCTTTATCTCTACTATGAGGAGCACCATATTGTGTAACCAAATTCCACTAAAACAGTGTAACTCTATGATTAATCATCATCTTACTGGATTGGCCCCGTCGACATTTTGTGATAACTTCTTAGAAGATTTTTTTTACTATTTTAAATAACTATAGAATGTAAATTGCATTCTGTTATGGCATCGTTAAGAAATATAATCTTTGAATCTTCCTTTAACCCGTACATTCAAAAACATTCCAACCATTTATATTAACATTGTTTGGTTCAACCTTACTCTACCTCTACCGGGACTTCTTCCTCTAACTTTATTTATAAGTGTAACAATTATGTTTGTAGATATCTAATCATACGATGTTTTAGTAGCTAGTCTCACAATAGAAACTGAACCTTTAATGCAACTTGATAATAAAGCATCATCTTCATCTCTAACTCTTATGAACGCACACACGCACACACTATCCATATGAGCACCTCCGAGAGACTAAGCCGGCAGGTCTTGAAATTGACGAAGTCACCACGGGCGCTTCGCTATCGACGGGAACGTCGCCTCCCACTGAAAAAATATTCCATCTAAATGCGGCACACATGTGTCAAACCAAGGGTTTTAACTCGGCTAGGCTAGGGGTACAACGACCCTTGTGAAATGGTCAAATTCAACGAATTCTTCAGAGTATGGACGAGGTGGTCTCACCGAAGCGAAGGAATGTCCGAAGAGGGCGCCGACGGTGTCCCGGAGCACGGCCCCGAGGGGCACGACAGGGCGGTGATGGAGCAGCGTGCAGGCGCGAGCGACGGCAGCGAGCGCCCCGGGCTGGTCCTCAGCGGTGACGGAAGGCAGGACAGAGGCCTCGCCACCCCCCCACGAGTCGCTAGAGAACTCGACCCGCACGACGACGCTGGAGATGGCATGAAGGCGCGAGGGGACGATGGTGAAGGAAGCCGCCAAGAACACGTCGAGTGGGTGTGCCACGACCGCTGCCATGTCCACGGAGAAGGTGAGCGAGAGAAATGCAAGAGGGGGTTTCTGGAAAACGGCCACACGCTGGGCCTTGTCATTTCCCACGCTGGACGGGTATGCGTGTTGGCTATGCCTGGAGGCATTAGTGCTAGCGCTACTCGAGGATGACGCCTGGGATGGAATGAAGCCGACGTGGAGGAGACTGGCTCTGGCGCCCTCACGCCGACAACGTCTAGGAATCTTGCCGCGGCGAGATCACCATCATCGTCTACCTCGGGGTCCCGGTTTTCAGTCCTTGCTGTAGAAGACGGTGTACATAAATGGGATGTCGACGGGGAGGAGCTCATGGCGAGGGTGGTCGAGGAGGTGTTGGCGGAGGATCGCCTCGTCTCTCGTGTGTATGTTCTACGACCGGGCAAGTCCGATGAGACGCGGGCGCAAGAACTTTGGGAGGGGTTGGGTTCCCGACACCGACGTCGTGGTTCTAGGAGAATAAGTCATCACCTGTCGGAGAGGGGTCCCAAGGTATGTCACCTGTATTTTGGAGGTCAGCCGGAGAGGGATATTCGGAGAGTAGTTGTTCTTCGCCTCCGTTGTCGGTTCATGCTGGGTTGGCGGTTGATGGTTGATACTTTCGATCCGGATTACCAGATGTAGTATTGTAAGCTTTTTCCCTCGAGAACCAAGGTTTCATCGAACCGTGAAGTATCTGCTTGATGAGGCCAGTGTGAATCCAGAGGAAACTTTGCTAATTCCCGTTTTAAGCAGACCAATTCTTGTATTGCAAAAGAGGTTGTTATCAATAATAAAAAATAGGCATGGGCATAAGGTTTCACCTGCAGCAATGCATTAGTGACATGGGATAAATAAGATAAAGTTGAACAAGTTTAGTATAGTTAATACATATGCTATTTACTTGTGTGTAGTCAATGCAACCATAGTCCGCTATGCCTCCGAGCACGGATTAACTTAGAGTAATTCGTCCAACCTTGACCTTGTATTCTTTCTGTCTCTCGGGGTTGTCTCGGTTTTTAGTTCTAAAAAGAAAGACGAAAGTATTAAGTACGGTGATGTCATTATTAGTTCCTGAGAGATCCGCTTCCAGCAGTCTTACTGATACTCCTGTCATAGATGTTCCCGATCAACCTATCGCTTCACTCTCACTATACCTTTACGGCTTTACCTTGACCACTCTTCGGGGTCTTGGGTACCTGACAAGTCCGGGGAGCGAGACACAGATAGTAGAACACACACAAATAACATAGATAAACTCATTAGACTAATTATCACATTTAGATCAAGCACGTAGCTGCAAGATTAGTCCTCAGCCCATAGCTTGAGAGGGACTACTCACACATCGCGATCATATCAATAATATAAAACATTGAAACTAAAATAGTACTTGGATTGAATAGAATGACAGTTCCTACAATGTTGCCAATCGCGATGGGTTCTAGATTAAAAAGTAGAAGTATGACTATGACTATGGTGGTGGCGGAGATGATGTGGCGGAGATGCGGTGGAGATGTGGTGGAGATGCGACAGCACTTTATGGTCCTGCGGAGAAGGCGGCGGTAACCACCGTTGAGATGGAATGATGGGTGGCTCTCTTCTGGAGGCTGATGTTCTCCTCATATATATGGGGCTCCAACAAATGGAATAGGGTTTCACGCGGCTTCCTTCGTGAATTGGGTCTGGGTCTTTGCGACTTTTGGTAGGTTTGACCTCACGGTACTTTCTGACAACGGTACGATGGGGAGTACGGCCGCCACTAACCATACTGAGGTCGTTAACTATGCTCCGAGGATAGACTTTAATGATTTTCTGGTATTTATGTTTTCCTTCCTTCTATCCCTGATTTCCCTTGATTTAGTTTCCAATATCTGCAATAAAAATAATGACATGGAGATTTGCAAATAATTTGCACATTAGTGATTAGTGGATGTCTAGAGTAATATCTCTATCATTTTCATGACAAAGATACGTTTTAAACATAGATAAAGATGTGTCATTTAACCTTGATCATCCCGAGCAAATAAAAATATCAGAAGGAACTCGATGTTTAAACCGAAATAATGAGAAGTTTAGTTCACTTACAATTGGTTGTCTGGTGGCTCACACTTCCTTCAGCTGAAAGCTTAATATAAATAGTGTAACAACAAATTATCATAGCAGTTTCGGTAAGCGAAGATAAATAAAATAAATATCACATTAACAGGGACATTTGGTAAAGCACCAATTATTCTACTTCTTCCAGAAAACACAAACCTACCAAGGGATATTTAGAAGGATTAAATTTATCATAATAAGAGTGTGAGAGCAATGTTCAAATAAGTATAACTTGAGAGTAGTTCATTGGCTCCCAATGACATAAAGTAAATGGCTCTATAATGCACTTTTTTCATTGAATTTCAAGAACAATAGCTTAATAGTAATGAGACCATGCCAAAAGGATTGTATATGTTTGATCAAGTGTATGAACGCAAAGCTAGGCTGCAACAAATTGTCACATATAAATACACTCATGACTTGGGTATTAGAGGTTTTCCTCGGGTATTTTGATTGCTCAAGAGTCTGCTTAAGTGCATGATTTCCACGAGAGTACTGATAATTTTACCCACTATAAAATTTTGGTTACAAGTGTTTAAACCAACTCATAGCCGATATTGGATATTAACTTTGGTAGATCTTTCATATGTCAGCGGAGTTGTCAGCATCCCATTGGTGCAACAAGGTGTAGAGACACGCGTAAAGCAATATCTACTATCGGTGATTAACATCTAGACATATATTCTATCAGACAAATATCTCCAAAGGCAATATTTGAGACAATTAACATTAGGTACTATGGGGTTGAGTACTTCTCGCATTAGACTCTTTAAACAATTTTTTCTACATCACCCAAGTCTAAGAGACTTTTTCTTGTTCATTTTAATTTGTATAATTTGGTACTTTGGCAAGACATGGTTCACTACAAGAAAAATAGTGTAAGAGCAACAATACTAAATAACCATGTGAATAAGATTCTTACTCTATCTATCAATACTTGCTATCCCACATGTATACAATAATTTGATGGTATACTAATCATATAAACTTGCAACTCAAAAAGGTGGGATTCACAAGACATACCTCGTGTCAATGAAATATTCTTCTCTTTCTTAGGATATGTTTCTTGAAAACTCATGAATGACCACTCTTCTGCAAAATAAATGTGGTGCTAGAAACACCCAGAGAGTAAAGATATTTTTGTGTTTTTCTAGACGGATTCTTAAGAATAGAAAACACACTTAAAAACTGAAGATGGAAACCAAAAGAAAAACATTGGATGCTACTCCAATGCAAGTGATAGAAAACACAACCTCAAAAATAAAAAATAAAAACGAAAAAGATAACTTGTCACCACCTCTTGATATAGAAGTGTTAACGACCTCCCCAAGCTTGTGATGGTGGTTGGAAATTACCAGGGTACAAAGTATCACTCCAAAAATTAATTTTTTTTGCAAAATCAAAAGAGGCGTTACAGTGATTTGTTGCGAGGTTGTTGATATCATTGATGTCTTCTCTGAGATCATGAAGGTCTTGGTATGTAGTGTATTGTTGTGGTAGTATGTACGCCTCCTCCTCAGGTGCTTCTGCTTCAATGTTGAAGTCCTTATGGTATTTCTCCTTCATGCTCAACTTCCTCTTCCTCATCCTGTATAGCATAACGAAGTATTCCATTCTCGATAGAAAATATGTTAGGCATAGGAGCTGAGAATATTTCTCCTGTTCATGGTATACGAATGGACATTCTTCCTTAGTGATTAAAGATCATACCTGTGGCTCTCAATATAGAGAAACCAACATACCTCTCGCCAATGAGCTAAGCTAAATTGCTCAAGTATATTCCAAGTGAGTTGGCGAGGACTCTGATGACTCCTTAGTGACGGGTCCACGAATCTGGTGTGCCTGGCGAACAAGATGGAAAAGAAGCATTTGTACCCAAATTGGACATGATATATGTGTCACGTTGAGCGGCTCTTGCTAGGATGAGCATCTCATCCTCATTGACTCTTGTAAATTTGCCGCGTGCATGCAAAGTATTAGCAATAACATCGAAGAAATATAGAATATCAGGACACTCAATGTTGCCTCCCTTGGGGGCATTATCTGAAATACTAATTTGCTTAAAATAAACTTGTTTGAGGATTAAGAAAATAGTTACTGGTAAGAGTGTGTTCGTCAGTGTTGATGAAACCGAAGCACTTGTACCACTCGCTTATGCTCACATCATATGGTTTGTTCATCAGCTCAAATTTGACTCTCTCTTCAGTCCTGGTGTTACCAGGATAGATATCCACGGTATGCTCAAGTGTGCATAAAAATTCCATCGTCAACTGTTGGCTAGTTGGAACATCCTGGAAAACAAATGAACGAATGCCAACATTGTTGCAAAGCAAATTTAAAATATTAACGATACCAAGATGGTGGATGGTTGTGGGGCAAGCCCACTTTGTGGTTCTAATATCACATTGTTCATGGATATTGTATTTGTTTTGGTTAGCCTTTTCATGAAGCTTCATTCCCATGAAGTTATCAGCAGTGCTCTTCTTAGCAGCGATGCTAGATTAGCTAGCACTCCCACTAGCACTTCGGTTAGCACTAGCACGTGTGTGGCTCCTCGTGTTCATCTAAAAATAATTAAAAAAAATAGGCAATGGTCCGTAAAAGATAGGAAATAGGTTTCCTCTAAGATACTAGTGGTATGAGATCTCTAGTAGATGCAAAAGAAATTGTTCAATCTGAAAAGATCTAGGTATGAACATGCAACCCTAAGTTGAAAATAAAACTTGATTGAACCAATTTTTTTTTTAAAAAGTAATAGGTTGGAAAGGGGAGAAACATACCTTGGATTATTGATGCAAAATGAATCGAACCAAAGATGAACAACTAATCAGATCTCTTGAGGTTTAGGGGCAGTTTTGGAGGTGGAAGAAGTGATGAAAATAAGATTATAGATAGGAAAATTGAGTTTGGAGGCCTTTACCTACGAATTGAGTCGCTATGGTGACTGGTATGGTCGGGAGTGACCATATCGGGGTCGGTACGACTCACCTCTTTGAAGTTGTGAATCCTTCTAATCTTGGTACGGTGATTGATACTATGGGTGGTACGGTGAACTCACCGTACTGTGCTGTTCGTTAAGTTGGCACTGGACTCTCTGTTAATTTTTTTGCAACGATACGGTGGACGATACGGTGGAAATTGACCGTACCGCCACTCGTTAACTTACCTTCACGATGTTGAGATACATATGGTTTTGCCATTATGGTGGATGGTACGGTGGAGTCACCATATTGCCACTCGTAAGTTAAAGCTCTGCCCTCTGTTAATTCCTTTTGCAGCGATATGGTGGATGGTATGGTCGAAATTGACGTATTGCCACTTGTTATCTCGCCCGCAAATAGTTGCGCCTCGGGAGTCGTAAAAATGATTTTTCTTTTTCTTTGTATCTCTCTTTTCTCCAGGTCGGTACTGTGGGTGGTACGGTCGAATATGACCGTACTGCCATTCGTTAAACTGCATATTGTAGCAAAAATGATTCTCTTCTCGGATTTTTCACTTGTGACCTGAAATATTAGTTCTCAACAAGGCTTCATACATAAATTTTGGTGGCAGCATTAGTAGTGATGTTCTAAGAAAATTTTCTTCTCCTCCAATGTTTTTTCAACACTAAAACAAAAAACGAAACTAAAACAAAAAAAATGAAAAACTTATCATGGGTTGCCTCCCATGTAGCGTTTTTTCGGTCTTTTAGCTCGACCGTAGTGATGCTCAACTGGGCTTAGTAACTTGTGTGCACATTCCGAAGTAGTTTGACTTCAATGTTATGGTTCCATTATCTTAGACCTTCGATCTCTTCTTTTTGGGAAAATGAACAACAAAGGATCTCGAGAATGTAATTCAACCCTCACGTTACCTTCATGTAAATTTATCAAGGCTTTAATGGTTCTCAAAAATGGTCTACCAAGTATTATAGGTGCTATTGGATCTTCAGGCATGTCAACTATAACACGATCAAGGAGTGCAGGACTTCCTCTAATGTGTACTACAATCTTTTATTTAATTCCCACAGCTTGCTTGAAGGTTGAATTAGCTAAATAAAATTTAAGTTCAATTGTATTATAGTCTCCCAAGTTTAGCTTATCAAATAAAGTCTTAGGGATTGTATGCACCTAGATCACATAGTGTAGTTATATCATTGACACCTAAATGTATCTTAATAGCAAAATTTTAAATAGCCGACTATAGCCTAGATATAACTAGGCTATAGCCTTCCGAGAGGGTCGGGGATACGGCTAGAGCCTTTAGAATCTATATGGAGAATAGCCGCTAATAGCCCGGTTGTATGGATATAGCCCGGATATAGCCTCTTAGACCGGCTATATCCCATCTAGGGAACCAAAAAATTTAGACCAAAATTTGTCACCTCCGTCAAATTCGGAGCCCAAATCAATCAATGTTGGTTGTTTAATTGCTGTTGTGAGGTGCGAGTGTGACCCATAGCGAGCTGGTTTCCTAACTGCTGAATTGTGTCATGAATAGTTGTTATTTAAACTCCTGATTGTTCGTTCATCTTATATGATTATGTTGTTACGTTATGCGTTTGCTAATAATAGTATATAAACGATTATATGTTGTCTAAATTTTACTATTTTTTCAATATTTTAGCAAAGCGTCTATATTGTTATAGCCCAGCTATAGCCTTTCATAGCATTTGAAATCGCCGGGGCTATATGCAATAGCCCGCTATTTTAAACTTTGCTTAATAGTGGGCTCAAATATGTCTTCAAGTTTAGCTGGCAAGTTTTCATATAGTTTTTTATATTCTAGTTCTAGCTCACAAACTCTATAAGCAACTTGGTTAAGAAATTCTTTATATGCTTCTTCATTACCTCCTTCAATTGATGAGTTCTTTCTACTCACCATTTTCACAAGATTTTCAACAATGTAGTTTGGTGAAGGAGCATTGCTATAATCCATCTCTTCCGGTGTATCTTCTGTGCTTCTCGTCATCTTCTTGTCTGCAACTGGGCTGGTCTCCGGTTTACCTGCAAATTTTGCTAGAATCAAAGTTTGATTCTCAGGTATCTTGGCCACTTGTGTCTCCATGTTCTTTGTTCTTTCCTGGAGTACCCGCAAATCGATTTTTATAGTGCTAACTTTTTTAGTTAGTTGACCAAGTATATTATCATGATAGTCAACCATTTTTATACGACAATGTTTTGTTCAGTTTGAGAATTTATAAAGGATTTAAGTGTTTCTTCAAGTGTCTCATGGTTGCCATTGTTTCCTCCATTGTTGTAGTTACTATTGTTTGGTGGTCCTGCAGGGTTATATGGTTTCTGATAACTTTGTCCAAAGTTTGGACCTTTCCATGTAGGGTTATAAGTATTACAAGCTATGAAATCTATTTCTTCAATTTATGCATTGGTGATGGCATTTAATCGAGCTTCATTTTTTTAAGGAAAGAAAGTAGCTCATCTGCCTTTGCTGTGAGATCTTCTTTGTTGCTCTTAGTGACCGCGTTTACCTTCTTGGTGCCTGTTATTTCAATATTCCACTGAGCATGATTGTATTGCATACCATGTAGTAGCCTCTTTGCTACCTCAATTTCTTTTCCCATGAATGTTCCTCCTGCATCCGTATCAAGCATAGACTTGGACATGGGGTTTAAAGCATTATAAAGTAAATGGAGTATTAACCACTGATGGCTGACGTTGGTAAACGCCAACAGAAAGGTTGTAAAGAGTGCAACGGCAAGTTTTCCCTCAGAAAAGAAACCAAGGTTGAATCGACTAGTAGGAGGACAAGCAATCTCTGAAGGTTGATGCAGCTGAGATGGCAGTGCGCACTACCGGTTCAGCAGCAACGTGGAACCTACACAACACAATCAAATTACTTTGCCCCAACGAAGCAGTGAGGTTGTCAATCTCACCGGCTTTGCTGAACACAAAGAGGTTAAACGTATGGTGTGGAAAACAATATGAGAACAATATGAAAATAGTGGAAGCATTGTGAAAACAGTAGAAGTAGTGTGTGTATTATCAGTATGAGAAAATGGACCGGGGTCCACAGTTCACTAGAGGTGTCTCTCCATAGAAGATAAATAACATGTGTGTTGAACAAATTACAGTTGGGCAGTTGACAAAAATGAAGAATGCACCGTAGTGCATATGCAAGACATAAAGATTACTATGTGATTCATGCGGATATTACAACAAGATACATAGACCTTCATCCAACTGCATCTATGACTAATAATCCACCCTCCGAATATCATCTGAACAAACATTGGGTATTAAGTTGCAAACAACAGATTATCTCAGTAAGCAAAGTGTGTAATGTAAACAATGTAAACTAAGTAAACACCGTTGTTTTCACCCTAATGGCAACAACACATCCTCCATCCGCCATGTTTCTGTCACTCGAGCACAAATGCAAAGGAGGCATGAACCCACTATCGAGCATAAATACTCCCTCTTGGAGTTACTAGCATCTACTTGGTCAGAGCATCTACTAATAACGGAGAGCATGCAAGATCATAAATAACATATGCATGAAGATAACATGATAGATTGATAATCAGAAGACATAGCATTCAACATTCATCAGATCCCAGCAAACACAACATGTAGCATTACATAAATATGATCTTGATCATGTAGGGAAGCTCACGAGATCTAAACATGAGGTACAAAGTGGAGAAGACAACCATCTAGCTACTTCTATGGACCCGTAGTCCAGGGATGAACTAGTCACGCATCACTTTGGAGGAGGGCATGGTGGTGTAAACCCGTCTAGTGATGAATTCCCCTCCCGGTAGGGTGCCGGGGAGAGCTCCAGAACCCTCACGATCTCAGGATGACGATGACGGCGGCCTCGGGTTTTTCTCGGGACAAAGTGGTATATTTTTAGGGTTGACGTATCGGGGGTATAACTAGGCGAAAGGGCGATGGCGCTGGACGCCCGAGGGGCCCACACCACCAATAGGAACGGCCAGGGGGCGTGCCTCCCTATGGTGTGGCCCCCTGTGGACCCCCTCCGGGCCTCTTCGGGACTCCGTGGAACCTTCTGGAATTCTAAGACTTTCGAGCTTCGCATTTTCCAATTCCAAGAATATTTCCAGAACAATTTTTCTGAAACTAAAAACAGCAAAAAAAACAGAGATCTGGCTCTATGGCATCTTGTCAATAGGTTAGTCCGGAAAATCGATAAAAATGACGTAAAGTGTATAGAAAACATGTAGGAAACTACATGGAACATCAGAAAAATTAAGGATACGTTTATGAAGTATTAACCACTCCTACGTGCCATGTTTAGCACAGTTCCTAACAGAGTCTTTCATATTTCCCCGTGCAAGCGCTAGTGGCTCGCGATCTTCCCTTCTAAAACTTGTAATAATTGAACGAAGTTGCATTGTCTTAGCAGGGGGAATATATCTAGTCATAAAAACATCACGACAATTATCCCCAGACGTAATTATACCTATGGGTAATTCTAGTAACCATTCTTTGGCTCTTCCTCTTAATGAAAAGGGAATAAACGTAGCTTGACTGTATTTTGGACTAAAATCCTTAATACGCATCATATCACATAATTCGGTAAAAGTTTTCAAGTGCATTCCTGCATCCTCAAAAGCTGAACCACTAAATTGATTTTGTTGAATAAGGTTCAGTAAATTTGGCTTAATCTCATAGTTCTCCGCAACAACTTCGGGTTGAGTGATGGGCGCACATAAATAATCATCATTGGGAGTAGCAAACTCCCCATGTTTCTTGTTTGCCATACTCATTTTTGTGTGTTTTCAAATCAGAACAAATTGTAAATTAATATTTTTGGGTTTTCAAACAAGATAAGTAAGTAATAAACTAGTAACAAGAAATAAACTAAAGCAAAAATTGACAGAACTAGTCTAAAAGTGACTCTATGACCTCACCACGTTAGCAAAATTCTTCCCTGGCAACATCGCCAGAAAAAGGGTTGATACCTTCGATCCGGATTACCAGATGTAGTATTGTAAGCTTTTTCCCTTGAGACCCTAGGTTTTATCGAACTCGGAAGTATGTTCTTGATGAAAATGGTGTGAATCCACAGAAAGCTTGCTAATTCCTGTTTTAACCGTACCAATTCTTGTATTTCAAAAGAGGTTATTATCAATAATAAAAATAGGCATGGCATAAGGTTTAGCCTGCAGAAGTGCATTAGTAGTATGGGATAAATAAGATAAAATTAAAGTAATTTAGTATAATTAATATGTATGCTATTTAGTTGTGTGTAGGAAATGCATCTGTAGTCCACTATGCCTCCGAGCATGGGTTAACATAGAGTAATTCGTCCAATCTTAGCCATGTATTCGTTTCGTCTCGCGGGGTTGTCTCGGTTTTTAGTTCTACAAAGAAATATGGAAGAATTAAGCACGGTGATGGCATTGTTAGTTCCTGAGAGATCCACTTCCAGCAATCTTACTGATCCACCTGTCACAGACGTTCCCGATCAACCTTTCACTTCACTATCACTATACCTTTACCTTGATCACTCTTCGGGGTCTTGGGTACCTGACAAGTCCTAGGAGTGAGGCACAGATAGTAGAACACACAAATAACATAGATGAACTCATTAGACTAATTATCCCATTTAGATCAAGCACATGGCTGCAAGATTAGACCTCAACCCATAGACCTCAACCCATAGCTTGAGAGGGACTACTGATACGTCCAAAACGTATCTACTTTTCCAAACACATTTGCTATTATTTTCCTCTAAACTTGTGAGGTTTGGATATAACTAACACAGACTAACATTGTTTTCAACAGAATTACCGTGGTGTCTCGTTTTTGTGCAGAAAATCAACTTTCAGGAAAATTCCCTAAAAAGATCCCGAAGTTCTTATTTTACTCGAAGACCCCCGGAGCGAGATGATGAGCTGGAGAGGGCAAGGAGGGGTCCACACCGCCTGGTGGCGCCGCCCTAGGCAGCGCCACCACATAGTGTGGCTGCCTCGGGCACCCTCCTGAGCCTCCCCTTTCGACTACATAAGCCCCAGGGCCTAAAAACCTGGCGGGTTCATCATATTCCAGAAAAAACATCAGAGCGTCGCCGCCACCTCGAAACCCAATTCGGGGATCAGAAGTTCATGTTCTGGCACCCTGCCGGGACGGGGATTTAGAGGAGATCATCGCCATCTCCATCGCCACCACTTCTCCATCAACCATCCATGATTGCCCCATCCATGTGTGAGTAATTCCTGCTATAGGCTGAGAGGGATGGTAGGGATTGGATGAGATCGTTTATGCAATAATGCCAGATTGTCAGGGCATGGTGCCTAGTATTTGTTGTTAGTGCTATCTATCGTTGTTGCAACTTGTTATGCTTAATGCTTGTCACCAGGGGCCGAGTGCCATGATGTCAGATTTGAACATGTTATCGTTTCATGAGGATAATCATGTTTATGATCATACCTGCAAGTTTTTTACACATATCTTTGTCACGAACCTGAGGCCCCAAAGTGACAAAATTTGGGATAACCGGAGGGGATGGTTGCGATGTGAGGATCACGTGTGTTCACGGAGTGTTAATGCTTTGCTCCGATGCTTTATTAAAAGGAGCACCTTAATTACCACTAGTTTACCTTGAGGCCCCACTGCAGACGGGCTAGTAGGACATAAGATGTTGTGCAAGTTTTTCATTGCGAGCATGTACGACTAAATTTGAAACACATGCCTATGGTTACTTGGATGCTTTATTATTATCAATCTTCAAATGCCCATGTTTTGATTATTATATGAATTATCTTATCCATGAAACGCTCGTTCATCCGTCCCTATGCCTACAGTATTTTAATCCCGTTGTTTCCCACATTTGCTACCGCTGTTTCTATTTTATTCGTGTTGTTATTTTACTACTGCTACTGTTATAAAACTGTTACTAGTAACAAATTGTTGCGAGCAAGTCTACTTCCAGGTGCGGCTGAATTGACAACTCATCTGTTAAGGCTTATAAATATTCTTTAGCTCCCCTTAGGTCGAATCAATAAGTTTGGGTTTTACTTCCCTCGAAGACTGTTGCGATCCCCTATACTTGTGGGTCATCAAGACTATTTTCTGGCGCCGTTGTCAGGGAGCATAGCTTTATTTATTTGCACACTTGAACATGATATTGTTCGCTGCAAGTTATTCATCATGGGTAAAACTCGTGATGGAAAAGTTCCTATATTATCATCCACTACCAGGAGAGGTACAACTCTGAACACCTCTGTTGCCCTTGATTCACCATCTCTGATGAGTAAGGTTCTTACACTACCCCATACACATGCTACACATGCTACTACTTCTGCTGAGTCTGAAAATACTTCTGATACTTTTGATGATGCTTCTACTTTGCTTGATGATACTGGTTCACTAGGTCCTTTCCTAGATGCTACAATTTCTAGATCTAAACAAATTGAAAACACTGAAATTCTTGGTGAAAATGCTAGTACACCTGTTAATTCACATGAGTCTAGAGAAAGTCCTAGTGATGATCTTGAGGAAACTTACATTGAAATTGATTATGATTTTATTAAAGAAGTTCATGCTACTACTAGTGCAAGTGTTATTAAGAGTCTTCTTGCAAGACGTGCTATTAAATATAAACTGTCTTCTGATGCTAAGTTTGCTACATCTCCCATACACATTAAAGATAAGAATTATGATTTCTCTCTAGATTCATCTTACATATCTATTGTTGAGGGGGAACCATTTTGTGGTACTGAAAATGAAAGATTTCTGGGATATATGAATGAGCTCTTGTCTTTGAGTAGTTTATCTTCTGATGATATTAAGAAACCCAGTTAGTTTGTTACTAAAAATTTTCCTTTCTCATTGAAAGATGAAGCTAAAACTTGGTTTAATAATTTGTCTCCTGGATCTATTGATAGTCCTATTGGTTTGGTTAATGCTTTCTTTCAGAAATTTTTTCCTGCTAGTTCTCAACATGTTGCTTTCAGAGAATCTTTCACTTTAAGCAAATAGAAGGAGAGAAAATGCATGCATCATGGGCACGATTTTGTTCTTTACTAAGAGCTAGCCCTAGACATCAATTACCTAAAAATGAACTCCTAGATATATTTTATAATGGACTAACTGTTGAATCTAGGACATACCTGGATAGTTGTGTTGGTTGTGTTTTCAGGAAAAGAACTCCAGAAGAAGCTGAGGAATTATTGGCTAAAATAAGCAATAATTAAGATGATTGGACTATACTTGAACCAACACTAACACCCAAGAATAGGGGAATGTTTGAATTAAATGATGAGGTGATGAGGGAAGCCAAGAAATCTCTTAAAGAGAGGGGTATTAAATCTGAAGATGTGAAGTATCTACCACCTATAGAAGAATTATGTAAGCCAATTCCTCACCCATCCATAATCGAGGTACATTCTCTCCAATATTTTGATAATAGAGATACTCCCTATTCTAAACCTCCTGATCAATGCCTTGATGAATTTGACAATTATGTTGTTAAGCAAGATAACTTTAATATGAGAATGCAGAATCATCTAATAGAAAATTCTAGAGCTATTGATAATTTGCATGGTATTATTGAGAGAACCTCTAATGATGTTAAAATGCTTGTTAAACATTTCCATATGGTTCAAACTCAAATTGATCAACTCACTAATTTGCAAAAAGATTTGCTAGTTAATGCTTCTAGAGAAAACATGTTTATGAAATAAGCACTAGAAGTGGTGTTTCTACTCATGATCCTTTGTATCCTGAGGGACATCCTAAAAGAATTGAACAATATTCTCAACAAACTGAAAACAATAATACCCCTTCCAAGAAAAAGAAGAAGAAAGATAAAACTGTTGTAGAATCTCCTGAACCTGCTAAAGATCCTAATAGTATATCTGTCTCTGATGCTGAAACTGAAAGTGGTAATGATAAAAGTAATACTTCTGATAAAGAAGAAATTGAAATTGAACCTAAAAAGAAAACTAAAATACACAAAACAGGATTTCATTGCTAATAAACATGGTAATGAGAGAGAATCTTGGGTACAAAAATCAATGCCTTTTCCTAATAAGAAATATAAATCAAAGGAAGAAGAACATTATAATAAGTTGTGTGATTGGATGAAACCTTTGTTTTTGCAAATTCCTTTAACTGGTGCTATTAAACTGCCTCCTTATTCTAAATATATGAAAGATATTGTCTCTAAGAAAAGGAAGATTCCTAATGAGGCAATCTCCACTATGCTGGCTAATTACTCCTTCAATGGAAACGTTCCAAAGAAGTTTGGAGATCCTGGTATACCCACTATTCCTTGTTCTATTAAAAATAATTATGTTAGAACTACTCAATGTGATTTAGGAGTAGGAGTTAGTGTTATGCCTCTCTCTTTATAAGAGACTTCTTCTGGAAAATTGATACCAACTGATATATCTTTGCAAATGGCTGATAAATCTACTTCTATACCTGTTGGTATATGTGAGAATGTTCATGTTCAAGTGGCTACTAACTATTGGATATTAACTGACTTTGTTGTGTTGGGAATGCCTGAAGATGATAACATTTCTATTATTCTTGGGAGACCTTTTCTTAACACTGCAGGGGCTGTTATTTATTCCAATCAAGGAAAAGTAACTTTTAATGTTAATGATCAAGAGCACACGGTTTATTTTCCCAAGAAGATTGATAGGAAATATAGTCTAAATTCAATTGAAAATATTGGGACCATCAAGAATGGATAATTCTATTGTCCTATTCCAATGCCACAAAAAGAATATGAAATTGTCATGATTGGGACTATGTCTATCAAGGTTGAGGTAACATAATTATTTAGTAAAAAGCAAAGTTTTGCTTCATGAATTTTTTTTTTGGTAACAAGCTTGAGCAACCTTGTTAACAAAGTGATTTTGAATGAAGAAAACTATGTTTTCACCTTCCCGAATAATGTTTTCACCATGTTACTTTAGTCTACTCATGTTTTCACTATCCACATTTATGTTTTCACTGTGTTTTCCTATGTTTCCTCTGGTTATTTGCCTATTAAAGTGTATTAGAACTTCTGTAGCTTTGGTTTTGAATTTTTTTTCCCATCGTTCCATGATTTTTTTCCTGGTTTTTAATCATTTATCAAATTCTGGAAATCACCCAAAAATAAAGTTTCTCTAAAAATTCTAGAAAAATTATATTACATTTTTACGTTGAAAATGGGGCAGATAGGCACCTGGGCCACCCCAGGGGGTCCCACCATCACTCCACACCACCTGGTGGCACGGGTAGCCCTAGGGCGCGCGAGCCCATGGTGTGGGTCTCCCTGACCCTGCACTTACTCTCCTTCCTGCCAAACAACCCTCTCTCTCCATCAAACTCAACACCATTGCTCCAACCCGTGTTCTTGTTGTTCTTCCTCATGATTTTTCAATCTCCTTGCTCAGCCCATCTTTGTTGCTGAAATTTGGAGCATTTCCTCTCCGTTATGTGACTCCTCCGATTATCCAAGTAGAATTTTGTTTAGTGGAGTATTTCTTGAGTATTTTGGTACTGTAGGTGATAGGTTGTGTGAGCTAGCATGCTTGATTTATGTGTAGAAAATTAGTTTTAATGCATGTTTAGCCCTCTTACAAGTCTCTATATTAGTTTTATTCATATAGTTGCTTCGAAACCATTTTTTGTGATGCTTATTAAAAAATTCAGAAAAGGAAGATGCATAACCACACCTTTGGAGAAATCTTTGAGAGTGATGCATCTAGGAGGTCAAGGCCTTCAAGATCAGCCACTCAGTTGAGGCCATCATACAATGAAAATCTCATTGCACAGAGTATTGATAATGCGGGGGATGATGGCGATGCACATCCATCTACTTTCCCTTGTTTTAACTTTTTAAAATGATGCAAGGATCCTTGGCGATTTCTTGCTTCTTATTAGCAGGGTTGGTCTAACTGAATATATGAATGACGAAAGCGCTCAATATGCTATACTAACCAAAACTTTTGTTGAGAGCTTCACTTTTGATAACTCCTCATATAACCCATCTATTTCTTTCAGAATCTATGATAGGCCTTTTACCATGCCATTGGCAAGATTTTGCAGTATCATAGGTATTAACTCGTTTGGGACTATGAGGAAGATTCAAGGACGACCTGCTAATTTGCTGGAGCTCTACCGAGGGTGACCAATGATGATGACTGCGCAGCTCAGCGCGACAAGATAAGAAACATTCAGCTCCCAGCTATTAGATAATTTTCTTACTATCTTGCTAATAGTGTTCTTGGTAGGGAAAACATTAGTAATATTTCAAATTACCATTTAACTTTTCTGGCTGCTGCACTTAATGATAACCAGAAGTATAGCCCTGGTTCTCTCATTACTCGTCGTTTAGCTGCTAGAGGACCCATTTATGGGGGTATTATTGCTGCGCATATTATAACTTCTTTAGGCCTTTCTATTGCTCCTAATGATGAGTTGCTAGCCCAACACAGACTTGATCTTGATGCCATGAAAGCTCATCATTTTGTTACTGCTAACTCTAGTGCTAGAAATCTAATCTATAAAGATTTATTTGCTGATGGAGATGAAAGGGAAGTTCCTTTACCATAGCCTGGTTTGTTTAGTATTCGCAGGGGTGTGTGGTCGCGCCCAAAGGAGAAGTTGGACGAGCAGTTGTGTTTGCTTGGTTTCCATGTGCAGCACGACCCCGAGTATCAGGCAGGGCACAATGCACCCTCTGAGGACTACACCATGCATTACACCGGGGCGTCCTCGAGTTCATACCAGGAGGATGGCCCTTCCTCGTCGTACTATGGGGGTGCCACTTCTTGGCCCTCTTTGGATTGATCTGCACTTAGGCCAAAAGCCTAAGCTTAGGGGGAGGTATGCCGACATCACACTCATTTACATATCATGTTTCTGTCGGTTTTTTGTATATTCATGTTTCTTTTTCTTTCGTTTTCTTGTTTTGTTTCTGCTTTCCAAAACACAGAAAGACCAAAAAATATTTCTAATTTCGGACAAACTGTTGAATCTAGGCTTTACTTTCTAGTTTCGGCTTAATATTCAAAATTCCAAAAATATTTTGCTTTGTTTGCTTGTTTCCTTCTGTTCTTGTTTTAAATTCAAAAACCCAAAAATATTTGTTGTTCTTCTTTGGTTTTGTAAAGTTTGCTGCAAAGTTCAATAGTCCTTCATGACTCTGTTGGATCTTGGTTATCATTTTATATTATTCAATCTACACGAGTGAAGAGCAATAATGACGATTTACGACAATTCAAGTTGTGGTGAGAGGCTGGTATGAATCCTATTTGTTTTCATTTTTGTAAATATACTCATCCATGTGGACATGCTTAGTTTGTTCGTGTAAGGTGTATGTTATTTAATGGATGCTTAGTAGTTCATGCTCTCTCATGATCAGTTCCAGTTTACTAATAGTAGATAGCATGTCGTATAAATGTTTTCTTGCATAGTTTTATTCATAGAAGAGTATGACATTGTGGTATCTCCCTCTGAATGTTTCACTTGAATTGACTTGGCGTACATGCTCACGCATGCATAAGATTGAAAAAAAGTCAATTAAGCCTTGATGATTTATTTTGCCTCATAGTATTTGTATCACTTTTATGCCCCCATTAATTTTGTTTTCGCTTGTACTAAGTATGAGCTCTCTTGATTGTCGCTCCCAGTCTATTGCTAGCCTTCAGTTGTACTAAGTATGAGCTCTACTCGTGCACCCAACTCCCAAAAACCAAAGTTTTCCAAATGTGTCCACCATACCTACCTATATGTGGTATTTCACCGTCACTCCAAGTAAACTCCCCATGTGCTACCTTTAAAAACTTAAAAATTATACCTGTTTTGTGCCCCTGTTTTAGCTCATGAGGACGTAAAAAGAGAATATTTATCTCACTTGTTGATTGGACTTTACATGCCTGGACTAGTGGCACATCCGCTTATCCAAATTGATAGAAGATCTAGCAATGGGGTGCCCAGACCCAAACTTGGTTACTATAAATTCTCTTCACTCTCTTGCCCCTGATTTATCGATTAACGCATAATTGTGTAAAAAAAAGAGAAGAGTGATGATCTACTAACCCTAGTAGCGTCCTTCAATGGGAGCCGCTCTTGTAAAGTCTAGTTGGCTTGTGACGTACTGTATTGTCTGTTTATCATTCGTTGACATAAGCATACACCTCTCTAATTTTTTTTTTCAATACCTCTGTTCTAATAAAATAAAAAGCTCTAGCACATGAGTTAATCCCTGTTTCCCTCTACGAAGGGCCTATCTTTTACTTTTATGTTGAGTCTTCATCTTCTAACTTTATGCACCTTCTCAAGAGTATAGTTGTCACTCTTAGTGTAATGTGCTTGTCCCAGAACACAGTTGATTGTGGTATAACTTTGATGCTTTTATCTTTGATATCTTTACTTCTAGTCTTCCCTTGAACCACATAGGTGCCCTTGAATTTATTTTTTTCTTCACTATTAAGGGCAAGCAAGATACCACTTTATCATATGTTATTATGAACATTGCAATCCTGCAGATTGATATATTTCATGTTGCTTATTATTAGTGTGTTGATATCTCTTCATGGTTTGCATAACTATTAGGTGACTTTATTTGTATACTTCTTATTATGAATTGCCTACGCAATTGATCATATAGTGAGTATTTACATCATATGAAGCAAATGTGTTCGTAAAAGTTCTTTTATCGCACTCAGTTGTTAACTGAATTGCTTGAGGACAAGCAATAAGCTAAGCTTGGAGGGAGTTGATACATCCAAAACGTATCTACTTTTTCGAACACCTTTGTTGTTGGTTTCGTCTAAACTTGTGAGTTTTGGATACAACTAACACGGAATAACGTTGTTTTCAGTAGAATTACCCCGGTGTCTCGTTTTTGTGCAGAAAATCAACTTTCGGGAAAATGCCCGGAAAAGATCCTGAAGTTCTTATTTTACCCGAAGACCCTTGGAGCCATAAGATGAGCCAGAGAGGGGCCAGGAGGGGCCAACAACACCTGGTGGAGCGCCCTCCTAGGCCGCGCCACCACATGGTGTGGCCGCCTCGGGCACCCCCTCGACCGCCCCTTTCGACTACATAATCCCCCATCCATGTGTGAGTAATTCCGGCTGTAGGCTGTGAGGGATGGTATGGATTGGATGAGATCGTTCATGTAATAATGCCAGATTGCTAGGGCATGGTGTCTAGTATCCGTTGTTAGTTCTATCTATCGTTTTTGCAACTTGTTATGCTTAATGCTTGTCACTAGGGCCCGAGTGTCATGATCTCATATTTGAACATGTTATTGTTTCATGAGGATAATCATGTTTTTTATCATACCTGCAAGTTGTTTACACATATTGTTGTCCAGAACCCGAGGCCCCAAAGTGATAGAAATTAGGATAACCGGAGGGGATGGCTGTGATGTGAGAATCACGTGTGTTCATAGAGTGTTAATGCTTTGCTCAAGTGCTTTATTAAAAGGAGCACCTTAATTACCAGTAGTTTCCCTTGAGGCTCTGCTGCAAACGGTCTGGTAGGACAAAAGATGATGTGCAAGTTTCTCATTCCGAGCACGTACGACTAAATACGGAACACATGCATATGGTTAACTAGTACTTGGATGCTTTATTATTATCTATTTGCAAATTCCCATTTTTTGATTATTATATGAATTATCTTATCCATGCAACGCCCGTTCATCCGTCCCTATGCCTACAATATTTTAATCCTGCCGTTTCCCACAATTGCTACCGCTGTTTCTATTTTACTCCTTTTGTTATTTTACTACTGCTACTCCTATAAAATTGTTACTACTGATAAACTGTTGCGAGCAAGTCTACTTCCAGATGCAGCTCAAATGACAACTCATCTATTAAGCCTTATAAATATTATTTGGCTCCCCTTGTGTCGAATCAATAAATTTGAGTTTTACTTCCCTCGAAGATTGTTGCGATCTCCTATACTTGTGGTTCATCAACTACTCACACATCGTCATCATATCAACAATAGAAAACATTGAAACAAAAATATTACTTGGATTGAATAGATTGATAGTTCTTACAATGTTGCCAATCGCGATGTGATCTAGATTACAAAGTAGAAGTATGGCTAAGACTATGGTGGTGGTGAATATGATGTGGTGGAGATGCGGCAGCACTTCGTGGAGGACGACGGTGATAGCGGTCGATACATTGCAAATGTATCTATAATTTTTGATGCTCCGTGCTTGAATTCTACATGTTTTCTATCATTTATTGACTAACCTATTAACAAGATGCCCAGTGTCAGTTTCTGTCTATTTTGTCTGTGAATTTTGGAAAAGGTCAAAAAATCTAAGTGCTCGAAATTGGCTGAAAATTTAAGAGGATTTTTGGTTCACCGAAAGACCCAGGAGCCAGAAGGACACCTGGAGAGGAGCCACATGGCCACTAGGGGACACCCAGGCGCGACCCCCTTATCTAGTCCTAGCCCGCGCCTAGTGGGCCCCTAGGAGCCCCAGGCACCGCCTCGCGTCACCTATTCTCACATAAATTCCCTCTTGACCTTATTCGGAGGCACACCAGAGGATTTTTCCAGAAACGCATCCTAGATCCGCCGCCATCTAAAAACCTAATTTGTTGGAGAAAAGTCTTTGTTTTGGCACTCTGTCGGGACGGGGAAGTGCCCCCGGAGCCATCTTCGTTGACGTTGTGGCCTCCCACGATGATGCGGAAGTTGTCCCTCCTCGGGGATGAGGAGTCGTGCTAGTAGCTATGTGGTTATATTTGTTCTCTCATGCTGTGATATTGATTGTGATCATGCGCTATGTTATCATTGTTGAATCTATGATGTTTCCCCTTCATTATGTAATGGATGCGATGTGCTCAATTGGTTTTATCTGTATAATTCTCCACAGTCACCTTTGTCCCACGGTGCCACGATGACAGTGCGGGTGCCATGTGTGACTCTATGGACTATATGGATTAGAGGGATACTTATTGATGGAGGGATAATAACCCGGTAGGCCAACTCCAAGGTATAACCCGGCCCAAAGGACGCTGCGCAAGATCTGGCTAAGGATAAAGAAACTTCTGGAAGGCCCAAGTTTGTAGGCCTCGTAACCCGGATTGTGGGTTACGGTAAAGGAAAGTTAGGGTTTGTATGCGGTGTCCAGGTAGGATTCAGGGTGCGCCTTGGAGGACAAGCCAGGGGGTACGGGTGCTTTATAAACCGACCCCTAGGATTAGTTGAGAGAGATCTAAGAGCCCTAGCAATATTGCTTGGTATCGAGCATCCAGTGTAACACGAGAATTGAGTTAGTATCTTGAGATCGGAGACTCGGCGACTTGATTGCCGGCTACCAGATCGAGTTCCATCATGTTTTCCTCTGAGCTAAACCCTCTCCCAAACGCATGTGTCGTCTTGCCCCAAGATCAGTTACCCCCGGTAACGTCTGCCGTGATTATCCCACGACAGTTGGCGCCCACCGTGGGGCCTGCGTCCAAAGGTGTTTACATCACGGGAGAAGCTCGGAAGAACATGGAGAATCTTGTCGTCGGCGAGATCTACATCGACCACAAAGGAGAGAAGACGGTGGACGATTCCGGCTGGGGGCCAGAGTCGGATCACCTCCTCCGGATCCGTCGTGACAATCGGCCGATCAGTCTTCATCGGTATGGTATGTACTTCCGGTTCGATCCCTGACAATTTTGGATCTGATTCTGTGTCAGGGGAGGCCACTTATATCCAATCAGGTGGAGAAGAATCAGTTGGAACGACATATCCGACAGAATAACCCATCGCGAAGTGGGAATAGCCGGAGGAACCGGCATGGACCCCGCGTGACCGGGTCGAAAGAGAGGATGATACCGAGTCCATCCTGGATCTGCTGGAGAACCGGTATGAGGAGAATAACAGCGAAGAGGAACAGCATGAATTTGCGCCAAGCATCATACGCCGAGTTGCGGTTTACGCGGCTCCCGCGACCAATCTCAACCAAGAGAGCGTAACCGCGGCCGCGGCCGGGACAGCACAAGCATTAACCCGGCAGCAAGGGCCGGCTAACGGGAACACGGTTTTGGCCCAGGTTGACGGAGAGTCGGCATCGGTTACCAGTCAAGCGCCAGAAAATGAGTTACACGCGAACACGTTTGGATTCCTAGCAAACCGGACACCAGGAGCGGGTCCTTCCAATCCACAACATCCGGCCTTGTTCGACAACAATCTGATCCTAGATCCGACAGTTCTTGCCACAGTTATCACTCCAGAGAACGCGCGGAACGTGTTAGGGATTTGGACGTAGCCCGTCGTGCATTGGAGCAGCAGAGGAGGCAAGTAGAAGCAGAAAGACAAGGGATGGCCACACGACAACGCGAGCTGGATGCACTGGAAACCCGGCTCCGAGAGGAAACGACTAGAATACATCAAAGGCACCAAACCAGATTGCCAGCATTGGGAGGAGTCATAAACCTGGCCGCACTATTTATCACGCCTCAGGATCAGCCGATTCCAGCGGCAAATCAAGGAACCGCCCCTCAGCCGACAACCGGAGGAGTACAACCGGTAGACACGCAGGCCGGGTTACCGCACCACAGACTGGAGTTACTACCGGCAATACTGTACCACCGCCACCACCACCACACCATCGCGTTTTCACACACCAGCGGGTCATTACAACAATCCCATGGACAACGTGTACGCGGCAACGCTTGCACTAAATCAAATCCCCGTGAGAGTCACCCCACGCAGAGGAGACCCGGCGGGCGATAGATATGCTGCGCACCGCGGTGGCGCAACAGGTTAATTACCCGGATCACAGAAGTGGAATGCATGGGACACCATGTCAGCCAACAGCAAGGTAACGATGGCAACATCCAAACAAGTTCGGCACGGCGGAGGGAAGAGCAGCAGCAAATGCCGCCTCCTCCACACATTCAGGCAGTACCAGCAGCATCAGCAGCACAGGCCATCGTGGACAGTTCCAGAGCCAGGAGAGCCGTGGCCGGGTCTGCGGTACATGGGATACCAGCAGTACCGCGTCCAGCTGTACCCCCTGCAGATCACACGTTTCCCGAGTAAGACCAGCTTTGACCATTCTTGCAGGACCTAAGTGTCTTTCGGATAGCATCAGGGCTGAGCCTTACCCGGAAAAGTTCAAAGAACCGGTAAAGTAGTAAATTACGAGCCAACCATGGATCCGGAAACATGGTTGAGCAGTTATGAGATGGCCATGTCGATTCGCAATGCGTCCGAGAATCTTCAAGCCAAATTCATGTATCTAATGATGTCAGAGGGAGCAGCAAAGTTATGGTTCACCAATCTACCGGAAGGATCTATCAAGTCATGGGAAGAATTGAAAACTGCGTTTATCAAGCACTTTCACGGGACGTGCAGAAAGTTATTCACTATTGATGACCTAGAGCGATATGTTCAGAAGAAGGGAGAATCGGCGCGCAGCTGGGTGCGCCGGGTTATGGAAATACTTCATTCATCTACAGATATTCAGCCCAAGGATGCGCTGCAAGCTATGGCAAAGACCTGCAAGTACACACCTTTAGTACAAAAGTTAACTCGCATGAAATCTAGTCGGAATGCTTCGGAGGTTACAATGGGAGAACTGATGGATGCATGCAACAAACATGCCGCAACGGATACTACGGAAGAGAAAACTGACGATAAAAAAGCAAAAGCAAACACAAGTAATAACGGAAGAACCGGCAATGGATCAGCGCCGGGTAACAACAGCCAGAACAAGCGCCCGTTTGAAGGAGGCCCCGAGTTTGTCGCCAACACGGAAGCCGGGTCTTCGAGACCCAGGGCAGAAGGAAATTTTAACACTGGAAACCACAATGGAGGAAACTATCAAGGGCCACCGAGGCCGAGTAACAATTGGGACATCTTTAGAATGGCGTGCCCGAAGCACAGCAGGAACGGTAGGCCGGCTAACCACTCCTTGGAGCAATGCGCCGACCTACAGAGATGGAAGAACGAGGAAGTGAACAGAGCCATGCGAGGTGCGGGTCGGGGAGGAGGACCGGGTCCAGGAGGAAACCCGGGCAACGGCCCACCCCCAGCCGGTAACCCGGCAGCAAGAAATCAGGGAAACAATCAAGGGGGAGCTGGAGGTTTCCAAGCTAACCCCAAACAGTTGGGTAAATATCACGTGCATACCACAGGAGGTTCTAACAAGGACAAAAAGATACTGAAGCAAGCCGTCAACTCAGTTTCTTTGGCTGTCCCGAGATATTTGAGGTGGTCAGAACAGGATGTAACATGGAGCAGAAGAGATCACCCGGAAAGAATAGAACACTCGGGAGTCTTAGCATTGGTAGTTGCACCACAGGTCAATGGGTACGAGCTGAAAAAGGTCCTGATGGATGGAGGAAGCAGCATCAATATCCTGTACTGGGAAACCTTTCTACGTATGGGTCTCAAGGAATCTCAGCTCCAAAAAAGTACGACAGTTTTTCATGGCATAGTACCGGGTCATTCAGCGTGCCCCGAGGGAAAAATCGCATTGGAAGTAGCTTTTGGGGAATCAAAGGACAATTATCGAGTTGAGTGGCTTACTTTCGAGGTGGTTAAGTTGCGTAGTCCTTATCACGCGCTATTCGGAAGGCCGGCTTATGCTAAATTCATGGCAAGGCCGTGTTATGTGTATCTACAGCTAAAAATCCCGGGTCCTAAGCAGACCATTACCATACATGGAAATCGAGATATAGCAGCTGAATGCGATGAAGGAGACGCAGCAATGGCCGAGCAAGCTTGTAGAAAAGAGGAACTCAAGCATTACCGGTCTCAAGCAGGCCCGGAGGACAGAACCACATCAAAAAGGCCGAGCACTGAAGGCGAAAGAGCAAAGTCCAAGGCAGCACAAGATGCTAAGATGGTGGCTTTTATCAAGGATGATTCCACCAAACAATCTGGCATAGGAGAAGAAATTGCACGGCCGCTCACAGCCAGTCGCGTTATGGAAACACCTCACCCGGGTTGGCTAGTAAACCCGGTACTCATCATGAAAAAGTCTAACAAATGGAGAATGTGTATCGGTCACGTCAGCCCGGGACCGGTTCCCAAGAAGAACTAAACAATGTAACGGGCAGCAGGTTTCAGACGCGCTCTTTTCCTACCCAGGGTACCTAAGGGGACTGGAAGGTTTTTAATGAGGCGGCCTGCTGATCCAAACTTTCTCGTATCAATAAAGAGACGGTTATCAAGTCCTATTTTGTTACGATCTTTACTTCGGCTACAGGTAAGTAGTATCCATTGCTATCAATACATCAGTATCTTCAAGTATGTTGAATATATATAGGTCTTGGGGGCTGATGGCTTGAATAGCACAGCCACAAACCCAAAGACCCGGCCTTGATGCCTATGAGTTATAAGGGCCGATTACTCGCAAATGAGTACGGCTGCAATCTTATAACCGGACAAAGGAGCCAAATTTTCTTGACTTTTCTTACTTAAGCTCGATGTGACTTGCACTAAAGTGGCATGATTTGCTCGCTTACGATTACAATCAGCCATGAAGCCCAATGGGACTTGTCTGACCCTGTTTTCGTATAGATGTAACAACATGGTATCCACGCGAAAGCCGGCTTACAGTACAAGATAGTCAAAAGGGTCATCTAAACCACAAGTTATGCAGAGTACAAGGCTAATAGCTGGAAACTCAACGTTTATCAAGCGTAACTTCATTATCTATATGAAACAACTCCGGGTTTCGGCTTAGCAACAACAAGTTTGTTCTCTTCGAAAAGACCACACACCATAGACTCGGAAATTCGGGCCTTGGGGACTATGGGTTTCGAAACAGAATCAAGTTGTTTCGTCGATAAGCTCGAAAGACCCCAATGTCCGAGTCGTGGGGACTTGGGGACTTAAAGAAAAGTCCACCTGTCAAAACTCACGATACTCGGAAATAAAGAGGGAAATAAAAAGAAATGAAAAGAAAGTTGGATATCAAGAATAAGTTCAAAAATAGACAAGTATCAAGATCATCAAAAGGCCTAGAAAGGCACGAAGTGTATCACGGAATTAAAGTGCGTTACAAATTGCGACACCAGTATCAAGGGTGCACAGGCGCACCGTCAAAAGAATACTTGTTTTGAATAAAAGCATCAGACGATCGAAGTATTTTGATGGCATTTGCCTATTCGGCTTCCTGAGTAGGGTCCACATCTTTGCCCTTGCCCTCCGGGTCTTGCTCCTGGACTTGCTCTTTAGCTCTCCCGACATCATCACCCGGATTCTTCGCGTCAGGACGGACAGGCGGAAGGACAGCTAGTGTAGAGGTGGTTGGCTCTGATCCTTACTCGGCCTCTCTCTTCGCAGTTTCTTCCCTCTTCCTGGCCGAGTCAGCAGCCCATTTCTCCAAAATATCAAAGGGCGGGGGTGCGTCCTCCGTCACGATTTTGCCTTCAGCATCGTACGCACTCATAATTGTGTTCAGATCCATACTATCGGCCAAAGTGGTGGCCGAATGACGCACTGCGGACTGTATGACCTTGAAGTCCTTGGGTACAAACTTGGAGCCATCAGCTTTGAATTATGGAAACCCGGATATTACCTTTGCCGGATCAAGCTTCGGAAAATAAGCCTTAGCCAGGGTAAAGGCCCGGGTCATACCAATCCGGCATGCCGAGCGTTTCCAGATTTCAATCCAGGCAGGCACGGTGGAGCAGGCTTGGATAAGATTTTCTTCACCCGGATATACCTCAGTAGGCCACTTCACGGCGTCCAGTATAAACTTCGTGCCGGCAAAGAAAGTCCAGAGCACAGTCTTTAAAGTTTTAGCCTTTGCAATGGCATCCTCCTCTGGGGCCGCAAGGTTGGCACCTGCAGTTGAAACAAAGGAAGGACGTATCAGTAATCCCGAGTATCATGTAATAAAGTAAAGGCATGAAGTCAGTCGGCAGCAAAAATTTACTAAGCAAGATGCGATAGGTATCGGTAACCTGGTCCGATAATTTCTTCAGTGCGGTTTGAGCAGTATTGTACTTCTTCTTGTATTTAGAAACATCCTTCTTCAAGGTTTCCACGTCAGCCTCAAGGGCTTCTCTCCGCTTTACCTCGGCAAGAAGAAGTTGTTCGGTCTTGAGCAAAATTTCATCAGACCGGGTCATCTGTGCCTGTAAAGAACAAGGAGCACAAGTATCGGTCGGGTATCATGGCAAGCCGAATATTGCATAAAGTACCAAGCACAACTTCAACAAAGTTATGCTCGGAACTTGGGGACTAAGTGTATACTGCGAGATATCAAGTGTTGTTACCTGGCGCTCTGCGGCCATGCGCTCTAGAATATTGCTCTCTGAGGTCTTCATAGTGAGGAGAGTGCTCATCAGCTGGTCAAAAGTATCATTACCCGTGTTAGAGGATCCGGGGTCTCGGAAACTCGGAGAAGGAGTTTTCTTCTTAGCGGGCGACGGCATCCGGGTCATCCGAATGTCGGAATCTGGTGCTCCTCCCACCGCACCCAAAGTTGCAGCTTTTTCCTTCTCGCTTGCATGCGAGGCTATCGGATACCCGGCTCCTTGACTGGCCGGGTTCATCGGTGACACTTGTCCTTCGCCGCCAGCTGCGGCTGCCGTATTATCAGTCGGGTTCCCCTTACCCGGGTCATTGGTCTCCATATCCTCTTGGTCGCTAATAATGACCGTGGCCCTATAGATAGTATGAGTGAGCAGTTAGTGTACAACCAGGAAAGGGTGATGAAAATGTGATAGAACGTCAGGAAAGGAACTTTACCCGGGATTCACCGCAAAGTCCGAATGGAATTCGCTGCTGGACCCGGACGAAACTGAAAAGTATCAAGCGAGATTTCGTAAGGGAATGGTTCAGGAAGATTGTTTCGTCCGAGAAAGGATAAGGTAAGTACCAGCGCGCGGAGACAATGGAATACCCGGGTTAAGAACACCATCACCCGGGTAATTTCGAGTCGCTCTGCGCTTGGTCATGGGCGACTCCTTCAAATATGGCCAGTGGAATAACGTCAAGTTAGCTCATGTATATCATCAAAGGAATACGAATTGAATACAAGGAGGCGATATGAAACCTTGAAGACGACCCCTCGGGGTTTTCTCTTAGATACGACTTTGATTGTCGGCTCCACTTCCTCCTCATCACTGGCGGATTCTACCTTGCCGTCAGTTTCTTCTTCTTCGTCCTTGTCCTCTTGCTCTGGAAGTTATCAAGGTCACAGTTGGAAAATGAAGAACGGGACACGACGAACTCAAAGGAACTAAGTGAAGTTCGGAACGTACCTTCATCCGAGTTAGCGCCATCCTCTTGCTCCTCTGGATTTTCGGAGTTAGGAGGAGTTTTAATCTTCCAGAAGTCATCATCGGCCTGAGATGAAGGCATAAGAGCAAGGGTTATCAGCTGTATCAAGTGGAAAGAATAAAGGTGAAAGTATGAAAGCCGAGTCTTTACCTTGGGGGCCGGGTTCTCACGCGTGAAGGGTTCTAACCCGGCTATATTCCGGATTACCTCCAACTTCTCTGTCAAGAAGCTCTTGATAGTCTTGTTGGTGTCTCCGGCTGCAAAGCTATGGGTGGAGTACCGGAGCGAGTCCGTGGTGTGTCCCGAATACTCGCACATTAACTTAGTGCGGATGGAATTGGGTTGGATCCGGAAATCGACCCAAGTTTTTACCAGGTTAAGCCCAATGAGACCTTGGGCCGACAGAACAGAGATTTTGGCTAGTAAAGGCCGGATGGCCTCCCTGTCCGAGTCAGGGGCAAAGGCGTTGAAAGTCTCGGAGATATCGAGAAGGCCCTCCGAGTAACCCGGCAGTTTCTTTTGGCCGGGTGGGGAAGTGTCCCGGCAATAAAAGTATGAAAGCTGCCAATGTTTGACGTGGGAGTTGAGGGTAAGAGGTGGCATTAGAGAGTTCTTGCGGCGCTGGATAGAAACCCCGCCGCAAGCGAGAAGTGCCCCGTCACCGCTTTCGCGGCACGGTTTGCATTGGAAAAGCTCGACGAAAAGAGCCAAACTTGGCGAAGTGCACAAGTATGACTCGGAAAGGACGATGAAGTGGGAGATATTTAACACAGAGTTAGGCCCTATATCAAATATACGAAGGCCATAGTGGCTCAAAATGTCACGAAAGAAAGGGTGACCCGGAGGACGGAAGCCCCGGGTCACGTGCTCCACAAAACATATTACCTCATCCTTTCCCGGTGTAGGCCGGGTCTCGTTACCCGGCACCCTCCACTGGATATCCTCTTGGGGGGGAAGAACCCCTAGCTCGACCAGTTCTTCTAACTTGGCCTTGGTGACCGTAGATCGCGCCCAGTTGGCGGATATGGAGTTGGTGGTCTTGGCCTTGGTCGGCTGCTTTCCCTATTTCTTGGGAGCCATGGGTTTGACCTGCAAAGCACAAGGTAGAAGAGTGTGAGGAATAAGACTCGGAAACCGTGAGTTGGCCGAGTATCGGCGAGTGATATCGAGATAACATGGAAGTTGCATACTATCCGGGTATCAGTCTGCAGAGTAAGGTTCAAACTATCCGGGTATCAAGCATCATAATAAAAGTTATGGAGGCCTATGCATTGAAAGAGCCTTTGAGGGCGATGGATGGTTGCACAGGTACCTATTGCGAACAAAAAGAACCGGAAAAGGGAGGATTTTCCGGGTGACGGAGACAAGGGCGGAAAATTTGGGCGGCCCGAGCCCAGATTGGGGACTCCATTTCTAGATTTGTGGTAAAATTAACGATTATGGGCGGTAGGAAAGCGAAATAAAGTCTATATCCAATTCATTGGATGAGCTAGAATGAATACGAGCAACCTAATTCGGCGTGACCAGGAAAAGGACCGGCGAGTTGACTTAGATCTAATCTGAAGAAAATCAAGAAATCGCGGAGGCCAGTTAATGGATGAGAGAGGCTTACTGGAGGGGATTGCAGTGAAGCTCGACGGAGGCAAATGGCACAAGCCTGGTGCCCCTTTGCGATTCCCGGCGGGCAGGTCGGGGGTCCGGCGGCGGATCTGGGCGGTGGTGCAGAGCGCACCGTGGCGGAGCGTAGCCGGCGGCAGATAGGCTCCGGTGATGCGCGCGAGGTTTCCGTGGTGGCACTCTGTGAGCTAGAGCACTGAGGAAGAAAGGAAGAAGAATGGGGGGAAATGAGCTGTTGGTGTTAGGGTTACCCCTAAGAGCCAATTTACAATAGCGTGAGTGGATAAGCCCAGTTCAACGGGTGGGAGCCGGAAGTTACGGAGTAACAGCTATCTGTTTAAGTTTTGCGAGATACGCTTTAAATATTGGGCGAGGTATCCGGACAGAAATAGGAAGGAGATATTCTTCATAATATCAAGATCAATTATCGAGTAAAGTACAGGATCTTGACATTTTTATCAGGGCTTAGACCCGAAAAGCTAAGTGTTTGGAGAGAAGCCGGGTTACTATATGGCCACCATGGAGTTGGGCCTAGCTATTTATCAAAGCGCTTTAACCCGGCCTTCATGCATTTGTGCATCTGATGTTTTTGCAGGGAATAGCAAGCGCTTCAAGGAAGGATCCGTGAAGCCCAAGCTATTCTGGGGACTACTAATGGAGGGATAATAACCCGGTAGGCCAACTCCAAGGTATAACCCGGCCCAAAGGACGCTGCGCAAGATCCGGCTAAGGATAAAGAAACTTCTGGAAGGCCCAAGTTTGTAGGCCTCGTAACCCGGATTGTGGGTTACGGTAAAGGAAAGTTAGGGTTTGTATGCGGTGTCCGGGTAGGATTCAGGGTGCGCCTTGGAGGACAAGCCAGGGGGTACGGGTGCTTTATAAACCGACCCCTAGGATTAGTTGAGAGAGATCTAAGAGCCCTAGCAATATCGCTTGGTATCGAGCATCCAGTGTAACACGAGAATTGAGTTAGTATCTTGAGATCGGAGACTGGGCGACTTGATTGCCGGCTACCAGATCGAGTTCCATCATGTTTTCCTCTGAGCTAAACCCTCTCCCAAACGCCTGTGTCGTCTTGCCCCAAGATCAGTTACCCCCGGTAACGTCTGCCGTGATTATCCCACGACACTTACCATTATCTTGTTCCTTGTTGGATTTAATTGTAACCATGAGGTTTCTTGATGCTTGTGCTTAGTATAATCTCTATAGTGTCAAGGTGATAGTGCGGGTGCTGTGGATTGATTAGAAAGATACTTTTCAAGAGATAGGTTGTGGTGTTTATTAGTAATATCTTTGGATGCTCAAAGTCACAGGGTTGGGGTGTTCATCGATGGGAACGTAAACTTTAAGATTTTCTTGTGTAGCCCTATGTGATTCTCATCCTACTTTATTCATGAGGAACGATTTCCGAGCTATGTCTTTGATGCATGTTGTTAGAGGAAGTATCATATGTTTAATTATGTTAATGTCGTTGAGAGTTTCCACTAGTGAAAGTATGATCCCTATGCCTTGTTCTGATACTTTGCAAATGTATCTATTATTTCTTATGCTCCATGCTTGTTTCCTACCCAATACCTTTTGTTTTCCACATGTTTTATTTCATTTTCCTTCGTTTTCCGGATATTTTCACAGACTAACGTATTAACAAGATGCCCAGGCCAGTTGCTGTCTTCTGCTATTTTTCTATTTCAGAAAAGTTCTTAAGGAAATATCCTTGGAAAGGGTTGAAAATCCATGGAGATCAATTTTTACCAGGAACAAATATAAAGTCCAAAGGGGAGCCAGAGGGGGGCCAGAGCGCCACCAGGGGGGCACCATGCGCGGCCTCCCCCTAGGCCGCGGCCACTGGGCCCTAGGGGCCCCGTGCACCGCCTCATGTCCCCCCTTTGCTTATAAATTGCCCTAAATGCTAAAAATCAGGGGGGCAAAGTTATTTCCATGAAACATACAGAGAGGCATCGTCACCTCGAAAGTCCAATATAGGGCTTTTGGAGTCCTGCTCTGGCACCCTGCCGAAGAGGGGGATCGTCACCGGAGGCCTCTACATCGCCTTCCTGACAGATGCGTGAGTAGCTCATCTCGGGACTACGGGTCCATAGCAGTAGCTAGATGGTTGTTCTCTCCTCTATGCCTCCATGTTTAGAGTCTCGTGAGCTGCCTCACATGATCGAGACCACCGTTATGTAATTTTGCATGTTGTGTTTGCTGGGATCCGATGAACCATGAGATTATGATTATTTTGTTTATATCAATTTGATATGCTTCACTTATATTTGTAGAGAGTTTAAATATTGTCTTGCAATGTTGTCTAGTGTTTATGATTACCTTGGCCAGGTAGTTGTTTTCAACTCCAAGAGAGGGTTTATATGCTAGATAGTGGGTTCATGCCTCCTTGTTGCCTGAGCTGGAGTGACAAAACGTGCGGGGGGAGGATGTGTTGTTGCCACTAGGGATAAAACAATAGTGTTCTTGTCTATGGATGAGAACTCTTGCTTACATTACTGATTGATCTTAATGCATTTGTCTATTGCACACATAGCAATCACTTTGTTGCTGCGACTTAATACCAAGGGATTTGCTGGATAGCTTTCTTGAGGTGAATATTTAGATGTGGATGCATGCGGGATAGTGGTCCATATACCTTGAAGTAATGCCTACAATGTTAGATATTGTGAACTTTATCTCATCATAATAGTATTGTTATACATTCATGATTTGTCAATTGTCCAGTTGCAATTTGTTCACAAGCATGTTTGTTTTCTTTGGAGAGACACCACTAGTGAACCTATGGCCCCCGGTCCTGTTTTCCTCATATTGCAAACCTCCTTTTAAGCAGTTTCATAATTGTTTCCTTGTTGTCCCATTTTTACTTTTATTATTTTCCAAGACTCTATACATTTAATTCTTCTGTTTTCAGCAAGACCAGAAGATTGACAACCTTTCGGGAAGTTGGGGCAAGAGAGAGTTTGTGTTTGTGTGGAGGTTCCTCGCTCGCGTCAACTACACGAGAGTATTTTCTGGCGCCGTTGATAAAGCAACCTTCTTCAAGACTACGAAGTCCTACTGGTTCGATAACTCTGGTTCTTTACTAGGGGAAAACACTCTAGACTACATCATACCTTCCGCTTGGGGTCTCCCAACGAGCGTGTGATCACGTTCTCATCAAGTGTATTTTCTAGCGCCGTTGCCGGGGAGTTCGAATTCACCGAACAATAAAAAACAATGGAGCGGTGGACGTCCATGATTGTTCCTGTGTGTTCACGAAGATACCTTACAAGTTACTAATTTCACTTATTTATCTTAACTTTAAAATACCAACGATGCCACGAGGTGATACTAAGTGATCTAGTATGATCAAACTCTTTGATCATAACACACAAAAACTCGTACCTGTATCCTCCTCTTTTCTCATCCATATCTCCGATGTCCTTGTGATAAATCACACTGTTTCTGGCCAAAAGATTGGTTGACATTGGTGATACTCAAAGGGGCCAGAGCATGTATCTCTCTATTGGATAGAGGAGTCAAGTACTATTCTTGAACGGTCCCAGTTCCTTTGCACGCTCTATTTTATACCGAGACGTCAACGTTATGATCCCCTGTTACGGTGGACGGTTGAAGACATCCAAAGTATAACTTTCGATTGTGCTGTCACTAGATATTTTCATAGTATAGGAATTATAGTCAATGACAAATTTATATGTACTTTTCTAAATACATTAAAATTGTTTACTCTCTTTTAGCAAGATCATATACTTGGGCCGGTTCACTACTATTGTTATGCTAACAATAAACTATTATGTTTTGCTAGACTTTAACTAAGTCCATGATCATGCCAACATGATCATCTCACCAATTATAAGCTAATCGTAGAGACAAGATTAGAAACTCTCATTTGTGTATGTCTTCACACCCGCATAAATGTTTTCCTTTCAAAAACTCACTTTTCAAGTGCTATAGCGGTTGTAGCATGATGATATAAACTTGATTATGAACTTAGAGATAAAATTATAAGTGGATATTATTGTCTCTAGGGCATATCTCCAACACTTTTTTGTTCGGTGCCATCATTGACAGCTTGAATTTAAGAGAGGTGCATATGACCGGAAATCGGTTCAGTTGGGCGAATAGCCTTCCGGAGGCCACATACGAAAAATTGGACCGTGTACTGATGAGCAATTATTTGGAAGATAAATACCCATTTGTAACGATATGTGTTCACGAACGTATTGAGGAATTATCAGATCATGCCCCATTCTTTTATCTATTGGCACATTGAAACCGAACATAGAGCCCCAATTCAAGTTTTAGTTGGGATGACTATTCTGTGATTGGTTTGATGAGTTGGTTAAAAAGGTTTGGTGCAAACAAGTGGTTGGGGATAGTCCGATTTGGAGATGGAATAATAAAATGTGCAATTTATAAAAATATCTTCAGGGTTGGGCTAGCCTCACAAATGGTGTTGTTAAATATAAAAGAGCGCATGTGCTCCATTATAGATGAGTTTGACCAGACGGCAGAGATACGTGTTTTAACACCGCATGAAACTGAGTTTCAAAGCCAATCTAATGAGCAAGTAGCACATATTCTATGGGAGGAATAGCTCAAATGGTACTAGAAATCTAAGGCGCAATCCATGTTTGAAGGAGACTCGAATACGAGATATTTTCATAATGTTTCCAATAGAAGACATAGGAAACAATGTATCCACTCTCTTATTTGGGATGAAGGCCTAATCGAAGGACAAGATCAGCTCAAGGACTATATTACAAAGTACTCTAAAGGTATATTAGGTGCTCCGTGAGAAGGAAACCTTCCTATGGATGAGTCACGCATAGATGATATTCCCCAAGTCTCCAACGAGAAGAACACCTTTCTTACTGCTCCGTTCACTCAGGAAGAGATTAGAAAGGCGGTTTTTGCAATGGAGCATAATAAGACACCCATCCTAGATGGATGTCCTGCACAGTTCTACAAGCATTTCTGGGAATTCATTAAGCCCGACCTTTTAGAATTATTCGGATGCTTGCATGCGGGACAGATCGAGTTGTTTCGCCTTAACTTTAGGGAAATTGTTTTGTTACCTACGATTATGGAAGCAGAAAGGATTCAACAACATAGACCTATCTGCCTTATTAATGTTAGTTTCAAAATCTTTACGAACGTTGTTACCATTAGGTTAAGTTCACTGGCTAATCATATGGTTAAATATGCACAAAATGCTTTTGTCCAAGGTAGGAATATCCTCGACGGGGTCGTTATTCTAGACGAAACTGTGCATGAGATGCATACTAAAAGACTTAATAGTGTAATATTTGTGATTGACATTAAAAAGGCCTATGATAAAGTTAATTTTTCGTTACTCCAACAGACTCTTAGAATGAAAGGGTTCTCACAGGAGTGATATGCTTTGATTCATAGTTTCGTCTTTGGAGGTAGTGTCGCTGTTAAAGTCAATGATGACGTCGGGCGATACTTCCAAAAAGAAAAAGAATTAAGGCAAGGTGATCATTTGTCGCCCATTCTATTTAATATAGTGGCTGATATGTTAGCGATCATGATTAACGGGCAAAAGAAGACGACCAAATTAGGGGGTTACCCCACATCTTGCGGAAGGGGGATTGGCAATTATTCAATACACGGATGATACGATTCTTTTTATCGAACGCGATCTAGATAAACCATCAAACCTGAAATTAATTTTATCAGTGTTTGAGCAATTATCTAGGTTAAAAATTAACTTTCATAAAAGCGAATTGTTCTGCTTTGGCGAGGCCAAGGATGCAGCTGCTCATTATGCCAAGTTATTTGGCTGTGGGCAAGGTCAATTTCCTATTAGGTATTTGGGAATACCAACACACCACAGAAGATTGAGTAATGTAGAATGGAACCATGTTGAAGAATGTTTGCAAAAAAGGTTGGTAAGATGGAAAGAAAAGCTACTACCAGTGGACGCAAAATTGGTACTCTTGTAATCAGTGCTGACTATTATGGTAGCGTATATGGTATCTTTCTTCCATCTTCCCAAAGGAGTCTTAAAAAAGTTGGATTATTTCTGATCGAGATTCTTTTAGTAAGGGGATGATGAGAAAAAAAAATCGACTTGTTAGATGTGACATTGTTTGCCGACCAAAAGATAGGGAGGACTGGGTATTCGTGACCTTCAGGTCAAAAACTCAGCTCTCCTAGGCAAGTGTCTATTTAAGTTGCTTACGAAAGGTGATGTATTGCAAACACTTCTTACATGAAAATACATAGGCACAAACGTGTTATTACAGGTACTTTGGAAACGGGTGATTCTCATTTTTGGTCTGGCATAATGGCGACGACGAAGCACTTATTTCTCTTCGGGGTATTTAAAATTAAGGATGGATCGGGGATAAGATTCTGAAAGGATTAATGGTTCGATAATACCACCCTTCGAGGATATTATCCGGCTCTATATGATATTGTGCATCATAAGGGAGATACGCTTGCTACGGTTATGAAAGAGTCCCCACCCAATGTGACGTTCACACGAGATTTAATTGGAGACTAGGAATGACTTGATGTATAGGTTGGCACTAGTCGAACTGATAGAAGGTGCCGATGAGTTTCGTTGGAATTTATCGGAGAATAGAAATTCCCGGTTGATTCCATGCATAATGCATTGGGCCACTCAGAAACCCGAGCTGATAATAATAATAATAAAAAATGTTGAGTGAACGTAGCTCAAAAATTGAAAATATTCACGTGGTACCTTCCTAGTAGGAAATCTTCTATCCTCAAAACGAGACAATCTTGTCAAGCGAAACTGGCATTGGAGTACAAAGTGTGTCTTTTGTCCTCAAAACGAGACAATAAAACACTTATTCTTTGAGTGCAAGATCGGCTATCCAAATGGTTTCGAACTTGTATACACACCCACATCAATTCCAAATATTTTTGGCAACTAGTTAGCAGGGTAGGAATGCTGGCCGTTATATGGCCGCTCTGGCTATGCAAAAATTACAATGTTTTTAATGATAAATATTTCTCTCATTTGCAAGTTCTTTACCCATGCACAACTATTCTCCGTTCGTGGTACATATTACAACGAACGGAGTATTGAGTTTTTTTACGAAGGCGTGTGTACGGCTGAAAAACGTGGTGAGAGATATTTCTATCCCACATGGATGTCCGGTTGACCTACGAATTGAGCCACCGTAGGCGACAACAGTTTACGTGGTTGATTGTAAGTTGTGTGTTGCTACCATTTTATTTTTTCCTTTAAGTTCGATTAGTTCGCAACTGTGTGCATCCATATTATGCAGATACCGGTTATAACACTTAAACCTTTTAAGTAATAAAATCTCTTTATTAAAAGAAAGTAAAGGTTTTGTACCATCCAACACATTTTGCAACTTTTTGTACGAAAATGCACATAGTGGACGAGTTGCTTGTATGAGAAGGCTCACCTTCTCTCTTTAAATCCACTTTCCCCCAAACTTCTGATCCATGTAGTGCATGTTCTTTGAGCGGAAATTTGGTGCTCCTGAGAACCACTGCTTCCGATGTCTTAAAAAAATTAAAAAATTACGATTTTCAAAAATCTGAAAAAATCATACGGCGTAGCCAAAGGTATATCCTACAAACATGATAATTTTCAATTATAAGTAATTTGTATTCTGAACTACACAAAAATGAAAAGGTGTGGATCTGAGTATGACTATTTTAAATCTCTAAATTTTATTATATTTTGCCTTTTCTGTTTAGCATATGCTATTTTATATTTGAAATAAAAAATTTGCACGTTTATGGTATATACTATTGGCTACATCCGGATTTATTTTCAGAAATTTTTGAAACTTTAAAATATTTTTTCTAAACTATTTAAAATCGGCAGGAGCACGGGTACTCAGGCAGAAAACACTTTCCGATATTCTCTTAGAGCATCCACAATGGCGGGCGCTTACGGCGACGCTTAAATGAAAAAAGAAAATACCACAAAATTTAATTAACAGCTTAGCGTTCTTTTCTCCAACGGTGGACGCTTAATTAGGGGCTAAAAAAGGGCAGAAGCATGTAATCGTCGCTGCATACAGGACTACCCTATCACCCTCAGGTTTCCATGCCGAGAGAAAAAGAAAGGAGTAGCGCCGAGCGATTCTTTTTGCGCCCGGCGCCCAGGATTCAACATAACAACTGCCGTTTCACTGGGATTTTGATCCTAGCGTCGATGGATAAGCGCCCCGTTGTGGTTGCTCTTAGCTTTCTCACAATTTCTATTCAGCCCCCTTACTTTTCTTGGCCGCCCGCGTCCTCTACAGGCTTTACCTGTCACCTAGGCTGTGGCTAAGACTGGTGCCATTGCGGGCGAGGAGGGGGGCGATAAGGCGCCTTATCGCCCGAGGCGGGGCGACAGCGGGCGAGGAGGGAGGCGAGAGGGCCCGGCCGGGCGGCAGAAGGCTCGCCCGGCGAGATGGGGCGGTAGCGCTGCTTGCCGCCCGCGCTGGCGGGGCGGTAGGGCGTGGGGCGGGCGAGAGTGAGGGGCGAGAGGCGGGAGGCGCGGGCGATGCGATGGCGGGCCGGGGCGATAGGCCCAGGCGGTAGCGGGTAGCCGTTGCAGGGGGGGAGGGGGCGTTGCGCAACGGCTAGCTGACGTGGCGCCCCCCCATTGGTCCACGTCAGCTAGCCGTTGGGGGGAGCGTGGCTGGCTGGAAAAAATCAAAAAAAAAAATTTCACCCAATTTTTCATCTCCAATCCTATAAATACCCCCCATATCCATCCCTTCTCTTCACACCATTTCCCTCTTCTCTTTCTCTCTTCTCTCAAACCATCTCCGCCATGTCGGGTTGGACTCCAGATATCACCTCGTTCACGGAACTCTTGCAGTCCGACGGGTCACAACCTGCTCACATAGAAGATGTCTCTCCCACACATCGTCGCTCGAATGTCGGTTCTTCGCCGCATCCCCGAGTGTTGTACCCATCCAACACACCACCTCCGGGGCCATATGGTGCAGCTCCGGGTCCATATGGTCCGCTTCCTGCGGGATATGGTTCGTACCAGCATCCTCCGTATCCTTACCCCCCACCACCTCCACCTACAGGTAGCGGGAGTCCGATTCCTCAGTACCCACCACTTTCGTACGGTTCGTACGCTCCACCTCCGTATCCATACGGTTCATACGCTCCACCTCCACCTCCACCTCCTCCGTATCAGCAACCACCTCTATCGTCTGATCCAGAAGGCAGTGCTCCAAGCGACGGGTCCGATGCCGCGGAAACAATGGTACCAAAGCGTCCAAAGAGGCTCGAGTGGAAATCTGCGGACGAGGAAAAACTGGTACTTTTCTTACCCGTCACATATTTATTTCGGAGTTGGTTTTTGTTTGGATTTTTCACTAAGACAATATCTATTTCATTGTAGGTGAATGCTTGGATTTTCCACTCCAAGGACTCTCGCCAAGGCAATTGCAAGACCGGCGATAGTTTTTGGGGTCAGATAGCGAAGACGTTCAACTCTACCTCCGATCCTGCACGCCAAAGGACCGGGAAGCAACTGAAGGATCACTGGAACGTCTACAACCGTGAGGTGTCCTTGTTCAATTCATACCACATCCAAGAAGAAGCGGTACGTCAGAGTGGAGCTGACGATGCAATGGTAATGGACGCGGCACAGGCGAGGTACGCAAATGACTCTAGAGTGACTCAGCCTTTCAAACGCTTCAAGTGGTGGGAAGATGTTCGCAAGGAAGCGAAGTGGAGAGCACAGCATGGTCCTGGTAGTGGGACTGACTCCAGTTCCAAGAGAACCCGTCTGGGGGTCGGAGGTGAGTACAGATCTAGCGACGCGACGGAGGAGGAGCGGCGTCCAATGGGCCGCGATAGGGCCAAGGCCGCGTTTCGCAAGGGAAAGAAGAAGGAGAAGGAAGCGTCCAGTGAGGCATCAAGTGCAACCTTCGGAATGAAGAAAATGTGGAAAGGTTTACTGAAGGTTAAGCTACTGAAGCAATATAACAAATTGCAAGACCGATCAACCGCCGGCATGAACGAAGCAGAAAAGCGCAAACATGCCAAAGCCATCCAGATAGTGGAAAAAGAGCTAGGGCTGGAAGAGGACGACGACGACGAGGAGGAGGATGAGGATTAGATTTTTTTTATTTTTTATATAATTTTTAGAATTTATTATGCAATTTTATTAATTAGTATGTAATCGGTAACAATTTTAGTTCAATAAAATTATTTCATTGCATTATTTGTAATGTTTTTATCTCAAAAATATGTGTTGACGTGGAGGAGAGAGAAAAGCTGATGTGGCCGAGAGAGAAGCAATAGCCCGGGCTATAGCCCGTGCACTGACACCGTGCCGTAAGAGTGATGAAAAAAGGTGACGTGACGGGGCTATAGCCCGTAAGAGTGTGTGGTGCATTGGCACCAGCCTAACCGCTGGCCATGCCCTATGGTACTAGTCGAGATGCTCTGACCAAAAACCCTGGCCATCCCCATTGTAGCCGAAGCGGACAACAGACAGTGCAGCAGGACAAGTAGTGGAACCAGCATAGCAGCGCCGCAGCACAACCCCAGCCGCCATGGCATCCTCCTGGACCTCCGCATCCTCGTCACCGGACGGCTTCCTCGACGAGCTTGCGCGCGTCGAAGCTCCCCGCACCAGCACCGAAGGGGGCGACGGCGAGGTCAAGCGGGTCATCTCGCTGCTGCGTTCTCGAGAAACCCTGAGATCTATCTGCAAGAAGTACTCCATCCCAAACGGCTTCGACCCGATCCTCGCCGGCGACATCTCCTCTTGCTCGCTGCCGCCTCCCGGGTCTATCTGCGTGCACGTCGACGCGCTGGACGCCGGTTTGCGACTGCCCCTCCACCCCTTGTACGGCGCGGTGCTCAGCCACTTCGGCATCGCCCCGGCCCAGCTGGCGCCAAACAGCTGGCGTGCCCTGGCGGGTTTCGTCGTGCTCTCCCACTTCGCCGACGAGGGGCCGTCGCTGGCCGTGTTCCGGCACTTCTTCACGCTGTGCCCGGCCGGCGGCGGGAACGGCCTATACGCCTTCCGCGGCAAAGACACCGTCGGGTTGCTCTTCGGTCGATTACACGGGTATGCCAAGCGGTGGAAGGAGGAGTTTTTCTTCCTGTCGTCATCCGAGCCGTGGCCGTGCCCCGTGCAGTGGGGGGAGCCTTCCAGATCCGCCACCTTGGTGCCGTCGCTCTCGGGCGAAGAGAAAGCCGTGGCGGATAAACTGCTGCGTGTTCGCGGCGATTGCCCGATCGATCTCAGTAGGTATCTCCACGAGCGCAACATGGCCGCAGCCAAGATTATCCGCCCGGCGCCTTCACCGTCGCCAAATCCTCAAGGTGAACTCTCGGGCAGCTTTGTGGTATTCGGGCTGATCTACATTGTACTAGTACTGATTCGTGATTTCCAAATTTCTTGCTGTGCGCTAGGGATGGAGGCACATGTTAATGTCACCATAAGGGAGAATTTCCGGGCAGTGAAGGGTGCCGCGACCACTCGCGCCTCGGCGGGGAAGGTGACAGTGAAGCGCGAGCCTGTGCTGGAATGCAATGTGCCGCCTTGTGCGCCGTCGTTGGGAAAGAGGAGAAAGCTGGCGGAGGACTGTGTGAAGGGCGAGAGCTCGGCGTCGGACATCTCTTGCCCGCCGGGCTTCTCCACGCCCATGATGCCACCGGCAACCAGCAAAGGCCGTGGGAGCGCGCTCCGTCAGCAACGCGGCGGCGACTTGGAGGCGGCGAGGCAGCTGCTGCAGGGCATCGTCACGCCGTCGCGGGAACGCGAGCTCGCGGCGTCCAAGCCGGCCAATGTCGTGGCTTCAAGCTACGTGTCACTGCTCCAGGTGAAATACGATTCGGGCACACAACAGCACATATGCCAAATTTGGTGCTTAGTTTTTAACGTGCAGCCATGGTTTTATTTGTCGTGGATTGATGGACATGGCATGGCCTGGTGGGTCCGCACTCCGCAGACGGCGAACGAGGTGGCGTTTTCGCTGGGATACGCTCTCGAGCTGGAGGAGAAGCTGAGGGCGAGCAAGCGCGAGGCCGACGTGCTGAAGGCGCGGGAACGCGACGCCGCGGAGGAGGCGGACGCGCTGCGGGCGGAGCTGCGCCAAGCGAAGGCAGAGCTCGCAGAGACCAAGGCGGCGGCGGCGGCGGCGCGGGGGTTCTCGGGGTCGAGCAGGGAGCACGCGCGCGCGCTGGCCGAGCGGGAGCAGCGGGGGTACGAGCGGGGTATAGAGGACATGAAGCGCGCCGCGCTGCGCCGCTACCCGCACCTCGATCCGGCGCGGCTCGTCGTGCCGCTCCACAGGCCTACTCAGTAGCGTCCGCGGTTCTCTCTCTCTTCAGACGTTTTGGGCGTGGGCAGTGAATATCATCTTCTGCATTTCGCTAGATGGGTCTTTTGGTGTCAATTAAATGTTGCCGATCGAGACCATGTGTGGTGATTACGCTACGTAAAGACTATCTATGGTGATTCTGGCAATCTGTGTCTCTACATGCTTATTTATGTAGGCATTATCAGTCCCAGTTTGGGAGACAATTCGACCCTTTGAATGAAGATTTGTATAGCTGTAGTGCCAACTGGCAAATACTTACAAACGAACGGGAGTGTTACACGCAATAGCAAAACAACGATGAAATTAAGCAAGATCGAACCAACGGGGACACGAGATTTTAACGTGGAAAACCCTTCCAAGGAGGAAGAGAAAAAACCACGGGCGCCAGCCAGCAATACTTCACTATTTCGGGTGAGGTTACAATCGCGCCGGGATTTACAATGTATGACTTATCCCGTGCGGCGGCTTACAAGAGGTATATAAAGGCGGTCCTGACCTAACTAGGTCGGCAACAGGTAATCCAACTTCGTTGCGCCTCCGGCTCCACTCGTCAGAAGTTCGGCCTTTATCAGTATATACGAATATGAATTTGGATCACCATAAAATAACACTTGCGCCTCCGGCTCCACTCGTCAGAAGTTCGGCCTTTATCAGTATATACGAATATGAATTTGGATCACCATAAAATAACACTCCACCTTGAGACAAATTCCCTCTTGTAGCATAAATGAGAACCTTCACCTGAACACACAAAGAAAACACCTTCGGCGCCACATAGCCTCTTGGGCTAAGCAGTGATACCAACTAAGCTCGAGCAAAGCTCAAACTTAGTAATAGGAACTGGCTTTGTCATCATATCAGCAGGATTATCATGAGTACTAATCTTGCATACCTTCAGCTTACCTTGTGCAACAACATCACACACATAATGGTATTTGACATCAATGTGCTTTGTTCTCTCATGGAACATCTGATCCTTAGTAAGGTAAATTGCACTCTGACTGTCGCAAAATAGGTTAAAGCAAGTATCATCTCCACAAAGCTCAGCAAACCTTTCAACCAAACTGCCTCTTTGCATGCTTCAGCAATAGCCATATACTCAGCCTCAGTAGTAGATTGTGCAACAACACCCTGCAAGGTAGTCTTCCAGCTAACGGCACATCCACTAATCGTAAACACATAACCTGTGAGAGATCTCCTCTTATCCAAGTCGGCAGCATAATCTGAATCCACATAGCCTGCGAGTCCCTCACCAGTCTTGCCAAACTTCAAGCAAGCTTTGGATGTGCCGCGAAGGTACCTGAAAATCCACTGAACAGCTTTCCAATGTTCTTTACCAGGATTAGCCATGTATCGACTGACCAAACTCATAGCATATGATAAATCAGGCCGAACACACCATGGCATACATTAAGGAACCAACAGCACTAGCATAAGGAACTCGTGACATATACTCAATATCTTTGTCAGTACTAGGACATTGCAATACTGACAACTTGAAGTGTGAAGCAATTGGAGTACTAACAGACTTTGCATCATGCATATTAAAACGATGAAGGACTTTCTTAATGTAATTCTCCTGACTAAGAAATAGCAATCTAGATTTTCTGTCTCTTGAAATTTCCATACCTAGAATTTTCTTAGCAGGACCAAGATCCTTCATCTCAAACTCACTACTCAATTGTTTCTTCAATGTAGTGATTTCTTTCATGCTCTTAGCAACAATTAACATATCATCAACATATAGCAGCAAGTATATAGGTGATTCATCAACAAATTTAATGTACACACAACTATCATATTCAGACCTCTTAAAGCCATGTGACATCATAAAAGAATCAAACCTTTTATACCATTGTCGAGGAGACTGTTTCAAACCGTAAAGAGACTTCTTTAGCTTGCACACGAAATTCTCTTTACCAGGCACTATGAACCCTTCAGGTTGGTCCATGTATATTTCCTCCTCAAGTTCTCCATGCAAAAACGCAGTCTTCACATCTAACTGCTCAAGCTCAAGATCATGCATAGCAACAATACTAAAGAAAGTACGAATAGAACTATGCTTGACAACAGGTGAGAACACATCATTATAATCCACTCCTGAAATCTGACTGAAACCTTTTGCTACTAACCTTGCCTTAAACCTTGGAGGCTCACTGGGAGATAAGCCCTCCTTTCTTTTGAATATCCACTTACAGCGGACGGCCTTCTTTTGTTTAGGCAAGCGCACAATATCCCATGTGCCATTCTTCTCAAGTGATTGCATCTCTTCGTGCATTGCACCAATCCACTTGTCACGATCAACCGAAGCAATAGCTTCATTATATGTAGCAGGTTCAGCATCATTCTCCACCTGTTCTGCACAACTTAGAGCAAAATAAACAACATCACATTCCTCAATTAAACGAGTACGAGGTCCTTTATTCCTCTTCTCTCTGCGCTCTGCAATAGACAAATTTCTTGCTGCACAATAGGAGGTGAGGGCGGCACAATATCCTCCTCATCAATTTCAGTTTCCTCCTCATCCAGGTGGTCTAGCTCCACCTGCAAACGAACTCGTGGTTCGTCCTCATCAGAAGAATCAGGCATAACATCAGTTGACAAACTGTCCTCATACATGACAGATTCATTAAACACAACACTTCTGCTAAAGAAAGTCTTTTTGGTTTCCGGGTTCCACAACTTATATCCTTTTACTCCAGAACCATAACCAAGAAATAAGCACTTAATAGCTCTAGGCTCTAATTTTCCATTATCAACATGAGCATAGGCAGTGCAACCAAAAACTTTCAGTTGTGAATAATCAGCTGACTCACCAGACCATACTCAATAGGAGTTTTCTTGTCAAGAGGGATGGATGGTGACCTGTTGATCAAGTAGCAGGCAGTGTTGGCAGCCTCAGCCCAAAAACGCCTATTCAAGCGGGCGTTGGACAACATGCAGCGAGCTTTGGAGATGATCGTCCTATTCATCCGCTCAGCTACACCATTCTGCTGAGGTGTGTATGGGATGGTGTGGTGCCTGACAATGCCTTCCTGCACACAATAATCATCAAAAGCATGCGAACAAAATTCGCCACCATTGTCAGTACGAAGCACCTTCACCTTTCTCTCAGTTTGCTTTTCAATCATAACTTTCCACTCTTTAAAAGCAGCAAAAGTATCATCCTTAGTTTTCATAAAATAAGGCCAAACTCTTCTAGAGTAATCATCAATGATAGTAAGCATATACGAGCACCACCATAAGAGGGCTTACGTGAAGGCCCCCATAAATCAGCATGTACATAATCCAGTGTACCTTTAGTGCTATGAACGGAAGCATTGAACTTAACTCTTATGCTTACCAAACACGCAGTGTTCACAGAACGGCAACTTACTCATTGCAGTTCTTCAGCAGTTCTCTCTTCACCAATTCTGCCATACCATGTTCACTCATGTGTCCAAGTCGCTTATGCCAGAGGTTAGTTGTACTTGCATCATCATTAGTAATAACAGCAGCAGTACCAGACAAAGTGCTACCTCTAAGAATATATAACTTGGCAGAATTCATATCACCAATCATAACAATGAGAGAACCTTTTGATACCTTCAGGCGTTTATCCCCTCCGGCATATTTGTACCCGTCACAATCAAGGGTACTCAGCGAGATCAAATTTCTCGCCATGGATGGTATGTGTTTCACTCCCGTCAATGTACGTGTCATCCCTCCATGGGTCTTGATCTGAACAGATCCAACGCCAACAATGTGACATTTGTTGTCGTTCCCCACACGCACAAAATCTCCAGTCTGCACAGCTTCATAAAACTGAACCATTCTTTGTTACAGCAAATATGAAACGAACAAGCAGTATCAAGAATCCACTCATCATCACGGGTAACACATGCAGTAAAAACAGCTAAGCATTCATCCGAACTATTATCACCAGCAACAACAGCAGCCTTACCAGTACCATTACCATTACCATTACCGTCAGATTTATTTTTCGGTTGGTATGTGCCGTTCCTTTTCTCCTTGTTCTGCACCTTCCAGCAATCATCAATGGTGTGATTGGTTTTCTTACAGTACCTGCAGAACTTGTCTCGTCCTTTGGACTTTGAACGGCCCCTACTTTTATCTCTATTGTTGTCGTTGTAGTTGTTATCTCGCTGCTCTGGTCTGCCTCGAACCTGCAATGCATCGCCTTTGGAGGACGATGGGTTAGACTGCACCATAACTTTCATCTTTTCCCTGGTCTGCAGGGCCTCACAAACTTCCGCGAGGGTTAGTTCATCGCGGCTTAACAGTATGGTATCACGCAGGTTTGTAAAAGAGCTAGGCAGCGAACATAACAGCAGAAGAGCTAAGTCTTCATCATCATATTTTACCTCCATGGACACTAGGTCGGACACGATCTCCTTGAAGATCGACAAGTGGCTCATGACAGAACCACCATCTTGCATCTTGAGCGAGAACAACTTCATCTTAACATGCATCTTGCTGGTGAGATCTTTTGACATGCAGATCGACTCCAGCTTGACCCACAATGCGGCTGCGGATTTCTCCAACAGCACCTCCTGCAATATATCATTGGATAGATGAAGTTGAATCAACGATAAAGCCTTACGATCTTTGCGTTTCTCATCGGCAGTCCAATCCTTGGCTTCCTTATTCCCGAAAGAATCCAGCGCCTCATCAAGATCCGATGCTTGCGACAGAACCGCACGCATCTTTACTTGCCACAGAGAAAACCTCGTCTTGTAGTCCAGCAACGGTAGATCAAACTTCATCGATGCCATCGCGAATCCCTAATCTGAAACAGGGCTCTGATACCACTTGTTACACGCAATAGCAAAACAACGATGAAATTAAGCAAGATCGAACCAACGGGGACACGAGATTTTAACGTGGAAAACCCTTCCAAGGAGGAAGAGAAAAAACCACGGGCGCCAGCCAGCAATACTTCACTATTTCGGGTGAGGTTACAATCGCGCTGGGATTTAAAATGTATGACTTATCCCGTGCGGCGGCTTACAAGAGGTATATAAAGGCGGTCCTGACCTAACTAGGTCGGCAACAGGTAATCCAACTTCGTTGCGCCTCCGGCTCCACTCGTCAGAAGTTCGGCCTTTATCAGTATATACGAATATGAATTTGGATCACCATAAAATAACAGGGAGAACTCCCTGAAAACCAAAACCAGACTGCTAAACAAGAAAGCACGGAGCGCCCGCCGAAAGTGTCGGTGTTCCTGAGCATCAATGATCCTGCCGTTTTTAAAAAATTCGAAAAATATATTTCTGAGTTTTAAAAAATTCACAAAAAATCATGATATAGTAAATTGTGTGACCCACAAACCGTGCAATTTTTTAATTTCAAGTATGAAGTAATATGGGCCACACAAAAATAGATATGATCAAATTTAGAGATTTAAAATTGGCATGTTTTCATTTTTGTGTAGTTCAGAATACAAACTATTTAGAATTTATTTTTGCATGCTTGTAGGATACACCCTTGCCTACATCTGGAATTTTTTCAGAATTTTAACTTATAAATATATTTTTCGAACTTATTAAATGGTAGGAACACCGATGCCGAGGTGCACCAAATTTTCACTCCGAGCGATGCTGCATCAAGCCCCAGACCAACCAGTCAGGGCCCAGGCCCCGCAAACAAATTGAGCAAATCAGCTTCAAAGGTTTCTGTCGGATCCACCAATTAATGTGGGTCGGTTCGGTTAGGGTTTTCTCACGCTCAGGCGATTGAGGCGATCTAACCTTCCCGACGACGATTTGGCGGCGGTGACTCCCGATCGCCCCCGTCTTCGTCCTTCTTCTCCGCCCGTGACCCAGGTCTGCCCCGTGCACTAGCCTTCAGACCGCCATTGGTTTGGATCTCGGCACCTCGCCGTTTCTCCTCACTGTGGAACCCCGGTTGGTTAGACACGATGGCGGACAAGAGGATCATGGACGCAGGAGCAACCACGGCCGCCCTGGTGAGCGATCGCATCCATGCGACTGCATCAGGGGGTATGCCCACCAACGATCCGTTAGGTCCTTCGGCATCTGCGACAAATTCAGCTGGCGATGGCGTGACTGAGATGCTTCAGCGACTCAAGCTCACAAACCAGGAATCCACTGCTTTCGTCTTGGACGATGAAGGAGACGACGATCTTGGAGGCCCGCAATGGGCGCTGATGGGGAAGGTGCTGGCCCCAAACAACCTGCACATCTCGACAATCCGATCTGCATTGCGTCCTGCCTGGGGTAACCCTAAAGGACTCGAGCTTCACCCGATGGGACCAAATACTTTCATGGCGGAATTCGGATGCGAGATTGATAGAACACACATTCTGGACGGGGCCCCGTGGACAGTGGGTAGACATGCGATTATTCTCTCAGATTTCGACCCCTGTTTGAAGCCCGCTGACTTCCGCTTCGATGAGATCACTCTGTGGGCTCGCATATTGAATCTGCCTTTTGGTTTGATGAATGACAACAGAGGCAAGAAGCTGGCAGAATGTGTAGGTACAGTAAAAAAGATGGATGTGGATGCTAATGGCAGAGCTTGGGGAGAGTTTCTCCGTTTTAGAGTCACCATCAAGGTGTCTGATCCTTTGATGCGTGTTGTCTCGACTTTTTCCCAAAAAAGGCAGACAACAGATGTGTACTCGGTGATGTACGAACGCCTCCCGATCTTCTGCTTTTCCTGCGGTTTAATTGGGCACTCCACCTTGGCGTGTCCAACTCCGGCTGAAAGAGAGGCAGACGGTCTTCTGCCGTACCATGGTCCGCGCTTATGTGTCCCTGATGATCGTAGATCGAAGACAGGGGCTTTCTCAGGGCAAGGTTCTGCTCCTAGTGACCAGGGCTCTTGGACCGGCAATGGCCGTTTTGGTCCCAAAGAACAGGCGCAGCAGCCTGTCAAAACTACGGGTGGGAAAGATATAAATGGCGAGGTTTCGTCACCGGTTAAAACAAAGAAGCCAAGAAACCGGAAGGCCAAGGTTGATGGGCAGAATAATAGTGGCAAAGGGACAAATCAAGGCAAGGAAGGTCCTAGGAAAAGTGGAGTTAAGCGCAAGGTCTATGTTGAGAAGAATTCTCCATCTCCTGTTGCTTCCAATGCTCTAGTGCTTGTTACGGACAAGACTAATACACCTGTTGAGGTGCTTAATAATGAGGAGGCTGCTTCGGAATCAGACTCGAACAAGAAGCACAAAACTGAAACCAATGTATCATCTTCTGGATCGGCGGATCAGGCGGCGACTGCAAGGCAGTCCCGCCAAACGCAATGAGATTATTATGCTGGAACTGCCGAGGACTAGGGTCCGACTCGGTGGTTGGCGAACTCCGCTGGTTAGTGCGGACTTATCGACCCTCCTTCCTCTTCTCGTCAGAAACGAAGATGAAGGATACTAGAGCTCAAAATTTCATGTGGTCTTTGGGCTACTCAGGCAGTTTTGCTGTCAGTTCTGCGGGCCTTAGCGGAGGTCTCGCGCTTTTTTGGTTGTCTGACTTCACGGTATCACTTAAAGGATTCAACTCTCACTGTATTGATGTTTTGGTTACATCAGATGGGTGTTTATCTTGGAGAGAAACCTTTGTTTATGGGGAGGCACGTAGAGAACAATGACATGTGTTCTGGGACCTGCTGTGTCGCCTCCGAACGGAATGGAACGGTCCTTGGATCTGCTGTGGCGATTTCAACGAAGCTATTAGCCAAGACGAGCATTGTGGAGCTCGAGACAGATCGGAGAACCAAATGTCTCTATTTCGTGACTGTCTTGATACATGTGAGTTGGTGGATCTCGGCTTCACGGGACCTAAATTTACATGGAATAATAGGCAAAATGAGGAGAATCGCGTTAAGGTACGGCTTGATCGGGCAGTGGCTAACGGTGCTTTCACCTCACTTTTCGATGACTGCCTTGTTGAAAATCTAGTGACGACTACCTCTGATCATCTTGCCATCTCCATTAATCTCTCCAAGCTCAGTGACTGTGCCCCGGTTACTACTGTTAACAAAGGTTTCCGCTTTGAAGCAGCTTGGATTCGTGCACCTGATTATAAGGAGACGATGGAGAGGGCTTGGTCTGACAATGACCATGGTGATCACTCCCTTGTTGGGACGTGGTCAAAGCTACAGAACGTGGCGGCCTCACTCAAGGATTGGAGCCGTGATTCGTTCGGTGCTATCCGCAACAAGATCCTGAAACTCGAACGCAAACTGAAGCATTTACGCCTCGGAGGGGCTACGACCACTGAGATTCAAGAAGTTGAAAAGGATCTATGCGAACTGTTTGAAAGGGAAGAGATTATGGCGCGCCAACGCTCGCGGGTGGAGTGGCTTCGCGAGGGTGACCGTAACACGGCCTTTTTCCATGCCCGTGCAACAGCCCGCAAAAAAGCCAACCGAATCAAGGTTTTGGTTAGAGAAAATGGGGCACGGTGTGAAGATCAAACTGGAATTAAAGGTATGGTTCATGAGTACTATGCACATCTGTTTTCTTCTGAACCAAACCTCTCCATGGATGCTATTCTCGATGCAATTCCCTCTAAAGTTTCTGACGAGATGAATGCAGAATTGATTAAACCTTACTCGGACGAAGAGATCAAATTTGCTCTTTTTCAGATGGGTCCTACTAAAGCACCTGGACCGGATGGATTCCCGGCTTTATTTTATCAGAACCACTGGGATTTCTTTCATGGAGACATTTGCCGAGCTGTGAGAACCTTCCTCGAGGGAGGACAGCTACCTGAAGGGTTTTGTGATTCAGTTGTTGTTCTTATTCCTAAGATGACTAATCCACAACACCTGAAGAATTTTCGCCCGATCAGCTTATGCAATGTGCTCTATAAAATTGCTTCGAAGGTCTTAGCAAACCGTCTGAAGCTGCTTCTGCCAATGATCATCTCAGAGAATCAAAGTGCATTTGTGCCTGGACGTTTGATTACGGACAATGCACTGATTGCTCACGAGTGTCTCCATACGATACGGCAGCAGCATGCGAAGAGACCGTTCTTCGCTTTGAAAGTCGATATGATGAAGGCGTATGACCGCGTTGAGTGGGACTATTTATCTGGTTGTCTTCTGAAACTCGGCTTTTCGCAACGGTGGATCAGCACTATCATGCGATGTGTCACTATGGTTCGGTACACTGTTCGTGTGAATGGTGATCTAACCCAGCCCGTCATTCCAACGAGGGGCATTCGTCAAGGGGATCCTATAAGCCCCTATCTATTTCTTCTCTGCACGGAAGGACTTTCATGTCTATTGCAACAAAGGGAGGCCCAAGGTATGCTACAAGGTTTACGTAATTGTCGACTTGGCCCCCCAATTACCCATTTACTGTTTGCAGACGACAGTTTGTTCTTTGCGAGGGCAGATGTGAGAAGTGTTGATGCTTTGAAGCAGACTTTGCATTCGTATTGTGAAGGCTCGGGCCAAAAGATTAACTTGGATAAATCCTCCGTTTTCTTTGGCTCCCACTGCTCGGAAGTGATCAAGCAAGAAGTCATGCAAAAATTGGTAGTACGTACTGAAGCACTACAAGATAAATACCTTGGGATGCCCACCGAGGTGGGTCGATCGCCCACCAGTACATTCCAGTTTTTACATACACGTATATGGCAACGCATGAATGGGGCTTCAGATCGCCCTTTATCGAGAGCGGGGAAAGAGACATTCTTGAAATCGGTCATTCAGTCTATACCCACTTTCATTATGAGTTGTTTTCATTTGCCAGTCTCTAGCTGCACCTCAATGAGAAGATCTATTGCTAATTTCTGGTGGGGTATTGTGGAAGGAAAAAGGAAACTTCACTGGCGTTCCTGGGAGTGGCTGTCAACTCCAAAGGATCTTGGTGGAATGGGCTTCCGCGATTTGGTGATTTTCAACCAAGCAATGCTGGGACGACAAGGGTGGCGTCTCTTGACAGATCAATCCTCTCTTTGTGCCAGGGTACTCAAAGCGAGATATCATCCGAACTGCGACTTCTGGGATGCTCCTCGTCCACGGACAGCATCCTTTACATGGCGCAGTATTCTTTTCGGACGCGAGGTTCTGAGGAAGGGAGTACGATGGGGCAATGGCAATGGCAAATCTACTAAGATTATGTCTGACAATTGGATACCAGGTTTTATACCACAGTCAGTACGCACACTGGTTCCTATTCCATCTGATCAAACGGTGGACACTTTGTTCCTAGATGACACAGCGACTTGGGATTCAGAGCTGGTTAAGGCCATTTTTCCGAGTAACGTGGCGACCAGTATCTTGCAGCTTCCTATTATTCGACATGGTGACAGTGACTTGGCGTCATGGCCTCATGCACGCTTTGGAACATATACAGTTCGCTCGGCTTACAACTTAATGCGTACAGACAAGTTTGCTATTGAGCGCAGCCTTCCTGATGGTGGTTCTTCATCTGCTAGCCTAGATGGCGATGCCAAACAACGGAAGATGCTGTGGGCAACTAAAGCACCAGGGAAAATGAAGATTACTTTATGGAGATTTGCCCACGATTGTTTACCGTGTGGCCATCAGTTACAGAAACGACAGATACCAGCGAGGCTATCTTGTATTTTCTGCAACCAATATGAGACGATTGAGCATGCGCTGCTATTCTGCCACTTTGCTAAAGAGGTATGGTGTCAGGTTAAATCTGAATTCCCAGTTCAATTACAGCGCAACTCGTTTCTTTCTCCAAGGACTTGGGCCCTTGATTTCCTTGCTAGATGCTCTAAAGCTGAAGCCACAGTAGTCATGGTGACAATGTGGCATATATGGGATGCCAGGAATAAGGCCCGTGAGGAGGATGTACCGATTCATCCGAATTCCACCGCCTCCAAGATTAAACCTTTCTGAACATGATCTTTATTCATCTCTACAAGCCAGTCTCTAACCACAGGTGTGTATCCTCGTCTTCATCTCACAAATGGATGCCACCGCCGGAGGGAACTGTGCTGGCCAATGTGGACGCGGCGGTGTTTGCTCTATCTCGGAGCATGGGGGCAGGAGTGGTGATCCGAAACCATAGAGGAGAATGTCTGTCTGCCTGCAGACAACGTTTCGAGGAGGTCACCAATCCAGAAATGGCAGAAGCGCGTGCCATCCTTCATGCCATCTCCTTTGCTCGGGAGGAGGCCTATCCCAAAATCATCATTGGTTCTGATTGTTCTTCGGTGATCCAACGCTTGCTTTCGATGGCGACGGATCGATCCCTGCTCGGACCGGTGATGAACGACATCAAGACAGTGGCCATGGATTTTATTTCATGCGAGTTCATTCATGTTTTCCGAGACTCCAATGTGGCTGCCCATCTCTTAGCTAGATTGTGTGCTTCTTTTCCTGATTATGTGTGGCGTGGTGTGTCCCCGAATCTGATTCGGCAGACCATTTGTAATGACTTTGTGGTTATTTGATCAATAAAGAGTGCGTGATGTTCAAAAAAAAAAAAAAGGTTTCTGTCGGATCTTGCTGAAATGGTGTCTAGCACTATTTCATTGAGGAGCACAATCGTAACCAGCTTTGTCTGAATTGTCCAGTTAGGGGCATTCTTGTGCCTGATAGCTTTCACATCATCGGCAGTGTGTGCGAAGCTCAATTAGTCTTTGGCCACGCATGGAAGTTACTGACCTAGTGTTCTTTCTAGTTCATGAACTATGGATCTCCACAACGTACCTCATATGCCTTGGTCGCTACCGCCCGGGCGATTTCTATCTTGGAAATTCCCGTAGCTTGAATGGGCGTATGGATGGCATCGTATAAGACTATACAAGATAATTAGACCTAGATTCATGAGATGTTTCTCTCGCTTGAGTTAGCTTGCTGACATCATGAATGATATGGTTCTTTCTGTACTTTTTATGTGTACGTTTTTATTTTGACCATTAGTAATATTTAAGTGTTTTTGATGATTATTTTGCTTGTTCATTTATTTATTTATTTTGTTAACTTTGGTATTCATGGATATTTTTATTTTATTTATTTCAGCTTTGTTTCCCACTAACTTTCTTTTTGTTTCACTTATCTTTTGCCTTTTGCTCTTTGAGTAATCATGAATGGTTTCAAAATGATTTTTGTTTTTTTCACTTATATTTATTTTATGATTTTTAATTTCATGCCCCTGAGTCCTCTAGTCATTTTTTTCTCATAGAATTTCGTACTCATCACCTTTTCATTCTTCCATACCAGCCTTATAATGCCTACACCGAGAATTTATGTGAATCCAAGGCCCTGCTACCGTGTCTGAGTAGATTCAGACATCATTGAGACCGGTAAAATGTTGATGGGTGGGACCTAATCTTGCATACCTAGCTTTTAGCCCAAGTTTGTGTTTAAAATAAGGAGGGCCAAGACCTGACTATTGAGACATACAAAATCTTACATATGTGGCTGAATATGTTCGAGTTGAAGTCCTGACGCGACAATATTCTCATACGTAGGTTGTTTGACTTGTTATCTTAAATTGTTGTTTATACGTCGCGAGGGGAGATGAAAATTATAGGAAAACATATTCCAACACGTCTCGATATCATACAAACCCCTCACATGATAAAGATATCATACAAACTAACCAAACCTTTACAAGCAAGTTTAGGGCAATCTCTGTAACTAAATCGGAGCCTCCGAGCGATATCCCAGGGATTTAGAACACCATGACTAATCTATGAAACACCTCTTTCGTCTAGGGTGTCCATGAAACCAAAAGTAACAAGATCCACAAATGATTAGTTGGTTGGAATTAAATTCCTTTGGTAAAAATCTAGATCTAGGCCTCCTCGAGCACATCCCAAAAAATCAAAGAGATTGAAACACTCGTGTGTCGACATATGTTTATGGCGTCAGCCATAGGGCTAGCAATCGACGTCAAATAAACATGGGGTCATAGTTTTGGAAGTCTAGAATGGGATTGACATGGGTGATTACCTAGGTTCGGCCAATCATGTGTAGATAAAGACGTACTCCTGCTTGTGTATATTATATCTAGAAAATTTGTCCCAAATAATTGGGCACCACTAAGGATCGTATGTTGATATTTAGTGTTCCATTGGACTCCTTTGCTACCGTACAATGGAGTCCGTGTGCAATGTCTGATTGGCACGATCAATGCACCAGTCTTGTGCTAGCTAGTTAATTTTTCTTATTAGCTTCCTAATAAATATTTGCGAGGATCACGTCCAATCCCACAATTTCCAGACTCGGCTAAATGGATTGCAAACATCAGTGGTCAATGCATACCTTGTAGAGTTTCTAAATATTCTAGAGGTCATCCATCTAATTATAAACATTCCCAAAACTGCTCCCGTTAATTATTCCCGATTTTGAATACTACACTACGTACTATAATATGCTTTCTTATAAGCAAATTTAGTCTTCAATGCTAGAAAATTTGCTTTAGATGAAATTTAATTTGTTTTGCTATGGAATTGTAATGTGAAATTACGTTTTTGTAGGAAAGATTAGTTCATGCCCACCCAAAGAATTGGCTTCTACAATGAATGAGAAGTTTGCTTTGATGCAATAATTCTTTTGGTGTCCAATTGGTTTGAATTGCTACAAAATAATGTTTCCATAGAGCACAAAAATGCTTCTAACAATATAGTGATTTGTTTCCATCAATTAGAGCAATGCTTCAGCGAAATGAATATATGTATATATTGATTAGAGAAATGCTTTTAAGAACTAAAAAAATTATATCGACTAGATAAATGCTCCGAGCACATAAACAGTTGTTTTCATCAAGAATACAAATTAACATATGCTTCTAATAAAAAAATAAAATAGCTTAAAAAAACCACTTCCATGTAACAAACAATTTGCTCACGTGCATGCATATATGCTTACTTTGCTAATCATGTCTTGCTTCGATGGTTGATGACCCACAAGTATAGGGGATCACAACAGTCTTCGAGGGAAGTAAAACCCAAATTTATTGATTCGATACAAGGAGAGCCAAAGAATATTTATATGCCTTAACCACTGAGTTGTCAATTCAGTTGCACCTGAAAGTAGACTTGCTCGCAACAATTTATCAGTGGTAACAGTTTTATAACAGCGGTAGAAATAAAATAACAACAATAACAATCACGGAAAACAGCAGGATGGGAAGTACCGTAGGCATAGAGGGAATGTATGGACGGGCCTTGCATGGATAACATAGGTCATGTAATAATCTAACACGGGCATTGCAGATAATAATATAAAGCATCAAACATGTAGGCAAACCATAGGCATGTGTTTCAATATAGTCATACGTGCTCACAATGAGAAACTTGCACAACATCTTTTGTCCTACCAGCCCGTGGCAGCGGGGCCTCTAGGGAAACTACTGGTAATTAAGGTGCTCCTTTTAATAAAGCACCGGCACAAAGCATTAACCATCCCCTCCGGTTGTCCCAATTTCTGTCACTTTGGGGCCTCGGGTTCCGGACAATGATATGTGTAAACAACTTGTAGATATGATCAAGAAACATAATTATACTCATGAAACAATAACATGTTCAGATCTGAGATCATGGCACTCGGGCCCTAGTGATAAGCATTAAGCATAACAAGTTGCAACAACGGTAGAAAACACTAACAATGGATACTAGGCACTATGCCCTAACAATCTGGCATTATTACATGATCGATCTCATCCAATCCCTTCCATCCCTCTCAGCCTACAACGGTGTTTACTCACACATGGACAGGGGAATCATGGATGGTTGATGGAGAAGAGGTGGCGGTGTCGATGGAGATGATTTCCTTCGAATCCCCGTCCCGGCAGGACGCCAGAACAGGAACTTCTGATCCCCGAATCGAGGTTCAGAGTGGCGGTGGCGCTGTGTTGTGTTTCTGTGGAATATGACGACCCCCCTCGGTTTTTAGGTTACGGGGCATATGTAGTCGAAAGGGGAGTCCGAGGGGGTGAGGGAGTGGCCCACACCACCTAGCGGCGCGCCCAAGGGGGGTGCCGGGGGTGGTGTGGCCCCCTCCTGACTCCTCTCCTGGCCCCCTTCTGGCTCCCGGGGTCTTCTGGTGTTTTAGGACCAATGAGATCTTTTCTGGGCATTTTCACGAAAGTTGATTTTTCTGCACAAAAAAGAGACACCAAGGTAATTCTGCTGAAAACAGCATTAGTACGTGTTAGTGGTATCGAAAACTCACAAGTTTAGACAAAAACAATAAGAAAAGTGTTCGGAAAAGGAGATACGTTTTTGGACGTATCAACTCCCCCCAAGCTTAGCTTATTGCTTGTCCTCAAGCAATTCATATGATGTTAAATATACTCACTAAATGATCAAGTAGTGAGGCAATTCATAATAATTTGCATGGAAAATAAAAGTCACCCAGCAGTTATGCAAACCATGAAGAGATGCCAACAAACTAATAATAGACAACATGAAGTATATCAATCTGCAAGATTGCAATGCTCATAATAGGGTATGATAAAGTGTACTAGCTTGCCCTTGATAGTGGAGCAAAAAATAAATGCTAGGGCACCTCTGAAGTTCAAATGAATACTAGAAATAAAGATATCAAAGATACAAGCATCAAAGGTATACCACTATCAACCGTGTTTTGGGACAAGCACATTACAATAAGAATAACAATCATGCTCTCAAGAAGGTGCATAAAGCGAGAAGGTGAAGACTCAACATAAAATAAAATAAAGGCCCTTCGCAGAGGGAAGCATGGATTAACTCATGTGCTAGATCTTTTTATTTTATTAAACAGAGTTATTGAAAACATTTTTAAGAGAGGTGTATGCTTATGTAAACGAATGGTAAACAGACAATACAGTACGTCATAAGCCAACCAGATTTCACAAGAGTGAATCCCATAGAAGGACACATCTGGGTAGAAGGTCATCCCTCTTTCTCTTTTGTTTACACAATTATGCTTTGACTGATAAATCAGGGGCAAAAATAGTGAAGAGAATTTGTTGTATTAATTTGGGGCTGGGCACCCCGCTGCCGGCTCTTCTATCATTTGGATAAGCGGATGAAGCCACTAGTCGAGGGTGTGAAATGCAACCAACAAGTGAGATAAAGATTCTCTATTTACGTCCTCATGAGCTAAAACAGGGGCACAAAACAGGAACAATTTTTCGAAGGTTTTAAAGGTAGCACACGAGAAATTTACTTGCAGTGGCGGTTGAATACCACATATATAGGTAGGTATGGTGGCCACATTTGGAAAACTTTGGTTTTAGGGAGTTGGATGCATGAGTGGAGCTCATACTCAGTACAGGTGAAGGCTAGCAATAGACGGGGAGTGACAATCGAGAGAGCAACAACTGTCATAATCATGCTTGCGACAAAACTAAATTAACAGGGGCATGAAAATGATACAAATACTCCGAGGCAAAATAAATCATCGAGGCTTAAGTGACTTTTGTTTTCAGTCATAGCATGCGTGATCATGTGCCAAGTCGATTCAAACGAAACAATCAAAGGAAGATACCGCAATGTCGTACCCTTCATGAATAAAACAATGCAAGCAAACATTCATACGACATGCTATCTTATATTAATAAGTTGGAACTAACACGTGAGAGTACAAACTACTAAGCATCAATTAACTAACATACACCTTACATGAACGGACTAAGCATGTTCACACAACGAGTATATGTACAAAAATAAAACAAATAGAGTTCATATCAGCCTCACACCACAACTTGGATTATCGTAAATCATCATTACTGCTCTTCACTTGTGGATTGAATAATATAGAATGATAATCAAGCTCCAATGGAGACACGTAAGTCCGGTGAAATCTGCAACAAATTTTACAAAGCAAAGAAGAACAACAAATATTTTTGGATTTTAGAATTAAACAAGAACAGAAAGAAGCAAGCAAACAAAGCAAAATATTTTTGGATTTTTGAATACTAAACCAAAACGAGAAAAGAAAGCAAACCAACAAAAGAAACTAAAGAAGCAAACAAAGAGAAACAACGAAAATATTTTTGGTCTTTTTGTGTTTTGGAAAACAAGAACAAAACGATAAAAACAAAGAGAAACGAAAGAAACCGAAAACAAACGAAAGAAACGAAAATATGGATATACAAAGAACCGACCGAACTTGATATAAAGATGAGTGTGATGTCGGTATACCTCCCCCAAGCTTAGGCTTTTGGCCTAAGTGGAGATCGTCCCCAAGGGGACCATGAGGTGGCGCCCCCGTAGTATGCTGAGGAGGAACCCTCCTCCTGATATGTGCTCGAGGACGCGCCGGTGTACTGCACATTGTGGTCCTCGGGAGGCGCGTCTCGCCTCTCCTGCTGCATGTAAAACTCCGTAGTGCTTAGATGCTCCTCTACCTCCTCCTTGGAGCGCGACCATGGTGACCTGTCAATCTTGAACAAAACAGACTGCGGCAAAATAACTTTCCGCTCTCTATATACTAAGCGATCAGCAGTAGAGTTAGCAGTGAGAAACTGATGAGACTTCATGGCATCAAGGTTGAGTCTATAGGGAGCAATCAATTCATCATCAGGAGCAATAGAAAATTCTAGATCAGTTGCTATACGTGTAGCAATAATGCTCCCAAAAATGGGCCCCTTAGCAGCAAGGCGGGGTGCAACAAGTGCACCAAGGTTGTACTTCTTGCTACGGTTAAGCGCATCATCAATTAAAGCAAGGTGATAACTAGAAATGTTGCTAGTGTTCGCCCTACCAAGGATACTAGTAGCAATATAGTAAGTAAAATATCTAAGAGCAGGAAGTTTAATGTTCCTTATCTTCCCACGCTGGGGTGAGCGACCATCATCGTTGGTGATTTCTCGGTAAAGCGCCACAAGATCCACGGGTTCATCCTGAATCCTGCACGCTGTCCCGGAAGCGTTGCTACCTATAATGGTACAAAAAGTCTTCAAGGGCAAAGAAAAAGAACTGCTATATAACTTGAAGGCAAGTTTTTGTGAGAGCGACATACTGAAGGCTTTCATCCTCCATATAGCTGGTTAGAACAACTCTTTCAATAAGCATCAGAAAGTCATCTAACAGACCTGCACTTCTTAGAAATGTGACACAAGGAAAGCTAGAGGGATTAGCGATACCATCACCTCCCGCATCATCGATACTAGGTGCAATAAGGTCTTCATTATACGATAGCCTCACTAAAGTGGATGAACGTGCGGGACTTGTCCTTGTAGGAGCATCACTCCTAAATATCTCTCCAAAATTATGATTATACATCTCTAAAAAATTTCAACAATCATCATAAAAATTAATTTCAAGCAATTATAAGGTGGAAACTACCATAGGGACTTATAGGAGAGCTAAACATGCATCAAAACTACATTATATCTACTCAAATCAAGCATGCAAACTCACATAAGATGTCACCTATAGTACCAAAATACTCAAGAAATACTGCACTAAACAAAATTCTACTAGGATAATTGGAGGAGTCACATACTGGAGAGCAAATGCACCAAATTTCAGCACAAATGATGGGCTGAGCAAAGAGATCGAAAAATCTCGAGGAAGAATAGCAAGAACTCGGGTTCCAGGAAATATGTTGACTTTGGGAGGTGAGAGAGGGAATTTTGGCAGGGGAGAGAGTTAGTGGGGGGCCAGGGGGCCCACACCATGTGCTGGCGCCACCAGGGGGTAGGCCGCGCTGATGCACTTTGTTGGGAACCCCAAGAGGAGGGTGTGATGAGCACATCGGTAGGAGTTTTCCCCTTAGTTAAGAACCAGGGTTATCAATCCAGTAGGAGAAAGAGGACCTTCGGAAGGTTGATGCCACTGACGGTGGTGCTGGCGCTTCACAGGTGTCAGCAACAACGTGGAACCTGCACACAACACAACCAAAATACTTTGCCCTAACGGTACAGTGAGGTTATCAATCTCACCGGTGTTTCTGAAAACAAAGATTAGACATATAGTGTGGAAAACAGTGTATGCTTGCAGTAAGTAAAGAGAGCAGAAAATTGTTGTGGTTTGTTTAACAGTGTGGAAAAATGGACCGGGGTTCATAGGTTCACTAGTGGTGTCTCTCCATAAAAGATAGCATGCTGGGTGAACAAACTACAGCTGGGCAAATGACAAATAGAGGTTTCACCGTAGTGCACAATATGACATGAAGATTACTATGATGTTTAGTGCGGGCATTACAACAATATACATAGATCGACATCCATTGACATCTATGACTAATAATCCACCCTCAGGTTATCATCCGAACCCCCTTTGGTATTAAGTTGCAAGCAACAGATAACTTCATTAAACAAAGTGTGTAATGTAAGCAATGATTATGCACGCGGGCACTCTCACCGTTGTTTTCTCCCTAATGGCAACAACACATCCCCCCTTCACGTTTCTGTCACTCGAGCAAGGTGGTGAGGAGGCATGAACCTACTATCGAGCATAAATACTCCCTTTTGGAGTCACTAGCAACTACTTGGCCAGAGCAACCACTAGCAACGGAGAGCATGCAAGATCACAAATAGCATATGCAAATAAAGACTATAATCAACTTGGAATAAGGTCAATATTCATCGGATCCCAGCAAACACAGCATATAGAATTAAATAAGATCAATCTCGATCATGATAGGCAGCTCCCGAGATCTAGACATGCAGGCATATGAGGAGAAGACAACCATCTAGCTACAGCTACGAACCCGTAGTCCAAGGATGAACTACTCACGCATCACTCCGGAGGAAGGCATGGTGACGTAGAAGCCTTCGGTGATGATCACCTCTCCGGCAGGGTGCCGGAAACAGCTTCAGGACCCCCCTGATCTAGGGTTGACGGTGACGGCGGCTGCGGAACTTTTCGGGGATTTTTTATCAGGTCTTTAGGGTTTTCCATCTGGGGGCTTAAATAGACGAAAGGGCAAAGGCGGTGGAGCTCCAGGGGCCCCACATCCATTGGTGGCGCGGCCAGGAGGACCCATGCCACCCTATGGTGTTGCCCCCCTGTTGCCCGTCTTCGACTCCTCCTCGGTGTTCTGGATGCTTCCGGGGAAAATAGGAACTTCGGGCTTTATGGGGTCCAATTCCGAGAATGTTTGCAGAGCAACTTTTCTGAAACCAAAAACAACAGAAAACAGGGAACTGGCACTTAGCATCTTGTTAATAGGTTAGTACCGAAAAACTTATAAAAATGCTATAAATAAGGGAGGAAACAAGTAGCAATTGGCAAAATATGATCATGGAGCATTAGAAATTGTAGATTCGTTGGAGACGTATCAAGCATCCCCAAGCTTAGTTCCTACTCGTCCTCGAGTAGGTAAACGATAAAACAATAATTTCTGAGGTGACATGCTAGTAACATAACTTGATCAATCTAATGTAAAAGCATATGCACGCTGAGATCATAAAACTTTAAACACAGTCATGATAAATAAAACTTTAATAATAAAGCATAGAAATTACTTTGCATCACGAAGAGTAACTCAAATAAAGGATCATGAATAATAATGCAAAGAAAGGTAGACGTTTGTTTCAGGTATAGAGAAAGCATGGCAAAGTGATATTTCGATTGTCCTTAAGAGTGGGGCAAAACATAAATGCCAGGACACCTTCAAATTTCATGAGGAAGACTAGAACAAATAATTTAAGAACAAATAATATCACATCATGAAGTAATTATTGATGCTTATGGGACAAATGCACATAGAACTCAGAATGGCAAAAATGCTCTCTCAACTGTGCATAAAGTTAGAAGATGGAGACTCAACATAAAAGTAAAAGAAAGGCCCCTTCGCAGAGGGAAACAGGGATCACTCATGTACTAGAGATTTTATTTTATTAAACAGATGTATTAAAAGTTTGACACTGAGTGTCTATATTTTGGGAGATGTATGCTAATGTCAACGAATGGTAAACAGAAAATACAGTACGTCACAAGCCAACTGGATTCACAAGAGAGTCTCCCATAGTGAAGGACGCAACTGGTGTAGAAGGTCATCCCTCTTTCTCTTTTGTTTACACAATTATGCTTTGACTGATAAATCAGGGGCAAAAATAGTGAAGAGAATTTGTGTGCACTAATTTGGGGCCGGGCACCCCATTGTCAGCTCTTCTATCATTTGGATAAGCGGATGAAGCCACTAGTCCAGGGTGTGAAATCCAATCAACAAGTGAGATAAAGATTCTCTATTTACGTCCTCATGAGCAAAAACAGGAACATAAAGCAGGAGTAATTTTGAAAGTTTTAAAGGTAACACATGAGCAATTTACTTGGAGTGGAAGTTAAATACCACATGTAGGCAGGTATGGTGTACACAATGGGAAAAACTTTGGTTTAAGGGAGTTTGGATGCACGCGTATAGCTCATACTCAGTACAGGTGGAGGCTAGCAAAAGACTGGGAGCGACAAATCAAGAGAGCATAAGAGCCATAATAATGCATAGCGACATAAGCATCATTAATTAAAACATAAGCAGTATCACAAGTTCAAAAACTAAGTGGTAATGGGGGCTATTCGTGACTGGTTTGTAGTCATAAACATGGTGTGAGCATGCGCCAAGTCAACCAAATAAAACATTCGAAAGAGAATACCATATATTGATGCTTTACTATGACAGGAACAACTCATGAATCTTTCAAGACATATTAAACACTCTCGGCTATTTGAGGCTAGTCATTCTACTCAATAACCAAAAGGCTTTAAAACTAAAATAACACTTAGCATGGCATGAAAAAGTCCTAGCCATAGTCTATACAAGCTTCTACTAGTACTGTTATAAATTCTACTTCAAGCAACATTTTTCTTTCTCCCAACAAGCACCATACAAAACATGCTTTAACAAAAATACTATTTAAGATACAACAAGAAAACATGAGAGTACTCACATAACACTACTAAAACTAACATCTCTAATAAGAGATGCATGCAAAATAGGAGCTAAATAAATGCAGCAGCTAGACAGAGATTAAGAATACGACGTATTCTCGTGAAAAAGCGGAGTGTGTCACTCTCCAATAAAAGAATGCTGGGGTCCAACCAAGCTTATTGGAAAATAAAAATAAAAACTGAAAGCAAAAGCAAAAACAAAAGACGCTCCAAGTAAAGCACATAAGATGCGACTCAATAAAAATATAGTTTCACTAGAAGTGACCTGATAATTTGTTGATGAAGAAGGGGATGCCTTGGGCATCCCCAAGCTTAGACGCTTGAGTCTTCTTGGAATTTTCTTGGATGTACCACCAGAGCATCCCCAAGCTTAGTCTTTTCACTCTTCTTGGTCACATCATATCATCCTCTTCTCTTGGCCCCTGAAAACTTCCTTCACATCAAAATACTCACAATCTTCATTAGCAACGTTAGTGCAATTGAAATAATAAATTCACATGGTTCAGTTTCAACACAAGTCTAACACTCAAAAAACATTATCTACTGTCACAACTTCTTTCAAAACTCTTTTTCTCAAAATAACATCAAAAGAAAGAGATTAAGATGCAAATGCTATAAATGGCAGAAATCTGTCAAAACAGAACAGTGGGCAAAGATCGATTTAAAAAAAAATTATGTTGCTCAAATAAAAAAGTAGTATTCTAAGAAAGTTTGCGTATATAACTCAGGATTCAACACAAAAAATCTCAGGTCATTTTGAATTTTCTATGATTTTTAACGAAATTAACAGTGGATAACAGAAATCTGTTTCCTGCGCAGAAATCCGAAATATAGGCTCAACTTTCCACTAGAGGCTTTACTTGGCTCAACAAAAACACAAAATAAAAGATACAACGGGGTTGCTAAGGAAATAGAAAACACCCAGGTGCAAAGAACACAAAAAAAAGAAGGAAAACGGGTTGAAAACAGCGAAATAAAACGGGTTGTCCCGGTAGCGCTTTTCTTTAACGCCTTTCAGCTAGGCAAAAAAGGGCAGCTCAAGTATTTTCAGGTGAGGCATTCAAATCAATATTTGGCAATTCTTTAATAATGCATTTTATTTTATCTAAGTGAGTTTCATAGGCTCCTCTCTTATTACTTTTAGTCTTACTATCTTCATCAAATAAATTCTCAGGAACAATCCAATCAAAATTCTATTCTTGGGCTTCGTGCAGAGCTACTAATTTAAAGGGGATTGGTATTTTATCCTCTGTTTCATTATTAGATTCAGTTTTTTCTATACCATGAACAATATCTACACATGAGCCAAGAATATTAAAACTATCAAAGACTTTGCTAACTTCTATAGCAACATCCCCGAATTCTTTAAGCATAGTTTCTAAGATGAAGTTTCGTTTCTCAACATCTTCAATGTTATTCAAGTTGAGGAACATATGTTGCATTATGGGATGGAGGTTAACAAACCTAGCTTCTAGCATGTGAACTAAAGAAGTTGCAGCAGTCTCGTAATTGGGAGCAAGTTCTACTATGGATTTTTCCTCAAAGTTATCATGCTTACTAACATGATCAAAGAATTCTTTGATAGTGTCCTTTCCAAGTATAGAACCACTTCCTACCGGCAAATCTTTCAAGGTAAACTTAGGGATCAACATGATGAGAAATAACAACGTAGAGAAAAAAAATAACAACTATGAAGTAAACTAATTTTTTTTGTGTTTTTGATAAAGAGAAGCAAAACAAGACAAATATAAAAACTAGACAATAAACAAAATAAAGAGGTTGAGAGTGAGAGACTCCCCTTGCCAGAAGAATTCTTCCTCCCTGGCAACGGCGCCAGAAAAATCCTTGATGCACTTTGTTGGGAACTCCAAGAGGAGGGTGTGATGACCACAGCGGTAGGAGTTTTCCCCTTAGTTAAGAACCAAGGTTATCAATCCAGTAGGAGAAAGAGGACCTTCGGAATGTTGATGCCACTAACGGTGGTGTTGGCGCTTCACCGGTGTCAGCAACAACGTGGAACCTGCACACAACACAACCAAAATACTTTTCCCCAATGGTACAGTGAGATTTTCAATCTCACCGGTCTTGCTGAAAACAAAGATTAGACGTATAGTGTGGAAAAAAGTGTATGCTTGCAGTAAGTAAAGAGGAAAGGAAATTTTTGTGGTTTGTTTAACAGTTTGGAAAAATGGACCGGGGTTCATAGGTTCACTAGTGGTGTCTCTCCATAAAAGATAGCATGCTGGGTGAACAAATTACAGCTGGACAATTGACAAATAGAGGTTGCACCGTAGTGCACAATATGACATGAAGATTACTGTGATATTTAGTGCGGGCATTACAACAAGATACATAGACCGACATCCATCTGCATCTATGACTAATAATCCACCCTTAGGTTATCATCCGAACCCCCTTAGGTATTAAGTTGCAAGCAACAGATAACTGCATTAAACAAAGTGTGTAATGTAAGCAATGATTATGCACGCGCGTACTCTCACCGCTGTTTTCTCCCTAATGGCAACATCACATCCCCCTTCACGTTTTTGTCACTCGGGCAAGGTGGTGAAGAGGAATGAACCCAATATTGAGCATAAATCCTCCCTCTTGGAGTCACTAGCAACTACTTGGCCAGAGCAACCACTAGCAGCGGAGAGCATGCAAGATCACAAATAGCATATGCAAATGAAGTCTATAATCAACTTGGCATAAGGTCAATATTCATTGGATCCCAGCAAACACAGCATATAGAATCACATAAGGTCAATCTCGATCATGATAGGCAGCTCACGAGATCTAAACGTGGAGGCATATGAGGAGAAGACAACCATCTAGCTATAGCTACGAACCCGTAGTCCAAGGCTGAACTACTCACGCATCACTCTGGGGGCAAAGACATGGTGATGTAGAAGCCTCCGGTGATGATCTCCTCTCCGGTAGGGTGCCGGAAACAGCTTTAGAACCCCCCTGATCTAGGGTTGACGGTGACAGCGGCTGTGAAACTTTTCGGGGATATTTGATCAGGTCTTTAGGGTTTTCCATCCAGGGGCTTAAATAGACGAAAGGGCAAAGGCGGTGGAGCTCCAGGGGCCCCACACCCATAGGTGGCGCGGCCAGGTGTCGCACCCGGACTTCTAGGGGATACTCACAGTCCGTTAAACAGTAGATAAATGGCTTACGGGGCATACCGGCACCCGCATCTCAATATGAGCAGGCCAACACGTAAACGTGTGACAACCATTCTCTTACTATTCATCGTCTGCGCAAACCATCCCGTAGAAATCCAGATACTTCCGTTGACGTACTTCAAAACATACACACATGGTACGTCAACGGCATTGGAACAATTGATATCACAACAGATCTCTAAGACACAAAAGATTGAAATAAGTTGCAAATAGCTCTCATTAGAGCAGAGATAGCAAATACAATCATCCAGAGGACACATGTCCCAACAATACATCATTACAACACAGCGGAAGCATTCAACATGTCTGAGTACAGACAAGATCCAAATAGGCCTAAGAGGCCGGAAACGAAAAGACGGAGCCCATCCATGAAGTCTCGGATCCTGCCCGGGTCCGCTATCTACTCGTCAGCAGTCTCGTCATACTACGCGTAGTAGCCACCATGTAGATCCTCGAAACGTCGTCTGCGGAAACCACAGCCCCAAAGGGGTCAGTACATAAACGTACTGGCAAGCAAGACTCACAGTTCACCAAAGTGTAACCCGTCAACACCAAGCACAGATGCCTTGGGTTCAACGGAAGAAAGGGGATATAAAAGATGCTGCAACTGGCTGCGCTAACCAACTATAGAGATTCTACCACTTCCGGCTAACAGAAAGAAGATAAGATCGAGTATTGTAACCAACTGAAAGATAACTTCAAACAAACCCATCCTGGATCTCGCTCCTTATCCAAAGAAGCAATCCGAGGATAACTCACACGGTTGGATTAAAGATGAATCAAGTTATTGTGTCAATAATCCTATTACTAGTCAAGTTGTTAATTATTGGGTGTGAGATTGTGAATTATTAGGTTTAAGTTGTCCTGAGTACTTGTTAGCCAGTACTTTCACCAAGTAGTCCATAACCGCGGAAAACACGGCTTCTCGAGAAGATTTATCCCTGCAGGGTTGCACCAATTTGGCCGTACACGCAAGAATAACCCGCCAGATGGGATGCCTCCCACCAAGCGGGGCACTCTACACAACTCAACTCTTCTTCGCATCAAGCCCAAAGCACCTTGGGCGCACGGCTAATCGAGCCCAGAAGAAAATGGACCCTCATAGCACTCTAAGAACGTGTCCCCCTATATGCCGACTACGAAAGTTCCACCCGGGTACCAAGGGCTCGCAAGATCATGCATGCAGCAAATGGAAAACCCGAACTAAATGAGGCGATTTGGACGAGATGCGAATCGAATCAAATTGAGGGGGGGCGCCCATACTCGCTTCCCACATGCGGTTAGTGCGCTCATCATGGATCAGTAGACAAGACCCTTTTCCTATTAGGGTCGACACTAGCAGGCCTCAAAACCACAAGGGCCTCCTTCCGGTGCCTTATCATCAAATTATTATTGATAATAACATTAGCATGATTGATTGATTAAACATCGAGCCCCCAGAACATAATGGAATAGTAACAGAAAGTAACGGGTAACAGACTCGAGCAAAACAACCTAAGCATGCTAGTAAGACACGGGCTCAAACAAAGGGGTTATAGGAGTGGAGGTGAGGCAATATCAGGGTTAAGGGATTCATGTGATAGGTTCGTAACAGAAACAACTACTACTATGGCTTAGCAGGAATAGACAATGGAAAGTATCGGTAACCAATGTTGAAAGGAACACAATGGTTCATGTGAGTGATAACTTGCCTGCAAACCCAGTAGCCTGGTACTGAGCTAACTCCTTAGAAGGGGTGTCGTAAGTATCGTCGGTCTCAACGTCGTCGTTTATCCGAGAAGAAGCAAACAAACAATGCAGAAAGATAAACAATCAATAACATGGCATAGTGCACAAACATGGGATGATGCATGACCATTTAATTTATGCAACAAAATAAACTAGTTGACAAGATAACAACATGATTAAATGGACCCACATGCAATTTGGATTGCATATGGAGAGCCCATGAATTATGGTTGAATTAATTGTTTTACAACTAATCATCATGTGAAAGTTGATTAGCATGATGCATGGATGAGGAAAACAGCAAAATAACAACAATAGAACCAAATGGAAATAAGGTTTACCCATTTTGAAATTTTTAGTTATTAAGTTAAGGAATTTTGGTTTCTTAAAGGTGTCACACAAGCATTTGTTGTTTTCACCACTTTTAATTGTTCAAAATAGATCACAAAGTTTATATTTGAAAAGAAAACAAGATTTTAGTTGGAATACATGTTTCACTTGTTGAAAAAGGATTTCAAATAAATTATTTATGAATTAAACAAGTTTAAGCAAGAATTAAATGAATTTAATTCATACATGAACTTATTTGAATTTTTATTTGTTCAAAACATTAAAACAAATTCATATTTGAAAAGATTATACTTTTATGGTTTGAAAACATATTTTATTTGTGGAAATTGGATTTAAAATGAGCAAGTTATTATTTTGGCAATTTTAAATGCATTAAATAAGAAACAGTTGTTTTCAGCAATTTAAATTATTCAAAACAGTAAACAAAATTGATATTTGGAAAGTAAATGAAAAGTTGATTGTAAAACATATTTAGTTTGTGGAATTTGGAATTTTTATGAACAAGTTATGATTTTTGCAAGTTTAAGTGAATTAAACAAGAGTTCAAATATTTCAACAATTTAAAATATTCAAAACAGTAACAAATTGCATTGAAAAGGTTGAAAACATGTATCAAAGGTTTCATTTAACATTTTGGGCTATCAAACATAATTTTTGGGTGATTATTGAATTTATTATGCAATTTCCATAATCATTCTTATTCTGCCATTTTAGTAAACAGATGGAAACATGCTCAAAATTAATTCAATTGTGTCCAAATAAAATACCAATGTGTAGAGTTTGTTAAGACAAATTTTTAGAGACCAAGTTTGCTTAAATTGGATGAGTATAATTAAAGTTATGAAATTCCAAAGTTTCCAAATTTTATTGCATTTTCAGTAATTAATTATTTAGTGCAAAAATTGTTACAGAAACATATTGCAAATTTGACATTACTAGAAGGAGCACAAAATTATGAAACCACAGGATTTTGAATCATTCAAATTGGAGTGATATTCAATTTTATATGGAATTTAGAAGTAATTGATCAGATCTGTCTTTCTGAACTGCGGGCAGAAAAAGAAAAAAAACAGAGAATAAAAAGGTGTGGTGAGGGGGAAATCGAACCCAGCACCTGTGGGTTAGGCGCAAGGGGTGTTGACCAGTGGGATAGTGCCCTGATTTGTGATGGGAAGGGAAGCAGTGGGTGGTTAAGGTTCAGATGGGCGCGCTTAACTGAACTAAAACGGAAATAAGGAGCAGAAAAGAGTGGGGGGGGGGGGGGGCTGGGATTCGATCCCCCCACCTCGCGGTGCGCGCAGAGAGGCAGCACCACTGGGGTGTTCTGCTCGGTTGTGACATAAGGGGGGTGCGGGCGAGGATAAGGTGTTGGCTCGCGGGAATTTTAACTGAACTTGAAAACTCAGATCGGTACAGCAGGTTGACAGGGGGATGGCCGCCGGCGATCGGAGCGCTGTGCTCGCCGGAGGCGCGGTGCGTGGGGGTGCGGTGCTGGTGCGTGTGCTGCGACATGTGATCGAAGGGGAGGGAGAGGAGGAAGGGAACCGAGGCTGCTGCTCACCTTCGAGCTGGCAGGAGGAGGCAGGGAGCAGGGGCGATGCAGGGAAGTTGGAGGCGACGGGAGGCGATGGCGCCGGCGACTGGAGGCCTCCCGGTGCGCGCCGAGGTGATGAGGAGGGAGCCCGCGGTGGGGCGGCTCCATTCCCGCCCTCACCGCGGCCGGAGGGGCCCTCGACGGCCGGCGTTCACCAGAGCCAAAAGGAGGAAAATTCGGTTCAGCTAGGTGCAGTTACAGAGAAAATAGAGAGCAGAGGGAGGAGGGAGATATTGGAGGCGGATAAGGAAGGAAGGAGGGAGAAAGAAGAGGGGTAGGGGAACCCTAGGGTTTGGAGGTCGAGTTATAGGGAGGGGGAGAGGATGGTGGCCGTTCCCTGTGCATCTCTGAGACGTGGAGGTGCAGGATGACTGCCGTACGAAGAAGTCAAAGTGGGAAGGGGTATCGGGCTGAGGTATTTTGGTGGGCTGGGCCTCTCTCCTCTCTCTGTTAGCTGTTAGGTTTATTATTTTTCTTTGTTTTTTTTTTTTGCTGATTTGAAAAGGAAGAGATAGATGAGTGTCAGGGCTAGGAAAAATTTAGGAAAATTGTGGTTAGGAAAAAGTTTTAGAAAAAATGTGTTTTAGCTATTTAAGTTAGCAGCAACCACTTGCCAACATTGGGATTTTTTTTAAAAAAAAAGTTCAGATATAAATACTATTTGTGATTTGATTGGGATTTGAAATAATTTGAGATTAAGTGAGTCATTATTAAAAGGAAACATATAATTGGTTTTTGGGCCCTCAAGTTATTTTGAAGCAAATTGATTGGAGTGTTTTGTTTCATTGATTCAAATGGTTGTTGTTTGGAAAATTAAATGAATTGGAATGCAATTTAAATGAATTTTGGGTATTAAGTGAAATATTGAAAGCAACAATTTAATTAGTTTGAACCTTAGTTTAATGGAAACAAATGATTGATTTGTTTTGCAATTTTCATAATTTCAACATGGTTGTTGTTAGGAAGAAAATCATAATTGAATTTGAAAAGGGTTTGATATTAAGTGATTTTTTTGATAGAAACAAAACAACAGTTTTGGAATCACACTTTAATGGAAACAAACAATTGTTTTATTTTGAAATATCATTTTGGAAATTGTAACATCACAAGGATGAAACAAAAGGTTTGAATTTTTGGTGTGAAATTCAAATAGAAAACAAAGGAAAACAAATGAAAACAGTTGGAAAACAAATGAAAACGGAGGAAAACAAATGGAAAACAAGCAAAACAAATGCAATCAACATGATGCCATGATGCAAAACATAAAATAACAGAGAGCAAAACATTCTAATGGCTATTTTTCATACTTGGGATGTTACAAAACGCCCCCCTTGAAGGAATCGCGCCCCGAGATTCCTACTGAGAAAAGAAAAAGGTCCGGAAACTTCTTGGGAAGATCCTCTTGAGCTGTGACACGTGAAACACATCGTGCACCTTGGATAGTTTTTCTGGAAGTTCAAAACGATAGGCGTTCCTGGCAACTCTTCTGGAAAGATGTCAGGGGAATTGGAAACCACCGGAACATTTTTGAGTAGAGGTAGGTGTATAGCTGAACAGAATTTGATTGATTTGGAGGATAGACTATCTGGAATGTGGTGATTCAGTAAGTGGGAGGCATACTAAAATCCACAACAACAACAACAACAACCTTTCTGGCCAGATAGACTTGTTATTTGGGAAGTTTTGATTAGACGCCGGTAGAAGAACTGAAATGGAAAACAACAACAAGATTTCAACGGACGAAAAGGATGTTGAGAAGAACAGGATAACGAAGCAACACCGGGAAAAACGAGACCAAAAACTCCTGAGGTACTACGGAAAAACCCATCCGGGCTTCTAAAGGATCAATAACTACTGCTTAAGGAATAGAGGATCTGCTTCCGGGGCTTACACGCCTCCGTTCTCAATCATGAGTAGGCAACATGATAAATCATGTCACAACCACCTCCATTCCTATGGTCTAGTAGATATAACCATCCTAGAGAAACCAGGATTCGTGAAATCCTAACTTGAAAGTTTAGATGAGAACAGAAAACAACGTTGCACTTCCTTACCAGAAAAGGGTGGGTGGGTGGGGAAAGAAGAAAAAGAACAGAATTCCTACTCTCACGTTTCATTTTTCCTATATAGCTACAAAATAGTTTCTAGACTCAACTGCGACCAGTAAAAAGGGATCCTACAGGCAGACAAGCTCTGATACCATTTGTCGCACCCAGACTTCTAGGGGATACTCACAGTCCGTTAAACAGTAGATAAATGGCTTACGGGGCATACCGGCACCCGCATCTCAATATGAGCAGGCCAACACGTAAACGTGTGACAACCATTCTCTTACTATTCATCGTCTGCGCAAACCATCCCGTAGAAATCCAGATACTTCCGTTGACGTACTTCAAAACATACACACATGGTACGTCCACGGCATTGGAACAATTGATATCACAACAGATCTCTAAGACACAAAAGATTGAAATAAGTTGCAAATAGCTCTCATTAGAGCAGAGATAGCAAATACAATCATCCAGAGGACACATGTCCCAACAATACATCATTACAACACAGCGGAAGCATTCAACATGTCTGAGTACAGACAAGATCCAAATAGGCCTAAGAGGCCGGAAACGAAAAGACGGAGCCCATTCACGAAGTCTCGGATCCTGCCCGGGTCCGCTATCTACTCGTCAGCAGTCTCGTCATACTCCGCGTAGTAGCCACCATGTAGATCCTCGAAACGTCGTCTGCGGAAACCACAGCCCCAAAGGGGTCAGTACATAAACGTACTGGCAAGCAAGACTCACAGTTCACCAAAGTGTAACCCGTCAACACCAAGCACAGATGCCTTGGGTTCACGCAAGAAAGGGATATAAAAGATGCTGCAACTGGCTGCGCTAACCAACTACAGAGATTCTACCACTTCCGGCTAACAGAAAGAAGATAAGATCGAGTATTGTAACCAACTGAAAGATAACTTCAAACAAACCCATCCTGGATCTCTCCCCTTATCCAAAGAAGCAATCCGAGGATAACTCACACGGTTGGATTAAAGATGAATCAAGTTATTGTGTCAATAATCCTATTACTAGTCAAGTTGTTAATTATTGGGTGTGAGATTGTGAATTATTAGGTTTAAGTTGTCCCGAGTACTTGTTAGCCAGTACTTTCACGAAGTAGTCCATAACCGCGGAAAACACGGCTTCTCGAGAAGATTTATCCCTGCAGGGTTGCACCAATTTGGCCGTACACGCAAGAATAACCCCCAGATGGGATGCTCCCACCAAGCGGGGCACTCTACACAACTCAACTCTTCTTCGCATCAAGCCCAAAGCACCTTGGGCGCACGGCTAATCGAGCCCAGAAGAAAATGGACCCTCATAGCACTCTAAGAACGTGTCCCCCTATATGCCGACTACGGAAGTTCCACCCGGGTACCAAGGGCTCGCAAGATCATGCATGCAGCAAATGGAAACCCCGAACTAAATGAGGCGATTTGGACGAGATGCGAATCGAATCAAATTGAGGGGGCGCCCATACTCGCTTCCACATGCGGTTAGTGCGCTCATCATGGATCAGTAGACAAGACCCTTTTCCTATTAGGTCGACACTAGCAGCCTCAAAACCACAAGGGCCTCCTGCCGGTGCCTTATCATCAAATTATTATTGATAATAACATTAGCATGATTGATTGATTAAACATCGAGCCCCCAGAACATAATGGAATAGTAACAGAAAGTAACGGTAACAGACTCGAGCAAAACAACCTAAGCATGCTAGTAAGACACGGGCTCAAACAAAGGGGTTATAGGAGAGAGGTGAGGCAATATCAGGGTTAAGGGATTCATTGATAGGTTCGTAACAGAAACAACTACTACTATGGCTTAGCAGGAATAGACAATGGAAAGTATCGGTAACCAATGTTGAAAGGAACACAATGGTTCATGTGAGTGATAACTTGCCTGCAAACCCAGTAGCCTGGTACTGAGCTAACTCCTAGAAGGGTGTCGTAAGTATCGTCGGTCTCAACGTCGTCGTTTATCCGAGAAAAGCAAACAAACAATGCAAAAGATAAACATCAATAACATGGCATAGTGCACAAACAGGGATGATGCACGCCATTTAATGATGCAACAAAATAAACTAGTTAACAAGATAACAACATGATTAAATGGACCCACATGCAATTTGAATTGCATATGGAGAGCCCATGAATTATGGTTGAATTAATTGTTTTACAACTAATCATCATGTGAAAGTTGATTAGCATGATGCATGGATGAGGAAAACAGCAAAATAACAACAATAGAACCAAATGGAAATAAGGTTTACCCATTTTGAAATTTTAGTTATTAAGTTAAGGAATTTTGGTTTCTTAAAGTGTCACACAAGCATTTGTTGTTTTCACCACTTTAATTGTTCAAAATAGATCACAAAGTTTATATTTGAAAAGAAAACAAGATTTTAGTTGGAATACATGTTTCACTTGTTGAAAAAGGATTTCAAATAAAATATTTATGAATAAACAAGTTAAGCAAGAATTAAATGAATTTAATCAAACATGAACTTATTTGAATTTTTATTTTGTTCAAACATTAAACCAAATTCATTTTGAAAATATTATACTTTTATGGTTTGAAAACATATTTTATTTGTGGAAATTGGATTTAAAATGAGCAAGTTATTATTTTGGCAATTTAAATGCATTAAATAAGAAACAGTGTTTCAGCAATTAAATTATTCAAAACAGTAAACAAAATTGATATTTGGAAAGTACATGAAAAGTTTGATTGGAAAACATAATTTAGTTTGTGGAATTTGGAATTTTTATGAACAAGTTATGATTTTTTCAAGTTTAAGTGAATTAAACAAGAGTTCAAATATTTCAACAATTTAAAATATTCAAAACAGTAACAAATTGCATTGAAAAGGTTGAAAACATGTAGCAAAGGTTTCATTGAACATTTTGGGCTATCAAACATAATTTTTGGGTGATTATTGAATTTATTATGCAATTTTCCATAATCATTCATTCTGCCATTTTTAGTAAACAGAGGGAAACATGCTCAAATTAATTCAATTGTGTCCAAATAAAATACCAATGTGTAGAGTTTGTTAAGACAAATTTTTAGAGACCAAGTTTGCTTAAATTTGATGAGTAGAATTAAAGTTATGAAATTCCAAAGTTTCCAAATTTTATTGTATTTTCAGTAATTAATTATTTAGTGCAAAAATTGTTACAGAAACATATTGCAAATTTGACATTACTAGAAGGAGCACAAAATTATGAAACCACAGGATTTTGAATCATTCAAATTGGAGTGATATTCAATTTTATATGGAATTTAGAAGCAATTGATCAGATCTGTCTTTCTGAACTGCGGGCAGAAAAAGAAAAAAAACAGAGAATAAAAAGGTGTGGTGAGGGGGAAATCGAACCCAGCACCTGTGGGTTAGGCGCAAGGGGTGTTGACCAGTGGGATAGTGCTCTGATTTGTGATGGGAAGGGAAGCAGTGGGTGGTTAAGGTTCAGATGGGCGCGCTTAACTGAACTAAAACAGAAATAAGGAGCAGAAAAGAGTGGGGGGGGGGGCTGGGATTCGATCCCCCCACCTCGCGGTGCGCGCAGAGAGGCAGCACCACTGGGGTGTTCTGCTCGGTTGTGACAGAAGGGGGGTGCGGGCGAGGATAAGGTGTTGGCTCGCGGGAATTTTAACTGAACTTGAAAGCTCAGATCGGTACAGCAGGTTGACAGGGGGATGGCCGCCGGCGGTCGGAGCGCTGTGCTCGCCGGAGGCGCGGTGCGTGGGGGTGCGGTGCTGGTGCGTGTGCTGCGATGTGTGATCGAACGGGAGGGAGAGGAGGAGGCAGGGAGCAGGGGCGATGCAGGGAAGTTGGAGGCGACGGGAGGCGATGGCGCCGGCGACTGGAGGCCTCCCGGTGCGCGCCGAGGTGATGAGGAGGGAGCCCGCGGTGGGGCGGCTCCATTCCCGCCCTCACCGCGGCCGGAGGGGCCCTCGACGGTCGGCGTTCACCGGAGCCAAAAGGAGGAAAATTCGGTTCAGCTAGGTGCAGTTACAGAGAAAAGAGAAAGCAGAGGGAGGAGGGAGAGATTGGAGGCGGATAAGGAAGGAAGGAGGGAGAAAGAAGAGGGGTAGGGGAACCCTAGGGTTTGGAGGTCGAGTTATAGGGAGGGGGGAGAGGATGGTGGCCGTTCCCTGTGCATCTCTGAGACGTGGAGGTGCAGGATGACTGCCGTACGAAGAAGACGAAGTGGGAAGGGGTATCGGGCTGAGGTATTTTGGTGGGCTGGGCCTCTCTCCTCTCTCTGTTAGCTGTTAGGTTTATTATTTTTCTTTGTTTTTGTTTTGCTGATTTGAAAAGGAAGAGATAGATGAGTGTCAGGGCTAGGAAAAATTTAGGAAAATTGTGGTTAGAAAAAAGTTTTAGAAAAAAATGTGTTTTAGCTATTTAAGTTAGCAGCAACCACTTGCCAACATTGGGATTTTTTTAAAAAAAGTTCAGATATAAATACTATTTGTGATTTGATTGGGATTTGAAATAATTTGAGATTAAGTGAGTCATTATTAAAAGGAAACATATAATTGGTTTTTGGGCCCTCAAGTTATTTTGAAGCAAATTGATTGGAGTGTTTTGTTTCATTGATTCAAATGGTTGTTGTTTGGAAAATTAAATGAATTGGAATGAAATTTAAATGAATTTTGGGTATTAAGTGAAATATTGAAAGCCACAATTTAATTAGTTTGAACCTTAGTTTAATGGAAACAAATGATTGATTTGTTTTGCAATTTTCATAATTTCAACATGGTTGTTGTTTGGAAGAAAATCGTAATTGAATTTGAAAAGGGTTTGATATTAAGTGATTTTTTTGATAGAAACAAAACAACAGTTTTGGAATCACACTTTAATGGAAACAAACAATTGTTTTATTTTGAAATATCATTTTGGAAATTGTAACATCACAAGGATGAAACAAAAGGTTTGAATTTTTGGTGTGAAATTCAAATAGAAAACAAAGGAAAACAGTTGGAAAACAAATGAAAACAGAGGAAAACAAATGGAAAACAAGCAAAACAAATGCAATCAACATGATGCCATGATGCAAAACATAAAATAACAGAGAGCAAAACATTCTAATGGCTATTTTTCATACTTGGGATGTTACACCAGGGGGACCCGCACCACACTATGGTGTGGCCCCCCTGTTGCCCGTCTTCGACTCCTCTTCGGTGTTCTCGATGCTTCCGTCGAAAATAGGAACTTCGGGCTTTGTGGGGTCCAATTCCGAGAATGTTGGCAGAACAACTTTTCTGAAACCAAAAATAGCAACAAACTGGGAACTGGCACTTGGCATCTTTTTAATAGGTTAGTCCCGGAAAACGTATAAAAATGCTATAAATAAGGGAGAAAACAAGTAGCAATTGGCAAAATATCATCATGGAGCATCAGAAATTATAGATACGTTGGAGACGTATCACGCGGCACCCCATGGTGTGCCTGACTGGTGGGTCCCTCTAGGGCCTCCCAGGTGGCTCTCTGCCTCATTTTTCATGTGAAAAATTATTATATTTTTTCTGGAATTTTTCGAGAAACTTTATTTTGAGGTATTTCCAGAATTTTAATAATTACTAAAAATCAGAAAAACAAAAGTGATAGGTGGAAAAAAACCAAAACCAGAACTACATAGGTTCTATGACACTCCAATGGAAAAATATCCAAAGAAAACAAAGGTGGAAGTGGTGAAAACAAAATTATGAGTGGTGAAAACATGCATAACCACGGTAATCAGGGTGAAAACATGATCAAAACATGAATATGGATGATGGAAAACATGATTGTACTCAAGTATCAATGTGATAACAAATGTAAACATGGTGAAAACATAGTGGGGAAGTGAAAACATATTGAAAACATTGCCCTCCACATTAAAAATAATTTTGTTAACAAGGGTGATCAAGTCTTGTTACCAGAACAATTTTCATATTAAGCAAAATTTTGCTAATCACTAAATAATTATGTTACCTCAACCTTCATGGACATAGTCCCAATCATAATAATTTCATATTCTTTTGGTGGTGCTGGAATGGGACAATAAAATTCTCCAATCTTGATGGTCCCAATATTTTCAATTGAATTTAAACCATATCTTCTATCAATCTTCTTAGGAAAATAAAGAATATGCTCTTTATCATTAACATTAAAAGTTACTTTTCCTTGATTACAATCAATAACAGCACCTCCAGTGTTAAGAAAAGGTCTCCCAAGAATAATAGACATATTATCATCTTCAGGCATTTTCAACACAACAAAGTCAGTTAATATCAAACAATTAGTATCAACTTGAACAGGAACATTCTCACAAATACCAACAGGAATAGAAGTAGATTTATCAGCCATTTGCAAAGATATATCAGTGTGTATCAAATTTTCAAGAGAGAGTCTCTTATAAAGAGAGAAAGGCATAACACTAACTCCAGCTCGCAAGTCACATAAAGCAGTTCTAACATAATTATTTTTAATAGAACAAGGGATAGTAGGAATACCAGGATCTCCAAGCTTCTTTGGAACCTTGCCATTGAAAGAGTAATTAGCAAGCATAGTGGAAATTTCCTCATTAGGAATTTTCCTTTTGTTGGAGACAATATCTTTCATATATTTAGAATAAGGAGGCAGTTTAATAGCATCAATCAAAGGGATTTGCAAAAACAGAGGTTTCATCCATTCACAAAACTTGTTATAATGTCCTTCTTCCTTTGATTTGTGTTTCTTATTAGGAAAAGGCATTGATTTTTGTACCCAAGGCTCTCTTTCATTACCATGTTTATTAGCAATGAAATCCTCCTTAGTATACTTTGCAGTTTTAGTTTGGTTTTCAGGTTCAGCTACAAGTTCTTATTTATCAGAAGCATCACTTTTATTATTACCACTTTCAGTTTCATCATTGGAAATATATATACTATTAGGATCTTTAGCAGGTTCAGGAGATTCTACAACATTTTTATGGCTCTTCTTCTTTTTCTTGGAAGGAGAACTATTGTTTTTAGGTTGCTGAGAATCTTGTTCAATTCTTTTAGGATGTCCTTCAGGATACAAGGGGTCCTGAGTAGAAACACCACTTCTAGTAATTATTTCACAAACATGTTTATCTCTAGAAGTATTAGCTAGCATGTGTTTTTGCACTTTAGTAAGTTGATCAATTTGAGTTTGAACCATTTGAAAATGTTTAACAAGCATTTTAACATCATTAGAGGTTCTCTCAATAATACCATACAAATTATCAATAGCTCTAGAGTTTTCCATAAGGTGATTTTGCACTCTCCTATTAAAGTTGTCTTTCTTAATAACATAATTATCAAATTCATCTAAGCATTGATCAGGTGGCTTAAAATAGGGAATATCTCAATTATCAAAGTTTTGGAGAGAGTGTACCTAGGAATTGGCTTACATAATTCTTCTATAGGAGGTAAATTCTTCACATCTTCAGATTTAATACCCCTCTCTTTAATAGATTTCTTGGCTTCCTTCATCACTTGATCATTTAATTCAATCATCCCTCTCTTCTTGGGTATTGGTATTGGTGTTGGCTCTGGTGTAGGTGTAAGCTCGGGTATATTCCAATCATCATTATTTTTTGGCTATTTTAGCCATTAATTCCTCAGCTTCTTCTGGAGTTCTTTTCTTGAAAACACAACCATCACAACTATCCAGGTATGTCCTAGGTTCAACAGTTAGTCCATTATAAAATATATCTAGGAGCTCATTTTTAGGTAGTGGGTATTGATACGTCATAAATGTATCCCTAATTTCTGATGCTCCATGATGATATTATGCCAATTGCTACATGTTTTCTCCCTTCTTTATGTCATTTTTATCGATGTTCCGGACTAACCTATTAACAAGATGCCACAGAGCCAGTTCCCTGTTTTCTTCTGTTTTTAGTTTCAGAAAAGTTGTTCTAGAAATATTCTTGGAATTGGAAAGTTCGAAGCCCGGAAGTCCTATTTTCCCCGGAAGCATCCAGAAGGCCTAAGAGGAGTCGAATAGGGGCAATAGGGGGGCCACACCATAGGGTGGCACGGCCCCCTGGCCGCACCAGCTATGGGTGTGGGGCCCCTGTAGCTTCACTGCCTTTGCCCTTTTGCCTATTTAAGCCCCCCGGATGGAAAACCCTAAGCATCTGATCAAAATCCCCGAAAAAGTACCGTAGCCGCCGTCACCGTCAACCCCAGATCAGGGGGTTTTGAAGCTGTTTCCGGCACCCTGCTGGAGAGGAAATCATCACCGGAGGCTTCTTCATCACCATGCCTGCCTCCGGAGTGATTCGTGAGTAGTTCATCCTTGGACTACGGGTTCGTAGCTGTAGCTAGATGGTTGTCTTCTCCTCATATGCCTCCATTTTTAGATCTCGTGAGCTGCCTATCATGATCGAGATTGATCTTATGTAATTCTATATGCTGTGTTTGCTGGGATCCGATGAATATTGACCTTATGCCAAGTTGATTATAGTCTTTATTGCATATGTTATTTGTGTTCTTGCTTGCTTTCCGTTGCTAGTGGTTACTTTGGCCAAGTAGTTGCTAGTGACTCCAAGAGGGAGTATTTATGCTTGATAGTGGGTTCCTGCCTCCTTGTTGCCTTGATCGAGTGGCAGAAACGTGAAGGGGGAGGATGTGTTGTTGCCATTAGGGAGAAAACAGCGGTGAGAGTGCCCGAGTGCATAATCATTGCTTACATTACACACTTTGTTTAATGCAATTATCTGTTGCTTGCAACTTAATACCTAAGGGGGTTCAGATGATAACCCGAGGGTGGATTATTGGTGATAAATGCAGATGGATATCGGTCTATGTATCTTGTTGTAATGCCCGCAATAAATATCATAGTAATCTTCATGTCATATTGTGCACTATGGTGCAACCTCTATTTGTCAATTGCCCAGCTGCAATTTGTTAACCCAGCATGCTCTCTTTTATCGAAAGACGCCACTAGTGAACCGATGATCCCCGGTCCATTTTTCCACACTGTTAAACAAACCACAACAATTACCTGCTTTCTTTTCTTACTGCAAGCATACACTGTTTTTCCACACTATACGTCGAATGTTTGTTTTCAGCAAGACCAGTGAGATTGACAACCTCACTGTACCGTTGGGGCAAAGTACTTTGGTTGTGTTGTGTGCAGGTTCCACGTTGTTGCTGACACCGGTGAAGCGCCAACACCACCGTCAGTGGCATCAACCTTCCGAAGGTACTCCTTCTCCTACTGGATTGATTACCTTGGTTCTTAACTAAGGGGAAAACTCCTACCGCTGTGCTCATCACACCCTCCTCTTGGGGTATACCAATAAGTGCAAGATCTGCACCATCAAGGATTTTTTCTGGCACCGTTGTCGGGGAGAAGGAAGTCTTCTGTCAAGTGGAGTCTCTCACTCTCAATCTCTTTATTTTGTTTATTGTCTTGTTTTTATTTTTGTCTTGTTTTGCTTCTCTATATCAAAAACACACAAAAAATAGTTTACTTCATAGCTGTTATTTACTTGCTTGCTTTTATTCTGCTAAAATGAGTTCCTCTGAGGATACCAAGTTGTGACTTTACTAGCACAAACAACAATGATTTTATTTGTACACCTATTGCTCCACCTGCTCCTACTGCTGTTTTCTATAAGATTAAACATGCTTTATTAAATCTTGTGATGAAAGAGCAATTTTCTGGTATTAGTACTGATGATGCCGCTGCCCACCTTAATAATTTTATTGAACTATGTGAGATGAAAAAATATAAAGATGTAGATGGAGAAACTATTAAACTGAAATTATTTCCTTTCTCTTTGAGAGGAAGAGCTAAAGAATGGTTGCTATCTTTGCCTAGAAATAGTATTGATTCATGGACTAAGTGCAAAGATGCTTTCATTGGAAAATATTATCCTCCTGCTAAGATTATATCCCTAAGAAGTGACATAATGAATTTTAAGCAATTTGATAATGAACATGTTGCTAAAGCTTGGGAGAGAATGAAAACTATGGTGAAGAATTCTCCCACTCATGGACTGACTACTTGGATGATTATACAAACTTTTTATGCAGGGCTGAATTTCTCCTCAAGGAACCTATTGGATTCAGATGCTGGAGGTACCTTTATGTCCATCACTTTGGGCAATGCAACAAAGCTTCTTGATGATATGATGATAAATTACTCAGAGTGGCACACTGAGAGAGCTCCACAAGGTAGGAAGGTAAATTCTGTTGAGGAAACCTCCTCTTTAAGTGAAAGGCTTGATGTTATTATGTCTATGCTTGTTAATGGTAAATGTCAAGTTGATCCTAGTAATGTTCCTTTAGTCTCTTTGGTTGCTCAAGAAGAGCATGTTGATGTAAACTTTATTATAAATAATAATTTGAACAACAATGCTTATAGAAATAATTTTGGTGGAAACAATTATAAGCCCTATCCTCCTAATAGTGGTAGTGGTTATTCTTATGGTAGAGCTATAATGCCTGGTGAGGAAAGGATTGTAGAAGTTAAAAAAGCAAATAAGAACTTTATGCAAATGCAATATGAACAAAATAAGTTGTTTACTAAAACAATGAAAGAACAATCTGCTATGTTGAGAACTATTAGCCAACAAATTGGAAATTTGAATAGAGAAATCCTTGGTTTGCAAGGTAAAATTTCTAGTGCTGAGATTAGTATCTCGGCCCTGTCAGAGGCACAATTTTCTTTGATAAATAAAATGGCTGCTAAAACTGACACCATTGAAGATAATCCTTTTGCTGCAACCAATGCCATTCAAGTTCGAATTGATGATAATGTTAGGTTGATGGCTGAATTACGTGCTAGGTGGGAAAGAGAAGATGAATTGGCTAAAAAGAATAATATTGCTAAAGTTTGCACTATCACAACCACTAGCAAAACTGAAGTTCCAAGTGCTATTAAACCTCCTACTATCAATTGTAAAGTAGTTGGTGTTGTTAAAGTCCCTACTCCTTTGGTGAAACGTGCTAAATTGCCTCAAACTGCTGAAATTGCTCCTCATAAAATTGCTGAAATTTTTAGAGATGTAGGAGATAATAGTTCCATTACTTTTGATGATAATAATATTGATTTTGATGATTGAAATATCTCTGAAGTTATTATGTTTGTACAAAATCTTGCTAGAAGTCCCAATGCTAGTGCCATGAATATGGCCTTTACTAAACATATTACCAATGCTCTCATGAAAGTTAGGGAAGAAAAGCTGAAACTTGAGACATCTATCCCAAGAAAATTAGATGATGGTTGGGAGACTACCATTAATATAAAAGTAAATGATTTTGATTGCAATGCTTTATGTTATCTTGGTGCTAGTATCTCTGTTATGCCTCAAAACCTTTATGATATACTTGATTTACCATCGTTGGAACACTGTTATTCGGATGTTCATCTTGCTGATAATGCTAAGAAGAAACCTCTTGGTAGAATTGATGATGTTCTTATTATGGTTAATAATAACCTTTCCCCTGTTGATTTTGTTGTTATGAACATTGAATGCAATGCTTCTTGTCCTATTGTTTTGGGAAGACCTTTTCTTAGAACTTTTGGTGCTATTATTGACATGAAAGAGGGGATTATTAAATATGAACTTCCCCTCAAGAAAGGTTTGGAACACTTTCCTAGAAATAAGATAAAGCTACCCTTCGACTCTATTATTAGAGCAAAATATGATGTTGATGCTTCTTCACTTGAAAATACTTGAGTTGATCTTTTAGGCCTAGGTGAAAGGTGTTAAAGAAAAGCGCTACCGGGAGACAACCCGTTTTATTTCTCTGTTTTCATTAAGTTTTCCTTTGTTTTCTTTGGTGTGCCTCGCACCTGGGTATTGTCTATTTCCCTATCAACCCCTCTGTATCTTTTCTTTTGAGTTTTTATTGAGCCAAGTAAAGCGTCTAGTGGAAAGTTGACACTATATTTCGGATTTCTGCGCAGGAAACATATTTCTGCTGTCCACTGTTAATTCCGTTAAAAATCACAGAAAATTCAAAATGACCTGATATTTTTTGTTTTTAATCCTTAGTTATATACGAAAATTTTCTTAGAAGACCTCTTTTTGATTTGAGCAACATAAGATTTTTGAAAAAATCGATCTTTACCTGCTGTTCTGTTTTGACAGATTTCTGCCATTTATCGCATTTGCATCTTAATCTCTTTCTTTTGGTGTTCTTTTAAGAAAAAGAGTTTTGAAAGAAGTTTTCACAGTAGCTAATGTGTTTTTGAGTGTTATACTTATGTTGAAACTGAACCATGTGAATTTATTATTTCAATTGCACTAACATTGCGAATGAAGATTGTGAGAATTTTGATGTGAAGGAAGTTTTTAAGGGTCAAGAGAAGAGGATGATATGATGTGATCAAGAAGAGTGAAAAGCCTAAGCTTGGGGATGCTCCCGGTGGTACATCCAAGAAAATTCCAAGAATACTGAAGCGTCTAAGCTTGGGGATGCCCAAGGCATCCCCTTCTTCATCAACAAATTATCAGGTCACTTCTAGTGAAACTATATTTTTATTCGGTCGCATCTTATGTGTTTTACTTGGAGCATCTTTTATTTTCGTTTTAAGTTTTTTTTCTTTCAGTTTGTTTTTAGTTTCATAATAAGCTTGGTTGGACCCCAACATTCTTTTATTGGAGAGTGACACGCTCCGCTTTTTCATGAGAATACGTTGTCTTCTTAGTCTCTGTTTGGCTGCTGCATTTATTCAGCTCCTGTTTTCATTCATCTCTTATTAGAGCTGTTAGTTTTAGTAGTATTATTTGAGTACTATCATGTTTGATTTATGTATCATAAAGACTATTTTTGTTAAATCATGTTTTGTATGGTGCTTGTTGGGAGAAAGAAAATTGCTGCTTGAAGTAGAATTTATAACAGTACTAGTAGAAGCTTGTATAGATTGTGGCTAGGACTTTTTCTTTCCATGCTAAATGTTATTTTAGTTTTAAAGCCTTCTGGTTATTTAGTAGCATGATTAGCCTCAAATAGCTGAGAGTGTTTAATATGTATTGAAGCATTCATGAGTTGTTCTTGTCATAGTAAAGCATCAATATATGGTATTCTCTTTCGAATGATTTATTTTGTTGACTTGGCGCATGCTCACACCATGTTTATGACTACAAACCAGTCAAGTATAGCCTCCATGAACACTTAGTTTTTGAACTTTTGATACTGCTTATGTTTTAATTAATGATGCTTATTTCGCTATGCATGATTATGGCTCTTATGCTCTCTTGATTTGTCGCTCCCAGTCTTTTGCTAGCCTCCACCTGTAATGAGTATGAGCTCTACTCGTGCATCCAAACTCCCTTAAACCAAAGTTTTTTTCCATTGTGTCCACCATACCTACCTACATGTGGTGTTTAACTGTCATTCCAAGTAAATTGCTCATGTGTTACCTTTAAAACCTTGAAAATTATTCCTGCTTTATGTTCCTGTTTTTGCTCATGAGGACCTAAATAGAGAATCTTCATCTCACTTGTTGATTGGATTTCACACCGAGGACTAGTGGCTCCATCCGCTTATCCAAATCATAGAAGAGCTGGCAGCAGGGTGCCCAGCCCCAAATTAATACAAACAAATTATCTTCACTATTTTTGCCCCTGATTTTACAGTCAAAGCACAATTGTGTTAACAAAAGAGAAAGATGGATGACCTTCTACACCAGTTGCGTCCTTCACCATGGGAGCCTCTCTTGTGAATCCAGTTGGCTTGTGACGTACTATATTTTCTGTTTACCATTCGTTGACATTAGCATACATCTCCCAAAATATAGACACTCCTCCACGGTATGTGATTGTTGGCACGCACTCGAAGATTCAGTTAGCCATGGTTTGTGAAAGATGGATGGGAGGAGTGTCAAACTTTTAATACCCCTGTTTAATAAAATAAAAATCTCTAGCACATGAGTTGATCCTTGCTTCCCTCTGCGAAGGGCCTTTCCTTTACTTTTATGTTGAGTCTCCATCTTCTAACTTTATGCACAGTTGAGAGAGCATTTTTGCCATACTGAGTTCTATGTGCATTTGTCCCATAAGCATGAATAATTACTTCATGATGTGATATTATTTGTTCTAGTCTTCCTCTTGAACTTTCAAGGTGTCCTGACATTTATGTTTTGCCCCACTCGTAAGGACTATCGAAATATCACTTTGCCATGCTTTCTCTATACCTGAAACAAACATCTAACTTTCTTTGCATTATTATTCATGATCCTTTATTTGAGTTACTCTTCGTGATGCAAAGTAATTGGTATGCTTTATTATTAAAGTTTTATTTATCATGCTTGTGTTTAAAGTTTTATGATCTCAGCGTGCATATGCTTTTACATTAGATTGATCTAGTTTATGTTAGTAGCATGTCACCTAAGAAATTATTGTTTTATCGTTTACCTACTCGAGGACGAGTAGGAACTAAGCTTGGGGATGGTTGATACGTCATAAACGTATCCCTAATTTCTGATGTTCCATGATGATATTATGCCAATTGCTACATGTTTTCTCCCTTCTTTATGTCATTTTTATCGATTTTCCGGACTAACCTATTAACAAGATGCCACAGAGCCAGTTCCCTGTTTTCTGCAGTTTTTAGTTTCATAAAAGTTGTTCTGGAAATATTCTCGAAATTGGAAAGTTCGAAGCCCGGAAGTCCTATTTTTCCCGGAAGTATCCAGAAGACCGAAGAGGAGTCAAAGAGGGGCAAAAGAGGGGCCACACCATAGGGTGGCGCAGCCCCCTGGCCGCGCTAGCTATGGGTGTGGGGCTCCTGGAGATCCACCGCCTTTGCCCTTTCGCCTATTTAAGACCCTTGATGGAAAACCCTAAGCACCTGATCAAAATCCCTGAAAAAGTTCCGCAGCCTCCGTCACCGTCAACCCCAGACCAGGGGGTTCTGAAGCTGTTTCCGGCACCCTGCCGGAGAGGAGATCATCACCGGAGGCTTCTACATCACCATGCCTACCTCCGGAGTGATGCGTGTGTAGTTCATCCTTGGACTACGGGTTTGTAGCTGTAGCTAGATGGTTGTCTTCTCCTCATATGCCTCCATTTTAGATCTCGTGAGCTTCCTATCATGATCGAGATTGATCTTATGTAATTCTATATGCTGTGTTTGCTAGGATCCGATGAATATTGACCTTATGCCAAGTTGATTATAGTCTTTATTGCATATGTTATTTGTGATCTTGCATGCTTTCCGTTGCTAGTGGTTAATCTGGCCAAGTAGTTGCTAGTGACTCCAAGAGGGAGTATTTATGCTTGATAGTGGGTTCATGCCTCCTTGTTGCCTTGCTCGAGTGACAGAAACGTGAAGGGGGAGGATGTGTTGTTTCCCTCAGCGAGAAAACAGCAGTGAGAGTGCCCGTGTGCATAATCATTGCTTACATTACACACTTTATTTAATGCAATTATCTGTTGCTTGCAACTTAATACCTAAGGGGGTTCGGATGATAACCTGAGGGTGGATTATTAGTCATAGATGCAGATGGATGTCGGTCTATGTATCTTGTTGTAATGCCCGCACTAAATATCATAGTAATCTTCATGTCATATTGTGCATTACGGTGCAACCTCTATTTGTTAATTTCCTAGCTGTAATTTGTTCACCCAACATGCTATCTTTTATGGAGAGACACCACTAGTGAACCTATGAACCCGGGTCCATTTTTTCCACACTGTTAAACAAACCAGAACAATTTCCTGCTTTCTTTACTTACTGCAAGCATACACTGTTTTTCCACACTATACGTCTAATGTTTGTTTTCAGCAAGTCCGGTGAGATTGACAACCTAACTGTACCGTTGGGGAAAAGTATTTTGGTTGTGTTGTGTGCAGGTTCCACGTTGTTGCTGACACCGGTGAAGCGCCAGCACCACCGTCAGTGGCATCAACCTTCCGAAGGTCCTCCTTCTCCTACTGGATTGATAACCATGGTTCTTAACTAAGGGGAAAACTCCTACCGCTATGCTCATCACACCCTCCTCTTGGGGTATCTCAATGAGTGCAAGATCTGCACCATCAGGTATCCAGGGATAGCTCTTATCAAAGAACTAAACCTTGTCCAAGATTCAGGAAAATTTTCTCCTTCAATTTTCCCAAAGTTAAAGATGTCTTGCACAACAACATGTTGGGCACTAGCAGGAAAATATTTTTGAAAGAAAGCATTAACCAAATCCATAGGATCAGTAATACACCCAAGTGATAGATTGTTAAACCAAATTTTAGCTTCGTCTTTCAATGAGAAAAGGGAAGATCTCGCAAACAAAATAAGTACGCAATTTAGTATCATCAGAAAATAAACTACTCAAAGATGAAAGCTCATTCATGTGTTCCATAGCACTTTTACTTTTAGTTTGACTAAAAGTTTCCTTCTCAACAATAGATATATAAGATAAATCTAAAGATAAATCATAATCCATGTCTATAATGTGTATGGGAGATGTGGCAAACTTAGCATCAAGAGAAGATTTATATTTCACAGCATGTCTTGCAAGAAGACTCTTAAGAGCACTTGCACCAGTAGTAGCACGAGCTTCTTCAATAAAATCATCATTAAGTTCAATATAGGTTTCATCAAAATCATCAATAAGCTCAGTTGAATTAAAGTTACCAATATTTTCAACAGAAATTTCAGCATTTTTAATTTGTTTGGATCTAGCAATAGTAGCATCTAGGAAAGGACCTAGAGAACCAGTATCATCAAGCACACTAGAAGCATCATCAGAAGTATGAAAAACATTCTCAGACTAAGCAGAAGTAACCGTACGGGTAGCATGTGGTGGAGTAAGAAGCTTACTCATAACAGACGGTGAATCAAGAGTAGCAGAGGTGTTCAGAGTTGTACCTCTTCTTGTAGTGGATGGTAATATAGGAACTTTTCCATCATGAGTCTCGACGATGATGAATGGCTTGCAGCAAACAATATCACGATCAAGTGATAAAATAAATAAAGCTATGGTCCCTGGCAATGGCGCCAGAAAATAGTCTTGATGACCCACAAGTATAGGGGATCGCAATAGTCTTCGAGGGAAGTAAAACCCAAATTTATAGATTCGACACAAGGGGAGCGAAAGAATATTTATATGCCTTAACAACTGAGTTGTCAATTCATCTACACCTGAAAGTAGACTTGCTCGCAACAATTTTTCAGTGGTACCAGTTTTATAACAGCAGTAGAAATAAAATAATAGCAGTAGTAAAATAGTAACAGCAGTAGCAATCGCGGAAAACATCAGGATGGGAAGTATCGTAGGCATAGAGGGAATGGATGGACGGGCGTTGCATGGATAACATAGGTCATGTAATAATCTAACACGGGCATTGCAGATAATAATATAAAGTATCAAACATGTAGGCAAACCATAGGCATGTGTTCCAATATAGTCATACATGCTCGCAATGAAAAACTTGCACAACATATTTTGTCCTACCATTCCGTGGCAGTGGGGCCTCTAGGGAAACTACTGGTAATTAAGGTGCTCCTTTTAATAAAGCACCGGAGCAAAGCATTAACACCCCGTGAACACACGTGATCCTCACATCACAACCATCCCCTCTGGTTGTCCCAATTTCTGTCACTTTGGGACCTCGGGTTTCGGACAATGACATGTGTAAACAACTTGTAGATATGATAAAGAAACATAATTATACTAATGAAACAATAACATGTTCAGATCTGAGATCATGGCACTCGGGCCCTAGTGACAAGAATTAAGAATAACAAGTTCCAACGACGGTAGAAAACACTAACAATGGATACTAGGCACTATGATCTAACAATCTGGCATTATTACATGATCGATCTCAGCCAATCCATTCCATCCCTCTTAGCCTACAGCGGTGTTTACTCACACATGGACAGGGGAATCATGGATGGTTGATAGAGAAGAGGTGGCATTGTCGATGTCGATGATCTCCTTCGAATCCTCGTTCCGGAAGGGCACCAGAACAGGAACTTCTGATCCCCGAATCGAGGTTCGGGGTGGCGGCGGCGCTCTATTGTGTTTGTGTGGAATATGATGAACCCCCTTTAGTTATTAGGTTACGGGGCATATGTAGTCGAAAGAGGAGTCCGAGGGGGTGAGGGGGTGGCCCACACCACCTGGCGGCGCGGCCAAGGGGGGCATCGGGGGGTGGTGTGGCCCCCTCCTGGCTCCTCTCCTTGCCTCCTTCTGGCTCCCGGGGTCTTCTGGTGTTTTAGGACCAATGGGATCGTTTCTTGGCATTTTCTCGAAAGTTGATTTTTTGCACAAAAAACGAGACACCAAGGTAATTCTGCTGAAAACAGTGTTTGTCTGTGTTAGTGGTATCCAAAACTCACAAGTTTAGAAGAAAACAATAAGAAAAGTGTTCGGAAAAGGAGATACGTTTTGGACGTATCAATGGTTCATGTTGCTCTCTTCCATCGTGCTCCAGACGTGCTTCCATGCAGCATGCACAACACGACCATTAGGCCGTTGCACTGCATGGATTTCCTTAAGATGAGAACTGATGCACTGGTGCATGGAAGAGCCTAATATCGAGACAATAAGAGGATGCGAGGATGAGAGAGGTGTGATATGTTGCAAACATATCTATAATTTTTGATGATCCGTGCTTGTTTCTGATCCAATGCATTTATGTTTTCCACATGTTTTCACATCTTTTCCTTCGTTTTCCAAATGTTTTCATGCACTAACCTATTAACAAGATGCCCCATGCCTTTTGTTGTTTTCTGCGGTTTTAGCATTTCAGAAAATTTCTTAAAGAAATTTTCTCGGAATGGGCTGAAAATCCACGGAGACCATTTTTTACCCGGAACAAAGACAAAGACCGAAGGAGACCCGGAGGGGTTCCTTGTGGTCCCCAGGGGATGCCAGGCGTGGGCCCACCCTAGGAAGCGCATGGGCTTCCCCTGGCGGCACCAGACACCTCCTTGCACCCCCTCTTCACCTATAAGTTGCCCTTAACCCTAAATAGTTCTGGGTCGGAGATATTTTCCGCAAAACATATAGAGAGGTGCCTTCACCTAGAAAGTCCAATCTAGGGCTTCTCCAGCCCTCTGCCGGCACCCTACCGGACGGGGGAATCGTCACCGGAGGCCTCTTCATTGCCATGATTGACTCCACGATGATGCGTGAGTAGTTCATCTCGAGACTACGAGTCCACAACAGTAGCTTGTTAGTATTTCTCTCTGTTATGCCTCCATGTTTAGAGTCTTGTGAGTTGCCTCACATGTTATTGTGCATGTTGTGTTTGCTGGGATCCGATGAACCATGAGATTATGATTATTTTGTTCATGTCAAACTAAGATGCTTCACTTATATCTATAGAGAGTTTTAGTGGTGTCTTGCAATACTCTCCGGTGTTTATGATTACCTTGGCCACGTAGTTGTTTTCACCTTCAAGAGAGGATTTATACGCTAGACAGTGGGTTCATGCCTCACTTACATCTATGCTCGAGTGATAGAAACGTGACGGTGGGGGATGTGATGTTGCCGCTAGGGAGAAAACAACGGAGCCCTTGTCTACGGACGAGAACCATGTCTTACATTACGTGTTTTACTTAATACAATTGTTGCACACAAAGCAATCACTTTGTTGCTACAACTTAATACCATATAGATTTGTTGGAGAGCTTTCTTGAGGTGGACTATTAGATATTGATGCATGCTGGATAGTGGTCCATATGCCTTGACGTAATGCCTACGATGTTAGAACCTATGAACCATATCTCGTCATAATAGTATTGTTATACGTTCATGATTTGTCAGTTGCCTAGTTGTAATTTGTTCATCCAACATATTTGTTTTCTTTGGAGAGACACCACTAGTGAAACTATGGCCCCCGGTCCTATTTTCCTCATTAATACAACATTCTTTTAAGCACTTTCCATTGTTTCCTTGCAGCACCGTTTTTTACTTTTATTGCTTTTCATTACTCTATATGTTTAATTATCTAGTTTTCAACAATAGAATAAGACTGAAAACCTTTTCGGAAAGTTGGTGACAAGAGAGAGTTTGTGTGTTGTGTGCAGGTTCTACGATTGTTGACGCGCCAGACAGCAAACAACCTTTTCCAAGTCTTCGAATTCCTATTGGTCGATAAATAACATCCCAAGTATGAAAACAACCCTTAGAATGTTTGCTTTTTGTTAATTTATGTTTTGCATCATGACATCATAATCATTCCATTTGTTTTGCTTTGTTTTCCATTTGTTTTTCTTTGTTTTCCATATGTTTTCCCTTGTTTTCCATTTGAATTTTCAAATCAAATTTCAAATATTTGTTCATACTTGTTCTGTTACAAATTTTCAAATGAAAATTTCAAACCCAAACATCATTTTGTTTCCATTAAAGATGGAAGATTAAACCATTAACTTGCTTAAGTCAAATAATCTAATTAATTCAAATTGCATTCAAAATTCAATTAAAAATTCCAAACAGCAACCATTTTGAAATTTATGAAAATTACAAAACACTTCCATCATTTGTTTCAAATAAACATGAAGGTTCAAACTATTTAAATCATTGCCTTCAATAATTCAATTAATATCAAATTCAACCAAATTCAATTGAAATTTCAAACAGCAACATATTTTAAAAAATTTGGAGAACAAAAGTTGGCAAGTGGGTCTGTTACAATAAACAACATATACAAACTTTTCCTAATTTTTCTAAACCCCAAAACCTATCCTTTTCTTCCCTTTCCTTTTCAGCAAAAAAAAAAGAGAAAGAAAAAAAACCAAAAAAAAAAACGCAGAGTGGGGCAGACAGGCCAGTGGGCTGAGCCCAGCCCACCAGCACGGCCTGCTACCCCCTCCTTTTCTTCCTCCCATGTACGGCGCGCATCCGCGACGCCACGTCGCCTGTACGGTGGAGCAGACGGCCGGGAGGCGCTCCCCTCCTCCTTAAAACTGCCCCGAGGGCTCCCCCTCTACCCTAGCTCCTCCACCTCTCTCTCCCTCGCCGCCGCCGCCATGTTTTCCCCTCCTTCCACCTCCGTTCCTCTCTGTGCTGCACCACCACCGAGCGCCACCGTCTGAACCTCCGGCGATCGCCGTCGTCCTAGCCATCCTCGCAGCAGAACGAGCGCGGGAATCGAGTCCCCACTGCTCCCTCTCCATCCTCGACACCTCCGTTTTGCCCGAGGGGGCCTGCAACGCCGCCGCCATCCTCGCTGTCGCCGCCGTCCACCTGCTGTCGCCGACGACCTCCTCCTTCCTCCTTTTCCTCCCGGTGAGCGCCATCTCTTCCTCGCACTCCACCCTCCTCTCTCCCTCTGCACGAGCACGCACGAACACACTGCACCCTTGCACGCGAGCAGCAGCAGCACAGCAGCTCGCCGCCGGCGACTGCCCCCCCCCCCCCGTGCGGTACAGTTTAAGATAACTGAAACTTGTTCAGTTTCAGTTAGCGTAGCTAACTGAACCTCAACCCTCCCCGCGTCCCCCTCTGTCACCAAACGGACAGCAGCGCAGTGGCAACACGTGCGCGCGTACCGAGGACGAGGGATCGATCCTCGCCTCGCGGATTAAAAACCCAGCTTTTTGCTGGTTTGCCACGCGGGATGCGCTGGCCCCACTGCCATTGGCAGTGGTGGCCACGCAGGCTGCCAGCGCAGCGCCAACTGGGCACTGGCACAGGCCAGTGACGGGGGTCGTTCTGCTGGGTAGAAAAAGCCCCAGGGGCCTAATCTGTAATACTTTTTCGCACTAGGCCCTGAACCAAATCTAGCTGTTTTAAATTTGCAGAATAGTCCCTGAATTCCAAATTGAATAACTTTTGATTTTCAAATCCAAATAATACAATAAATATGTATCCTGAACCAAATTTAATTCTCTATCTGATTAAACCATTTGTTTTCTGTTTTGAACATTTCAAATTGTTTCAAAATTCAAATTCCAACAACTCATTACAAATTTGGTTAAATTCATAACTGTTTCAAATTTAATTTAAATGGCACATATGAAATATGTTTTCCATGCCAAATTGAACCACCTTTTCAAATATAAACTTTGTTTCATGTTTTGAATAATTAAAATTGGTTAGATAATTTAAACCTTGTTTAAATCATTATAAATTGCTAAACTCATAACTTGGTCAAATAAAATTCTTTTTGAACATATAAAATATGTTTTCAAACCAGAAAATTATAATCTTTTCAAATATGAATTTTAATTAATGTTTAGAACAAATAAAAATTCAAATAAATTCATAATTGAATTAAATTCATTTAAATCTTGTTTAAACTTGTTTAATTCATAATTAATTCATTCTAATTCCTTTTTCAACAAATGAAACATGTATTCCACCTAAAAGTTTGTGTTCTTTCCAAATATGAACTTTGTTATCTATTTTGAACATTTAAAATGGGTGAAAACAACAATTGCCTGTGTAACTCCTTTAAGAAACCAAAATTTCATAACTTAATAAATAAAATTCCAAATTTGGTAAACTTCATTTCCATTTGAATCTATTGTTGTTTGCTTATTGTTTTCCTCATCCATGCATCATGCTAATCCACTTACACATGATGGTTAGTTGTAGATCATTTAATACAACCTTAGTTCATGGGCTTTCATATGCAATCCAAATTGCATATGGGTCCATTAAAACATGTTACCATGTCAACTAGCTTATTTTGATGCATCAATTAAATTGCCATGCATCATCCCATGATTGTGCATTATGCCATGTTATTGATTGTTTGTCTCTCTGCGTTGTTTGTTTGCTTCTTCTCGAATAGACGACGACGTTGAGACAGACGAGGTTTACGACACTACTTCTGAGGAGTTAGCTCAGTACCAGGCTGCTGAGTTTGCAGGCAAGTATTCACTCACATGAACCATTGTGTTCCTTTCCACACTGGATACCGATACTTTCCGTTGTCTATCCTGCTAGCCTTATGAATCGTTGCTTGTATTCGATCCTATCACATGTTATCCTGTAACCCTGATATAGCCTCACCTCCACACCTATAACCCCGTTGCTTGTTGCCTGTGTCTTACTAGCATGCTTAGGGTTGTTTTGCTCGAGTCTGCTGTCCGTTATTTCTGTTACCATATTTATTATGTTCTGGGGCTCGATGTTTAAACAATCAACCTGTTAATGTTAGAGGTAATGCTAATTTGATGATAAGGCACCGGCAGGAGGCCCGGCATGGTTCTTTGGGCTTGATGCGAAGAAGAGTTGAGTTGTGTTGAGTGCCCCGCTTGGTGGAAGGGCCATTCCATCTGGCGGATTATTCTTACGCGTACGGCCAAATTGGTGCATCCTGCAGGGTTAAATTTCTCGAGAAGCGTGTTTTTCCGCGGTTATGGATGACTTGGTAAAAGTACTGGCTAACAAGTACTCAGAACAACTTACACCTAACTAATGATAACTTGACTAGTAATAGTCTTACTGGCACAATAACTTGAACCATCATTAATCCAACTGTGTGAGTTATCCTCGGATTGCTTCTTTGGATAAGGGGCGAGATCCAGGATGGGTTTGTTTGAGGTTAGTTGTAGTTGGTTACGATACTCTATCTTATCCCCTTTCTGTTAGCCGGAAGTTGTAGCATGTTTCTGTAATTGGTTAGAGCAGCCTGCTGCCGCACTTTTGTATCACCTATTCTTCCGTTGAACCCAAAGCATATGTACTTGGTGTTGCCGGGTACACTTTGGTAACTTGTGAGTCTTGCTTGCCAGTACGTTTATGTACTGACCCCTTTGGGGCTGTGGTTTCCGCAGACTACGTTTTCGAGGATCCCCATGATGGCTACTACGTGGAGTACGACGAGGCTGCTGACGAGTAGATAGCGGACCCGGGCAGGATCCGAGACATCGTGGATGGGCTCCGTCTTTTCGTTTCCGGCCTCTTAGGCCTATTTGGATCTTGTCTGTACTCAGACATTTTGGATGCTTCCGCTGTGTTGTAATGATGAATTGTTGGGACATGTGTCCTCTGGATGATTGTATTTGCTATCTCTGCTCTAGTGAGAGCTATTTGCAACTTATTTCAATCTTTTGTGTCTTAGAGATATGTTGTGATATCAGTTGTTCTAATGCTGTTAACGTACCATGTGTGTATGTTATGAAGTACGTCAACGGAAGTGTCCTGATTTCTATGGGATGTTTACGCCGATGGATAGTAGAGAATGGTTGTCACACGTTTACGTGTTGGCCTGCTCATATTGAGATGCGGGTGACGGTATGCCCCGTAAGCCATTTGTTCTACTGTTTAGCGGACTGTGAGTATCTCTAGAAGTCGGGTGCGACCAAATGGTATCAGAGCCTGTCTGCCCGTAGGATCCCTTTTACTGGTCGCAGTTGAGTCTAGAAACTATTTTGTAGCTATATAGGAAAAATGAAACGTGAGAGTAGGATTCTGTTCTTTTATTTATTTCCCCACCCACCTCCCTTTTCTGGTAAGGAAGTGCAACGTTGTGTTCTTTTCTCATCTAAACTTTCAAGTTAGGTTTTCACGTATCCTGGTTCTCTAGGATAGTTATATCTACTAGACCATAGGAATGGAGGTGGTTGTGACATGATTTATCATGTTGCTACTCATGATTGAGAACGGAGGCGTGTAAGCCCGGAAGCAGATCCTCTATTCCTTAAGCAGTAGATATTGATCCTTTAGAAGCCGGATGGGTTTTCGTAGTACCTCAGGAGTGTTTGGTCTCGTGTTTCCGATGTTGCTTCGATATCCTGTTCTTCTCAACATCCTTATCGTCCGTTGAAACCTTGTTGTTGCTTTCCACTTCAGTTCTTCTACCGGCTTTAATCAAAACTTCCCCGATCATCTGCAGATGGATCTCAGGTTCTACCCGTAGGTGGTTCGTATGACTCGTTGCGAGAGCACTGCGGTTATCGGAGATGATGAGAGACATGGTCACTTTTCTGGGGTTCCGTTGGGCACCAGAGTACCAGGTCTACGTGCAGCAGCGAGAGTTTGACCAGACCTCTACCAGGTATCGTCTATGTCCTGTCAGATGATGGCATGAGCGTAGTCCACCGCTACGAGGCAGTAGGTTCCACAGTGGATATGGCTGTGCAGCAGGCAGCTTATGTGAGTCTCACCGTCCTTCGTGCTGACTACTGGGGATTTGACGATTCTATCTATTGCCACATCCCTCGTGGTTACATCACTTCGGAGGGAGCTCACTTCACTCTCTACGACAACCTGGATGTCTATGAGCATGATAACTCCAGACTGCACACCACCGCTCAGTTTGTGAGGCATAGTGACGCAGTTGCCAGCACACTATCTCAGGAGTTGGCTTCAGTCAGAGAGCAGCTCTACCTTGCTTTGACTCGTCTGGCGACTTACACCACAGACTTTGTTGGAGATGAGCGCTTTGCACGTTTCGATCAGCCAGTTGGTCGTCATCTGCCATGCTGGAGGTTACGAGCCGATCAGAGGTCCACTCCTTAACCTCGGTGCTGGTTACACTGGGATTCCACGCTTTGGAGCACAGGGAGTCGACGCTATGTACTTCACCAGACCTAGAGTCGCTCTCAGACCACGTCATATCTACGTGGATCGTTGTTCTACCTACTTTCGTGGGCGTGCTCCTCACCGTACCTCTCGTCGTACTCCTAGCCGCCGTCCTGCGTGATGAGCATGGGAGTACCGATGTATCCATTCTTAGCTATGTTTAGTTATCCTTTGGCATTCGAACCATTTGTGGTGTGTTGGATATTCTGATGTATTTGAACATGTGATGAGGTACCTGTTGGTTATCTATTCATGCGTCGGAATAATCTCTCTTTCGGTTTCCAAGTCTATCCTTTTCTATTGTTGTGCTAAAATGCATTTCCATTCAGGATGCCGCCAACAAGGAACAACCCGCCTGAGCCACCGCCAATCACGGAGCTGTTAACTCAGATGACCCAAGTCATGGCGCAGATGGCCCAGTTTCAGACTAATCAGCACAACAACCAGACGGCTCCACGAGTCAGCATCAAGGAGTTCCTCAGTTTGGGTCCGAGAGCTTTCGTGGCCACACGCGAGCCTCTGGACGCTGATGACTGGATCCGTGAGATAGCTAAGGCTCTGGAGATTGCTCACGTTGCTGAGGAAGACGAGGTCAAGTATGCCTCCTATCTGCTGAAGGGTCAGGCAGCTACTTGGTGGGAAAACTACCAGGCAATGAGAGCTGGCTTTCCAATCACCTGGAATTGTTTCAAGGAAGCCTTCCTGAAGCACCACATTCCAGATGGTCTCATGGAAAGGATGCGTGAAGAGTTTTGCTCACTCAAGCAGGGCAAGCTGGACGTCATTGGCTATCAGAGTGAGTTCAATCGCCTCGCTCTTTACGCTGGTGATGAGGTGTCCACTGAAGCTAAGAAGATGGCAAGGTTCCGCAGAGGTTTTAACCCGGAACTCAAGTACGCCCTCACCAATATCAAGGCCAACAACTTCGAGGAGCTCGTTAACACCGTGCTCAATGAAGAAAATGGGCGCAAGGCGTTCGAGGAGTCTCGCAAGCACTCGCGTGAGGATGGTTCCTCCTCCAACATGACCACCCCTCCGCAGAAGCGCCGCATCTGGGTGCCAAATGGTGCTGTCACTCAGGCTCCATACGCCCAAGCTTCTCCAGGCTTCGCTCACCGCCCACCCAACCCTGTTCAGATGCATGATCAGAGGGCTTCGATGGGGCAGCCAAGGCCAGGACCTCCTCGTGTCGTCACTTGCTACAAGTGCAAGAAGACGGGGCACTACGCTGACAAGTGCACGCAGAGGCAGCTACCTCCACCACCACCTCGTCCCAACACAAACCAGGCAATGGTGCGCGCTCCCCCGCCTAAGGCCTTCAACTCCAACAACAGGCCTGTCGGGAGGACCGCAACGGTGAATCATGTCAAGATCGACAAAGCTGAGGAAGCTCCTGACGTCGTTCTCGGTACATTTCCCGTAAACTCTAATCCAGCTAAAGTGTTGTTTGATACCGGAGCATCACATTCCTTCGTGTCAAAGATCTTTGCGGCAGCAATTAAACTCCCTTTTGTTGGTTTGGGTTCCCCGTTAGTGGTCAACTCCCCTGGAGCAACTATGCAAACGTCCAAGATCAGTCACAAAAATCAAATTCTAATCGGAGGCCACATATTCCTTGCTTCCCTCATACTGCTTGGCAATTCTGACATTGATGTCATTCTTGGTATGGATTGGCTGAAAGCCAATAAAGCTAGAATTGACTGTGCTCAGAAGTCGATAACTCTGTTCCACCCTTCTGGCCAGATAGTCTATTCTCCAAATGAATCAAATTCCATTCAGCTATGCAACCTCGATGCAAAACCCCTTCCTTCACTTTAAAATGTTCCGGTGGTTTGCGAATTCCCTGACGTCTTTCTAGAAGAGTTGCCAGGGATGCCTCCGGACAGAGCTGTTGAGTTTGTGATCGAACTTGAGCCTGGTACTGCTCCAATCTCTAAGCATCCTTACAAGATAGGAACTCCCGAGCTGAAGTTGTTGAAGGAACAAATTGATATGTACATGGAAAAAGGTTACATTCAACCTAGTTCCTCGGCTTGGGGTTGCCCAACTCTGTTCGTTGCGAAGAAGGATCACACAAAGAGACTCGTTGTTGATCGTCCTCTTAACGAAAAACCATAAAAACAAGTATCCAATTCCTCGTATCGATGATCTTTTTGATCAACTTGCTGGAGCCTCAATATTCTCCAAGTTGGACTTGAGAATGGGTTACCATCAAATAAAGATCAGAAAAGAGGATATTCCAAAGACAGCCTTCACCACTCGCTACGGTCTATATGAATTCACCGTCATGTCCTTTGGTCTCACCAATGCACCGGCGACTTTCTCTCGACTCATGAACTCTGTCTTCCATGAATACCTCGACAAGTTCGTTGTGGTATATCTTGATGACATTTTTGTCTACTCAAAATCCGAGGAAGAGCATGAAGAACATCTTCGTCTCACTCTCATGAAGCTTCGCGAGCATCGTCTATATGCCAAGTTCTCCAAATGTGAGTTCTGGATTCCAGAAGTTGCTTACCTTGGTCATGTCATCTCAGCCAAGGGCATAGCCATTGATCCAGAAAAGGTTAAAGCAATTGTTGATTGGAAACCTCCAAAGACGGTGAAGCAAGTAAGAAGTTTTCTTGGCTTAGCTAGCTATTGCCGTCGTTTCGTCCAAAACTTTTCCAAGATTGCCAAACCTCTCACTGATCTCACAAAGAAAGACAAGAAGTTCGTTTGGTCTCCACAATGTGATGAAAGTTTCAATCTCCTGAAGACTAAACTTACTTCTACACCAGTTCTGGTTGGCCCAGATCCTTCCAAACCTTTCCAAATATTCTGTGATGCTTCTCTCCAAGGTCTAGGTGCAGTTCTTATGCAAGAACGTCAAGTTGTGCTTATGCTTCACACAGTTGAACGCACATGAGCTCAATTATCCCACTCATGACCTTGAACTTGCAGCAGTTGTGTTTGCCCTCAAGAAATGGAGACAATACTTGTTGGGTAATCGCACTGAAATCTTTTCCGATCATAAGAGTCTGAAATACATCTTCACTCAACCAGATCTAAACCTCAGGCAAAGGAGATGGATTGAAAAGATTAAAGACTTTGATCTTACCATTTCTTACACTCCAGGCAAGGCTAATGTTATGGCCGATGCTCTCAGTCGCAAGTCGTATTGCAATAATCTCATGATCATGGAAAGCCAACCTCCTCTTCATGAAGAATTCCAGAAGCTGAACCTTGGTCTTGTTCCTCAAGGCTATCTTGCAAACTTGACAGCCAGTCCAACTCTCGAGGACGAGATTCGTTCTGAACAACTTCGTGATGCTGAAATCAAGAAGATGGTAGAACACATCAAAGAAGGCAAGGAGAAATTTAAGTCCTTCTCAATTGATGACAAGGGAACTGTGTTCTTCGAAGGACGCATTGCAGTTCCTCAAGTTCAAAGTATCAAAGATGTCATTCTCCAGGAGGCTCATGAAACTCCTCTCTCCATACACCCTGGAAGTACAAAGAGTACCAGGATCTCAAGACACTGTATTGGTGGCCTGGCATGAAACGTGAAATTGCTCAATACGTTTCTGAATGCGACGTTTGTCAACGTGTTAAGGCAGTTCATCAGAAAACAGCCGGTCTTCTCCAACCTCTGAAAATCCATGAGTGGAAGTGGGACATGATTGAAATGGACTTCGTCACTGGTTTTCCAAAGTCCAAGAGGGGCAACGATGCAATCTTCGTTGTCATTGATCGTCTCACTAAAGTAGCTCACTTCTTTGCTGTTAAAGAAACAATCTCAGCTAGTCAGTTAGCAGAGCTCTACACAGCAAAGATTGTTCCTCTTCATGGTGTTCCATTGGAAATAAGCTCAGACCGTGGAAGCATATTCACTTCTCATTTCTGGAAAAGCTTTCAAGAAGCATTGGGCACCAAACTTCTGTTCAGCACAGCCTATCACCCTCAGTCTCAAGGGCAAGTCGAGAGAGTCAATCAGATTCTCGAGGATATGCTCAGAGCATGTGGTCTCTCCTTTGGCATGAAATGGGAGGAATATCTTCCATATGCTGAGTTCTCCTACAAACAACAGCTTCCAGGCAAGCCTAGGCATGGCACCATTTGAGGCTCTCTATGGCCGCAGATGCAGGAGTCCAATCAATTGGTCTGGAGCTGGTGAACGTTCACTCTTAGGCCCTGACATTGTTAAGGAAGCCGAAGAGAAAGTTCGTATCATTCGTGACAATCTCAAGATTGCTCAGTCTCGTCAGAAAAGCTACTATGACAGCAAGCACAGGGATATGGTTTATGCACCTGGTGACAAAGCATATCTCCGTGTAACTCCCCTTAGAGGCACTCATCGTTTTGGTGTCAAAGGAAAGCTTGCACCAAGATATATTGGTCCTTTCAACATTCTCTCAAGGCGTGCAGAAAATGCCTACCGTCTTGAACTTCCAGAAAAGCTATCCAAGGTGCACGATGTGTTTCACGTGTCACAGCTCAAGAGGTGTTTCAAAGATCCAGATCGTGCAGTTGATCATGATTCCATTGAACTGCAAGAAGATCTCTCTTATGAGGAGCACCCTATTCGTATTCTCGATGAGACCGAGCGTAAGACTCGCAACAAGAGCACCAAGTTCTTGAAAGTGCAGTGGTCTCATCATTCCGATAAAGAGGCAACGTGGGAGACCGAAGAGGATCTTCGCAAGAAGTAACCAGACCTTTTCTCTTCTCAGTAGGAATCTCGGGGCGCGATTCCTTCAAGGGGGGGCGTTTTGTAACATCCCAAGTATGAAAACAACCCTTAGAATGTTTGCTTTTTGTTAATTTATGTTTTGCATCATGACATCATAATCATTGAATTTGTTTTGCTTTGTTTTCCATTTGTTTTTCTTTGTTTTCCATCTGTTTTCCCTTGTTTTCCATTTGAATTTTCAAATCAAATTTCAAATATTTGTTCATACTTGTTCTGTTACAAATTTTCAAATGAAAATTTCAAACCCAAACATCATTTTGTTTCCATTAAAGTTGGAAGATTAAACCATTAACTTGCTTAAGTCAAATAATCTAATTAATTCAAATTGCATTCAAAATTCAATTAAAAATTCCAAACAGCAACCATTTTGAAATTTATGAAAATTAGAAAACACTTCCATCATTTGTTTCAAATAAACATGAAGGTTCAAACTATTTAAATCATTGCCTTCAATAATTCAATTAATATCAAATTCAACCAAATTCAATTGAAATTTCAAACAGCAACATATTTTAAAAATTTTGGAGAACAAAAGTTGGCAAGTGGGTGCTGTTACAATAAACAACATATACAAATTTTTCCTAATTTTTCTAAACCCCAAAACCTATCCTTTTCTTCCCTTTCTTTTTCAGCAAAAAAAGAGAAAGAAAAAAAAACAAAAAAATAAAAACGCAGAGGGGGGCAGACAGGCCAGTGGGCTGAGCCCAGCCCACCAGCACGGCCTGCTACCCCCTCCTCTTCTTCCTCCCCTGTACGGCGCGCATCCGCGACGCCACGTCGCCTGTACGGCGGAGCAGACGGCCGGGAGGCGCTCCCCTCCTCCTTAAAACTGCCCCGAGGGCTCCCCCTCTGCCCTAGCTCCTCCACCTCTCTCTCCCTCGCCGCCGCCATGTTTTCCCCTCCTTCCACCTCCGTTCCTCTCTGTGCTGCACCACCACCGAGCGCCACCGTCTGAACCTCCGGCGATCGCCGTCGTCCTAGCCATCCTCGTAGCAGAACGAGCGCGGGAATCGAGTCCCCACTGCTCCCTCTCCATCCTCGACACCTCCGTTGAGCCCGAGGGGGCCTGCAACGCCGCCGCCATCCTCGCTGTCGCCGCCGTCCACCTGCTGTCGCCGACGACCTCCTCCTTCCTCCTTCTCCTCCCGGTGAGCGTCATCTCTTCCTCGCACTCCACCCTCCTCTCTCCCTCTGCACGAGCACGCACGACCACACTGCACCCTTGCACGCGAGCAGCAGCAGCAGCAGCACAGCAGCTCGCCGCCGGCGACTGCCCCCCCGTGCGGTACAGTTTCAGATAACTGAAACTTGTTCAGTTTCAGTTAGCGTAGCTAACTGAACCTCAACCTCCCCGCGTCTCCTCCTCTGTCACCAAACGGACAGCAGCGCAGTGGCAACAGAACCGTGCACGCGTACCCGAGGGCGAGGGATCGATCCCTCGCCTCGCGGATTAAAACCCATCTTTTTGCTGGTTTGCCACGCGGGATGCGCTGGCCCCACCTGCCATTGGCAGTGGTGGCCACGCAGGCTGACAGCGAGCGCCAACTGGGCACTGGCCCATAGGCCAGTGACCCAGGGGTCGTTCTGCTGGGTAGAAAAAGTCCCAGGGGCCTAATCTGTAATACTTTTTCGCACCTAGGCCCCTGAACCAAATCTAGCTGTTTTAAATTTGCAGAATAGTCCCTGAATTCCAAATTTGAATAACTTTTGATTTTCAAATCCAAATAATACAAATAAAATATGTATCCTGAACCAAATTTAATTCTCTATCTGATTAAACCATTTGTTTTCTGTTTTGAATATTTCAAATTGTTTCAAAATTCAAATTCCAACAACTCATTACAAACTTGGTTAAATTCATAACTATTTCAAATTTAATTTAAATGGCACATACGAAATATGTTTTCCATGCCAAATTGAACCACCTTTTCAAATATAAACTTTTTTTCATGTTTTGAATAATTAAAATTGGTTAGATAATTTAAACCTTGTTTAAATCATTATAAATTGCTAAACTCATAACTTGGTCAAATAAAATTCTTTTTGAACATATAAAATATGTTTTCAAACCAGAAAATTATAATCTTTTCAAATATGAATTTTAATTAATGTTTAGAAAAAATAAAAATTCAAATAAATTCATAATTGAATTAAATTCATTTAAATCTTGTTTAAACTTGTTTAATTCATAATTAATTCATTCTAATTCCTTTTTCAACAAATGAAACATGTATTCCACCTAAAAGTCTGTGTTCTTTCCAAATATGAACTTTGTTATCTATTTTGAACATTTAAAATGGGTGAAAACAACAATTGCCTGTGTAACTCCTTTAAGAAACCAAAATTTCATAACTTAATAAATCAAATTCCAAATTTGGTAAACTTCATTTCCATTTGAATCTATTGTTGTTTTCTTATTGTTTTCCTCATCCATGCATCATGCTAATCCACTTACACATGATGGTTAGTTGTAGATCATTTAATACAACCTTAGTTCATGGGCTTTCATATGCAATCCAAATTGCATATGGGTCCATTAAAATGTTACCATGTCATCTTTTTGATGCATCAATTAAATTGCCATGCATCATCCCATGATTGTGCATTATGCCATGTTATTGATTGTTTATCTCTCTGCGTTGTTTGTTTGCTTCTTCTCGAATAGACGACGTTGAGACGAGGTTTACGACACTACTTCTGAGGAGTTAGCTCAGTACCAGGCTGCTGAGTTTGCAGGCAAGTATTCACTCACATGAATTGTGTTCCTTTCCACACTGGATACCGATACTTTCCGTTGTCTATCCTGCTAGCCTTATGAATCGTTGCTTGTGTTCGATCCTATCACATGTTATCATGTAACCCTGATATAGCCTCACCTCCACACCTATAACCCCGTTGCTTGTTGCCTGTGTCTTACTAGCATGCTTAGGGTTGTTTTGCTCGAGTCTGATGTCCGTTATTTCTGTTACCATATTTATGTTCTGGGCTCGATGTTTAAACAATCAACCTGTTAATGTTAGAGGTAATGCTAATTTGATGATAAGGCACCGGCAGGAGGCCCGGCGTGGTTTTGAGGCCTGCTAGTGTCGACCCTAATTAGGAAAAGGGTCTTGTCTACTGATCCATGATGAGCGCACTATCCGCATGTGGGAAGCGTGTATGGGCGCCCCCCTCAATTTGATTCGATCCGCATCTCGTCCAAATCGCCACACTTAGTTCGGGCTTTCCATTTGATGCATGCATATGCAGGTGCGAACCCGAGGCCAGGGTGGAACTTTTGTAGTCGGCATTTAGGGCGGCGTGGTCTTAGAGTGCTATGAGGGTCCCCCTTTTCTTCGTGGGGGCTCGATTAGCCGCGCACGCACAGCACGTGGTTCTTTGGGCTTGATGCGAAGAAGAGTTGAGTTGTGTTGAGTGCCCCACTTGGTGGAAGGGCCATTCCATCTGGCGGGTTATTCTTACGTGTACGGCCAAATTGGTGCATCCCTGCAGGGTTAAATCTTCTCGAGAAGCCGTGTTTTCCGCGGTTATGGATGACTTGGTGAAAGTACTGGCTAACAAGTACTCAGAACAAATTATACCTAACTAATGATAACTTGACTAGTAATAGTCTTACTGGCACAATAACTTGAACCATCATTAATCCAACTGTGTGAGTTATCCTCGGATTGCTTCTTTGGATAAGGGGCGAGATCCAGGATGGGTTTGTTTGAGGTTAGTTGTAGTTGGTTACGATACGCTATCTTATCCCCTTTCTGTTAGCCGGAAGTTGTAGCATGTTTCTGTAATTGGTTAGAGCAGCCTGTTGCCGCACTTTTGTATCACCTATTCTTCCGTTGAACCCAAAGCATCTGTACTTGGTGTTGCCGGGTACACTTTGGTAACTTGTGAGTCTTGCTTGCCAGTACGTTTATGTACTGACCCCTTTGGGGCTGTGGTTTCCGCAGACTAGGTTTCCGAGGATCCCCATGGTGGCTACTACGTGGAGTACGACGAGGCTGCTGACGAGTAGATAGCGGACCCGGGCAGGATCCGAGACATCGTGGATGGGCTCCGTCTTTTCGTTTCCGGCCTCTTAGGCCTATTTGGATCTTGTCTGTACTCAGACATTTTGGATGCTTCCGCTGTGTTGTAATGATGAATTGTTGGGACATGTGTCCTCTGGATGATTGTATTTTCTATCTCTGCTCTAGTGAGATCTATTTGCAACTTATTTCAATCTTTTGTGTCTTAGAGATATGTTGTGATATCAGTTGTTCTAATGCCGTTGACATACCATGTGTGTATGTTATGAAGTACGTCAACGGAAGTGTCCTGATTTCTATGGGATGGTTTACGCAGACGATGGATAGTAGAGAATGGTTGTCACACGTTTACGTGTTGGCCTGGTCATATTGAGATGCGGGTGCCGGTATGCCCCGTAAGCCATTTGTTCTACTGTTTAGCGGACTGTGAGTATCCTCTAGAAGTCCGGGTGCGACACCCTAGTTCCACAATTGGGGGATATTTTCGCTAGACTACATCATACCTTCCTCTTGGGGTAACCCAATGAGCGTGTGATCATGTCTGAGAGCATCAAGGTGCTGCAGGAGAGACCTGTGTTGCACAACCATCGTCATGCTCGTCCCCAGACCAGGACGCATGTTGAACAACTAGAACGATGATGCTAATCCGACCCACCAATTAGATGGGCACGCCCTTCTGGCCAGGATAAACCACCCCCATGCTATTGTATGACCGATGGCAATCAGGGGGAGGGGCCACGAAAACGATTCCTCACTGCCGAACTACAATGCATGTTGGTGGAGCTCTCGGTCTAGTGTAGGAACCGATTTGTGTCAAACGGGATGTGAGGGAATGACATGGTGGGAGATAAGTTTCAGCGAGCTCGTCGGCGCAAATGTGCATCGTGAAGATTGGAGAGAGGTGAGCCATGTCGATGGGGATTGAAAGGGATTGGAAATGTGAGGAAGGAGCCGCGTTGTTTGGGGACCCAGACCGGAAAGGAGGCATTACGAGATCAAAATTAATGACCTAAAAACCAGAATCAAACTTGTGCCACTCGATGGAATTGGATATGGATGTCGCCAAGTGTTCCGATGTTTGGTTTTTAGTCGGACCTCGAAAGTTAGTATTTATGCAAATAATTTCCTTGGCTCGTTTACGTAGTGCGGCGAGCGCGGGTTACAATAAATGGAATGATGGTGGATATTTATTTTCTATATTTACTCCCTGCGTATCGAAATATAAGACGTTTTAGCGTTTTCTAGAGAAAACGTAATTTGACACATTTTGGTGTGTAGATTCACGTGAATCTACGAATCTACACACTAAATCGTGTCTAGACCTCCAGATACGTCTTTTTTAGAAAACGCTAAAACATATTACATTTCGATACGGAGGTGTATCAATGCATAGTAGAGCTGGGTAGGAACTTTTATATTTACGGCCACATGTTCAATTGCCTTGATTGCGAAGCTTGGGGGAGTTGAAGAGCCTTCGACATTCAAGGAGTTGACACTTGGTATATCGCTTCGGGAGTTGATCTACTATCTGGCCCAAAGAATTAAGTATCGTTACGGCTTTGTTGGTCCAATTCAGGCCACATGTTTGTTAGATCAATTTTTCATATTAGTATTGTTTCTTGAGTAGGTTTAGGTTTCTTCTTGAATCAATTTTTCATTACATGCGTTTCTCATAGTATCGCGGAATTGTTATAAGGCTAGAGATTGATTTTACACCACGAAATAATTTTGTCACAACAATAACTTTAGCATATTTATGAATTTTGACCTACATGGTTGTTAGCCATAGAGCCACATTGAAACTATTATAAATGTAGCATTTTTTAAATTCAATATATTGTTGTAGTTCGATATTAATACCATATTTAAGACGCGGTCTATTTTTCTATTATGGTGCGCTAATTTTGGCAAGCTAAAATATGTCAACGTGAAAGCTGTCATGGATAAAGGGTGGCTAGATTTTGTCATTGCTGAGAAATTTATGATATGGTACTTCCTTACCTTCAAGCCGATGAAGCTAGAGTGTTCAACGTGGTCATCTTTGACTTCTTTTGCGCCGAGGTGGCTCAAAAGTGTCCAAAGCACGAAGAATCCCTAACGACGATCAACAATGAAGACTAGATGGTTTAAGTCAGCCGTACTGGTGTGAAGTATTGTGGTTGGTAGTTTAAATATGTGGCTTTTGAATTTTTTTTGCTACTGGTTAGTACTTTATTAACCCTTTGGTTGATGCATTATGTATGGGTTTAACTACATTTTTCTTCCCTGGTCTTAGAGTTGATGTGGAGAAGTTGCTGGTAACGTCACCACGACCGTTTGTACTCCCTCCGTCTAAAAATGAGTATCATTGAGATGAACGTATCTAGATGTATTCAAGTACTAGATACATCAATTTCAACCCATTTCAACCACAATTATTTTGAGACAGAGGTACAACTCAAACACAACCTAACTGCACTAGCCTAGATCCAAAAAATACAATATATCTAACCAAATAATCGCTTCCAGTTTTTGCATCATACAAACTATTATGGTGAAGCAACCTAATAAGATGTCATCATGTAAGCCTGCTTTCCCGCGGAGAGGCCCCAACGGGCCATATTGCACCAAGATCAAATTTGCCTGTAGGCAACCGTTACAGTCCTAATGTTCTGTCCAAGTCTAGCACTCCGTAGAATTCAGAGCAGATAGGTTTTGATATCCGTTCTGTCAAGGTCTCCTTCGACACTAGGCGTGGTGACTCTAACCATGAAAAGCAAAATAAAAACAATTCCTGACTCTAAAAAAACGATATGCATATCCCGCTAATGTATCGGCCCAGATATTAGTGAAAGTTTACATAAATAACCTTTTGGCGTAGCAAATTCACGGTCTAATCCCCTGAACCATAAAATTCAAAAAATAACCCTAATACTTAATACACGCCTATAAGGCGTTATGCTCTCTAGCACAACGCGGGGACCTGAGGCGTTATTGACCGTGTCACCGTGGACAAGGAATTCCACGTGGCTGCCACCATAACGCCCTGGATTGGGGCGTTATGCACCTTAATGTCCTATACCGAGGCGTTATGCACCTTAACGCCCTTGGACGCGGGCGTTATATGGCAACATAAGTCAAACCTCCCATCCTACGCTCCTCCCCATTCCAAACCGTTTTCTCTTCTCTTCTCTTCTTCCTCCCCGCCGGCTCTCCCTATTCCCTCTCCAATCCACTCACAAATCGAGCAGATCGGAGAACTTTGGATAGAGATTTGGTTCCCCTTGGAGTTCTAAAGGTATGTCCCCCTCTTTGCCCCTCTTTTCTGTGGTTCAAACCGTTACATTTGATTTTTTCCTCTCCTTGTTCATCCCTACCTCTAGTTCACCCCGATTCATAGTTCATCATCTTCTCTAGGTATTAGCTATGTACTAGCACATGTGGAAAATCTTAGTGTAGTTCAAACCCTAGTTTATCACCCACCCCTAGTTCATCAAATCTATGTGCTATCTGTAGGTTAGGTATTAGATAGTTCACGTTAGGGTTGCAAACCATAGTTCATCAAATCTATATGGTTTGTTTTTGGTCAATGTTGGTTTAATCCCAACTCACCAAACCCTAGTTGAATGTTGGTATTAGAAAAAAAACAACGATGTTGGAGTGCAAACCCTAGTACGGTAAATTCATCGGGGTCAACTTTGGTTTATAGATATTGGAGTGCATTGTAGTTTATTGATGTTTGCAACCCTAGTACGGCAAATTCAACGGAGTCAATTTTGGTTAATAGATGTTGGAGTGCAAACCCTAGTACGATAATTTATTAATGTTTGCAAACCATAGTAGTAGTATTAGGTTGTATTTTTTGATGTTTGCACTTTAAATTTGTAGTTAGTATTAGGTTGAATTTCATTTACATTGTTGAATTTTGTTGTTGTTTGCACTTAAAATTTGTTGATGTTTGCACTTTAAATTTTGTAGTTATATTAATTTTTTATGTTTGCACTTTAAATTTGGCTGTACAATTTATTTACCATGTTGAATTCGACCTATTTATACCCATGGGCCTGGCGGTGGCATGCCAAAGAAAGCACCAGCGGCTCTTCCCGGAATGCCCGAATCCCTCCCGAGATATAAGACCATTCCCGCACGCCATCCCGCACTATCAGTGTTCCAACAAATAGATTCCCCTCTAGTGGGAAGTGTCGTGACCATTGAAACATCCTACAGCGTCACGGTCATCTCCCCACAAGGCAGCTAGAAAGTGTGCGTCTCCGGTCGCCAGCGGTCTACGAGCGCGGAGATGGCACATGGGTTGAACTTTGGCATCCCATGAATTAACATGTTGACAAATGGAAGCAACCCGGTCGTCCGGATGTACGATGTATACCTCTCGTCGTAGTGCATCGAAGGACGACCTATTGGTCTACATCCGGACTTTCAATATTTGCTGACCTCAAGTGCAGCATGGGTAAAACATCATCGACCGCCATACAACGGCCACGGCGGTCCACATCGTAAATCTCTTTGAGAAGAGACATAGCCCTACGAAAGAAAAACAAAACGATTAGAACAACGAGGGAAAAGATCACAATACGAAAAAGTAGTAATGATTCAAAAATCCTAACTATTTATAACAAATTTATTTAACTATCCTATACTAAGAATGTAATAAACTATTTAATACTAACAAATCAACTAGAAAATTTAAACAATAATATGAACTTAAATGATAATGAACTAAAATTTACCAATACTATCCAATTATATGAACTAAAGATCACAATTATAATCTATTTATAATAATAATATGAACTAAAATTATAACAAACTATACAATACTATCCAATTATATGAACTAAATATCACAATTATATGAACTATCCATTACTTATTCGCAATCAACTAGAATTTACAAAATGACTATACTAGCACTACTAATAGAAATCTAACACTACATACGTCATAATAACAATCTAATAATGACAACATATTACTAACAAATCAAATGTGACCACTAAATCTAATGCTAGAATCTAGGGTTTCCCAATCCACTAGTAGTAGCAACCTAAATAGGTAGAAACCCACTAATCCACTACTAACAACCTAATATTAACAACCTAAATAGCTAAAAACTAGATAAACTAGGGATCGAAAAAACCTAGAGAATCAAATGTGACTATTTAAACCAATAAAAATAGGGGAAAAGTGGGGCATACGTTTAGAAATCCTTAGTGAATCAAATCCCTAACAAATGGGTTTCCTATCTTGCCAAAAATTTAGGAATTTGGGGGAGAAGAGGGATTGGACGGCGGTTCTTCCTGAAAAACAGAGGGGAATGAGGAAGGAGAGGTTGGAATCTGGAGGAGGTCGTGCGCCCGTGTTAAGTTCACAGGTATAACGCCCCCGTCCAGGGTGTTATGCGGCTAGATGCATAGCGCCCCACTGCAGAGCGTTATGGTGGCAACCACATGAAATTCCTCGTCCACGGTGGCACGATCAATAACGTTTCAGATACCCGTGTAATGCTAGAGAGGATAACTCTTTGTAGCCGGGCATTATGGAATTGGGTTATTTTTAGAATTTTTTTCTTTCGAGTGGTTAGATCGTGAATTTGCTAGTCAAAAGGTTATTATGTAAAATTTCACCAGATATTTCTCTTCGCGTGAACTCTTGTACGCGGAGTGACTGCAGACAGGTCATTTCTACGCGGAAAGTGACGGTCAAAAGTTATGGAGACTGGTCATTGCTCTCTGTCGTGGGCAGCATGTGGGCCTGTCTAGCTGCGACTGGTGATCACCTGCCACTGCCACTGCCAGTTTCCGTTTTTGTGCTAGGTCCAGCATCGCTGTGGCACTGTCCGTGTCCGAAGCAAACCAGCGTTTCCTATGGACAACTGATTTGCACAACGTTGGTCCCACTGGATACGTGTCGACAGCGCAGCTTGTGCCTGCTCACACTGCCAGAAGCAGGCCGTCGCCAAGCACCAAGCACACAGGACGTGTTTGGTTCGTAAATGGTAACGCAAGAGGTAACACGGTCACCATAAACGGGATGGGCAAAATCATGAACATGTTTGGTTCAGTCTAATTCAGAAAAAAAGAAGAAATCGATGGATAAAAATACAAATCAAATCAGCCTCACGCCCGGGATGCTCCACGCAAGAATCTAGCGCATCCTATCTTCCCGCAACCTGCAGACACACCATCGTTGAAGAAGAGGACGACGACCATGTGGAGATTTGGCAAAGGGGATCTGCGGCTGACGTGTCTTCTCATCTAGAGCGCTCCGAGCAGAGGAGAATAACGGGGATGCGATCCGGCCGCCGGTGCAGTGGTGCTGCTCCATGGCGCATGGCGGATCGATGGCGCAGGGCTAAGGAAGGCGAGAACTCATCGCTGTGGGGAGAAGACTAACGTGGTATCGTCATCCGATTACGGTGGGGCGTGGGCGGTACTGGGCCGTAACCTATGTCGTAATCCGTTTACGTGGTATCCGTTTGCGGACCAGATCAACCAAACGCGTTTAAGGGTATCGAGTCGCGGTGTAATCAGGTTACAGAGAAAATACGCCGAACCAAACGCGTACAGTTCATTGAAAAAATGCCCCGGGTTTCATTATTTTCTTTCCAAAAAAAGTATTGACAAGGTACTGAGCAGAATGGGAAAATATTTGACGTGTACGTTGAACCAGAATAATAAAAAATTGAAGAGGGCGAGATACCGCAGAGCATACAACGAATCACCTCACCCGGTATTAATCTTTTCTTTGCATGGGAAAAATGAATTTGATACTTAGAAACAGAATTACAGTCTGGTGATACATGTTCTGATGGCCAAGCCCAGTATCTGCTGCAACTACAGATTGAGATTATAACTCTATTTTGATGGCCAAGCTCTACTCAAATTAGCAAAATAGCAAGCCAACGTATAACTCTATTTTGATTGAGATTGAGATTACATTATTTTCCACGAGATTGAATTTAGGACTTTCTAGGAGGCTCCAAATGCCACAAACATGTTCAGACTTTCCGCTAAGCATAATGGCATAATTGATTTCAGCCCCTACCGGTAGGTGTCGACCATCCTACGCTCATCGCATTCCATGGTTTTGCGGCGTGGTCACATGTAACTAGAGCATGGTAAGTATCCTCGAGAGGTCTAGCACATACTGTATTCGGCAGGTCGGACTTGTGGCAATATGCCTCCCGTTCATGTTCGTACTAAAGAGCCAACCGCGTTTTGCTGCACTGCAAGTGGCGAAGTCCCCGCGGCGACGACGAGCGACAGCAAGTTTGTCATCCCAATCCTGCTCGACGGTGGGGAAAGGGATGGACTCTATTGTAATTGCAAATCTTGGTTTAGGGTCTTTTCTACAATTTCCAGGGACCTATATGCAATTCTAGATGTTCTGGGGTCCCTGTATCTTTCTCTGTACACCCACTGATGTAATATTGAGAAGCTTTTGGCCCTCTCGAGGGCACTCATTGTTCAAAAAAAAAAAAACCGCGTTTTGCTGCACTGCAAAAAAAAAAAAAAAATGAAGCACGGCAATGAGGCCGCTATGCGCGGGCAAGACTTGAAGCGCGGCCGATGACCCGGAGAGCTGCTCCTATCACCGCTTATGATACATCACCTTTCACTCGTGTTGTTTAGTTCATTTTAGCTGTTGTGGAACTTGCTTACCCGATATTTGCAACGTTGCTTAGCCAATGTATGTGAAGTTTTCTATTGTTGTTGTAAAAATTAGCTACCACGGTTTTGTGAAATTGTTTACCACAGCTATGAAGTTGCCTACAGTTACCTTTTAATTTTCCTATCATTATTTTGTGAAATTGTTGACCACTACAGTGAAGTTGCCGGCGGCTGCCATCATGAAGATGCGGTTACTTTTAGGGGTTGCGAAGTTTTCCACCGCTATTACGAAGTTATCTACCTATTTTTGTGAATTTAGCTTTTCTTAGAGCATCTCCAGTCGCGCCCCTAAAGGCCGCCTCCAACATTCTTCCCGTCCGGACGGGTCCCGAGCGCGCCCACTCGCGTCCCCGTTGGGTCTTCCCGTCCGGACGTCCCCTTTTCCCGTCCGGCAAACCCAGCCCAACCCTTCCTCCCAGGGGTTCCCGTGGGGCGCCAGACGAGTCGTTCCGTGCCACGGGCCTATCCTGCCAGTGACACAAACCGTCCATTTGCGCCACGTCCGCTTGCGCCTCGCTCAATTGCGTCCCGCACGCGCCGTCTCGCCCTCTGCCGTCTCCCTCGGCCTCGCAGCGCCGCCGCTCTCTTCCGCCGCGCCTCCACCCCACCGACGCCTCCGGCCACGCGTCCGCCCTCGGCCCTTCCCCCGCCGCACCTCCGACCCACCGGTGCCGCCTCAGGGGCCACCTCCGGCGACCAGAGGTAACCACCTCGCCCCCAAGGTGTTCGGCGATTTGCCCGGTTGGGCGTCGACCGTTGTTTTTGTCATATTTTGAAGCCATTTTCATTTCTACAGATGGACAGCGACGATGAGATGATGGTGAACTTTCTCTTAGAGGAAGAAGCCGATATCGACGAGGAGGAAGATGAGAACTTGCTTGTTCTTACTTGTTTGGCACAACTCCTCGCCGATGATGAAGCCAATAGCGAACCAAAGCGAGGAGGATTCAAGTTTGGGAGGAGTAAGACAAAACCGAGGATGAGAATGGAGGGCCACTGCATGCTTTTCACCGACTATTTTGCCGATGAGCCAAGATTCGATGCAAAGGATTTTCGACGGAGATTTCGGATGAGCCGAAGGTTGTTCAACACATTGGTGCAGAGTGTGAGGGAGCACGACCCCTGGTTCAAGATGAAGAAAGACGTCGTGGGGATGGTACGTTTCTCCTCAATTCAGAAGTGCACTGCTGCTATGAGAATGTTTGCATATGATGCCCTGCAGATGGCCAGGACGACTATCTCCGCATGTCTGAGTCGTCGGCTATCAAAGCCATGTACATGTTCTGCACTGTGATAGTGGAAGTGTTTGGTCCAAACTACTTGAGAGGACCAAATGAGGAGAAAACTTCTCGGATCCTGACAACAAATGAAGCAAGAGGTTTTCCTGGTATGCTTGGAAGCATTGATTGCATGCACTGAAGCTGGAAGAACTGTCCATTTGGATGGCAAGGATTGTACAAAGGAGGTCATCAAGAAGTTTGCAGCGTGGTACTTGAGACAGTGGCAGATCACGAGACTTGGATTTGGCATGCATTCTTCGGCATGGCAGGGTTTCACAATGACATCAATGTGTTGCAGCGTTCCCCTGTGTTCGCGAAACTTGTTGAAGGTCATGCTCCGCCAATCAACTATGTTGTGAATGGCCACGAGTACAACAAGAGATACTACCTAGCGGATGGTATCTATCCAAGATGGTCAACATTTCTGAAACAATTCCAATCCTCTAGGCAACAAGAAATCCTGGTTTGTCTTGGTACAAGAGAGCACAAGAGAGGATGTCGAGCGCGCATTTGGAGTGCTCCCGCAGAGGTTTGCCATTGTGCGGTATCCTGCTCTCACTTGGTCGGCCGAACAGATGGGAGAGATCATAAATGCCTGTGTGATCATGCACAACATGACCATTGAGTATGAGCGTGCTAATCTAGTGCATGATCATCTTCCATATGAGTTTCAGGGTCCTCTCGCCAACGTGGATCACAATGTGCCAGCGAATTGGACCGAGTATATCGCTATGCACATGGGAATTCGATAGGGACATAGTGCACTTCGAATTTATTGGAGCTCATGATCAGCTGAAAGATGATCTAGTGGAGCATTTGTGGGCTCGCAAAGGATTTACGGCGGCATAGTGCACTTCAAATTTATTTTTAATTGTGTGAATATTTTATTTTTATTTGTAGTCATTAGTGAACTATATATGTAATAATTTAAACCTAAAACATAAGTATTTTTAAGTATTTTTGAGACTCCAAAATAACAAAAATAGACAAAATCTTGTTTTGAGGGTTTTGGTTGGGGGCGCCGAGTGGGCAGCCGCGTCCCCCGCCGACGCCGCGCCGTCCGGACGAGCCCCCAAAGGGCCTCACCGGGCGCCGATATGGACGGCTATTGGGGGACGCTATCGCACATCAAAATTGTTTCGTCACGCACCCAAGTTGCTTGGTAAAAAAATTCATCAAAATATATGCAAGTGAGATTTCGTTTTGAAGATGTCGCTGCGAGTATTCTAAAAGTAAAAACTTATCGTAATTTCGGCACACGATTTGAAATTTATAATTTTTTTAGATGAAGAAAATTAATAGGTTGGGAGGGAGACATTTTACAGACATACACGTGAGAGCTTGTGGGTACGGCAATAGGGAATTTTTTTTCTTGCCTACAAGGTAAGCGGGGACAACAAAATTTCATCTTTAGGGTTTTGCACATCCCATCCATGAAACGATATTGGCCGGTCCTGTTTTGTAAATGAGCTAGTCAGCAAAATGGAAAATGTAAACGCTCCACGGAAGCTGATCTTGCTCTTTTGCTTTTGCGCAACACGGCATAAAGAATGGACAGCACGCCGTGTAAGGCGCCGCTCTACCAGCGCCACAGCACAAACCCAGTCGCCATGGCATCCTCCCGAACCTCAGCAACATGGTCACCGGACGACCTCCTAGTCCTAGACGAACCCAGCCGCGGCCGAGCTACCCGCACCAGCGGCGACGGGCCCGACGACGTCGTCTCGGCCCTGCCCGAGCGGGTCACCTCGCGGCTGCGCACCCGAAAAACCCTGAGAGACATCTGCAATAGGTACTCAATCCCCAACGACTTCGCCCCGGTCCTCGCCGGCGACCTCTCCTCGTGCTCGCCCCCACCGGCCGGGTCCGTCTGCGTGTACGTCGACGCGCTGGACGCTGGAATGCGGCTCCCCCTCCACCCCTTCTTCGGCACGGTGCTCAGCCACTTCGGGCTCGCCCCGGGCCAGCTCGCGCCCAACGGGTGGCGTGCCCTGGCCGGATTCGTCGTCCTCTCCCACTACGCCGGCGAGGCGCCATCACTGGCCGTGTTCCGGTACTTCTTCTCGCTCTGCCCGTTCCCGCCGCACCAGCTCTACACCCTCCGCGGCAAGGACGCCGCTGGGCCGCTCTTCGCCCGGATGGGGACGAACAAGTACAGGGGATGGAAGGAGGAGTTCTTCTTCCTGTCATCGCCGGTGCCGTGGCCGTGCCCGGTGGAGTGGGGGGAGCCTTGCAGGTCCGCCACCTTCGATCCATCGCTCACCGTCGCGGAGAAGGCCGTGGCGGAAGTCCTGCTGCGTGCTCGAGGGAGTTCCCCGATTGATCTCACCACGTACCTCCACTACGACAACATGGCCGCAGCCGAGATCATCATCCCGCCACCACCATCGTCGCTGATTCCTAAAGGTGAAATTGAGGATTGATGCTGATGTGAATTGTGCTAATTCGTGATCTGCAATTCATATGTGTGATGTGTCAATGTCATCACAGCAGCACGCGCGCCGGCCTTGCAGAAGGAGCCGGGCCGCAAGGTTTCGCCTTGTGCGCCGTCGCTTGGGAAGAAGAGGAAGCCGGTGGAGGACGGCGAGAGCTCGGCGTCCGACACCTCCTGCCCCTGGAAGCCGCCGACAAGCAAAGCTGATGGGAAACAGCGGGCCGCGCTCCGTCAACCTCGCGACGGGCACTGGATTGGGGCGAGGCGGCTACTGCAGGGCGCCGTCACGCCGTTGCGGGAGCGCGAGCTCGCTGCGTGCAGGCCGGCCGAGGTCGTCACCTCGAGCTACGTGTCATTGCTCCAGGTGAAGTATGAATTACACCACAGCACGCGCCATATATATGTGCATTCACGCATCATCTGGTGTGCTGGGTGTGGGTGCGCAGACGGCGAACGAGGTGACCTTCGCGCTGGGCTACGCCATGGAGCTGGAGGACAAGGTGAGGGCGGGCGAACGCGAGGCCGACGCTCTGCGGTCGGAGCTGCGCGGGGCGAAGACCGAGCTCGCCCAGAGCAAGGCAGGCGCGCTGCGGGCGGAGCTGCACACGGCGAAGGTCGAGCTCGCCCATACGAAGGCGGACGTGCTGGTGGCGCGAGAGGAGGCGGACAGGCTGCGCGCGGAGCTGCGCAGGGTGAAGGCCGAGCTTGCCCAAACGAAGGCGGACACGCTGCGGAGGGTGAATGCCGAGCTCGCACAGACGACGGCCGCGTCGCAGGCGCTGGCGGAGCGGGAGCTGCGAGGGTACGAGCGCGGCTTGGAGGACATGAAGCTCGCCGCGCTGCGCCGCTACCCGCACCTCGACCCGTCAAGCCTGGTCCTGGTTAGTGCCGGCAGCGGCCTGATCGCTCTGCCCACGTAACGTCGATCGGATCGCTCTGAGACGCGCTGCTATGCCTATAAGCTCTCTCTTGGGGCGTTCTAGGTGCGCCTGTCCATGCCAGTCACTGCACTTCGTAATTTCGTTGACATGGATCATTTTAGACTGAATATTGCGTTCCCAGAAAACTATGGACGTGTTTGGTTCGACGTTTATTGCCCATTACCTGATTACGTTGCAACTTGATACCCTTAATCACGTTTGGTTCGTCTGGGCCGGAAACGAATGCCGCGGTAACGGATTACACCATAGGCCACGGCCCATACCGACCACCCCCCTCCGTAAACAGATCACGTTACCCGTCGTCAACATCTATCGATCTTGCAGATGGTCCTTCGCCTAACCTCTCCTCCGACGACCTCCTCTGCGATAAATCTTCTAGCGCGGCCGCCGTTCTCCCCGGCGAGGTCCGGTGTCCTCCGTTTCCAGCAGTGAAGCCTTCGGTCACCCGCCGCTCCTCTTCGACGGATCTCCATGGCCGCCGTTCTCCCCGGCGAGGTGTCGGCGCGTCATCTGTTTAGAGCAGCAGAGCCCTAGGGTCGCTTGTCGTTCCTCTTCGGCGGATCTCAATGCCACCGTTCTCTCTGCGCTCTGTGGCCGTTCCTCTGTGGCCATCTCTCTCCGTCCATCCACCATTGTTCATTGGATCTGAAGTTATCTATTGCCGTTACAGACCTCAAACAAACAGAATCGCTAATTATCCATCACCCCGTCAATTGCGTCGTAATCACATTACAATACCAGTGTCGTTACCAGTTTCTCAAACAAACACGTCCTATATGGGAATGACTATGTACTGATTTTTTCTTAAGTCTCACTCAATTCAGAAAAGTGCAACTATAGTTTAAAGAAAAGTGCAGTTGCACCTTTTTTTTGAACTACGGTTGCACTTTTTTCAAAAGTGACTGAGACTTAAGAAAATCTCGGTCGACCGAGACTTAGCAAAACCGAAACTATATTTATAGAGGTTTTTTTTTATTTGAAAAGAAATGGAGAAACCATTGCACAGGTTGCACACCAGACTCGCTGGCCACCACTTCGGCAATACAGTCGGGCATTGCCCTCCCAGCCCACAAAAATATCGTTGGCACGTAGGCCATGTTGGGCGAGGAGGCGAGCAACTCCATTACAGTTCCTGGGAACAAATTGGAAGGAGAAGGATTCAAAGGAGCTCATACAATACTACGGACTTCTTTCAGTAACACTCCAACCAGTGCAAGGTCATGGCTGTTGGACTCTAAAGCAGAGATCAGGGTCTAGCAATCAGACTCCAAAATCACTCGATGGAGCCCAATTCGGCAGCACCCTCCACTGCCGCCACGCAAGCTTCTGCCTATGCAATCAAAGCATCTCGCAGATGACTCAGTTTCCCATCTGCAGCCGCAATAAACTGTCCAGTGTCCGATCGAACAACAAAACCCCACGACCCCTCTCCATCTGCTTGGTGAAACGCTGCATCGAAGTTGATCTTTGTTTTGTTCTCTGGTGGCCGAGACCAAGTACGAGGCCTAACCTGTTCCACCACGTCCCGCCTGCTAGTGGTCACCCCTGAACCTGCAACCACCTGACCAAACTCAACAGCATGGCGTTGGATACGGTGGCATACCATCTCCAAACTGTAAATCTTCTCCTCTGCATTCTTCTTATTGCGAGCAGTCCACCAGTCCCACAAGAGTGGAACCACAAGATTTCTCTTTGGCTCCTAAAGCGAAAATACATCGGCACAAAAGCGTTATCACAGGTGACTTGGAAACCGGGTGATTCTCACTTTTGGGCTGGCCTAATGGCGACAAAGAACAAGTTCTTTCGCTATGGGGTATTTAACATAAAGGATGGATCTCAGATACGGTTTTGGGAGGATCAATGGTTAGGAAATACCACCCTCCGAGAACAGTATCCAGCCCTATACAATATTGTGCGTCACAAAGGTGAAACGTTAGCTACGGTAATGCAAACGTTCCCACCAAATGTGACGTTCAGGCGAGATGTTTTCGGACCAAGATTGCAATCTTGGAATGCTCTGTTAGATAGGTTGGCTATGATCCAACTGTCACAAGGCACCGATGAATTTCGATGGAGTTTAACTAAGAATGGTATGTTCTCAGTTGACTCCTTGTATAGGGCATTGATACATTCAGAAGTGCCGGTCGATAACAATAAGAAAATATGGCGCATGAAGATACCTCTGAAGATGAAAATCTTTGCATGGTATCTTCGTAAAGGGGTCATATTAACTAAAGATAATCTTGTCAGACGTAATTGGCATGGGAGTACAAAGTGTGTTTCCTGTCCTATGGATGAAACGATAAAACACTTATTCTTCGAGTGCGTTTTTGCGCGGTCTATATGGTCAGCTATCCAAATGGCTTCGAAGTTATATCCTCCGACATCCGTTGCAAATATCTTTGGCAACTGGTTGAATGGAGTTGACAATAGGTTTAAAACTATATTTAGGGTAGGAGCGCTTGCCGTTATATGGTCGCTCTGGCTGTGTAGAAATGACAAGATTTTTAATGATAAAAATTCTTCTCGTTTGCAGGTTCTATTCCGTTGCACATGTATTCTCCGTTCGTGGTGCACATTACAACGGGCGGAGTATCGCGGCCTTTTTATGGAGGCATGTGCACGACTGGAAAGAGTGGCGAGGGATATTTTTATCCCACATGGATGGCCGCTTGATTTTAGGATCATGGCACCATAGGCGACAGTTGATTCTTCATCTTGATTGTAATCGGCTAGTTGCTATTGATTTCTCTTTGGCTCCTGCAATTCCATTATCGAGTTGACAACAGACATTGCGTTGGGCGCATTTAGAAGCGATATTCGGATATCCTCGACCATCAGATGGCGCCAGACAGTTTTCACTTGTTTGCACTTCAGGAACAAGTGGCCACCATCTTCGTCCGCCCGATTACACATCGGGCATCTGGTACCCGATTCGATACACTTCCTTTTTATGTTCATGCGCGTCGGCGGGCTGTTATAGCACAATCACCATAAGAAGACCTTGATCTTGCCAGGCAGATTAAGCTTCCACATCCTCTTCCATATTGGATTGACACTTGCTGGGGCAGCTGAGCTGCTGGTAATTTGGGCTGTTTTACGGTGCAATTTACTAGTCCATGTGGGCCAATAGTATTGAGTGATATCCACCGTTGATTGCAGGGGTATTTTGGGTAACTACAATTTACAATTTGGTATTTCTTTCTTTCTATCCAGGATAGAGATTTGATTTGATCTGTTACTACTACGGAAACAAAACCGTTGTCATCACAATTCGTGGACGTTCCTCCATCATGGTGACCTTTTTAAGTTTCCTTAATGGAACCCCGAGTTAAAACAATCGTGACAACTAGTGAATATACTTATCGTTCACGTGAATTCGTGAAATAGTGCCACAACCTTTTTATGAAGTACTAGTGATGCTTTTTTTTTTACAGAAGTAGTGATGTATGTACGTACTGATTTGCTGCCATCACGCATCAATCGCTCACATTATTTTCACTTGCACCGTACCTTTTGATCGCAATATTTGTCCAACACATATTTTCTATGAATTCCTACTCAATAATATAATGGTGTAGTTAGGTCTGATGACTATGAGCCGGTGTACTAGAAAAAATGTAGAATTTAGCACGTTTTGTCCCGTTGTCCGTGGTAGACCATCTACCACATTTTTTGTTTTTGTTTTTTCTGCTATTTTTGTGATAGATACAGCCATCTGCCAAATATTGTCACAATCGTGCTGTATATGCGGCTTGATGCTCTACAACGTATTTTAGGTATTTTAGGACTCTCGCACTGGGAAACGTGGTTCGACGATGAGCACGACCACCGCCGTCGGTCGTACTTCATGTCCCGTGCTCCACTGACACCCTAGTGCAGCCATGCTCCAGCGGCACCGACGCGCACCTATGACTCACCAAAGCGGCACGCTCCGGTTCGTGTAGTGAAGGAAGAGGACGACCCTGAGCTCCAACCGGCCCTGTGGGATTCCATCGACACCGCCGAGCTTGGCCGAGATGGCGCGCTGGCCTGACCTCCCCAAGGTGTTGTACGTCTCGGCGATGGAGGCCAGGGCATCCACCCGACAACCATGCCGGAGCCACAAGTGCACTGACTGCCAATCCGATCAAAGACGTACACGTGGACTTCCTTATTTCTCGAGATGCCGGAGGAGGACGAGAAAGAGTGGCCGTCTACGCTACCGTCGGTAGTGCCACCGCCTTTTTGAGGACGAGTAAAACTTTGGCATGTGCCCTCCCTTGTTTAGATCTAGGGTTTATGTTTATTTATAATTTTAATTTATTTTAAATCCAAATTGTTGAAACGCAGCGCGAGTTGGGTGCAATGCCCAGACCAATGGACAAGGATTGACATTTTATTCTGTCTAGCCACAACAACGACGGCAACCGCGTCCACGTCTAGCACCACAGCAGAGGCCAACCCATCCTGACCAAGCGGAAGATAGGGCGGGGTGGCGGTGACCGCAATCGGTGCATTTTTTTATAATTTAAAAAATATTCCAAAAAAACCAGCCGGCCTCGCTGTAGCCGACTGGACTGTAACTATGTCGGCCTCGCTGTGGCCGAGTAGATGCTAGTCGGTTTGGGCTATGCCGACTGGCACAGTCGGGTTCAGCCAAACCGACTGGATAATATTTTTGAAAAAAATGGTTATTATTTTTCTAATTAATGAAAAAAACGTATTATTTAAAAAAATTAGCGTGTCTGTTTGGGTCATGGTATTAGAGGTGCCCTTAGCGCGGCTTAGCACCTATCTTTTGTATTGTTAATTTTATTTTTGTTAGCTTACGTGGAAGGTTAAAATAAGAAAGTTATTATGAGAAAGATTAAACTGAGGGAAGCCAGTAAGGAAGGTAAAGATAGGACGACGTTGCCATCGATCTGGTCTGCTGTTTTTGCTACAAGTTCCTTTTTTCATACCGAATTTGCCCTTTGGTGAAAAAATACTACTTCATCGGTCAACCAGTATTGGTAAATCTAGACTGTTTGATATGTTGGTTTGGACGGTTGGTATCTGTTTGTCCCTACCGTAAAAAAACCCCGGTAATTTGGTTCCCGTTTTCTGCCTTCAAGTTTATGCCCCCCCCCCCCCGATATGTCGACTTTACTGAAAACATGACCTTGGAATCAAAGTGCCATGCCACCCAGTCTTCCATGTCTACCCGCAGCGGAATGGACAGAATGTCGCTCACATCATCCGGGTGAAAGATCTGCCTCACCAGTTCCGTATTCCATGTAGTTGTGTCCTCATCTATCAGATCCGAGACTTTCATTGAGATGGTGTCGACGTTTGGAGTGACCAGACGACGGGTACTACCTCTAGGAATCCACGGGTCGTTGAACACATCAATCATCTCCCCAGTACCGACACGCCATATCATCCCCTACTTGAGTAGCTCTGCTCCCCTAGGGATAGTTCTCCAGGAGTATGAGATCCTTGGTTTCGGTATTGCTTCAAGAACAGTACAATCCGGGAAGTACAGAGCTTTCAGTACAATGCAGTAATGAGAGTTCGGGTTTTGTAGGAGGCGTCAGCCTTGCCTCGCAAGCATGGCCATATTGAACATATGCAGGTCTTTGAACACCATCCCCCCTTCCTCTTTCTCCCGGGCCACCTTTCCCAACCGATCCAATGGCATTTATTCTTATCATCTTGGGTGTTCCACCGGTATCGGCAAATCATTCTACTGATTTCGTCACACAAAGCCTTCGTGAGATCAAAGCAGGACATTGCGTAGGTGGGAATAGCTTGAGCGATTGATTTTATCATGATATCTTTACCCGCCTTCGACAATAGTCTCTCTTCCCAACCTTGAATCCTTTGCCAAATTTTCTCTATGAGATACTCGAACTCCTTTTGCTTGGATTGTCAGAATACGTGATGTAGTCATATCACGTATCGTATTGTGTATTGACCCCACTTGTAAATACCCCTATGTATATAATGAAAGCCCCCAGGAACCCACGCTCGATGTGTTGAGGTATCCCCATATTGTGTCGTACTGCTTGTCTTACATGGATGACCCCAAGTGTATAGGCAGTCCCAAGTATCTCTCGTTTCTAGACTCCCATGGGATTCCCAGCTCGCCCAGGACAGCTGATTTGGCTCCATTAGACGTCCTTTACTAAACATGGCTGCTGACTTTTCTTTGTTTATCATCTGCCCAGACTGAGCCTCATATAGAGAAAGTATTTCCTTGAGTTTCCTTGACTTAGCCGCATTATCCCTCATCACAATCATCGAGTCATCCACAAAAAATAGGTCGTTAATTCTTGGAACACTCGGCCACAATTTGATACCTTCCATAGTGCCTTCTTCCTCTGAGTTTTTTAGCAGTGCTGATAGGCCTTCTGCACACAGTATGAAGAGGTATGGTGACAACGGATCCTCCTGGCGGATGAGCCTCTCCGGTCTAAAGGAACCTTGCAGCTTCTTATTTACCCTCACCCGATAAGAAACCTAATGTACACACTTCATGACCAGCTGGATCCAAGTGGCAGCAAAACCCATCCTCTCCATCATTTTTTCAAGAAACTGCCATTCCACCCGGTCATATGCTTTGCTCATGTCCAGTTTCACTGCCACCAGGCCATATCTATTCCCCTTCTTGCGGTGCATGGAATGTGTAATATCGTATGCCAAGAGCACATTATTAGTGATTATCCGGCCAGGAACAAAAGCAGACTGGGTCGGTGAAATGATATGTGGGAGAATGATTTTGAGTCTGTTTGCCAGGACCTTCGCAATCATCTTATATAGAACGTTGCAGAGACTGATGGGGTGGAATTTTGTAATCTTCTCCGGATTCTTCACTTTAGGGATTAAGACGATAGTTGTTTCGTTCCACCCCCATGGCATCTGGCCTCCGTTTGGATCCGCCAACACCTCTTCTTGTATCTTCGGTCCTACCACATTCCATAACTTATAGAAGATCGCCGACATCCCATCCGGCCTGGCGCTTTAAGGTCCCCAATTGAGTCAAGTCCCTCTTGTACCTCTTGTGCCGTGAAACTCCTCCCTCAGAATTTGTTCATCGCATCCGTGACTGACTTGGGTACATGTTTCAAGAGATCATCACTCACCCCACCTGCAGATGACATGAACAAACTTTTGTAGTGGTTAGAGATAAAAAGCCCTAACTCCTTCTGTCCCTCCACTACACCACCCCTTCTCTCTTCAACTTCTTTATGATGTTTACCCTCCTTCTCTCCGAAGCAAAAGCATGGTAGAATTTTGTGTTTCGGTCACCATACTTGAGCCAATTCGCATGAGAACGCTGCTGCCAATAAATGTTATGCTGCTCCTCCAATCTTCCCAACTTGTATTTCAGTAAGTGCTCACGGCTAACATTTGCCTAGTTGATCTCCCCTCTCCTACATCTCTCCAACTCCTTCCTAGTTCTCTTAATCCTATTTTTTAGCTCACCGAGAACCTCCTTATCCCATGCCCAAAGCTTCGTACCCACTTCCTTCACCCCTTCCTCCACCAATGTCCCCTCCTCCTCAAACACAGAGTTCCACGCCTCTTCCACCACTTTCCCGCATTCTTCCTCTTCCAGCTAGGCCGCCTCAAAATGGAAAATATGTTCGCCGCCGTCGTCCCGCGGCTGTGCTGCTTGCTCGTTAAGAATTGCCACCACCTGTCTATGATCCGAGTTGCGATGATCCGCATTTATTATTTTGGACATCCCTATCCAATCTCTATCGTATATACCCTTCCGTGACATGCCAGTCGTTTCGCCAGGTGAAAGCATCACCCACGTACCCCAGATCACTTAGCTTCGCATCTTCAAACGCTCTTCTGAAAGCATCCATGCATGTTGGGGCCCGAGCCGCCCCCCTCTTTCTCATGGCTTAAAAGAACTTCATTGAAGTCCCCCACACACAGCCATTGACCCTTTGATTGTGCCTCCAAGGTGCGGATCAGCTTCCACGTATTCTCCTTCTCTCCGTCCTTCGATTCCCCATATATACCTGCAAACCACCACTTCTCTCCATTCCCATCTACCACATAAACATATATGTAGTACCTCCACTTCCACCTCAGATTTACTTCTATTCCCTTGCGCCAGAACAAGGCAAGCCCGCCACTACGTCCTTTGCTATCCACCACAATCATGTTTTGCGTGTTCAGCTTCCAACGAAGCCATTCCATCTCCTCCTTGACAAGTTTGGTCTCTGACAAGAAGACGATGTCGGGATCTTCCACCCTTTGGAGACACAGAAGGCCATTCACTGCCGGCTGGTTCCCAAGCCCCCGGCAGTTTTGGGACACTATCTTCATTGCTCCCCGCAGGGTTGCTCCGGCAGCCCCGCTTTTTCAGTAACTTGGGTTCTCCCCTTCTTCACACCTTCCACCTCCTCTTCTTCTACTACTTCCGCCACCCCATGCTTACTCCCCACCGTGGTGCTAGCCGCTATTGAACTTGGGGCAACACTTGCATTGTCTCGTTTTCTTTGAGCTTCCTTATCGCTCGTGAACCCCTTTCTCGTACCTCTTTGGGTGTAAGCCACCATCTTCCCCTCCTTTCATTGGTACTGCTTGTTTTTCTCCTAGCATTCCCTCCCCGATCGGCATACTCCCCTCCCTCCCACCATGCATGGTGAGTTGTGCAGATCCATGTTGGGCCTCGCTGCATTCCAGCCCAATAACACCCTTGTCTCCTGTGACCCCAAATGCTTCCACACCCATCTCCCCAACCTTCTCTGCCTCCTGCTTGTCGAAACTGAGTTTCTTATGCACTGCCTCTCTAGATCTCGGTGGTGCCGGGAGTTTCAAAGGGCTTGTCACCTTGTTTGGATCACCACTTCCAGATTTAGTCTCCTCTGATCGTTGAGAGGACTGTTTGTTAGAACCCTATCTCCTCCAAGACTCTCCGTCACTCCTCGAGGATCTTCCTTTATTTCCCCACCCGAAACTTGAACCTCCAGCACTATCGCCAATGCCTCTGTACTCATTCCACCTCTGTTGGCCTACCTCCCCATTCATCTTCTGGATCACCGCCTTTAACTAGCTTCCATATTGTTGTTATTCCCCTCTCTTAAGCTTGATGGAGCATGCCCGGTCACAATGGCCAATAATCCTGCATGTGAAACAGAAGTCTGGCAGATACTCGTATTCAAAGAGACACCACTTGGGCATCATTTTCTCCCCATGTGGATTGTGATACCTCGCATGAGTGGTTTCTTGATGTCCAACCGAACTTGAACTCGCAAGAACTCTCCCACAACCTTTCCATCATCATCCATATCCGCCTCCAAGTACTCCCATATCTCATCACCTATATGTTCACCTGTAGCCCTCTCCATTCGACCCGGAGGGAGTTCGAAGACAAGTACCCATATCGGAATGGAGTCAAACTCATACTCCTCCAACGATTTCGCTGGGTCAAAATCTTGCATAACCAGCAGGTCCTTGTTGAACATCCATGGGCCCTCGTTCAGAGCTCTCCCCTTACCCGACTCCCGAAGGAACACGAAGAGGAACACATTGTTGCCCATGTCCTTGGCTCGGAATCCCTTGAGCGGGCACCAGATCCACCCCAGCACCGTGATCATACCCTCCAGGAAAGGTGCTTTATCTGACAGTAACTTCCCCAAAACCTGATGCTCCGCCTCCCCCGATCTCGCCTCCTCCTTCCCCCGGATCCACAATCCACGATTCTCCACCGCCGACAGCTTCAAATTTTTTGTAAGTCCTTCAACTCGCTCCATCACCTCATCCCCAAGGGTACCCCGCCTCCGCGGAAGGTCCATAAGTTGTGTAGTACGACCGCGCGCCCTGGAGACGCCCGAAAGGTTTTGAACATGGATGTGGGGTGGACTGTTCGTTTATGTTGAGTGGATGCAGTGACCGACGATCGCCGCCGACTAACAGGGCACAGACACGGGGCGAGATCAGGATCGCCTCAGAGTCGTCATCCAATCGCCCCAAAATCGCGGAGCACTAACCTTCACCCTGGGGACGGACATTTATAGAGGCTATTAGGGCTATTATGATCCTCAAATACTCTGAGAGTAAAGTATTTCGTATTTCCTAAGTCTAAACTGGCTTTCTGGCTTCTTACAAGTTGGGTGAAACTCCTCTTATTTATGAAACTGCAAGTACACTCTACCCGAATTTTTCTTAATATAAATTGCAGAACACCCTTAGCCTCCCGGTGTCCTAAATTTTCTTTTCTATCTCGCAGACATGAAGTGGACACTCTATCTCATTTACCGGATGTTGTCTTCCTGAAAGTACAATTTGATAAGAGAGGTAAGTAATGCAACAAAGAGAAGAATGCTAATGATTGAAAACAAATCGATCTGTCGCTTATCTAAAGATTGAAAACTTTGGGAAAAGTACACCTGCCAAACAAACTCTTGGCCAGAATCTGTAATATGTTGCCTAAGCTTTAGGCAAGCTTTAATCGATCCGAAATCACTCTATCCCCATTTTACAAGGAAGAAATCTTACATTTCCTCATCTTTCCACTTGGTTGGTTTCTTATTAAAGTAAGTTGTGTTTGAGTATACTTCCAGCAATCATTGTTCACATCCTCTTTTGTGCTATTGAGCAGAGTTCCTCCATTTCATATATCTTCACAAGTTGAGCCTCTAGCTCATATCTGAGTGTCCATTCCTCAATGTCATGATTTTCGGCCTTTTTTTCAATTACCTCTATGATTGCTTCTAATAAGATTGTTTTTACGGATACTAGCATCACTGCCCCTCCACCCCTTTTACGGCGTGGTGCTCATCCACTTCAGCATTGCCCCGGGCCAGCGTGCCCTGGTGGGTTTCGTCGATGAGGCGCCGTCTCTGGCCGTGTTCTGGTACTTCTTCACGCTGTGCTTGGCCGGCGGCGGGAACAACCTATATGCCTTCCAAGGCAAAGCCATTGTCGGGTTGCTCTTCGGTCGATTGCACGGCTATGGCAAGCGTTGGAAGGAGGAGTTTTTCTTCATGTTGTCGTCCAAGCCGTGGCCGTGCCCCAGTGCAGTGGGGTGAGCCTCACTGATCTGGCACCGTGGTGCCGTTACTCTCCAGCTGTAGAAGGATGAGATTGGCGGAATCGTTGGATGTATTATTGAGCCTCATGGGAGAATATATATAGGCGTACACAGTGTCATCTTGCAGTACAAGTCAAGTAAGGATTGTACGGAAACAGATCCGGTCTCTATCCTATACTACCATAAGCACACGTACATGCCATAATCTAACATCCCCCCACAGTCGTAGCGGCAGCGTTGAGAACTACAGAAGTATCGTGGACGGTCAGACTAGAGAGAAACCGGAGTAGAATCCAGTAGGCTGACATCCCCCCACAGTAGGAGCAGGAACGTCATGGACGATGTCGTCTCGCTGATGCTTGGAGTGTTGAGGAAGCTGATGAGTGATCAAGCGAGGTGACAGCCCTTTGTGCCAATGTGGTGGTAGCCGGGAGCGTGGGGTGGTGCAGTTTTGGTCGAGGTAGCCGTGCGAGGGTTAGAAGTGGTCGATGTCATGGTTGGATGCCGGTGTCGAGGGAGCCACACATGAAGCCGCATGCGCATAGCGCGCGAGGAGAGTGACAGAGACGCGTCGAGGCAGTCGTCGAGGCGGAGGGTTGATGCCGAAGTCGATGCAGTCCGAGCCGTCGAGGACGAGATGCGGCCATGGTTTTTCCAGAACCAGACGCACAACCGGGACAAAGGCATGCTCTGGTTTTGCTAGAACCAAGTACGCATAGACGAAGTCGGTGACACGGTCAGGGAAGTCATAGAGGAGGAGTCAATGTCGGGGACGTTGTCGAAGCCGATGAAGACAAGGTGCCGATCAGAGCTTGCCGTACTCGGGAAAGCGTCGGGGACGAATGCACGTGTCGGTGTTGCCAGTACCGGACATGCGTAGGTAGGGACCATCATAAACCATGCTCCAGCGTCAATGGGACTAGCATAGGAGGCCTGCTGGACGGTTGCGGGCGCAGAGCAATGTAAGAAAGGTGTCGATGCATTCCGCGACTGTCGGAGTAAACGATGTTATCGGGGGCGATACGATGACGCTAGTGACAAGGTCGTAGTGGACGAAGACGTAGAAGGTGGCGGACTAGGGGCGACCTAAAGTGTTCATGCTGGACGCCTAGACTGATGAAGGCCTAGTCGGCGGGACCTGCGACGACCGAGAGTGGCCACACAGGTTACCCGTGGAAGTGCGGCGGCGGTACTCGAAGTAGGCGAGGAGGAAACCGACGGCGTGAAGAAGACCATGCACAGACGTTGGCGACCCATACTGAGGGAGGAAGCGCAGAAGGAGCCAAGGACGCCCATGCGCGGGGGGCGGCGAGGACGGTCGCATATAGCGACGCTACACCCTGAGGGCGGGGTGTAACTGCAGGACGAGAGATGGTGCAGCGGCTAGGGTGCCACCGGCAGCGTACACGCCTGGGAAGGCGCGTCGGCATCCGGCAACGTGAACCAATGGCGGCGGCGCTGCGGCCCGAAGGGGCGGCACAAGAGCAGCCCGGATCTCGGTCGGTGGTAGGCGCGTACTCGGGAACCTGCTTGGCGAAGACGAACGCAACATCGGTTGATCAGACCGACGAGGCATTGTGGCATGACATCGACGATGAAGCGTAAATCAGAGTCGATGACGACATTGTCGGTGGAGTCCCGGTCGATGAGGGCGAAGACGAACCGGCGATGGATGTCGCGCGGACGAGAGCAGCTAGGAGCGATGCATCAAGCCGTCCGTAGGACGACGCGTCTAGCCTTGCCGCGCGGGTGGTGAACACGAGTCGGTCGGTGCGGAGTCGACCCAGGCGAATCGGCCACGGCCTACGGAAACAGGCGCGGCAGCCGGCCGATGGCCCACGACAGCTGGCCTTGAGGAGCCGGCCGGTCCGGAGTCGGCACCGACGTGTCAGCTGCGATAACCGGCGTGGAGGAACCTTCCGGTGCGAGTCTATACCGATGTTGGAGTAGAGACGCGTGTAGACGATGGGCGAGTAATCCGATCTATGATGGGCAAACCAAAAAAGAAAACGCCAGCCAAGTGGACGGCGGAGAAAAAGACTCTCCAGGGCAGGGGTCGACATGACCGGCAGACGAACCCTAGGTACGTGCGGTGCGGCCCCCAGCGGAGATCATGGAAATTGACCTCCCCGGGGGCGGCGCGATGCGGAAGCGTGTGCGGCGGCTAGGTTAAGGATCTCGCCTCTCTAATACCATGTAGAAGGATGAGATTGGCGGAATCGTTGGATGTATTATTGAGCCTCATGGGCGCGTATATATAGGCGTACACGGTGTCATCTTGGAGTACAAGTCAAGTCAGGATCGTACAGAAACAGATCCAGTCTCTATCCTATACTACCATAAGCACACGTACATGCTATACTCTAACA